>JAOVFP010000010.1:0-1200000 GCA_025738555.1 Cyathus striatus | reverse complement strand
CTATCGAGGAAACAGTAAGTCACATCCTCTACGTGCTGAAATAGCCCTTGAAATCAGATATTTGATATTAGATGCAAGCCCTTCACGATGTAGTTCAGGCAGGATATGTCCGCTACATTGGAATGTCTTCATGTTATGCATGGCAATGTGCGCAAACTGATCACTTGTAGTGGCTCTACTATATATCCTAATTACACTCTTTTATGCAGTCCACACGATGCAAAGTACGTCCAACGCAACCTTGTCAGGATTGATGTACTCATGATCGACAGATTATGCAATTAACAACAAGCTGACACCATTCATTTCCATGCAAAACCATTATAACTTAGTATATAGAGAGGAAGAACGCGAGATGTTCCCTACTCTAAAGGTATGTTTAATAGCAGTACCCCGATTGAATGACATCATGCATAAGCTATTTTTACATAGCACTTCGGCGTTGGTTCGATTCCCTGGTCTCCGCTAGCCCGTGGTCTCTTGACTCGACCTCTCTCGGCTCAAACAAAAAGGGGGAAAGATGACTGGTAGGAATTCATATCATCAAACGCTTAGAAAATTATGAATTGATATTTGTTTAGGATAATCAAGGATTATGGCAAAAATGAAGGAACGGGGGATATTGTAAACAGGCAAGTTTATTGGTTATTCTGCCTAGATATTTCAAACATTAAGTATTATAACCAGAGTTCAAGAAATAGCTCGTAAGAGAAATGTTAGTATGGCACAGATCGCATTAGCATGGATTCTATCCAGGCCAGGTTAGAATCACGAGCTTTAGGATGTCTATTTATCTTTTACATTTCATTCGACAGGCGTAACAGCTCCAATTGTCGGAACATCTTCCCTTGACAATCTGCATGACTTAATCGGTAAGTAGCGTCTCACTTTATGTTATTTCTAAGTGACTTAACAATTACTAGGTGCCGTAAATCTGTTACTAACTGAAGAGGAGTTGAAAACTTTAGAAGAGCCGTACAAGCCGCAGGCTATATTTGGACACAGCTAAATGTTGGCTAAATGTCAGAGATGGTTGACTACTGTATCAATACGACCAAGTGTTCGGTGACGCGTCACACAGGGTCATGAACAGGAACAGATGTCCTGTTTATCACGCGTCACGGAGCATTTTGAACAGAGATACAACGAAAAAATGTTAAGGTTGAATTTTCGGCCGCTCGCTTCGCTCGCATAGATCCCCATGAACACTTACAACTTTTGTCACACCAGGCATGGCCCTTTGAACAGAGGGTCCAAGTGTTCATGGCCGTCACGCTGAAAAGTGGCGAACACTTGGTCGTATTGATACAGTAGTGGTATCTTGCAGCGTGATCTCTTTCAGTTGATAAATATATTATACATGATTCCATTTATTATGGTCTTGCGGAACTTGAGTTAGACCCCAAGGCTGCTCAGAGCAAGCTGTAGAGCAGGCGATTCGCCTGCACTACAAAATTCGGTATTCTTCGAGTTTTGGTATCGAGATCACGTGACCTTGGTACGCATATCGAACTGGTTTTCTCCTTAAACTCATTCTCTTTTTCCGTCCTCCTTACTCATATTTTACCTTATTCTCGGTACTTATATCCAGGACCCTTTAATTCCCGTTCAGAAGTTAGCCCACATTAAGCAATGTCTCTTTTACTATAAATTTCCTGTATCTACTCCCTCGCAACTTAGTGAAATTTATCCCCCTCACAATCAGACTTTGGAACCACCCCCTTTCGACACCTTAGAGAGCCCAGGTTGAACGGTCTTTCAACCGACTCGCTAATTTTTATTTTTTTGTTTAGGTGTTAAGCCCGCCTTTACTCTTACAAAGCTAAGAGATATGACAATGATGTCATTCTCGAATCCGGTACGTTGCGAAAGCCCCGAGCGGCTGAGCCAAACATCAATCACGTGTTTATGCACTGCCTCGGCCGGGCCTCGAGGCAGCTAAGCTTGTTCAATCATTAAGTTCACACGCACGTTCCAATTTGAACGTTTTATGTAAACTTGTTTCGAACCTTTATCGATTTACATCCAACAAGTTTATCCTTTCAAAATCACCCTCAGGCAATAAATACCCAAGATTGGGGATGTCGTCCAAACAAAATGAGAAGAAATCACACAAGATTCATTTTGTCGGTAAGTTGCTATAATACTTCTAGGACTCCGGGAGTTTCGTAACTCGTTTGTCCCATTAAAACCTCGTTTAGACATATGCATCGCCACTCCATATGGCTTGAACGAAAGTGTTTCTATGCATGAACCGATGTCACTTTCGGTGTCTGGCAATGATTGGTCAGCTATCATGCCACTAAACAAGTACTCTGAAAAGACTTGGAAGGCATATGGAACGGTTGGTTTGTACGCCAACTTAATCAATTTTATTACAAGATTACTTACTATAGGCTCCGTTTTAGAGATGAAACCGAAGAATTCATAAGATTTGGTGTTCGTATAGTTGATGAAACAGAGATGGGACATGTTGATCTCAGCAGAGACGCTATGGAAAGGTCTTGTGCTAATGGCAGATCAGACAGTTTGTTTTCTATATCTCCCTATCATCGTATCTGTTTTACCTAATGAACTCAACAAGTTATGAACCTCCAGCTTAACGATGACGGAAACAACCCTAATTCAGGAACTACAATATCGCTAGGCATTCTGCACGATCCCGCACCAGGTGCAACTGGAGTTGAACTTGTACAAGGTTGACAGTTATTCTGCTTAGGTGCTCTCACGCACTGATCGTCTGATAATTAGATTGGGCGAAATCATGGGGCGATCCGTCCGTATTGTATGACAAAACGCTCAATCTTCTTCCAGATGCAGATGATATGAAACCGATTCTCCTCCACCAAGCCGGTCAATCTTACTATTCGCGTTACACAACCTCTCAATCAAAAAATGATATAAATTCTGCTATAGAATCGTATGAAGCAGCGGTCAAGCTTTTAATCCCACATAAATCTAATTATGCTTTGATGCTCCATGATCTCGGTATTGCTCTCAGGTTACGCAAGCAGGCCACCGACCTTGAGGGCTCAGTAAAGGCTTTCGAACTTTCTGTAGCTGCTACACCTGATGGTCATTCTGCTCGCTCTAACCGCCTGAACTCGCTAGCCGTTACATCCATGGATCTCTTCAAACAAACCAAGGAGAAAATGTATGTGGAAAAAGCTATCGAAGCCATGGAAGAATGCATTTGCATTTCTTCCCCTGTCGACTCTGAGCTTCCAGTGCACCTGATAACACTTGGAAGAGCGTACCTTGACAGGTTCGACAGTACAAAACTTTTGGACGATGCGGACTTGTCGATTTTAACGCTCCAGCGAGCAGATCAGATGCTGGATGAAGATGATCCGAGGAAAATCGGATCGCTCAACCTTCTAGGCGTTTCTTATCTTCATCGATTCGTCATTAGTAAAGAAGTCAGTGACTTGGACGAAGCGATTGCTGCAAATGCTAAGGCTGTTGATATTCTTCACGAAGACAATAGCAATCCCAATGTCTCAGGAACGATTACCAACTTAGGCTATTTGTGGTTACGTCGATTCGAAGAGAGTGGGAAAAGGGATGACATTACCAAGGCCTTGGACCTTCTGGAACGGGCGAAGGAGCATCTACCATCCTATCATCCGCTGTATCCAACACTTCTGTCGCATATCCGCAAAGCTGTTTTGCTTCAGCAAAACGCTGTTGTTTGTCCTATTCGATATGATGCTGAAGAAAATGTAGATATAACAGCGCTTGAAGATATCATCACAATGACTAGACGAGCTGTATCGCTCTCTAAAGATGATGATGGTAGTCCTGATAGAGCTGGCTGGCTACACGATATGTCAGCGCTTTTATGTATGCGCTTTGAATGGCTAGGCCAGAGGAATGACTTGAACGAAGCACTTTGCTTCGCACGCCTTGCCATTGAAATTACACCGGAATCCAGCTTCCACTATTCAATGTTTATTAATAATCTCGCAGACCTTCACATGCATATGTTTCACCTTACTTGGAACACATCCAGTATGGACGAGGCTCTAGCACTTGCAAGGAAAGGAATCAAAGTAATTTCTTCAAGCCATCCCAGATTTCCCTTCCGGATGTGCTTTCTTAGCAGACTTCTTCTCACACGATACGAGTATACAGGATCATCGGAAGAACTTAGTGAGGCATTGGAAGTGTGCCAAAAAGCAATGAGCCACGTATCTGACGACCATCCCGATTATCCTCCGATACTTTCTAATCTTGGTAATATTCTTACTCAACGTTACAAGCAGTCCGGCAATTTAGAAGACATTGACAATGCGATATCTTACCACACGAAGGCATTACACATTCTTCCAAACAACGCTGCGTCTTTAAATAATCTTGCCATTTCACATCAAGAGCGATTCAAACTAGAGGGAAATCCGGATGATATTGAAGAAGCCATCACAGCTTTCGAAAGAGCAGTTGAACTTTCACCAGATATGCATTCAGACAAAGGACGGAGACTCAGCAGCTTGGGGGGTGCACTACAGCTAAAGTTCTACAAGAATCAGACCAATCCCGACATAATTGATCGTGCCGTTGAGGTACAGCGAAAAGCATTGTCATTGCTTGGTCTTTATACGAACTCCGATATGCCTGGTTTGCTTCTAAACTTGGCACAAGCTTTGCAGCTCTCTTTTACTCACAATGAGAATCTCGAATCGTTAGAGGAGGCGGTTGAATGTGCAAGAAAAGCTACCAAGTTCGCAAGCGCAGGACACTCTACGGAACTGCGATTCACTTGCCTATACAACTTAGGTGCTTGCTGCTACTCCATGTTCCTTGCAACGCGAGACGTGACGTACATAAATGAAGCTATCATTGTTCAGAAAGAAGCTGTTGACATGCTTGATGATGGACACCCCTCAAGTAACAATGGATATTTCGAACTTGGAAGGTATTATCACTCCCGATGTACTAACGTGGAGAAAAGTAATGAAGATATAGAAAGCATGATTTCTGCCTTTCAAACCGCCGCGAAAAATCCATTTGGAGGTTCTCAAACACGAATGCAAGCAGCCGAAATGTGGGCATCCGTTTCACGAGCAATAGATATTGGTCGAGGAATGGAAGGGTACAAATATGCGTTATCACTTATACCGCTCGTGGCCTGGCTTGGAGTGACTATCGAGCATCGTCAGATACGAATTGCAAAAATATCTAATTTATCTACGCAAGCTGCAGCAACCGCCTGTACCGCAAACAGATATGATCTAGCGATAGAGTGGTTAGAACAAGGAAGATCTATTGTATGGAGACAGTTGAATGAGTTACGAACTCCCGTCGATGATCTTCATTTGGAAAACCCAGATCTCGCTGAAGAGCTTCTATTTTTGTCTAAGGAGCTGGATATTGCGGGGAGAAAATTTACTAATAACCTTAGAGACCCCAATGTTCCTCACAGAATGAAAATGGAAGAGCAGCAAGAGATAAGACTACACCACGAACTAGCTGTAAGATGGGATGGTTTACTCGACAAGGTCCACAATACTCCTGGTTTCGAAGATTTTCTACAGCCCATTTCATTCGGTCACCTAGCGAAGCGCCTCCCAGATAGTGGACCCATAGTTATCATTAATGTGATACAGGAACGCTCAGATGCACTTATAGTTATTCCAGACAGGCAGTTGATTCATCATGTTCAATTCATACAGCCACTATATTCCAAGGCCAGTGCATGGCACCAAGAAATTTCCAAATGTATTGGATCTCAGAATACCAGACAGAATGCATCTGACTCTCGAAGTGGACGTCCTTCATTTCTCCCCTCCAAGTCCTATATATTCAAGAATGTCCTGGGAGACATTTGGGATTGCCTAGTCCACCCAGTACTTAAGAAACTGGATTATAAAGTATGTCATAACTTTAACATTATAGCTATATTTCACTCATGCTTGATTACTGTATATTATTAAGCCAACATCCACACCTAGTCGATTATGGTGGTGTACAACAGGACCATTTGCATTCCTTCCATTACATGCTGCAGGAAATTATAATGACCCAAACTCAAGTTCGCGATTGACTGTTTCTGACTATGTCATCTCGTCTTATACACCAACATTATCTGCACTGATTTCTGGGGATAATATACAATCTGGAAACCTAAATAATCTGCTAGCAGTCACAGTTCCTTATCCTGATGTTCCCGGAGTCGAATTGCCACCAATTCCATCTACAGTCGAGGAAGCCAAAGCTGTGTATGAAACACTTCACACTTCCAATTTCAATGTTTTACGTCTTGAAGGGGAAGAGGCAGAGCCTGAACGAGTCCTGAAAGAGATGGAGCGCTACAATTGTGTCCATTTAGCATGTCACGGGTCACAAGAACTGACGAATCCTCTGAAAAGCGCACTTTATCTTCAAAATGACAAACTTGAGCTAGGTGATGTCATACGAAAATCAATGCCTAATGCAAAATTTGCATTTCTTTCTGCTTGTCAAACGGCGATGGGAGTTGAGGCATTATCCGAAGAATCAGTTCATCTTGCTGCAGGAATGTTAGCAGCTGGATATAAGAGTGTGGTTGGAACAATGTGGCCCATTTCTGATGCCCATGCTGTCAATGTGGCACGAGATTTCTATTCGTATTTGGCGATGAGGGGGCTGGAAATTGGGAACACAGCCTATGCACTTCACCATGCGGTTCAAAACCTTCGACAGGACTGTGGCGAATCTGACGACGATTTCATGCTCTGGGTACCATATATACATATTGGGCAGTAGTGAGGACTTAGACTAAGTATGTGCATTTTTTTTCAACTTCCTACGATGTAAAGCACATGTATCTAAATTGCAAGTGTTATATGACACTAAGCGCTCAGTTCATTAACGTTCATTTATGACTGCCAGATAACAATATTTAGTAACTGATCCAGATATGAAAAATATTGCGTTATCAGTGTTTCTTCAGATCTTCATATTGCACAATGAAAGTACATGGTTACATCTGGCACTGCCAGCTGGATGCATGTGAAGCAGTGCATTCGATGCCGGCTGTGCACTGGAGAGATTTATTGTACAGTACTATCGTTCAATGATCCCCTGTCGAGCATGGGCTATATATAGTATATTGGTGCATGCTTCTTTGTTCGTGTGCCGGAACTTTGCCTCAAGTAAGTCAGATTGTATAAAGATGTACATAAAAGAGCCTCCTAACCATACGCTCCTAACTTTTATAATAAGCGAATAATTTGTGCAGTTATAGTGGGGTTTTCTCACTGAAAATTTGTTGAGTACCTACATAAATACTTCCAGGCCAGCTGTATGCAAGTTGTATGCGTGCTAAGCGCGTGCACACAGCAGTACTATTTCACAGCACGCGCGCACAGCCCCACATAAAATTGGTATACACGTGCCATGCAGCGCATCTGCAAATAAGGTCCCATACGCAAACAATTTAACAAATAGAGCAAGCACACAAATAAAAAGGAACCCTTCTAAGGAATCTTCCTGTGTCGCCTGTTTGTTTCTTCAAGCCACTATGAACGGAGACAACAACCAATACCCCGAAAACAGCAGCTCTCGGCGTAGGCCTTTGGGAACGGGAACGAGAGCTTCCATGGGAACTAATTTGAATGGTGTAACCATCCCCGGTGGAGAGTACAACTGTGTTGGCGGCAATGCCATCAATGTGCACGGCGGTGGTATAGGCGATGCTATGAAACTGGCTGAAAACGTTCGCGCCATCACGAAAGAGTATGGTCAAAAGGCCCATGCAGAGGCGTTCAACAACTACACAGGTCAAACTATGCATGTCGGATGCCTCCAGAATGTCGGCGGTGCTATAATCGATTATCGTCCGTCGAATAACGAAGGGTCCCAAGCTGATGCGTATGAAGTGCAGTATGGTCGTCCAGGTAATAAGCGTGCATAATAGGCTAACCTTGATATAATGAGTCTTATATGTTTACCTTTTATGTAGAATCACAGGCGGTTCCACCACCTTCTGCTGAATACAGTGCCAGAGTATACAGTAACTCGCAGATCGATCATCTGAATATCAGGAGTGTAGACAATGCAGCTATGGGGCGGTTCACTATAACGTCTACAACCCAACTTGGACTTTTCGAGGGTGCCTTGGATATCCAGCGTAACTTCGGTAGGGAGTATACTGCAGTGCATATGGAGGGTGTAACGAGAGATCATGAGGAGATGGGTGAAGTAAGAAACGTCGCAGGTGTATACTCCTCGAGACCACTGTAGTGTGATTGCAGACTCTGTTCGGTTTAATGGACATATTCCAGTTTGATAGCATCTGTTTTTGTCGTTCTGTGACCAGTGTGCTATATTTGAGGACGGGGATGATGACAATAAGGGTGTTTAATGTGGTGTCTCCTTAGAATCGGTGGTTAGCGCTCGTTAGGACATAATTAGGACGCAAGAAAAAGACACCCTAGATTTCATAGGAATCATTTCGAGTATAGATATCTGAAATTCGGTGATGATATGGTATAATCTTGTAGAACATGAGCAGAAGTTGAGCTAGAGCAAGAGAAGAATCTGAAGGCGGTGCGTAGCTGCGATCAGCGCTTGTACGTCGTCGCTTTAGCTTCATCGAAGTTCTTGAAGGCGCTTGGAAAGAGACAGCGGATGTTATCACGGTCCTGATGATCATCGACAGGTGTCAAAGTCCATCTTCGCGTGAGAAGTGCAAGAAGGAAGGGATAACCATAAAGGAATCAATCTGAACGCCTTTCCTTCCTACCACCCCCTGTAGTCGTGCGCTATGAATTCAGAACGAGATAACAACGAATACCTCCAATACCCCACCAGCGGTGGCAATGGACGTATTCCTGGCCGGAGCGTCTCATCGTTTGCATATTCCCATAACGTAACGATTTCGGGCGGAACATACAACACTACTGGTCGCAGTATGATAAACGTTGAGCATGGGGTCAGCATTGAAACTGCACTGAGGACAGCTGCAGACATTGGCACTATCACAGACCAGTATGGAACAAACACACAGGTAGATTCCTTTAATGGGTTCAGCGGAACAATCAATGCGTCCGATGGTGTTACTGTTAACACAGTTGGTGGGGGAATGTTTACGTTGAGACCTAACCCGTATACTGGGGAAGCTGGATATACAAGTAATAGTAAGCTTCTTCTTTCTTCCCTGCATATTTACTTACAGTTTGCTTACAATAGGGAATTTTATGCCTCCACCCGCTCCGGATAACATGCCTCCGACTACGGCCAGCGTCTTCAGAGGCGCGCAAGTAACCAATTTGAATCTTACCGGCGATGTGGCCAACATAGGTGCAGGAAACTATAACGTCTCCCCGGAATATGCAACCACCGTTTACGGCGCAGCGATGTATTCACGTAGTAGATACACTGGGGAGATGACGGCGTCTGTGATGGAAGGTACGAATGCTGCGGACGTGACTCTTGGTGGGGTTCAGAATATTACAGGCGATCACTGATCAGGTCAGCCGCAAGTAGTAGTCTGTAATCTTTATTCATGGCTTATATGGGCAGCGAGGATACGCACTGAGTATCACCGGTCACTTGTTAAATATAATAAAATCGATATGAAAGACTGAGAAGTCGAAATAACAATGAGTACGTACAAGTTGAAGAGATCACATCGAAGAATTATCAAGTGGCATGTTGCCATCTATCCGTCCATTTTGCAATAGTTGCATGGAATGCTTTGTAGTAGCAGGATAGCGACATCTGCAGACTTGATTTAATGCTTAACGTTGTTCCACAATGCATACTACCGTATCAGGTACGGTGTAGGACCGGAATAGATCGAGCTGGTAGATACACGGAGTACTCAGTCAAGTTCGGCACATGTAAGTTGCAACATACCAGATTGATCATCCCATAGTGGCTCCCACTCCGTTTGCGTCGGGCCAGTGAGCTAAGTACAGAGAAGAGTAAGTGACGAGGCAGAGATGTATGAGCGCGTGCCAAAGTAATATGTACGTAACATTCCGGGTAGTAGCGAGTGGAAGGTGGGAATTATGGGTCCTTGGTCGGACGTCGTGACTGTCACTGCTTCACTTTCACTATAGGTGATCTTTATCTGAATCATCCCAATGTCACTACATCGGGAGCTACCGGCTACTACCTCCCGCTTTACTCTATCTAATGTGTCGTTCTCAAGTCTTTGATTTGAAGAAGTAGGATTTAGATTGAAAGTGCGTACTCGTATGTCGGAAAAATCGTAAAAACCATATCAGTTGCTGACCTTCCTGATGGACTTATATGACATGACCAGCTTCGGCGGCGAGCCATATTAGCCACTTATAAGGCCGCATAATCCCTGGTACTTGCCTGGTACATATTATAAATGCTGATTTGTTTTCCAGCGGCAAGCATATCAGTTCACATAAGTTATAATCTTGCTTGACATGTAACTCCCTAGAATACATATCAGGTCTCATTACTTATGATTATTTCAGACATGCTTCCTGAAGGCAAGCATATCAGAATATATCCCCTCTGAATATCTCTGGTATGACACTCTAGGCAGTAATATCAGGCTATGTCATGTATGGTCATTCTGGTAGGTTGCCTCAAGATATGCATATCAGTTGCATATCAGATCATGTTACCTGTGGTCACTTCTATCTACATGATTATACCCCGGACTCGTATCAGGTCATATTATCATGTGTTATACTCTGTTATACTGAACAAAGGTGGGTATATTGCAGGGCTTCATATAAAAATGTTGCGGGAACTTAGTGTTTGCTTAGTGTTACCAACGTGCTCCTTCGTACGGTCTCGGAGTTTGGATGTAGCGGTGGACACAGACAGACACAGACCTACAGTCTTCTCCTGTGAGCAACACCGTATGACGTTTGACTTAGGGACTCGGAGAGTCGGACAGGAACGCTGGGAACGTAACATTCGCCGGAACCGATTACGTTTCATATTTCCATAAAGTTGGATTCCAGACAAATTCCTGCTCCATCGGGTGGAGAGCATGGGTTCAAATGCTCCACAGCGCCACCTTGCAAATATGCATATAAGGGAGCAGGTTTTGACTTCTTAAGTACCATCCCCACTCACTTTCCCCTGCTCTCTGCCCCACTTCGGACTGTCTACTATCTAGTACAGTAGTACTAGCTTATTCTAGTGCAACTAGTGTTTTCAACAAGGTGAGTTGACGATTACTTTTCGAGGCTATATCACCTTTCGTGCATTCACGAGTTAGGTAAGTTGTAGCACTTATTTTATTTGAGACATGTTTTCTCTTGCTTTGTTTGTGAAGTACGTAGTTTGAACGTAGCGGTAGCGTATATCTCAATAGCACGTAGTTGTAAGTACATACCCAGTTTGTATAGTATTCCAGAAATATACGTGTTGCTTTTATTGTGTAACAGGAGTGCATATACATTGGTCAATATCACAAATATAAAGTGGAATCTTGTGGTCAAGTCTAATAGCAGTGCTGCCTTCACTGACAATGTTGATCATTCTTGATATATGCTTGTCTATAAGAAATAGCGGATAAGGTGATTATTGAACCATTTCTCCCTGATCAAAAGTACCACGCCATATCGTAACTATCACTGTAATCATTAGATATAATACTGACTATAACGAAAAGACCGGATAAGTTGATTACTGAACCATATCTACCCCCCAGAATCCTGATGACCTGATATGGCCTGATATATCCATACCTGGGCAAATATTGTTTTCTCGATTTTTCCGACATAACTCTCTTCGCTGCATTCAGTTTGTCGGATTCGCATGGTTTATGGATCTCACTCAAGCTGTTATGGACTCATGTCTGCTGTTGTCTATTGGATGATTCGGAATCTGATTATCGAAGATGCTGCTATATCGTATTTCATAGCCTATCGATCTGGGTTTTCTTCTGTTTTTGCTCTTCCTTCTGGGCGGTCTCTCCTCTTCCTGCACGCCTATCGGCCTTGGTACTATCCCACACCAGAGGTTTCGATTCCTTATTCTGCCTTCTGCCTCTTGCTTTGAGCTCGTCCTCTTATCCCAATTCACAGTTTATCGGGACTGTTCTTCCCAAATGTGCCGAATTCTGGAGCTGAAGTAACCACCCGAGCCGTGCGCAAGACGTGCGGAGATGATCTCTGCACGTTGAGGAACGAGGTGGAAACGGCGATCATGCTTTACCTCTAGACAATGTGCCCTCCTTTCTGCTGTCGCATGGGACAGAGAACATCTCACTATATCATCTTGCAATTTCATCTATATTTCCTCTATTATCTTTTACGATATACTATATCCACTTACGTATGATGTAACCGTTTCCTTCACAGTGCCAATCATACATATCGGTCTTCCAGTTGTTACTATTATCGCCTATGCTCAAAATCTCGTTGCTTATGGATGGATATGAAGTCCTCGCCCATGTTGATCTTCGAGGAAGCTTGTCATGTTGGCAAATGCATGCTGTAACATGCAATCAAAACGTGTTTCATCCGCATGCTTTGCTGTGGGTTTGGAGAATATCGGTCTGACGCTGGCCTGACGTACAGCCTTGAGCAACGGTCCCTTAAAATGAGGCTGCTTGATATTTCTATATTCCCCCATAATGGGTAGTGTCCCTGTGAATACGTGGATATGTGCCTCGTTAAGGGTCGTGCCGTCGAGCTCGGCTGAGTGGTAGTGTTCGTGAGTTGCCTGTCAACGCAATATGAACAATGTTATTAAATAACATCTAGTGACTATTGAAGAGGTTTTCTTGTAGTGGTCGCCAAATAGTTAATCAGAAAACCCTCGTTATTCGCTATTGCATTGCAAGTGTGTCACGAAAACAAAGTTTATTTAAGTGTAATTTTTTTTTGTGCTTAACATCATTCACAGTAATGCGTATTCCGACTGCTTTACAGATCTCTTGCATGCGTATACTGCCGTCTCGTCACCGGTTGCCCTGATTAATCAAATATAGGCAGTATATTGCGACGAACCGTGAGTGAAAACCTTAACGTTGCGTACACTTTGCATTATACGCTGAGCTGAATGGAGAAAACATTAAAGGAATGGGAATAGCCTTGTGCGACAGGTTAAACCCTGCTATGATGTCTTTAATACCAAGGAGGCATATTAGGTGACGCATGGAGGTGTGTCACTTCAGGCCCTCAGGCGTGTGGTGACGTGGACGCGGTGACGTTGTACAGAGAACGTTGCACCTTCTTACTTATGGGTTTGAAATCGCAAGACCTTGCAGGCAAGTTTCCTTTCGGTATACTCTAACTCCAGTTATTCCACTGAGTCCACTCTCTCTTATTTCAAAATGAACACCGGGAGCAGCTCGGATCTAACAGTAACCGGAACCGCTTCCACCCTTACTCATGGAAAGGTCCGGGAAATTAACAACGCCACTATTTTAACTGCTACTGGAAATATCTATCATACACGTATCGAATACAACTCCCAGGATTACTTTATTTTTATATCAAGGACATACAAGATGATCATAAGTTTTATATGCTTTATTCTCCGTCGCAAATCTTCTCTGCCTCCTTTGCCATTGCACGCAACGCCAATTTTGTCCACTCCGCCAGCTCCTGAGAACATTAGAGGCACTCAAAGGACTTTGGTGAATTCTTTGACTATTCAGTTCTCTCAGCTATCTGCTGACACTATAAATCATGTATAGAGTAACGATGAAACCGGTGGTGAATTTACAAATGTTGAATCTGTGGTCATGGTAAGTCTACAGCTCTTAGACCGTACAATTGATATCTGAGCGATAGTTATTCCAACTACCTATAGAATCCCAGTCACTATATTCCCAAATTTCGTGACCCAGAGACTTTCAAAAAAGGTCCAGATGACTGTACGCTTTATATTGAAAAAATGTTCCATCGTGGCCACGGCTACCCACTATGGCTTCCTGAACCAGACCGAAACCTCCCAGTTGAATATCGCCGTAAGGGGGTATCAATCGGGGATGTTGGATTCATCACACCCTATGGCGCCTTCGATTTTTTATTCAACATTTGGACGACCCCCCTTCATCATACACACTCGGTCGATCAACCTGACCACTGCTTACCGGCAGTATATCCACCCAAATCTGAAATATCTATTCGAGCATCGTTCTCTCCCAAAAGTATGATCTCCAGCATTACAGATGTTGAATGGGAAGAAAACACAGTTACGAAGTACATTTATTTTGTATCCATTACACTATATCTATATACTAAAACGACATGGAATGTTTATAGCGAGATTTCTTACTCATTTAAAACTGGAGACAGTGGTGCCATTCTTTCTATGCCTCATGGAGCGTCGGAAGAAGACTACAAGAATGAACGGACATTGAAGGTCTTCATTGCTAAGAATGCGGAGGACTGGTACAAGTATGCTCTCCAGCAAGGCCGCGATATCGATCGACACTCCTTATATTTTGTGACAGGATGTGTAAAGTCAAAGTCATGGGGTATTGCAACATTTAATAAGGCCGCAGGGAAGCGTAAGAGTGTACTAATTATAGGAAGGTCACTACAATCAGACGAGCCTACTTATATGTGGAAAAAATCTGGAAAGGCATCGTCATGTCGTACAGGCCCTCTTCCGAGCTCCATGACAGACTTTGAGACTCGACCAGCTGATACCGAAAACCAGTGCCTCTTTCTGCGCGGATTCAAGATTTCGTTATCGGACCTGGCATGGAATGACTTAAATGCTCAGTTTATCATGCCACAAGAACACAGCAAACAGCCGGTGAACATGAATACACCCGGTGGAACATCAGGGAACAGAAACCTGAGGAGCAATAAAACCAACTCAGCTCTCGAACCATCGTTTCATTCTGGTTTCATGAATACAGAACACATACGCGTAACCAATTCCCCCCCTAACCCAAAGGTCACCCGGATTGTTGTCTATCTATGAATTTTAGTTTAAACGTGCCTTTACAGCTGTGTCATCCTTTGGATACTATAAACGAGATGGCTTTATCTCAAGTGCGTGCCTAAGGAAAAAGTCATTTATCACTTATTCAATTGATTGTTAGATTTCCGAAGCTCGAATTGCGATTACGCATGACAACCAATGGTGGAATGTTAGTTCAAACAAAGAATGGAATGTAAGTTATCTCTTTCTTTAAAGAGGAGAAGTTTAATTGGAAAAGTACAGAATCATGACCCCTTTAAAAAAAATATCAACCACACTAGTATACAATCCCAGTTCGCACTATGTTATTGTGAAGGTACAATGTTGCATATATATCAAATTAATTCTCGTCTAATCAAGAGAGATATTAAAGTAACTAAAGCTTGCACGATAGAACCAATAACTGATTTAGAGAAAATCAACGATGGAACGGTATTCTACCGGAATAAGGTGTCTGATGATATATATTACCCACAGCACGATAAATGCTCCCGGCTTCCCTCCAACATAAATCCATTGAAATCATTCATGGATCCCCATGGCGAGATCACTATTGTTAATGAAAACATCCTTCAGAGTGAGATATCTCAAAATGCTATTCATGAAGAAATTTCCGCCTTGCCTTCGGATCAGCAACGGATCGATTCAGGTGGGCGTGTAATTTGCTTCTACGTACTATGCTTTCAATTCACGTTGCTTATTGTTAGGATCTCTAACCATTCCAGGATGTAAAGCCATCATGCTCGATAGCAGGGTAGATGCTGGTGAAATAAGCAATGCTAACGAAAATATTCATCAAGATTCGACTTGTAGAACATTTTTTACTTTGCCAAGTTCGGACCAAAAACGAAATGGTTTAGGTAGGCGCAGCTCAAATCTAGCTCGCATCTGTGTACCTTTTTCATATTCTTTGTTGCCAGGAGTTCCAACGATCCCAAAGGTTCCTGAAAGCGGAGTTTCCGTCGATAGCGGAACAGATCTCAGTAACCAAGAAATTAGTGGCAAACTTTCCAGCTTTTCAGGTCGTGACCACGCGTCGGTGAAAATTAATAGTTCCTCCGATGATATCGCCCATAGAATACAAGGGAATAAGCAATTGAAGAACAAATCAGTCGTTTACGGAAAACACACCAGCAATATGCACGAACAACCGTGGGGTTTGCCAATGTCTCTACGCAAAACTAGTAGTGCGCATAAAACCACCCAATCGAAATACGCCAGCAACGCGCACGACCAACCGTGGGGTTTGCCAACATCTCTAGGAAAAACCAGTAGTACTCAGAAACCCTCCAAATCAGTGTATTCTTCCGAAATGGGGCGATAACTGTCATGCAGGGTCATGCATCATGAATCATGATTCTGATTACCACCAAATTACAATAACTGGTAATTAATATATTTATCCACCAATGTACTAGTCAAATCTCAAATTTATATTAACATCAGCGCTACACATAAGCGACGAAAGACATTGAAAGTGACTTCGCAGACGTTGCCTCCTGTCGGCCTCGTGTTTCCCGCATGGTCATTTATCTTAAAAGTGATTATACCCAGCAAAAAAATATTGCAGGCATATACTGTTCTAACGCCTCCGATATGGATAGCATTCGGAAAACCATTGCCAGTATGCGAAAGTATTCTAAAAGGCTTGATAATGACATTATTGCCATGCCAAGTCCCAGTCCAGATGACATTATTATTCCGTAGGTCTTTTTCCACTAATTTAACTTAATCTCTCAACTAAGAGTCATCTAGCATTGTGGGTATTTCAGGTAGTGGAAAAAGCACGGTAGAAAGATATAAATATTGTATGGTGCAGCCTTGAACTCACATAACTTTACTAAGTTCATTAATGTGCTGCTCAGTGAAGAGATCGCAATAACTAGCACGGGGATAGAACGCTGTACAACACATGTAGAGCCATTTGTTATGAGGCACCCTAAAGATGGTTCGAAACGATTGGTTATTGTTGACACTATAGCCGCAGATCCAGCAAGTGCTTACATGGATGATGCTGTAGCTATCAAAAGAGTATTTGATTGGCTAGAAGTATCGTGCGTGTCGAGTACATTTATTTCATTATATTAATGACAAAACTTCAATATTATTACAGATATCAACCCGACGTAAAAATTTCTGGGGTTATCTATCTCCACGATATTACAACCTCCCGTATCCATAATCCGAAGGCCTTAATTGATGTGCTTGATCGCTTCTGTAGTAGAAGATCAATGGTGGCTCCAGTACTAGTGACAACGAAATGGGAAGAAGTTACAGATCTCTCAGTTGCATGTGACAGAGAAAACGAGCTATGTAGGACGTACTGGAAAGAGATGATAGAAGGGGGGTCTACCATTTGTCGATTTGAAAATTCCTATGAATCAGCATGGAATATCATTAACATAATAATGAAAAAACTCGAATGGACTACTCAGACATCCAAGATCATCGACCTGAAGGACGAAATCGCCGGAGACACACGCGAGGGTCACATGGTGCAGTGTTTGTTGGAGCAAATCCTGAAGCTCAACAAGGATAAACAGGTCTTGGAGGAATCCCTTAATAAGGCCTATGCATCTCGATAGGTTTACGGTGAACAAGAATGTAATGTAAAGGAAGATGTTCTGCAAGTTCTGTAAATGGTAGTCCAGTAAGGGAAATATTATAATTCAATACGTGCTACATCAGAAGTGCATGTGCGACAACAACCATGTCGGATTTCCCAGTATGGGAGTACAAGGGGGTACAATTACTATAATTTTGTTTAAATAATCTATAGATCAGCACCATCGATTGGGAGTGACTCCCCTGAAGCCCGGTGAGGGATATACTTGGTCAAAGACATTACAACAGATATGTATCGAAAGGGCCGTCAAACAAGTGCGAATTAAGCACTTAAACTCGTACCTCTGCTGGGTGGGATATATGATGCAGGAAAGGATCCAAGTCACTGCGATACAGAGTGACGTTTGGGTTGCGTCCAAGGGTGGTGTTTGGGCCCGGGACATCTGAAGACCGAGATCGAGTGTTAGGGCTTTCCCAGGCAGCGCGTGCTGGGATAGCCCAATAAACGCTCAAGCGCTCAAGCTCTTGAAAAGATGCCGGTTGGTGCAAATGCACGACGGCACGTACTTACGACCCCTGCTCAGCTCGATCCTGTACTAGTAAGTATCTCTGTCTTGAATCGACATTATCTCATCCTTAATGACAATTACCCAAAATTACCTAGACCTTCCTCCTCCCAGTGCTACTGTGGCCATATCATAGTAGGGCACCACTAACACTAGTCAGCTCATCAATATCATTTCATAAAGGTTCACATTTATTATACTTGTAGAACTCTACACAACTAAATGCTAGTAATCAATGAATACAGCGCACATGTTCACAACTCAACGGCAATCCCTGAAGCACCGTTCTGGTTAGGCTTGATAGACATATACCCCTTCTTAGGAAAAAGCATAAAGGTACGCTCGTTCATAACCCGAAGGCGGTCCATATTACCGAAGTAACGTTGGCTCTAACGCACCAACGGTATAATTAGCATCCGATTAGTGGCATACGCGAGGAAAATGTGAGAGTACCTCAAAGCTCCACTGTTCGTTCGCCCGGACGGAATTGCCCAAGTCATCTACGTATTGTGCTACACTTTGGTCAATCTCGTGTCCCCAAGAGGGGAGGTTTCTGTAGGATTTCAAAAACTTCTCGGAAATCTCGTCGTGATATTTTCCGATCCAGTCGTAGGCACTTTGCACGTCGAGTTGAAGTTGGTGCATAACAATGGTTACGAGATTGAACAAACTGTCCCCACGTGCTTGTCTGTTTTTAAACGTTGAGGTTGTATACGTAAACGACAGAATTATAAATAAACCTACTCAACATTGTACGAATATATATCGTTTCCAATACTATGCATGTCATACATAGTTTCATGCAAGCAATCGATCACCTCGTTGCCCATAACGTAGTCCGGAATATCTATATAAAGTCTGTTCATAGCAGTGAAGAGTTTTGCGCCAATGGTAATTCGACGAGATTTCATGTAACTCTCGATCGTATGTACATGCTTCTCGTCGCGATCTGCAGATTGTTGCACTATTGAGTCATTATACTCCTGGAATGTAGTAATGAATTGGCGTTGAGCCGTGGGACTGGCAGCTTTTATAGCGTTAGCCCAGCATCTGTTTAACGCATAGAGAAATGAGGATAATCTTATAGCTCAATATATAGATGGGAAAACACTGACTGTCTGGCAAGTTCTCCCCCTACCCACTCTCCTTGTGGACGAACCTTGTGAGGGTTATGAAGGGCATCCATGACAATATCGGCTAGATTCCGTGCTTCTGCTTCATTAGATTCTTCTGACCATTCGTCGAGTAAAAAAATGAGGTGTATCATGTCACAGACGAAGCGACAGCCGTCTAAATTGTGTGTCAACTTCGAGTGTTGGGTTCGAAAGGAATTCAACAAATATCACCTTTATTCAACTTCGGATATGCCATTGATGCTAAAAGACCTAGTTGATTTGCAGTCAATCGCCGTTAAGGTGTTAGTGAACGATGTACATACTAAAGTCGCATTTGTTGAAAGCTTTCTGTGCCCTTGGACTGAGAGCATGAAAACTCTCTAACCAGGCGGCCGATTCGGATTTGCATTGTTCATAGTGAGGATTGATGTCTCGTTTCCAAGGCCAATTGCGAAGATTGTCTGGTATGTAAATTGTGTTGTGTGCCATTGGAAGGATGAATACTGAACTTAATAGTACTTCGAAATTTATAAGGTCTGTGTACAAACCATAACCAAATATCTTCATGCACACGCAGTTTATAGCTGCATAAACCCACGGAATCATCGTGGAATTCCTGAATGTCAGAGACTAGTAGTAGTGATCTATTTATATGTAAAACTGACATTTTGGGCTACCGTTACCAAGGTCAAGCTTCAAGCATGTTGTACTTCCCCCGGACATGAAACATGAATCATAGTTCCAAGTTAGAGTCAGTTTTGGAGTCATTTCAAAGACTAGGACAATGTTGCGTAACTAAACCCTTAGTAGCACTTTTTACGCCGCATACATGGCCATTTGAAATTCCTCGTCAGGTGCGACCCAAGTTACTCTAACTCAATTTAATGTGGCGGTGAGAGACGTTGCTGTCAGAGATCATTCTTGTTCCTTCGTGTCATCTTGACATCACAGATGAAGATTTAATAAGCTAGCAGAGAATATCCACAGCTGAATATAATAACAGGGATGCGAAAAACCAAGTAAGCAAGTCAAAAAAGTAATATCACGATGAGATGCCAGTTCTACATAGGTTTCAGGGAATGTATTGTGCAGGATATCGACAAGCGTCAGTTAAAGCTTCAGCTTCATTAGGTTAGTCATTCAACCGTGCAATGAACTCTAGAGTATGGTGTATTAACTAATACTTCCACCTCTCACTTGGCGATAACTATAGTTAGTTGTATAACGCGGCAGATCGGGGTTCAATTCCCCGCGCTCGAAGTCAACTATTGGTGCATATTTTTTAATACTTATCACGTATTGTAGGCACCGTAACTTTGCCGTAATCACTTTCCCTTCGTTTCATAGTTACAAGTGGGGAGAAAATGTTTAGGATTGAGATGAGATATTAGTGAGCACTGATACAACTAGTGTTGTGTTTAAAATTGTAATAGAATTTATGTTTCAAGTACAATATTTACTATGCTATGTACGTACGACGTTAATCAATTAATTACGGCTCACGCTACGTAAAATAGAGGAATCTGAATCAATAATTATGTGGCGTTGGAGGCCGCCTCAATGCATCTGTAAATGTAATGTAATCGAAGAGTTCCGACAATTTGGAATAAGTATGGAGCGTGGGGGAGTAAAACGGAAGCACTTCTTTTGTCCATGGAATTACAAAGGCTACAGCGAGATGTAGAGTTGTAAGAGTATGTAATACGGAGAGATTTGATGTTTACAGTAGTATGCATTATGTCTTTTCACCATTTCTTTCATTAGTTTGTCTCGAGGTATTATGGAAAAGGAGATAATGATGAATGTAATCGGTGTGTATGCAGAGGTGAAAGGTGCGCTGATGCCTAAAAAAAGAAATTAGTAAGCGAGTCGATTAAACGTCCGTTTAACCTGAGTGTTCTAAGCTATCGGAAAGAAGGGGGAATTTCACATGATTGGGAAGGAGTAGATATATGGTTATTAAATAAAATTAGAATAAAGAAAGTACTCAGTAAGGAATAGCTGAATAAAGCGGAAATTAAAGGTGTTGAGATTATAGATTATTGAAAGAAAAGGAAAATTTTGAAACATAAAGCATACCGATGAATTGAAAGAAAATTTGTAAAATAAAAACTTGAGGAGAGGGACTTGAGACGGAGACACGGCCTTTGGTAACGCTAATTGGGCATTCAATGGGTCTTGGTAGTGCGCGATACCGATGATCTTGAGTTCTTGTTGAGTAATTTCGGCGTTGAGGGCGATGCAGGAGTGTCGGCGTTGGAAGGAGAAAGTGAGAGAAAGCGCGAACAGCGCGAACGAACACGTCGACGCGCGTACCTGCTGATTACGTAATAAAATATGTAAGATAGCGATTTTTGTAGTGCAGGCGAAACGCCTGCTCTACAATAAGGTGGACGTTGTTAAGATGGATGGAGAGAGTGTGTGTCTAATCATATGTCCTTACACTGGCAATAAATCACACAATGAAAGAATCGAAGAGTTCCGGTGAATTGGAATGATATGTTGTACGCTATCGATACACCAAATGTGCAAGTACTGGAGTCTTTCGACCAAGTGTTCAGTCACGCGCCACGCACCACAAGCTGTCATGAACACAATTTTTGAGACAAATACAGCGCTTATTTACCCGAATTTTTCGCACGTGCCGGGCGGCTATAGGGGCATGAACAGAACCACCAGGTGTCACGCACCAAAGTCTCCAGTACATGAAGATCGACCACGATATCTAGTAATTCGTATCTTTTGAAATATATATATGTCCAGGTGCTTATACCAAGTTAAAAAATAGAAGTATCCCGGTGACTTGGGATCGTGAGTCGTAAGGTATGTGTGTAGCTAGCTGGGATGTAGTTGAGTCTGAATGCGTTTGCTGAGGACTAAGTAACGAAAAAGTAAATGCAATGGAAGAATCCAGCTACTTGGAGTCTTGGGAGATACTTATCGATTATCTTTGGACGTGAGCCACAGGGTATACTGTAGCCAAGTAAGGAAACGCCGGTCCTTCAAGTTGACAAGCAATGGAAGCCCGCACCAGGCACTTGAGTAGTGCTCGTTGTATATACACCTCAGACAAGCCTAAATCGGGTCAGTGTAAATATGGTACACCCCGATTTCCTTAATAATTAGAATATGCTGTAAAGTGTGTAAGGTGTCAGATGCATTAGCAAATTTTAAAACGAGTAATAAATCTGTCTATTGTTCCAATTGTTTCGTACCGAATTTAAATGTCTGACATGAACCGAGCTTCCGAAAATTTTCCGATTGGCCTAGAATGGATGGGATTATGGATGTTATTGTAAGTATCTTGCATGATCAGATGGTTATTCTATTATTGTGCATATTCAAAATTTGCTCAAAAATCGGATACTCAATATATTTAAATAACTATTCTAATTGTTGCATACATCGGGTTGTACCATATTTACAACGATCCGATTCACCCTTGTCTGAGGTGATAGACATCAGGATCATCGTTGTGACCAGTGAACGCCAGTAGAAATAGAAATAGCAGAACGAGATATGCCGAATCGGCGTAAGATAAATATGGTACAAACATATATATTTAACAATTAAGATATTGATTAAAATCTGCTATGGGAACCGATTTTTGTTCATGTCTAAATTTGCGCTAACATATGTTATGCTCCCCAATTGTTTTAGTTTATTGTAAATCTGCTGTGTGACCCCATGCTTTCTTAACAAATAGGATGATTTTCGGTGAATTAGTGTTACGGTCGTATATATGGATTTGCGTACACAGATCTGAACTACAGACAAATGTATAACTATTTTTAGAATTTGACAATAAATATGTTCGGTTTACAAATTTCGTCACACATCCTGGATATTAAATGAATATGTTTGTGCCATATTTATGCTACCCCGATTCTGCCTTGTCTGAGGTGATATTGTATCGATGGATCATATGACAAATTTGTAACGGACCGGTTGGGGAAATGTCAATTGTTAACGATGTAGATGATAATCCTCGGATTACATTTTACAACGTACCATGTATGATATATTGATAATTGATATACAGGATGTAGATCCCAGTTCTTTTTCGTCGAAAAGACTAATTGGTCATGTGCCGAGAACTGAAACGTACGAGGGAAGTAAGCCCTCCCCTCTATGTGTATGCCATCTACGCAACAACGAGTCGACAGCAATCACAACAGAGCCCGTAGTCTCAAGCGCACCACCAAGTAGGATGACCGTTGGTGTAGCGGTTGTTACTGTTGCTATTCAAGCGGTATATTTCGAGCACTCTCATGAGTCGCTGAATCTCTTTCTCTAACCAAACTATAGAATTTTCGTGCTCTTATCGCCCTCTTTCTCGGCCTTAGCTCTCGCTCGTTTGTTACATGTTTCTGGCTAGTCTTGATTGAAATTCAGTCGCAATGCTGACTGTCCATGTCATTCTTTATGTCTGGTGGCCGAGTATGTCAAGTCAAAGTCAAATTAAGTATGGGGTATTGCCCAGCTATCTGCAACTCCGAAGATATACGTAATTTTCGATACCTTCCGTCACTGAACCGTGAACCACATTGACTCCTGTGCTACATACATAGATTAATACTACTAAGTAGTAGCAGTGCAATCCACGCATCCGCTCATGTGCTACTCAATCTCATAGACGGTTGTCGCTTTGGGAAGCGCTGGTTCGACTACTGCTCGGCTACTCCGCTGTGCTCGAGCCTCGAGGCCTGAGGCCTGAGGGCTCGTTCTGATCGCGCCTCATCGACGATCGGATTCGGCTTGTATCATTAGATATATACCAGCGCCACGTTAATACTATCGCAAAATGAGTATTTAAGCCTGTCACTGGGACAAATTGCTGTACTACACTAACTACATTCTGATTTCATGGATCTCTTTTCCAGTAATGCATTTGAAGCCTACCAAGCTCTTACCTTAGTTTAATAATCATCCATAAATGTGGTTGAAGCCCCGCTCTCCTTAGTAAATAACTAAGGCGTGCGCAAAGTATTTCTGTGTCATGGTACTAACTCGATTCTAGTCTTCCTTTCTCTCTCCCTGCCTTCTTGGTATCTCGCCCAACTTGACTGCTATTAACTGAGCGCCTGATAGAAATCAGCATCGTGGTTTTATTTTGATATTTTGATATACCTCGGCGTATGCGTGATATGAACTTTCTATTACTAAATGTAACACGGCAGCTCGGGGTTGAACTCCCCCTATTCGAAGTTATCCATTGTAAATCCTTTTTACTTATTTTGCTTAGTGATAGTGTGACTCTGTCGTGATTTCTTTCCCTTCATTTTATAATTTGTTACTAGGAACAGTTGAGAGGAATACATATGATCTGGTTCAACCAAATTCCACCTCTCGGTACAATTTTATCCATCGAGTGTGGGGCTATGGTTAATATTGCCGCCTCTCATATAGATTCTCCAACGAATGGTTATACGCGGCAGCTCGGGGTTTGATTCCCGTACTGGAAGTCCCCATTTGCCTGTAACTATACTGTTGTAGTCTTAACAGTAAACTAAAAAACCAAGGCGGTTCACCGCCCCCTTGGTGATTCATGTCCCGGGGAAGTTTTCCGCTGTCAAGAAATACTTATCCAGCTTAGTGGGTGTGATTTTGTGGTACATAATTCCTTTCCCTTCACTTTATAAATTGATACTTGGTACAAGTAGTAAGAAAGTTGAGTGGACTAATCTGATCAGGCCACAGCCATACATATAAGGTTGGTTCAAGTCCTCCTATCGGTTTAATTTAAACAATCGAGTATGGTGTATTTGCTAACATTGACGTTTCTCATGCTTATCGGTATATGTGCCGCAGCAGTTCAGGGTTCGATTACCCTCACTCGAACTAAACTATAGCGTATAATTTTTACTACGTATCATGCATTCATACTTAGTAGGCAGTATGACTTTGGAGCGGAAAGAAAAGGTTTAGTAGATTGAGACATGATATCAGTATTGTTACTTCTAGTGAACTAAGATATTATGTTTCAAAGTTGAGTAACTTACTATGTGATACAAGTATGAGATTAATCATGGCTCAGCCTATGTAAAGCAGAGGCATCATTAACCAATTAATCATGTGGGGTTGAAGACCGCCTCAATGTTTCTGTAAATATAATGCGATGGAAGAGAAGTTCCGGCAATTTGGAATAAGTATGTATGAAGTTCCAAGTGTTGAAAAAGTCGCACCCGCCGTAAATCGGTTGTGCCGTGTGCCGTATCCATACTGTATCATTGGAATTGCTGGTTTTCTTAATTCATCCGGTTTGTATATGAATGTAATATTTCCTACATAATATGAAGTGCATTTGACTCTGTTTTATACAGTATTTTCCACCTTTTTGTATGTTTTAGCACCGGAAAGTAAGTAGTTCCCACGCTCCTCCGCTCACCATTACTCACCGTCAAACTCAATGCACATTCAAATTCCTTTGCTGTGCGTTCATATATAGCATCTCGAATTCTTCGTATTCCCATGAAGATTTTGTGGGTTATAGGACACAAGTCATAATTTACAAGTAAAGCTGCAATTAAGTGAGAGATAAAAGTTAATAGATCATAAATTCAACGTAAAGAATTTGAATGATATACTATCTTACTGAATTTTAGATATTGTAAGTATGATCCTTCATCGTTGCATAAATGTGTTGGGATACTTATAACAAAACATGGAAGAGTGATATTACAACCGAGGGGACCTAGCATAAACTACTAGAACTATAGCTTAAACACATTTGCGTGCCCAGTTTATTCTTTATATCATTATATATTTTACGATACTACAGTGCATTTTATACACCGAGATATAATATGTTTGAATCAACCGCTATCCGGTAGATTCGGTACCTTTTCGGAAGGCTTAACAGTGCGCGGGGGAGTGTGGGAACTATTCTTCAGATGATAAAAACATAATAAAAAGACAGAATACATCTCCTATAACAGTGTCAAAATGCATTTAATATAATATAGTACATGTTTTAATCATAAATATACAAAATGAGTAAGAAAAAACAGCAATCCAACGATGCAGTATGGATACGGCACATGGCACAACCGATTTACGGCGGGCGCGACTTTTTCAACACTTGGAACTTCATAGGATTGATACACCGGGTGTAATCATAGAGGTGGGATCGACCACGATCACGGTATCAACCGGGGACTTATAATAGTAACTTCAAAAATGGAAGAATCCCGGTGGCTTGGAATCGTGTGCTGTAAGGTATGCGCATAACTATCTAGAGTGTTGTTTAGGGTCCAAGATTGTGAATGTCTTATGTAGGGTAATGACAAGCGTCAGTTCTTTATAATTATCACGGTGCAGATCAGGTTCAAGCAGAAGGACTATTAGTCCAGTCGTTCATCGTTTGCATTGGCTTTCGAGTATGTGTAATGGCTAACATTTCCGCCTCTCATCATAAATTCTTGGTATCCGATTCCCTGTGCTCGAAGTCTGCAATAGAGTCATATGTTTTTATACTTATCCCGCTAATATATGCACTATGACGTAATCCATTTCCCTTCGTTTCATAATTGTTATACAGGTTGATACAAGCAGAAAGAAAAGGTTTAGTGTATCGAGGTGTTACTATAAGGTGTATGGTTTATAAAATTTATTTTTATTAGGATTGATGATATCCATGTTCAAGTGGAGTATTTACTAGGGTGCGGTATAAGATGCGTGTGTACCTATCTGGAGTGTTGGTTAGGTACGAACGGAGTCTAGGATTTTGAATGTGTTTATCGGGGACTAAGTAACGAAAAAGTAAAGAATTCCGGCGACTTGGATCCCAAGAGATACATATCGGACATGAGCCACAGGGTACTTATATTATAGTCAAGCAGCAAAACGCCAGTCCTTTACTTGAAGTTGACGTGCAATGAAATGGAAGATTTCACCGCCGACCTAAGCACTTGAGACGTACTCGATCAATATAGAAACCACAGGATTATCGATATACTTATTTAACTATCGAGTATGGTGTAATGGCTAACATTGCCGCCTCTCATAGTATCAATGTCACATGTAACGCGGCAGCTCGGGGTTCGATTCCCCGTACTCGAATTGACCTGTAAGCTAAGTTTTTACTTATCAAGCTAAGTAGTCACTGTGACTGTGTGGTAAATTCCTTTCAAATTCCCTTCCCACATTTTATAATTCATTGCATGGTAGTTTGTACGGTTGAGAGAGCTACATGCTGATCTAGTTAAGGCCTCTCGGTTCGGTAATATTAAACCCTCGGGTATGGTGTAATAGCCTACATTGCTGCCTCTCATGTACAACATATCGAAGAGTATAACGCGGCAACTCGGGGTTCGATTCCCCGTACTCGAATCATATTGCAATACGAAGGTTTTACTTTTCAAGATTAATGTTAGTCACACGATTGAGAGGACCAGCTTAACCAGACTGTATAAATTTATCTATCGAGTATGGTGTAATGGCTAACATTGCCGCCTCTCATAAGTCCGTTTTCATATAGTATAACGCGGCAGCTCGGGGTTCGATTCCCCGTACTCGAATATGTCTTGTCAACTGAGCATTACTAAGTTTTTACTTAGTAAGCTAATGGGACTATATGTTGATCTAGCTAAGGCACTTCTCGGTTCGGTTTCATTAAGTCTCGAGTATGGCGTAATGGCTGACATTGCCACCTCTCATTGTACAGTCCATCCTATAGTATAATGCGGTAGCTCGGATTCGATTCCTCGTACTCGAATTGTCGGAAAAGTGAAAGATTAAGTTTTTACTTACCAAGCTAAGTAGTCACTGTGACTCTGGTAATTCCTTTCAAATTTCCTTCCTACATTTTATAATTCGTTGCGTGGTAGCTGGTACGGTTGAGAGAGCTACATGCTGATCTAGTTAAGGCACCTCTCGGTTCGGTTTCATTAAGCCTCGAGTATGGTGTAATGGCTGACATTGCCGCCCTTCGTGCATGTATCATGCATAAGAGTATAATGCATCAGCTCGGGGTACTCGAATTGCATTGTGTGTTGAGTTTTACCAAGTTTTTACTTATCAAGCTAAGTAGTTGGTGTGAGTTTGTGGTAATTCCTCCCGCGTTTTATTTGTTACTTGATATGGTTGAGAGGACTGCACACTGATCTTGTTAGGTCACCTCTTGGTTTGCTTATAATTAACACTCGAGTATGGTGTAATGGCTAACATTGCCGCCTCTCATTATGAAATTAATCACCTCTTGTGTAACGCGGCAGCTCGGGGTTCGATTCCCCGTACTCGAATTCGAAGCAGTGTATCCCAAACTTTTTTTTTATCACGCTTAGAAATTAATCACTGCGATAGTCGACTTTGAAATAGTAGTGTTATTACCAGTGGGGTTTATACATTTTAATTTTTAGTACCAGTTCAAGTCGAGGGGTCGGGATGTTTACAGCTTTTTGTTCCTTTTACCGATTTTCTACCTTAATCGTATGTACTTATGCTGGCCAACAAATCAAGCAATGGAAGAATACCGGCGAATTGGAAGTACACACGATCGATACACCCATTGTATGCGTCATTGATACTAGATAGGGCTGGGATCGACCATGATATCGAAAGTGGTCGATATATCATAATGGAGGTATCCGGTGACTTGGGATTGTGTAGTATAAGGTATAACTATCTGGAGTGTTGTGCTGAATGCGTTTACCGGGGACTAACTAAAAAGTAAACGCAATGGAAGAAATCCGGCGAATTGGATTCTTCATACTTATCGATTATCTTTGGACGTGAGCCACATACGCCGGTCCTTCAGATTATCTTTAGACCATACAGTATATTGTAGTCAAGCTGCAAAACGCCGGTCCGCCAAGTTGACATGCTTGCAATGGAAGCTCGCACGAGTTTGACCACCGACCTGTTGAAGCACTCGAGGTGTACTCGATGTTTATAGAAATTATGATCATCGGTGGATATAAATAGCTGAATGGGATATTGTATCGATGTGGTCATATGACAGCTTATTTGTAGTTGAGCGGAGGTTGCGGGGATGTCAGTAAAGGCAATATTGATAATCTACGGATCATGGTGTGCAAACGTACCATGTATGTAGATCCCAAGTTCGTATTCCGTCGACAAGATTAATTGATCAGGTGTCGAGAACTATTGCGTGCGAGGGTGTATTGGGCCCGGGGTTGCAATGCAATGAAACGCTGGGGTATACATTACACGTATCAGTGTCACGCTCATGGGTATTCTGCCCTGCATTGCTACGGTATCAGAAGTGGAGCATGAGGCTGTTGTTTGTGGAAGTGGAGACTAACGGGGTACTGATGGATCCGGGACCGGTGCATTATTGATGCCTAGCAATTGCAATCTTTCTGTTTTGTTCGTTGCTCTTTTTCAATTTGCTGTTGGAAGGCGAGTATGTTCTTGCCAAGGCAGGTCGTCGTTACCTCGACAAGTCAACAGTTTCGATATCAGCAGCCGAGACGAGACAAATGAACAGCGTCCCTCTTAAGCGCTGTACAAACATACACAAACAAGTCCAGCCTAGCAACGGACGTGACGACGGAAAGGAACGAGGTACAGGCTTGCTTGCGTCAGGTTAATAAGTAATCTCCATCTCCTCTCTCCCATCATCCCTTTTCATCGGGCAACGCTCAGCCGCGATACCTCCCCCCCTACTCTCCCTTCCACCCCGCTAGTTCTTCGCTTGCTTTGTTGTGTCTGAGATCTTTCTTTTGATAAAGGAAAAAGGAAAACAAGAAAGGAGAAGGAAAAGGAAGAAAGAAGGATTTTATCGCACTTGGTCGATTGTTCCTTTTCTTTTGAGGACACCCCATTCATCGATATTGCGCTTTGACCTTGTTAATTGGTTATATACCCGGGTACCCGGGGGATAAGAAGGCTCTACAACTACACACGACTGCACATCGATCTTGCCTGCGCTTGAAGATCTACCATCTACCATCGACCGACTTGGATTTTGATTTTGATTTTTGAAGAAGGTGCAGCTGGTGTATTGGATATTGGATATATTGTTAGGGATGGCTGCTGTAATGTCTGAATCGAAAGGTGTGTTTTCGTGTCTCTTTTGCGTTCCCTTCGTTTTCGTCGATTGCACTTTTGCTTTTTCTTTTCTTCGTCTTTTGCTTTTTTTCTGTTCGTTTTGTCGGTTTGCGGTTATCCGGTTATCCCGTAGGCTCAAGAGGAAGGAGGAAACACCAGGCCGCAAGCGGCTCTGATCCCCTCCTTATACACAAAAAGACAACACTTTATGCGCTTCGCGAGCGAAGCGAGTGGGGGAGGGACGATCATGATCATCGTTCCCCGCACCCACACGTCTGGCTGACGAGGGGTGGGGGTTCTTATTGTTATTGTTATTTCGCTTTCTCCGCCCGGTGTTAGGGGTTTTGGTTTATTGTTCCGTTTGGGTTTTGCGCTGGGTGCTGGTGGTGGTGGGGTATAGGCTATCCCTGTGCTCTGCCCCGCGTCTACACAACGACGACGGCGCGGCGGTAGCAACCAACTTGAACCGCAGAACCGCAGAATCTAGCGTGTTGGGGTAGCGACTGTTGCTTTTCTTATGCGTTCTCAGGCTGCTTGGAGGGTTCTCAGGTTCTCATGCGGTAGTTGAACACCGTCGTGGTTGTTCTGTTCTGTGTTCTCTGTTCTACAGCATGTCATGTGCTACGCTACGTGCTACGTGTTCTATCCTTCTTCCTTTCTTTCTTTCCTTATTGGTTTCTTATTGGTTTCTTTCTTATTGGTTTCTATACCACCCCTCCTCTCGCCGTCCTTCCCAGCTGTTCTCTTGCCACGTATACTTAGCTACCCAACTGCGCACCTGCACCTGCATGCCGAACCGCAGTCCACTACCCCACGTTTCTCCAGCCCTGGAACTGGTTGTACCCCACACCCTGCACCTCGCTGTGTCAGGTGCTTGGCGTTATTTGCTATCACTGCTACTGCTGCTGTTTTTGGCTGGGTGAGGATAGAGGGCGAGCTGTAGAGACGGTGTTTAAGCTGTGTACTGTCTGCGGTTATTGGACGAACGGGTGTTCTACCCTCTGCACAGCTGCATACCGGAGACGAGATAAAGAGAAGGAGAAGTGGGGTTTGCATGTTCTTCTTTTCTCCTTTCTCTGTGCTCCTTTCCCTTTTTTCTGTTTCTGCACGCTTTTTGTGGGTTGGAATTAGGGGCTTTTTCGTTTCTTATGTCTCCCTTGCCCTGTTCTGCGTCGTACCTGCGTCTCGGCTCCGTGCGTTCAGTGATGGCTGTTTGGATTCTAGAGGAAGAGGAGGTGCTCCCCTGATTCATGTTCCGCGGGCTTGGTTGGTCTAGCTGACGGCTGATGTTCCTGAGCTGTGGTGTTTGTTTTCTGCGAGGAGGAGGGGGGGGCGCATCTGTGGTGCTATACTTTTGCTTCCTGCTCCGCGGGCTTGAGCTCATGTACCAGCTGACGGCTGGTGTTCCTGAGCTGTGGTGGGTTGTTTTCCAGGAGGAGCAGGAGCAGGGGGTGTTGTAAAGAGTGGAGGGGCGGCGTTCGATCGTATGTGTGTGTTGTTTTGGGAGGACGATGCTGTGTTGACATCCCTGTCCCCGCCTTTAGCATCCCTACCAATTTCCTCCGCGGGCTCTTGCTTCCCAGCTGATGGCTGGTGTTCCTTGGCTGTGTATTTCTCTCTTGGAGAGTGCTGCAGACGAGGGAGACATAGTGACGTTTCTTCGTTATTGTTTCTCTTATTCCCTATCTTTCGTTTGCCATCCTTTTGCTTTCTCAGGGTGCACGGTACCGCCCTTCTGCCCAGGCACTCGTTCAACCACCATACTCGCGGGCTGGAAGTGATGTTCCTGTTCCTGTGTCTGGTTCTCGTACCTGCGTTGTTAGCTGTCGTAGAGTCTAAAGGAAGCAGCACGCGGTGGACCCATGTGATTATGGAAGCATAGCGCTCCCATGTCCATAGCTGGATTGTCGCACCCCGCTGGAGTGGAAGCGGGACGTCATGACTTCCATGCGGTCTGAGAGGGACGCTTTACTTATTGTCCCTCCAGCGTACTCCCGCGTTATTGTATTTTTGGTTTTTTTCTCCTTTTATTGTCCGTGGGAGTGAAAAAGGGGGTTTATTGTCTTTGACTTAACTCATAGGGGCTTGGAGCTGGGTTCCCATTTCATTTCCCTCCGGTTTTGCTGGTGCGTTGCATACGTGCTGTCAGAGATCCGCCGCTGCGCTGCGTAACGTTCGACGTTCGATCTGGGGTGTCAGACGGGTTTGAGACGCCGCTTGGGATTGTTGTACCTACGTTAATCTGCCTGGTTTTCTTTCAACTTTCCTTTTTGTACCTACCCTTTTACTTTGCTTCTTACCCTTGCTTTGTTGTTACGCAGTTTGCTAACGTCGTTCATAGCTCCTGCGCATACACCGCGACTGTCTATCTCCCTAGAACCGCCTGCGTCCGCATCGCCTTTCCCGTCTCCTTCATCGAGTTTCCTGCCGCCTCCTATGCCGGGCCCGCATGAGTTTGCTGTCAAGCTCCCCCCGAGGAGGGTTAATGGCGGGAGTATGAGTGCTGGTGTTGGGAATGGAAATGGGAGGGTGAATGGGGGTGTTAATGGAGTCAACGGAGGTGTGAAAGAGGAGGATGAGGGGTCGCCTACGACGACTGCACCACCTTTGTCTGCGATGCCCCCGCCGAGTTCAGCTTCGAGCTCGATGTCGATGTCGACTCCTACTGCTTCGGTGTTTACGACGCCTACGTCGTCTGCGTTTTACCCTCCCACTCCGACTGTGTCTATTCCTGCGCCTACCCCTGCACCACAGCTGTCCGTATCAACTTCCACCGCGTCAACGTCAAGCTCCACCAATACATCATCAGCACCATCATACACCCCTTCCTGCCCCTCCACACCAACAAGCACACGGCGTGCCCCCTCCTCACCTGCCCTCTCCCGCAGAGCCTCACAGCGCTCACAAGTGGGCTTCTCGCCCGCTTCTAGACCGGTATCGGGTGTATTCGGCTCCCCAGGATACACGTTCAACTCGCCCAGCCAACAAGGGAAACGACAGCGCGTGAGCCTTCTCGCGCTGTCCCCCACCCTTCCTTCGCCACCACCCAAACGCCCCGGGGTGAAAATCCGGGACTTTGCATTTCCCCCTGAGGATCTGAGACATTCGGGTACGGGCCCGGACGTGCCGAAATGTAATCGCGTCTCGAGGCTTAATCGGCGGCTTGGAGCGGAGAGTGGGGATGGTGAGGAGAGCGATGAGGAGGGTACCACCGAGGATGATGGGGCTGAGTGGGAGTGGGATGGGTTTAGGGAGGGTATGGATCGGTTTAGTTGGGTTGGGAGTGTGAGGGAGGGGTATCCCTCTGAGGACGAGATTAATCAGAATTTTCTACCCATGGACGATGATGATGACGATGAGCCGTTGCCTATTGATGAAGATGGGGAGGAGCAGCCGCTCCTTCCTGGGCTGTATCGCGCGATGTATGCGTTTGAGCCGGAGGGGACGGCGGAGATGCGGCTTGTGGATGATCAGATTGTGAGGGTTGTTGGGAGGGGTGGGGGCGTTGGATGGGCGGTTGTGCTTGTTGAGGATGGGAGCGAGAGTGGTGTTGTTGTGGAGGGCGGGCAGAGGCATGCACTTGTCCCTGAGAGTTATCTGGAGGTGGTGGAGGTTGATGAGGGGGAGGGAGGGGAAGAGGGGCAGTAGGATAGCGTGCTGGCGTGCTTTTCTTTTTAAATGCTTTCTTCTTTTCCTCGTCACACATGAGTATCTCATCATTTTTTTTACATCTTTGGTTTTCTGTTTTTCACTACATGTTTTTTCTCTCGATAGTTATTTATGATATCAATGTAGGTACGATAGCTCGCTATGTACATATGTACATCTCACATTTTCATTTCCCCTCAATTCATGTTTCATTCTGTCTCTGTGGTGTTACTCGGGAGTTAGCTTGCATCATTGTATTCCGTATTCCGGGGGGAATTACGCATTTAGGTGCTTCTTCCATGAATCCATTTATGTACCGCTCAGACAGTGAATAAAGATAGTAAGGATAGCGGTTTATTATAAAATCAGATTGAATGAACATTTGCTCCTGAATTTAGCGATCTTAGAGACCGCAAAAACAAACAAATGACATACGTACATACTCAAAAAAAAAAAGGTCCGTGCGCATTATCCGTTAGGTATAAAAGAACCACCCTGCCATCAGTACAACTCATACTTACCTTGATGGCGCAAGCTCCTTCATGGAACTGAGTTTGTGGGCCGTTGAAGTTCCCCATAGCACGGCGCCCTTGTCCTCAGGGAATTTCTTTGGTTTGCATAGGCTTAGGCCCATGCATCGTCTCAATATTTTCCTGTCCTGCTTCGGCCACTCTGGCTGAATGGGCTCTCTTTTTTTGATTCTTCACCTCTCTAACCCTAACCTCAGTTACTTACTAACTTTGGTATTTTCTCATGTATCAGTAATAAAACATTCAAGTATCTAATTCAACTAAGTTTTTAATGAGTTGCACAATACCAACACATTCTGAACTGTACAATTAAGAAGCCAATTAACAATGATCTGATTGAGAGTCAGAAGCTGTTGCAAAATCAAGGTGTGTCAATTCAACTACACCATGATCTGAGTGCTCTTGGTAAACACTGTGGGAATTTAATCTATGAATGAATCAGAAAATATGACTTGGTTAGGCAAGGTTAGAGACCATACATGATTGCTAGAGATGATGACAGTGAGCTCACAGACACCTACATAATATATTTTTATGAAAGTACATACATGTTGTGAAGGCATATAGCTGGTCCAATACCATATGTGCTGGCAGCCTAGATTTGAAATGAATGTGAGTGTTAGAATGCTGTTCATGACTAACACAAAGTGTGGATGCTCACCAGAAAGAAACATCATCTGGCTTTACTAGAAACATTATCATATGGCAAATTTGGACCATCGCCAGTAGTATTCCGCGAGTGACTAATCCCACTAGGAGGTAGTTGAGCATTTGAGGCAATCCATCGCTATCTCTAATTGAAAAGTAAACCAATAATTAACAAAATATGGATACGCGAGTAGCTGCTTATACCGTACTTTAGAACTCGGGCCTTCGATTTCACCAAAGTGAAGGATAAAGTAATAGAGACGATGATATCAGTGACAGCAGTGAAGCCATGAAAAAGGCTTATGGGGAGCTGGAGGAAACATCATCTATAAATGCAAACGATTTTGTATAGAAAAACTTAACCTTCTTCTTTTGAAAGTATTGATGTGAAAATGGATCGACATCGGACGAATTTATAAATGCAGCATCTTTTAAGCATGAGTATAAGATTCCTCCTCAAGACAAATTTCGTACATGCCGTCAGTCCTACGATACATCATCAATCGTCTATGTTAAGAATCATAAAAACCACATACCGAGCATAGATAAACTCAGCGCTAGCTACATATAATTAGGTGAGTGGAACTTCATAGCATACGGCGTCTATGTATCTCACAGCAATGATTGGAACAAACCACTTCTTTGTTACTACAGTGCAACATCAAAAAGAGGAATTGACAATATTCGAAAGAATTGCTTACAAAGGAAAATACAACTCGCAAAGAAGCAGTGGACTCTGAGAAATATGCGTCAGGAGAAGGTAACAGGACATGTCATAACTTACAAGAAAATAGGGCCGCCGAATCGGTAAAAGTAGCAATGAATGTGCTAAATACATCGTCAACCTGGAAGGTAATGGGTGAACAGAGGTATTACCCATTAGGTCTCTTTGAAATTCGATCACTTGGATTATCTATTAACTGGACACCAGTGGCCAATAAGCTCAAATCATGATGTGGTATGTATAACTCCGCACCAGACTATCATGTACTTTAATAATATTAATGCATGATGACATGATTGATAGTGTTCTAATGTGGATTATGGCTCTCTGTTACATTTAACTAATGCAAATGTGCAAGATATAACTTACAGAATAGTTGCTACAAATAATCTTAGACCCATTTTGTCTTTGAAACTACCAGTGAAGTAGTTCCAGCCTTGATGTACGACTACACCAAGGCATCTAAGATAAATGGTCATTTCAAAATCTGTCCCTAAAATGTGATAGTTTGCGCACACCAAAGATACCGCAAGACCTCTCTCAAGCCGTAACACGGTCAGATAAATGCTCATATTAATTACAGTAAGAAACTCATACCGTAGTACATCCCAAGTTCGTCACTTACAGAATTCATTATAAGAGCCGGGAAGGATGGTGTGATCTTAGTCTTCGCTCGGAAAGTTACTGCCCCAAGGGCTTACGAGACCATTGAGGAGTGGTATAAGTAGGTTCTAAGTGTGTACGTAATCATATCTGATGAAGCATGGAAAGTTCATATCGCACATCATTATGCTGATGTCGCATATCAAATGAAGCCAAGATGCTGATTTCTATCAGACTCTAGTTAGGACTCAGGAGTAGTTAGGTTGGACGAGATAGCAGGAAGGCAGGGAAAGAGGACGAAAGACTAGAGGCGATTTAATACCACGCCAAAGAAATTAGTGAGCGAGGTTTCAATCACATTTATGGCGATCTGTAAACTTAGTAGGTGAAAGCTTGGTAGGCTCTCGAATGGATTGCTCGAAGAGATTCATGAAATCAGAAAGTAGTTAGTGTAGTACAGCAATGTGGCGCTGGTATGTATCTAATTATAGATGCCGAATCCGATCTTCGACGAGGGCGTGATCATAACGAGCACTCGAGGCTCCGAGCGCAGTTGGGCGGTACTTGTCGAGCGCATGGTATTGGTGCTTCTTAAGTGACTAGTTCACAACAATCTATAAACAGCACATAAGCAGATGCGAGGATTACACTGCTACTAAGTACTTAGTACAACGTGGTTCACAGTTCAGGTAGTACTCAGTGACCGGAAGGCATGGAAATTTATGTATTTATTCTGCGTTGCAGAAAGCTGGGAAACACCCCGTGATTTGACATGACATATTCGGTTACTAGATAATATAAAGAATGGCACAGTGGACAGTCAGTATTGCGACTGAATTTTAATCAAGAGTAGCCAGAAACACGAAGGAAAGCGAAAGTCAGTTGAAGAGGGCGACAGGAACACGAGCATTCGTTAGCAAGAGATTCAGCGGTCTCATGATACCGCTCAGCGTAAGTATACCGCTTTAATAGCAACAATAAAAACCGCCACGCCAACGATTATCCGACTTGTGGTTTGCTTGAGGGTATGGTTTCCGTTGTGATTTCCGTCGACTCGACGTCGGACTGGCTCTTTCAGTCTCATCCCAAGATTCCCGATCTCTTTGTCCTCCCGTACGAGCAGTAATATTTAAGTTGAACCAGAACGTAGACTCTCTCATGGAGAAGGTGTAACAGAGTAGCCTAACAAACATTGCAAGAGCAGACATCCCTAGCAATATCCCGACTTACTCCTTCAAATCTAACAGCTTGTTTTCGCGCTTATATTTATTTTGTCACTACAACTTCAAGTTCCACGACATACAACAGTCTAAGGCTCCCCTCTGCCCTCTGATACCGTAGCAATGCAGGGAGGACCAGCGCCATATTTTACACGAAAATATCAGTCGTAAATCTGTTAGATTCGTCATTTTCGGGAGAACTTGAGCTAAAAGAGCCAAATAGTCTTCCAATTCTTGGTTGAATTCCTTTCCATCGTGAATGCCCTCGTGTGAGAGCTGGCACTCTGCGTATACAGAGCCAGCTTTTAATTCAAAGTACTGCACCATATTGCTTTTGATAGTGTCGTTGTTGAGAACTTCGATGCAATTGAGTGGGTCATTGCTATATGTGTTGTGCATGGAACCGGGAAATGGACGTGTACAAGAGTGGCACTATTTCGGTGTAAACCGCCTTTGATACACCTGAAAGCTCGGAGGCTAATGTGCTCGTAGTGGAATAGCTAGCGATCTCGGAAACGAGTTCGACTGGCAGAGGGAGAGAGGACATCGATGTTCGAAAGTATGTTGCCTCACCCTCTCATCGCGCTGGTAAATACGTCGTCGTCGCCACGTCAAATCGGCTCCTCTCTTACCCTGCCTTGAAACGACGCCGACCCATAATTCATTAGCTAGAACGACCTCAGCGCAACATCTTCCAGCTTCCCCTCTCTTCCTCTATCTTCTTCACCTGCGTCATGACAACGACTACGCCTATCCAGTTGCCAAAATCGGCGTCGTCCCATCATAATGTTTCCAATGGCATCGTACATGTTTCGCCAATGCGCGCTAACGCCTTCAACCACCACCTCCTCCCGGCACTAGTGACTACGTAAGACAATTGTCTGTGTTCCCCTTCCTCGCGCCAGTCAACCACCCCTTACCTGTCCCTCTCGTCCCAGCACAACGGGGCTACTGCCGTCTTGCAGCTGCCACCACCCTCATCCGTCCACAAAGTCTATACCGCCCTCGCCATCGCGTACCTTTCTTAGAATATCTGACGTTATATCTTCGAGAAAACTAGGTTGGTTGTCGTCCACACCACGATTTACGACATCTTTATCGGCGGTAAATTGTTCGTTTTCAGATGAGACGAGAATAACCATTTTGGACTTCACAGAGGACACTTGTTATGATTGCTTTAGGCCTGGACCGTTTCTGGAATCAACTCTAGAGGTATTAGTGCAAAGGTTATATATATTCCCACTCATAATAGAGATTACTGTGACCGTCTGCGACAAATAGCCTAGTCAATTTCACGAATTCATAACATTTATTTGGATAGGCATCACACTCGAGACGACTACCTCTTCCTTAGATATATAATACAAATTTGAACTACTACATCGTATTTTATTGCTTGAGTGTTTCGTTTGGAGTCAACGATCCTCAGCCCATTCCTAAAAACAATCAAAGGTTAGAATCACATTTTAAATCACATGTATATATTGTGTACTTACATTTTCTTTCTTGATTTGTTCCTGAACAGTACGAAAAGACAAAGTCAATAACTGTTTCCCTGAGAAACATGAGAGCAACATACCTCTTCCTCAGGCGTGAAATCGTTAACGATGTTAAACAGCTTCCTAATTTCTTCTGGTGACTTTCCCTTGATCATGTTTGCAACCGTCTTGCAGCCACCATCACTGTTATATAAAACACGTCAATAACGAGAAATCTTGCCATAGAGAGAAATATAAACTCACAGAAGCTGTTTTATGTCGAGGTAATTCGCAGCGATGATGACATCGAACAACATTTCTTGGTCGAGAGTGTAGAATTTATGATCCCACTCTGATAGATCAGTCGTGCGCCTGGTGCCGTTGTGGTAATCCTGCTGCTGATCCTCGTCCGAAGGGAACGGCTCATTGCGATGATACTCGCAGTACTCGAGGACCTACCAAATCAATTAGCGATAATTGAAATAGCGGTTGAATTGAACGTTACCTTTTTGAACACGGACCCTGTGACATTGGGAAGGGGAATCGCTTGGACGTCGGACTCACCGAGGTCTGCGAAGGGTGTTGTTAGTACGAATGATAGACAGTGCGGATTGAGAGAAATGATTTACCCTCAATCATGTTCCTAATCATGACACTTCGACAGATGACGTCCTTATCGATGTTAAATTCCATGTTGTCGGATGAGACGAGGAGAACCATTGTGTTCGTGTAGTAGTATGTGTGTATGTGAGTGAGACTAAAGTTGGACAGGATCGAGGATGTGAGAGTCAAAAGGTAAGAGTGCGACGATGATAGGAGTGCGTAGCAGCGCGCTATTTAAACCCTTCAGCTGAAGAGATAATTCAGTCAATTCATTGCATTCATTTGATTTATTGAATATAACGAAGATGATTCGTCATTACGTTAGCTGACACAACGACAACATTGATATGTTAATATTTACATTAAAAATGATGATCCAGAAGTACGCATTCGAGCAGGCGGGGTTGGGCCGCATCAGGAAAAAACGGCAAGGTAATGTAGTATTACATAGACTGTATAGCACGTGTAGTCGGCTAGACAAGTCCCCGTTTGATAGACCTGTATAGCAACCCGCTAAACTATCATAGATCTAGATAGATTGAGATAGCCAAGCTGATCGTCTCTGTGGATCTACTTAACTGTGCCTAAGGATATGTCGTCAACCGATGTATCTCACTAGCGGAACTCAATAAGTCCCAAACCTGCTGTTAAAACTTCAAGAACGGAAGCAAAATAGTAAGCGATATGTGGTCCACATGGTTAGATTGATGCCAAGTTGCTGATATAATACCAGCTGAGTTGCTGAGTTTTAATTCAAAGCCAACCATAGCCAGCCGTAGCTTAGGTCCCTATAATCTGTTAGCGAGATGATGTTGACCGCGACGCTTCGCGACGACATTTGTAATGACATTCTTTTCACTATCACTCATAGATGGCAAGACAGAGCGACAGGAACCACACTCCTTCTCACACAGAACGATATAAGGCGCGCAAGAAAGCATATGAGGACCTCAGGACGCTTGTAATCTTACTCCTTGCAGATGCAGATGATGAGGATGATGAGCTTGCTGCATTGGGGATTGCAGAGATTGCTCTGAATGAAGAAAGATACCTTCAAACACTGAAGTCTGGAAGATATGGAAGGCGTGGCCCATATAACCAAGAGAAAGCTACCCAATTCTTTGAGCTTCTCATGACCAGGTTCTCAGATATGTCATTTAAGTCATGGCTGCGGTATGTAGTCATAGATGTTTGATATCAGTATGCTGAAATAACAGTTAGCATGGATCGTGCTTCATTTTGGAAGATGGTTGACCTAATTAAAGACGATATTGTCTTTGCTAGTACGCAAGGTCGACCTCAACATCCTGTGGAACATCAACTTGCGACATTTCTCTGTTGTGTTGGAGATGAAACCACCATAAAAGCCACTACCGTTATGGCTATTGCAGAAGGTTCAGTGTATATATACTCTTTGCGTGTCACTAAGGCTATCCGCAGGCTACGTCCACAGTTCCTTCATTGGCCCACACCTGCTGAGCGTGATGCTGAAGCTGCAACAATGGATGAGCGCAGCGCATCATTTCCTGGACAACTTGGGTCAGGAGATGGGAGTTATATCCATCTGCAAGATAAGCCAAAGCGAAATCCATTTGCATATTGGTGTCATAAAAAGTTTTATGCAGTAAGCATGCTCATATTATCTTGTAATCTGCTCAAGACTCATATCATAAAGTTAAATATCCAAGCTACAGTTAACAATCATGCCCAATTTACTTCTTATGAAATTGGCTGGCCTGGTTCTGTTCAAGACAGTCGTGTATTCAAGAATTCAGATTTATGGCGTAACTGAAATAACTATTTCAGGCCTCATGAATACATTCTTGTGGATAAAGGTAAGTGTATATCGTAACATTTACAGCCTACTTTGAACTTACAACATACAGGTTACCCACTTACCCCATTTTCAATTCGTCCATTCAGCGATTATGATCTCACAAATAATCCAGCTGAAGCGAATAGATGCAAACAATGGAATCAAGCACTATCGTCAATTCGAATTTCTGTAGAGCATGCATTTGGTCGCCTTAAAGGGCGCTTTCCTATTCTTCAGTCTGTTCCAGGACGAGATCTTGATGTTATACACCAAAAAATCGAAGCACTATTGATACTCCACAACATCTTAGAAGGTTTTGCAGATGACCCCACAGCAATAGCTGGCTTCAATGGTAGAGAGGATGACGACGTTGAGGGTGTGATTGGTAGGCATAAGTGTTAGCAAACTATTTTCATATTAACTCCTGGCTATATGATCATGCGTTCTTATAAGCATGGAGTTTTATGATCACCTCTAAATTATATAGTGTTCTATACTATTAGTGATTGTAATAGTGATCATAAATGATCATTTAGGGATATAGGTGGCGTATTGGGGTGAATAATAGTACTGATGGGTTTCTATGAACTATTACTTGTTCTAATGGACTTGTAAATGATCATAAGTGATCATTAGGTGGTGCAGGTGGCGTAATGGGATATTAGTGGTACTAATAGATTTGTAAGTGATCATAAGTGATCATTAGGTGATCTAAGTGGTGTAATAGGTTATTAGTGATACTAATAGATTTGTAAGTGATCATATGTGATCATTAGGTGATCTAGGTGGCATAATGAATTACTAGTGGTACTAATGGATTTGTAAGTGATCATAAGTGATCATTAGGTGATCTAGGTGGTGTAATGGGTTAATAGTGATACTAATAGATTCATAAGTGATCATATGTGATCATTAGGTGATCTAGATGGTGTAATGGATTATTAGTGGTACTAATGGATTCATAAGTGATCATAAGTGATCATATATGTCACATACATTGTGTATGTCACAGATGTCACATTTGTTATGGATGTTACACGCGTCACACGTGTCACAGATGTCACATTTGTTATGGATGTCACATGTGTCACACTTTCACAGATGTCACAAATGTCACACATTCGCATATGTCACACTTTCACATATGTCACATGTGTCACACTTTCGCATATGTTACGCATTCACATGTGTCACACTTTCACATATGTCACAAATGTTACACTTTCGCATATGTCACGCGTTACAGGTGTCACATATGTCACATATATCGCATTTGTCACACTTTTACAGATGTCACATTTGTTATGGATGTCACATGTGTCACACTTTCACAGATGTTACAAATGTCACACCTTCGCATATGTCACACCTTCGCATATGTCACACTTTCGCATATGTCACGCATTCACATGTGTCACACTTTCACATATATCACAAATGTTACACTTTCGCATATGTCACACTTTCGCATATGTCACACTTTCGCATATGTCACGCATTCACAAATGTCACAAATGTCACAAATGTCACAAATGTCACACTTTCACATATGTCACACTTCCGCATATGTCACAAATGTCACAAATGTTACACTTTCACAGATATCACAGGTGTCACACGTTCGCATATGTCACACTTTCCCATATGTCACATATATTGCACTTGTTACACTTGTCATATTTGCTTTGTATGACACTCCTGTCATGTAGTCACATATGTCACACCATATCTATTACAACCGTCATACTCATCACATGTCATACACCCCTTATGTGTCAATATTACACCTGTTACATTCTCACATCTGTCACACATATCACACTTCATTCTCATGACACCCTTGGTAAAAAGCAAAATTGGATATATCTCACACAGAGTCAAATGTAAGTCAAATATAAGGACTAAAAGTGAAACATGGTTGAATAATAGTGACACCTAACATGTGGTTACATTTGACTCTGTGTGATATTAACCAATTTGAATTTTACCAAGTATCATCTTGATTTGTCAAGGTATTCTCCCTGTCAAAAAGTAAAATTACACCACAGTCACAGACTCTCCTACCATTCTTGAAACCCTTGACAGCTTTTTGCCTCTACCAGCTTATCATTCTCTCAACATTGCATTGCAACCATCTGCTGCAACACATATCATACATGTCACATGAGAAGGTTACATGAAAGGTGCTCATCTAGTGATTTATGTGCATTACAAGTTATATGACAAAGACACTAGACTACTTTAAGAGAATCATATTTCTTCAACTATTTACCTGTGTTTGGTTGAATTCAACATTCATAGCACTAGGCAAAAATCACATTATATCAATACTACTTTCTGGCAATCACAATATTATGTTTTAATTAGTCTATCAGATTCTATAGTAGATATAACTGTACTTAGATTCTAATTTTGTCTAACCAACCTTAAGCATGTTCAGTAACCTGGTCTGGTTATGTTGCCTTATCTATATCTTCCATTCAGTTATTGCTTCTATTATCACATCACTTATATTTTTGTTACACTTTCCATTAGCCAATCAGATATTTATTTCTTGACTGATCATTGGGGTATATGATTTCTTGTGTCCTTCTTAGCAGTACTCACTACTGTTCAATCTTCATTGTTACAGAATTGTACAGTATTACAAATGAGAGATGTGTGACCTGTGAATAAAATGTGAATAAATGTGATGTGTTGGGATATATGACATGTATGTGTTTGATTGGCAAGATTGACAGCCTTGACTGAGTTATGGGGGTGTATAATATTGGAGCACTCCTGTCAGTGACAAGCCTGGTAGTGAACAAAGTGTGACAGATGTAAGAATCTAACAGGTGTAATATTGACATATAAGAGATGTATGACATGTGATAAGTATAATGGTTGTAACAGGTGTGGTGTAACATGAATTTGGAAATGTGACATATGTAACTATATAATAGGAGTGTCATACAAGTAAATGTGATGGGGGTGACATATGTAAGAGTGTGACAAATGTGACAAGTGTAGCATATGTAAAAGTATGACATAGTGTTATATAGTGTGACAAGTGTGATATATATGCAACATATGTAAAAGTGTGACATTTGTAACATATGCAGAAGTGTGACATTTGTGAAAGTGTGACATATGCGAAAGTGTAACATATGCGAAAGTGTGATGTATGCAGAAGTGTGACATATGCGAAAGTGTGACATATGTGACATATGTGAAAGTGTGACACGTGTGAATGCGTGACATATGCGAAAGCGTGACACATGTGACAGTGTGACATATGCAAAAGTGTGACATATGCGAAAGTGTGACATATGCGAAAGTGTAATATTTGTGATATATGTAAAAGTGTGACACATGTGAATGCGTGATATATGCGAAAGTGTGACATATGCGAAGGTGTGACATATGCGAAGGTGTGACATTTGTAACATCTGTGAAAGTGTGACACATGTGACATCCATAACAAATGTGACATCTGTAAAAGTGTGACAAATGCGATATATGTGACATATGTGACACCTGTGACGCGTGACATATGCGAAAGTGTAACATTTGTGACATATGTGAAAGTGTGACATGTGTGAATGCGTAACATATGCGAAAGTGTGACATATGCGAAGGTGTGACATTTGTAACATCTGTGAAAGTGTGACAAATGCGATATATGTGACATCTGTGACACGTGTGACGCGTGTGACATCCATAACAAACGTGACATCTGTGACATACACAATGCATGTGACATATATGATCACTTATGATCACTTATGAATCCATTAGTACCACTAATAATCCATTACACCATCTAGATCACCTAATGATCACATATGATCACTTATGAATCTATTAGTATCACTATTAACCCATTACACCACCTAGATCACCTAATGATCACTTATGATCACTTACAAATCCATTAGTACCACTAGTAATTCATTATGCCACCTAGATCACCTAATGATCACATATGATCACTTACAAATCTATTAGTATCACTAATAACCCATTACACCACCTAGATCACCTAATGATCACTTATGATCACTTACAAATCTATTAGTACCACTAATATCCCATTATGCCACCTGCACCACCTAATGATCACTTATGATCATTTACAAATCCATTAGAACAAGTAATAGTCCATAGAAACCCATCAGTACTAGTATTCACCCCAATACGCCACCTATATCCCTAAATGATCATTTATGATCACTATTACAATCACTAATAGTATAGAACACTATATAATTTAGAGGTGATCATAAAACTCCATGCTTATAAGAATGCATGATCATATAGCCAGGAGTTAATATGAAAATATTTGCTGACACTACTCTGGTAGGGCACCAGCAGATATGGTTACTAATATCAATATCAATGCCACAGAACTGTACCGACAAGGGCTACTGCGACACAAAAACTTACTTCAACTCTTTCTAACACGGCAGTAAAAGTAGTATAAAGCAGTATGTAAATACATTACTATGTACACCTTTACTTGCAATATAAATCATCCATCATCTCTTTACCCATTTTCCTCATACTCTCATCCTCGTGAGCCAGCATCTGCATTACTACCTCCAATGTCTTGTTACGCAATTCCAAATCCACCACCTTTCGCTGCTCTTGACGTTCTTCTTCTTCACGTTGATCACGCTTCCGGGCTAGCTCCAAGGTTTCACGTGCTATAGTTGCAGAGCTCTGAGCCTTCTTCTTGATCACCTTGACAGCCTTGGAAAGTAAGTGGTCATGATTGACAACTGACTTGCTACTTGAGGAATGCTCGATGCCGGGGGAACGTTTGAGACGTTTCAGTGCGCGATCATCTTCATCATCTGAAAGGGGATTGACGGAGTTGTAGTCCCTGTGACGTTCAACATCGTCATCATCACATGCACTGCTCAAGATATATCAGTGCCGCAGTAAATAGAGAGGAAGAATACATACACAGTATCAATCAATGTATAAATCTCCAACTCCTTGAACTGCTTCAAAACCCGCTTCGAATAACCAAATACCATTTTTTTATGGTCATTGTCGTCATTGTCTCCGTCCCCACCACCCGTGTGCTTCTCCCACTCTCGTACAGCCTTGTACTTTGGTAACACGTTCAGGGACCAGTAATTCTTGATAATCTTCATCTCCTTGCCAGGAACGATACAGCTTGCTATCTGCCATGTTGATATGAGCATTGAACTTTATATGGTAGAAGTGGCTGCGTACCTTTATGAAAACTGACCTCTTGTTCAATTTAAACCTCGCCCAATGTTCCGGGGTGGTAATAAACTTGACGATCTTGAGCTTGTCCTCCTCTGTTAGCCGCACATTCACCTTGTCACTATCATAGGAACCGGTACTGCTGTCTCCACCAGCATCATCCCCCTCATTCTCACTCTCAGACCAATCCGCCTCCTCCTTCAAAGCTACCATGTCTTCCTTCCCTGCTTTGTTCGACTTCTTCTTCAACCCCTTCTTCAACCCCTTCTTCGACCCCTCCTCCGACCCCTCCTTTGAAGCTCTCCGTGACTGCGGCTTGGGTAGAGATGCAGCCTGCTGAGCGTCATCCCCGAGCTTCATGATCTCATCATTGGATGCGCCTGCTACTCGCCGATTTCTTGGACCACTCTTGCTCCCAGCACCAGTAGGCTTGGCACGCGGCGCACGCTTTGTTGCTGTGGTATCGTGTGGCTCTGTTGCAGTACTGCGTGGCTCCGCTGTCATACGAGCTACAGCTTTTCGTTGACCCTTTTTGCCAGTTGTCATAGGGTTGTCAGAGGGAGCGGCTGGTGGTGTGGGGAGAGGAGGTGGGGCCAACTCATCGTTGACAGAGGGGGAAGTTTGACCCATGAGCAGACCGGGAGAGGGGATAACAATGGCAGCAGATGGACTTTGTGGCAGTGCTGCGGCATGGAACGGCTGTGGAAATGGGAGAGGGTGAGGGTGATGCTGTGTTCTAGCAGGCATTGGAGAGTTGTAGCCGGGCTGAACTCGAGAATATGCAAAGGGTTGGACATGACCAGGGAATGGTGCAGGTGAAGGAGAAATTACACCTATATATGTATTAGATCAATTAATACATCAATATAAAGTACATACCATGCCCAAATGAATGGTTCGCGACATGCTGAGCAGCTAGATGCGCATTTTGAATAGGCAGAAGATTTTCTTTCCCAGAGATTCTTGCGGGTTGCCTACGCGGCGGATAGACATCTAGGGGAGACAGTGGAGAGCTCTGAGCCTGTCTAGAAAACCTCGGAACCTGTCCCTCCGTGAAAAATCCAAACAACAAAATTGAAGGCAAGGATATGGGCAGATGATTGGCACTACGATAGGGAGGAGCACGCTGTGGTGTTGCTGGCAGGCTAATGTTCTCACCAGGGTTGTCTATACATATTATTATAAATGTGTAAGCACGGGAGCAAATCATCAATACAGTACTTACCTCCCATTGGTGAGACAGCCTGGGAGCCCTCCATCGTGGTGTGAACTTGCTGTGAGCTCTACTGAGTACTGATCCTTTGTGAAGCGCGTATGTAGGTGGTAGCACCCGCGGGTGGTACCCAACAACAAACCATCCTTTCTCATACGTTCAAGCTCCGCTTTAATTCTTTTTACCCCTTACTTGGCATCAGTGCACTGCATGGATGATCAGCGTCTCAAAAGTTCAAGCAACAGGCATTTGGGACTTATTGAGTTCCACTACTATATGGTGTATATAGGCCATTGTAGTTTATATCATATCATATACCTATTACTATCATATGATGCATTGCTGTTCTCTGTTAATAACAACACTTGGCAATAATAAATCAGATCAAGCAAATATATTTTGTATGCTACTCATGTACATGACTCAATAAAAAGTATGTATGTCCTTGGAACGTACAACAGCCATAATACCCCCCCCTTCCTCAGCGGCCACAGCCCAGAGTTCGATGTTCCACTACAGATAAAACACTCACAATAAATAAATGGATCGTAAAATGACTAGACAAACACATATGAACCTGTGAAAGTAAATGAGCGAAAGGTTAACTAAGAGATTGCAGGATAACATACCCTGCTATCCAAGACGAGACGACAAAGATAAACAGTTCTAAGATAGAATACTGAAATGATTAGCGAAGGAAAACTGAGGGTAAGTACAGCACTTACACCGTCTCGTGGTAAGATAAACTCAATAAACCACCTCCACCTCTCAGACATAAGCAATGCACTTGCACCAACACATCCAGCATACCTCCTATTATATAAATTAGCAGGATCAACCACATGCGCAATCCTCCAGTATGCCAAGGCACATTTGAAAAGGGATACTATGATGAATCACTGCAGAAACACGATAGTGTCAACGGATTTCAAAAGGTGAAATAGAACACTTACGTGACACTCAAGCACATACACTCTTGCCAGGTATACATACTGTCTGAAAAGATGAGTATGTGATATGGGCAGATAGTGAGCAGGGGAGGAAAGAGGTAAATGTGAGTGAGGGAGTAGGGAGGGGGAGTTGGCGGCGGAAAGAAAGGAATGTGGTTGCGAGACAAGAACGAGTCGAAACTCCGAAGGGCCAAACCGGAATAGGTAAACAAACAAACAACAATTCGATCGTTGACGTAGTCATGTGACAGCAAAATCGTGTGCATTGACGATCATTGAAATTTGATGTCTCTTATAGAATCGACTTGGCACTCATCCTCTTCTTGCCATATTTGCTGGTACATACAAAATTTTATTTAGTTCTTCAATATTTCAATCTTCAAGCTGTAATGAATTTTCAGAATAGCAAAATGGAATATTTGTATAGTCTATAAGATATTATAGCTTAACTATAATGTTTTACATAGTGTCACCTACAAAATATGAAGATATACAAAGTCAATGTATCATACCTGCAAGGTTACAGAAACTATGAACATTTCACTATGTATATGTCGAGCTACAGAACCATCTCATATTCTATGGAATGCTATATCAACTATGCAGTGCGGCATAAGCAGCCAATGATCAATATCGGCTAGGGCACTTGGCGCTTATCAATGTTGCTAAATCTGTGTTTCCTGATGCGGTCCCCGGTTCCCGAACTAAGTATGAAAATGAGAGATAACCAGTTGCCATTTCACCATGCTCGATTTTAACGTTTTTTAGCATTTAACGTTTAATGTCCAACGTCCATCTCTGGTATTGTGGTGCAAAACTGAGTTTAAACTCTTCTTCGAAGTTTGTATTCGAGTACAGGGAATCGAACCCCGAGCTACCGCGCCCTGATTTTGGAATAGGCCATGAGAGGCGGTAATGTTAGCCATTACACCATACTCAATTTCATGTAAGTTGAGGGATACTGCTCTCGAATGATCCTTGATACTGTAACCCAAAAAATATGATGATTTGCCCAAGTACGGGGAATCGAACGCCTAGCTACCGCACACTAATTCTGTTAGCCATTACACCATACTCAATGTTCATACTAAAGAATTTTTCACCGTACGTTCTCTAGCATTTCTTAATGAGTAGTAAAAAGATATCAATGCATATGCGAGTTCGAGTACGGGGAATCGAACCCCGAGCTACCGCAAGCTTTAATATTAATCTTAAAGATCTTACCGCTTTGAGAGGCGGTAATGTTAGCCATTACACTACTCGAGTTGTATTGTTTTAAGTGATACTGTATATACTCTAACAATACTCGCGGTACACTAGAGAAAAGATTGGGCAATTTCAAGGTTCGAGTACAGGGAATTGAACCCCGAGCTACCGCGCAATACTTAATCGAATTTGATCCCTCTATGAGGGACGGTAATGTTAGCATTACACTATACTCGAATTGCATAGTATTTCATAGCGTACTATATGATGTAGTAACAATAGCCACCTGCAACCAACTCCAACTTCTCGGATAGGGTCCATGTAAAGCTGTAAAAAATATAAGTCCTATTGAGCCTCAACTTCGACCTTCTCCATACCACCATCCCCACCCTCTTTATAAGACGGATAGTCAGCATACCCGATCTCAGCCTCCGCCTTGTCCTCAGGACCATAAGATGTGGTGGTCCTATCATACCAGATAAGCAGTATACTATCAGTCTCAGCCAACTCTTCAGTGACAAGGAAAGTATTCTCCTACGTTCTCCTCCGTAGATTGGGCTAGAGAAACAAAAATCATCACTAACTAAAAACCGAAAGAAACAACAAACGTCCAAAAATAAAGAAAGGAAAGAGAACATAAACACACACACCCTTCCCCTCCTCCGCTCTACATATCAGACTCTCCCTATCATACCCACCGGCACTACTCAACACTTTTGGTGCCAAAATATCTCTTATAGAATCATTAGACGGATTGGGATGAGCGATCTTCACATTATTCCCTTCTTCCATGCCGCATCCCCCGGTGGGATAACGCTAGATATCGATGATCGTATCCATCGCTATAGTTGAAACTTGAATAACCCAACTCGGGACCATGCGTAGTTCTTTCACACAGTGTGAATGCGCCAAATTCGGATCGGCCCTTTTGAGTCGTTGGATGTCGTCGTGCATTGTGGGATTGGGTTTGATGTTCCCATATCTGGTACGCACATTAGTAAGGAGTAGAAGGAGGAGAGGGAAGGAAAAGAGACGAACCACCGATCCCACTGCTCCAGGGCAAAACACTCAATCCCACATGTGGAATATGTACCATTTGTTTGAAGTTGTGCGATGCTTTCTGAGCGATACGCATATCAACGGATCGAGTGATGTGCGGGCACTTGAGCATCAGATGGTGGAAAACAAAGGAGTGACTCAATGGCAATGTCTAAATATAACCATCAATGTATCAATACATAGAACAAGTCATTTTAGGAGTCCATGTACGATGTGTGGGGAGGGGTGAGAACGTGGTGTGTGGTCAACCGGTTACTGCAGAAGTTGAGGTTGAGTTGAGATGAAGTTCAGGCAAAGTTCGGGATCCAGGTGAGAATGGAACATGACGTATGTATGGTGCGGGTTGCTTAGTCACCACTAGTTTTGTACAGTGGCAAAATTGGGCCAACTTTGTTCATCTTTTTGAAGGTTTAAGAGTATATTATACCTTTATGATATTGATACTTCATCAAAAGAGTAGATTTTAAGGTGAAATGTAGTGCTTTCATAGCTTCTTTCACAAATTTGAAGCATAAGAGTGATGACTAACCATGTCTATTTATAGTAATTACCTTCCCGATATGGTAATTCGGCAAAATCTGGAATACATGAAAAATATAACTCGCTCAGTTTTGGGATTTTTGACAAACTGTTTAGTAGAATTATTCAGTTCATCAAAACAAGCATTTTTACAAGAGGAATAAGAAAATGGGGTTATTTTGTGTGAGAAATATCAAGTGACTTTTCCTTGTACAAAAGTTGTGGTGACTAAGTGACTCGCACCATAGTATTTGTTCAGAATGCGGCATCCGTAACTTCGTCCGAGCCCTGTCCAGTTGCCGTCCAGTAGGTCCACATCTATGCTTCTGTGACTCTGACTCTGAGTTCGTCGACATCCTTTTGAATATAAATCGATATGGGGTTCCAACTTGTTTGACACTGAAACGTATCGCTTATCCGTGGAACTATTAAACTTCATTCAGGAACACGCAATTTTGCAAAACTTCGAATCTTCCTGCAGGCGCCTATCCATTGATAGGGGGGGTTCCCTTATAGTTGACACTTTGCTGGGGACCGGGGACCATATGAAAATTGCTTACAACTTTATGTAGGATGTTTCCCCAAGATTGCGACAAACATGCATTCCGAGAACAAAAGAGGTACAGATTTCAAAAGAAATATAATTTAATATCAGACGCACTTCAAGCGCTCGCCTGCTTCTCTCTGTGTCATATGCTCTACTTAGCGCCGTCGTTCGTCTGATCTTTTGATGTCTGTGCAAGTTAGGACTAAAATATCGCAGTGACATGGCAAATGGTATCTTTAAATGGCCAATAGCATCCACTCACAAACTTTGTAAGACAAGTTTCATTTCATTGTGCCTGATGCCAGAGACAGTTATGTACATATTCAACCACCTCAACTACCAGAAGAGCCTTGTAAACCCCACGGCATTCCTTGTATCAGTTATTAAGATCACTCATCCCCGAAAAAATTAGCAGCGCTCACCAGCATTTAATGACGAGTTTGAATCCGTTTGAACGCCCCCGGTTCATCCCCATCCCCATCCCCATCCATCTCTAACATTAGATCATGGCAATCGTCGTACGTGCTTTGGCATATCACGAGCCATTTTGATTCCCGACCCTAATCCCTGTTCGATATTAGGAAAAGCAGCCTCTGCCTAGTCCTCCGATGACTTTTCAATTCCCTCATGGCAATACGAATGTAAGAAAACTGCCTATCGGAGACGATGGAAAGAGAGGATGGTCTGTTAATCTCTGTGGATGCTTAAAAGCGCCAGGAGCTTGTGATTATACAATTTACTTTCAATGTTTACATTTTTTGACTGAATCTATCAGGTTGTCTGGGGATATTTTGTCCCAGCTTGCTTCGCAAACAGAATCAACGTCGTCTCGATCATCTTAACAAGAAGAAAACCCCTCATCCGAAACGCCATGATGTATGTGTCCACTACGATGATAAATGTAGCTGCAAAGGTTGTTTCTGGGATTGTTTTGAAGCAAGTTTTGACTTGAGTGGGATCCTTCCGGTGATCTTTGGTTTTCCTGCTTAGAAACACTGAACTGAAATTCGCATTAGATACAAATTCCAATAACCCTCAGTTCTTTTAAACAGGTCTGTAATTGTATATTGGCATGTAACATAATGATTAGACAGGCTGAACACATTTTATAGGGAGGAACCAGAAGGAATATCCGTGAACGCTATCAAATTCGTGGGGGCTGCTGCAGAGACTATACGGCTTCCATATGCTGTCTGGTTTGTGATCTCGTCCAAGGTCAACGAGAGATCGAGTTGGAGGAACATTTTCTTGAACAAAATGGACAGGTTTAGTGATATATCTCCAATTGGCCACTGTTATTGATTTTGATTTATCCACATGTTAATTATCCATAATAATATATGTGTGGTACGATCAGCAGCGTAATGGGGTGTATCTGGGTAGCGAGATAGGGATATCACCACTCGAAGTTGGCTATTTTTCACTGATGCCTGCTGTTTGGATACAATCAGGCCTTCCTAGGAGAATATCCAACCATAAATGATTTGGTTTATTCCTTCAGCTTTGTGTTATAAACTTCGGTTGGTGTGAATAGTAGTAGGCAATCTTCGAACTACTAGAGAGATCGGGAGTCTCGGCGATGCCTTGGCATTTACCGCCGACGGACACTGAGTCGCCATCAGCTGCAATCGTCTCTAAAAATTCGAACTCCAACTTCAAGTCATAAGTTTACCTGAGTCAAATGAGGTCTGGTACTAGGTAGATGCGATGAGATAGCTGTAGGATAAGGGTCTGCCACAGGGAGTGGAACCGATTGGACGGACACGTTTTATGAACATCTTCCCACGGGTGGGCCATCAACTTTTCGAGTTACCAGTAACTCGACTGGAACTCGACTGGAACTCGACTGGAACTTAACTTAGGAACTTACCTGTAACTCAAAAAATGTAAATTATATGGTATATCACAGACATTCTAACACTACTATGGATTGCTAGATTAATGATCACTCACTATTGCGCTTCCGTGCTCATTATTTCCCATGCCCCTGAATGTCGATCATTAATCTGATCTGATGCCTCTACCTCTATCAAATTAATTAATGAGTGCCACGCGTTGTTTTGCGCAGCGCGTTTGATCGCATTCATGTGCCTCGTCATCGTCATAAACAGTGAGCACCCATTATTTTCATTTCTGGTCAAGTTCTTGGGCAATTCCTCTCAATTTTTTTTGAATATGAATGTATATTAAATGCTTTAACAGTACAGCTAAATTACTTATGAAATAGTATGAAAAGCTTATAATATTATTATTCATATAATATTTTCTATAAGCACAGTACATGATGTTTATACAACTAAGATGTTATATTACATACAAAATAACTAATTTCACATTATAAAAAAAAATCACAGCAAGAATCCAAAAACTGAGAGAAGAATGCACAAAATACGTGCTCACTGTTGAGCATGATGATGGAAGAAGTGCGACACAATCACCATCAATGCATCAGAAGCGAGTGGAATGATTGGGGATTTGATGGATGATGTGATGGTGCTATTTTTACACATCTGCGGCAGCAGGGGTGTGCGTGGGAAACAACGAGCGAAGGGATCGCAACAACAATGAGTACAATCATAAAGTATGGGTTTTTTGTTATGGAACTTGAGGAACTTAAGTTAGACACTCGACTGGAACTTAAGTGGAACTCGAATGGAACTCGACTCAAATTCGAGTGGAGTCGAGTGGCATTTATCACTCAAAGGTAACTCGATGGTAACTTACCTTCCACTCGAATTTAGCATAAGTGAGGAACTTAACTCCACTCGACTGACACTCGAAAAAATTATAAGCGAGAAACTCGACTCCACTCGATGGAACTTAACTTTCACTCAAAAAAATAAGTGAGGAACTTGACTCCACTCGATGGAACTTAACTTTCATTCAAATAAAATAAGCAAGAAACTTAACTTTTACTTGAAAAATAGGCAAGTTCTAAAATTGTATTGTATGGAGTACCTTACAATAATACATACAGTAGTTTGTGTTGCTTCCCGCCCCCCGCTCATTGTTTCCCATGCATATAATTCAGTGTTTACTCATTTCCCATTAATTGCACATCCTCATTGTTGCCCGCACCTCCGCTCATAATTTCCCACGCTTCCGCTTAACATATCGCGCCTACGTACTTTCGCGCTCAATGTTTCCCACGCTCTGCTGCTATCATTCTGACCTCTACTCATTATTTCCTGCCCTCCCGCTCATAATTTCCCATGCACCTGCTTATTATTTCTGCTGTACACTGCTGTCCGCTTCCCTCTCAGTATTTCCCACGCTTTCGCTTCTTCTTTAATTATTATTTCCTGCCCTCCCCTCCGCCCGCAATTTCCCACGCATTTCATCATTTCCCGCCCTCCCGCTCATAGTTTCCCACGCTTCCGCTTTCACTTCTGATACTCACTAGGTGTTCGCATTTATTTCCCATGCCTCCGCTACTGCTGTTCACTGCTGTCTGCATCCCCGCTCAACATTTTCCCACACTATCGCTTATTATTCCGACCTCTGTTCATTATTTTCCTCCCTCCCATTCGCAATTTCCCACTCATTTCATCATTTCCCGCCCTCCCGCTCATAGTTTCCCACGCCTCCGCTCTTATTTTCCCTCACAACTAATACACTTTTCTACACAAATCACATAATCTGTACAAAGCATGAAACATATTATAATAAAAGACTAAATACATATATAACTTGCATTTTTATAACTTTATTTACATTAGTACTTAGTATAATATGGCCTACTAAGTGTATAACAACTTATATTAAGTGATGCAAAAAGATTGAAATAAAAAGAGCAAGAATTGAGCTTAAAATCAGAAAAGACTTGCTTACTGTTGAGCATGATGAGCATTGATGATAAGGAAGAGTGCACATCAAAAATCACGCGATGTGTTGACATCGCAGTGGTGAATATTTGTGTATGATAAATGTGATGGTTCAACACTGCACACAAACAGAAGTAAATAAAGGCGGGCAGAGTGCGTGGGAAATGTAGATGAAATCAGGCGGGGTGTGGGACAGAGCTGTGGTAGCAATAGTAGTGATTAGCAAATAGTAGTACTAGTGATTAGTTTATAGTTATTGTATAATTGAAATTTTGAAACTTGAACTTGAAGGAACTCAAAAGGAACTCGAAAATTAGTGAGGAACTTAACTCGAGAGAACTCAACTTTCAGAAAAAAAAATTCACAAAGAACTTAAGTCAACTCGAAAAACTTAACTTGAGGGAACTCGACTTACACTCACTAAAAAATTAGTAAAGAACTTAACTTAACTCGAGAGAACTCGACTTTCAGAAAAAAAATTAGTGAGGAACTTAAGTCCACTCGAAAAACTTAACTTTCACTCAGATAGTAGTACTAGTAATTAGTTTATACTTACTTTACACTTGAAATTTTGAAACTTGAACTTGAGGGAACTTGACTTACACTCACTAAAAAATTAGCAAGGAACTTAAGTACACTTGAAAAACTTAACTTCCACTCAATATGAATAAGCGAGCTCAATTGCACTTATTTAAAAGTATTACGTTCTTTTCACGGTAGCTACGAAGCTACTTGTTTAATTTTAATTTTAATTATTCTATGATGAAGCTGTTGTATCACTCATGTACACCATGAATATCATCCCCGCAATGAAGTCCAACACACTACATACCGACTTATGTAAATGCTCCGAGAAAAATCCTGAATCAGGTTGCCTGTGTTAGTAATCGCTCAGATATTTAATCTTATTAAATGTATCTCATACCACCCATATGAGGATCCAAATGTTTGTACAAATGACATGTGCAAAACCTTGTGGAGCCCCGCGCCTGAAACAGTCAAGGACTGTACCTATGCCATCACGCGCTGTTGATGCGCGCATCAGAAAGAGCCGGTAACTCCGGATCTATTTATAACAAGCGCTAACTAAAGATAGCGCGTGTCCCACAATAGTACCGTGGCTGCGGCAAATATGGTGCCGCTGAAACACAGTATTAACACATGGTTTGCCACATGGAGGGTGTTCCATATCTCCCGGGTATTATCAATAGTCTTAGCAGTAGTACCCTTACACTATTTACCTACACCATACAGCCGAGTCTAATTACAATATATAAGTAGTTTAGGTTAGCTAGAGGAGAGCAAGGGGCTGTCAACTTTTCGAGTTACCGATAACTTGAATGGAACTTAAGAACTCGACTTTCACTGGAAAAATGTAAGGTAGTAACTTAAATTGATCTGAGGGAACTCAACTTTCGCTCAAAAAAAAATAAGCGAGGAACTTAAGTTTACTTGAGAGAACTCGACTTTCACCAAAAAAAAAGCAAGGAACTTAAGTCCACTCAAGGGAACTCGAATTTCACCAAAAAAAATAATCAGGGAACTCGAGTCCACTCGAAATAAGAAAATGGCCACTTGAGGTAACTTAACTTTGACTCGAAAAAGTTAAGCGAGCTCAATAGTGGAACTCGACTATAACTTAAGTGAGACTCGACTTTAACTCGAAAAACTCGACAGGAACTCGAAAAGTTTGCAGCCCCCCACGGGTTGCTCTTATAAATTTGGCGAGATTCGGGCTCGCAAAGCCATATATAAATATTAAATTAACATGGTGGACAAATAAGAAAGCTGAACGGTAAAAACGGTAACTCAGTAGTGGATTACGATGAAGTGTGAAGCAAGGAATCATAGGGTACATTGGTGTGAAGTGTTGTGGCGATTTTAGTCTTGCGTATCCGAACGATGGTGTCATAAGCTGTGACAAGAGTTCTGAAGAGGCAATATAATCTTGCTAGTTTTATTCTTCCGCCGTGTTGTGTTAAACTTCGAACTTATCCAGAACTTACCATCGTTTATTAGTGACATCAATATACCCCTTGCACTTATATAGTCGACGAATTATGATACGCTAATGTATCCATCATTCATGCAGATGAGAGTGTAGTTTGTTATCTGTATCTGGTTCAAGGATCCTAAGTTCATTGAACATTTTCTCTAATTCTAAGTCAAAAAAGGTAGCACTGGTAAGATCTTGTGGTGTGTCATCTGATCTCTTACTACCGTTGTTCAGTTGATGTTTTCATGTATAGGTAAGATAGAAGCACAAATGTCGACTCATTGAATGTTCGATGGAAAATGATGATCCGGCGTTGTATCACTTCCGGTGCACCAATAACTTGAATAAGTAATGATGCCTGTGAAAGTATCGAGACTTGAGGGGGAGTCGTGTATTAATATGTGTACAGATAGCGCTAAAATAGCTACTTTGACAAGTTATGTATGGTTCATTGTACATGATGCAGCCACAATAATGCATATTTATATATGCAACATTCCATCTGCACCCTGCAATAGGAGACATTTCGAGTTGAGATGTCACTCACTCCCGAGTATTTTGGTACGGCTTCTCGTGATATAAATTTGAGTTAGATGGATCTTTCAACCCCAATTCTCCCTTTACGCTTACTCCATCCCCAAGACAAGCATGCAGGACCAGGTAAGTGTATTGTGCATGCATTATTTGTGAATTTCAATGGTTACTAACTCCACTCCTTTGTTGATAAAAGTAACCTAAGCCTCATTTACCAATGCAATTCAATCACAATAAAGTCTCTGTACAATTGTGTAATGGAAAGCCAATGAGGGATTGGAGTTACAGTCTCTTTGACTGTCTGGACGATCCAGAAAGTTGTAAGTAGAAATTCCTCTGTCATTACCTGTAATTTTCTCACATGAATATTATTGAGGCTGTTTTGCGATATGGTGTCCTAGCTTGTTTCGCGATAGAAATAATGGCCGACTTGAACATCTAAAAAAAAAGAACAAACCCCATCCTAGACGCGATGAGATCTATATCGATGAGAGCTGTGTATGCTGTCCCTGTTGCAGCAATTTATGTCGTGCTATCGAAACAACCCGGCTTCTTCTCTGGATTGTGCACGGTGGTCCGGTATGCAATCATCATATGGTAATAAGTCAAAATATTGAACGAAACCATACAGCTATCGGTAGGCTTCAGCTGGATTTGTCAGGTATGAATTCACATTTTGTGTCAAATTTGAAGCGAATTACTTAGTAAACAAACACATTGATAGGGAAGCACAAGGCGTGATGTTCGCGACCGCTATAGCATTCGTGGAAATCGCTTTAGTGATTATATGACTCCGTTATTTTGCCCGTGCTGTGAGCTCATACTAGTCCAACGCGAGCTCGAGTTGGAGGAAACGTATCTTACGAGCAACGATACTGAAAAAGCAGAAGTGCCAGAGCAACCCACTCAAGAAATTACTTACAGTGCCTAGTTTTATTGTGCTCGTAATTGATGTTCTGAAAGTAATAAGAAATACGAACGAGTTTACTGTCACATAGACAATGTACTTACAGTGATATACACTCTCAATATTTTAATTGGTATTCACCACCGCCTAAGACCAACCTAAGACTGCTCTAAGATACTCTTCGCCAAAATCCAGTTATACCCCCTTAAATAGGCAATTAACTTCATCGGTGTCGTCGGCCATTTGCTCCACTACAAACACTCCTTCCACAATTATTTCTTCAGGGATATGTTTATATAGATGTCATCTACAACTCACAAAAACAAAATATAATTTGAATTGATTTTATGAACCAGTTACATGGATTTTTTTTATTGAAGAAAAGGCATGCTGTAGGATGCATTTCCATGCGAATGACAGCATTTCATGTTTTTGCCTTGCAAGATTTGGCCGTCACACTACGTGACATGTAACGTATAGGCTGATGCTTTATTAGTAATGTCACTTTGTGATATGTCATCTCCTCCTTCTCTACACACCTACGGTCCTCATCCCATGTCATAGGCGCAACCTGTTCCATGTCGTTCGTCGGGTCCATCCCTTGATCAAGGTGCACGTGGACGTTGTTGTCCTCATTAATGATGGAGGCCACTCCGGGCTCAAACTCCCTGTCCTGTCGTATCGGCGTATTGATGCAATGCCATTGACACCCCAGCACAACTATTGTAAGTACTTGATATTGATATTTGATTTAAATGTTAATGCTTAGATTTAGAACTAAGTACTAGTCGACTAATCACTTGTAGAGACGATGTATGATGTATGGGGAGATGAGAATGTGGTCCCTGCGTAACTGGTATACGGGGAAGGTAAAGTTCGGGTTGAATTCGGATGAAGTTGAAAACGAAAACGAAAATGGAACATGACGCATATTTGGTCGGAATGGATTTGTCAAATAAACGGCACAACCCGTTTAACTTTAACTAAGTTACGTAATAGACGTCAGACATCCACTACGTATCTACAACCGTTTACATTGCGTCCAGCGTAGCGAAACTCATTCAAAGTCATTTATCGCAGAAACAGCGTCACACTGTCTGCTCTGGAAGGGTACATACATACACCGTGGAATCTATGAGCCTTCCGACGTTGGATTCTCATTCCTCCAACGCAACAACGGGATGTGCTTCAATACTCATCAAGTCCACCATATATGACACCCTGTGCAGTGCGGAGAGCTTTCTCGGGATTGAGCTATGCATACTGTAACGTCACGGGGCGTTTTATTATTATTGAAGGTTCCAGTTGCAAGGTATGCCAACGCATACAGTCTCTTTGTCTTGTGCTTACTCACCAAATTACTCAACTCTAGGGAATGTCAAACTAGCATCTAATCTGAATCCACACGGATCCTACTATATATTTGGAACATACCAGGCATAAATCAACAAGACTTCTACCGACACCTGGAGCAGCGTCTGCACAGGAATCCGTTGTCATACACCGTCCTATCGTTATCTCTCTGACTGTTTAATAAAAGTACAGCTCTTGTTGGTGATAGCCAAATTCAATCCTCAGGCCTCAACCACGACGTATCATTTCAATTAGGCTATCGCCCCCAGACGTCCTACTTCTTTGAAAATTTTAGTACTGATACTAATAATACTTGCTGCACTATACGGCGATGGTTACTTAAAGGCATACAGTAAAGTGTGATATATTTTCATGTATTCCCAGTGCCTTGATTGATTTCAGATCTATTATAGTCTATTAAATATCGCTAGTAACAGATATATGCCACCCCAACCTCGATGACTTACTATATAACTACTCAAACTTCTCTTAAAGATTCGCGAATTATTCATGCATGGCTGTCCACGATGTCCGACACTGGCAGATAGGTAGTACCTGTACACCACTAATACACTACTCATTCAATACCGTATTGTAAACCTGTTCTTTGGACTGTCCTAAAGTTATACCAGCGACCAATACCTGCTTTAACTTCTCCTTTCATGAGATGCTGTTTTTTTCATAAATGTAGTAGTATTTTTGTTGTTCTGAATACCTTTTCACGTCTGGCTATAGCGCAGTGACAATCTTCGCTGCCATCAGAATCCCTAGTGAGGTAAAACACCTGGACATAGACTTGTGTGATGATCACTCAGGAATCACTTTCATACCCAGCAAACCCCTCTCCTTCAAGTCAGGAACACTCCCGGTTTCTCTACAGATTGTTTACCTGCCTAAAGCAATGAAAAGCCCAAGACTCCTGAACCCGAAGACCAGTTTCGACTCTCGAGTATGTGGCATTGCACCTTACTCGAACTCGAACTTCTATAACGCAAGTTTTTAGTATGCAGTGCACAAATATGCGCAACCGGAACAAGTTATACTGTTAAAACCCACTTCGAACGCAACCATTTTTGCAGTTCTCAGTGAAGTACAAAAAATTTCACCAAGGCTATGTTATGTGTATTCGAGTACGGGGAATCGAACCCCGAGCTACCGCGAGCATTAATATTAATCTTAAGGATCTTACTGCTTTGAGAGGCGGTAATGTTAGCCATTACACCATACTTGAGCAAGATTATGTTAAAGAATAGCGTATGTACTCTAACTATATTCATGATACTATAGGGAAAACATTTCAAGGGTGCTATAGTTCGAGTACGGGGAATTGAACCCCGATCTACCGCACAATACTGATAGATTTCCGACCATGAGAGGTGGTGATGTTAGCATTACACCATACTCAAATTGGTGTATAGTACTTCACAGCGCGCTATTTGATATAGTAACAATAGTTTAAAGCCCCCAAAAATATATGTCCTATCAATCTTCAATAAGCTTCATACTTTTCTTCTACTCCATGCCACCATCCCCACTCTCTTTACAAGACGGAGCCATACATTAGTGGATCGAACGATTTGGATTTGGCCGCAGTGACTGGTGCGCGTTCATCGGGCATCGGATGGCGGAAGGCGAAGGTGTGATGACGAAGTCCAGACTTTTCAGTCCTGAGTTGAGGAAGTTCGGGCAAAGTTCGGGACCGGGTGAGAATGGAACGTGACGTACTTAAGTAGTATTTGGTCGGACTCGGGATGGATTTGCTAAATAAACGCCGAACGGCATGATCTGTGTAACAGTGTTCTGTCAGGTTTTGCAACTTGTTGAACACCATTCCTCCCACACAAGGTGTAAGGCCGCCATATAAGTATACATATGCTAAGTACGAGCCTTCTGTCATATTCTGATTCCTCCAACGCAACAACAGGATGCTCATCTATTAGTGCGTACTAATTAAAAGGTACTCAATTCAAGCTCTAAGGACCCTTGATAATCGACCCCTTACTAGCATCCTGTTTTACACATCTTACATCTCCGAAATTTTAAGTAGTGGAATCTATTTTGCGCATAATAGGCTGCATCATACAGCAAAGGGTAGTTAAAGGCAATGGGCATACAAGTTCAGTGGATTGCACTTCACATTCGTCTACCTAGTCCCTGATTGATTTTAAATCTATTATAATCTATCAAGACCGTATTATGAAGCTGTTATTTGGATTGTTCCGAAATTACACCAGCAACCAATACCAATTCACCGAAAGAAAGGAGTCTCAATTTTTTCAGATACACATTCATTAAGGGTTCTGAACTTTTGCTTCTGTTTTCTTTCATAAAGGCAACAGTACTCTTGTTCTTCTTGATACCTCGTCCAATGATGACTTAGGAGTTGTCTCCATATTTCAGCTAAAATTTCTCTCTTAAGTTAAAGGCACTCCTAGTTTTTCTACAGGTTGTTTACGTTTATCAAGCCTAGAGCGATGAAAAGAAATTAACTCAAAACTCGTGAACTTAAGTGTATGTGTAAGTGAGCCCCCCGGACTTTAGCTCCAATGAGCTACTAGATTGCACACCATTTCACCATACTGGAATTATAAAAACATATTATTTATTCGATCTCTTGTGATGTTTGTTCGAGAAGATTTATGGAGGCAAGATGTGTAGGTGTCTAGGAAAGGAGACGTGGCCTATTTGATAAACCTATCTTACGACTTTAAAATCAATGTGACATCTCGTTAATAGTTCTCTGCAGGGAATCGAACCCCGAGCTACCCCGAGCTTTTACTGCTTTGAGAGGTGGAAAGACAACACTAGGATAGTTCGAGTACAGGGAATTGAACACCGAGCTACCGTGCAATACGGTTGATACCTCTATGAGAGGCGGTAATGTTAGCGTTATACCATACTTGAATTGTATAGCACTTCATAGTACCTACTATATTATGTAGTAACCCCCCAAAGTAGTCTTAATAGCCACCTATAATCAACTCCGACAATTTCTCGAACTGTAAGGTACATATAAAGCTCTACAAATATGACTCCTATTAAAACTTGACAGCCCTTGCACCTTCTTTCTACTCCTGCTCCGTACCACCATCCCCACGCTCTATATAGAAGGGATAATCATACCCAACCCCCATAGCCACATAAAACGTCGTCCGATCGTACGGGTTGTGCGGTAGGTCCGACTGTATTTCAATTATGAGTAAAACCATACTCTCAGGAAACGGAACGATAAGCGCAAGAACGAAAATGCGATACAAATAGAAGAAGAAAGGAAGAACGAATGCGAACGTCCAGCGATAAAGAACCCAGAAAAAAGCCAAGAGATAGAGAACGTACTAAGACACACTAGCAATAATTAATAAACCCCCATCCAAACGCAATACACCCACCTTTCCCCACTGCTCTACAAATCACAGGGCATTTGGTGCTCAAATGTCCCTTACAATATGATTCGACAGGCCGGTATAAGTGACCAGCGGCTCGATTCAATATACACCAGAATCAGATGGGTAGTTTTGAATCGTTGGAGGAGATGGATGGGTTGGGGGTTGGGGGTCAATACTCCCATATTAGACTATCACGTTAGTTGGTAAGGAAGGGATGGAGGAAAGGGAGGGATAAGCGACGAACCATTAATCATGTTCCAAGGTGAGCCCCTCGACCCTACTCTATCCTCCCCAACAATTTCCTTTACAACAGCACTAATGACTTCGGATCCGGAAATGTGGGATATGCATTTCTTTGAAGTTGCGCGTTGCCTACTGAGCCATATGCATATCAGTGGATTGAGTGATCTGTGAGTGCTTCAAGTGAGCACCCGAAGGTGGAAGGCGAAGGTGCATGGCATGATGCATTGATGGTGAGGTATAGATTGAGCAGTCACTTGTAGAGACTATGTGTGATGTGTGAGGAGATGAGAATGTGGTGGGGAAGGTAAAGTTCAGGTTGAATTCGGGTGAACTTGTTGAAAACGAAAATGGAACATGACACATATTTGGTCGGAATGGATTTGCCAAATAAACGGCACGATTTGTTTAACCAAGTTACGTAAGCGACGTCCTCACGTCCACTGATTGCTAGTATCCACTTGGTATCCACAACCGTTTACCTCAAGTTTACTATATCTTGCGTCCAAGTAGCGCAACTTGTTAAACATCATTCCGGTTTCAGGCTATCATTCCTGGAAGTGCACTGTACATACACCACTGAATCTACGGTACCGACAATCCTTTAATATTTCAATCCGTCAGATTTTGATTTCGCCGGCGCGACAACTTTGGGATGGGCTTCAATACTCGACAAGTCCACCTTACAAGGGGGATTCCTCGTAATCAAGCTATAATTACTTTATGTCGCGTGACAGTTGAGTAGTTGAGTACTAAAGGTTTTGGGAACGGGGTACACAAGTGGCTGCCTCACCCCTGCCACTCCAAACAACCAGGTTCAGGTCTAAAATTTCAGTGAAGGACAAAAAATGTTCCGTGAGGCAATGTTTATTCGAGTACGGGGAATCGAACCCCGAGCTACCGCGCACAAACGCATTTTTTAACACTGAGAGGCGGTAATGTTGGCCATTACACCATACTTGACTTCAAGTAAAATATGGGTACTTTAAACCAAAAGACATGACTATTGGCTCAAAGTTCGAGTACGGAGAATCGAACGTCTAGCTACCGCGCACAAATTCTGTTGGCCATTACACCATACTCGACTTAAGACTTGGGAATCTCGGCGTGGGAATATGTTGTGTCGGAGATTGAACGATACATAAGCCGATGGCCGTGCAGCCCGGGAAAGCAGGGTTTTGCAATCACCCAGAAATCCAAAACATTTTGACAGATCTCCTTCAATTTTCTAGTTTTTTCGATAAAATTTGAAGGGGTATACCACGTCTCAAGCGTTTTCTCATCCGATAATCCACAAAATTCTGTCAAGTGTATTCAGTCAGGTGCGTCGTTGGAGCTACATGAATTATTTCCCTTGTTTCAACTCGCTGTAGTTCAATTTTCTTATCTTCGCCCTTTGGATCATTTTGAATTGACATATACTGCTGTATCCGTGGGAATCAAACTATAACTTATGTAAAGTATTTAATATTTAAGTTTCAATAAAGTTCATCGATATCGATCATCTTTTACCGATTATCCATCATGTACCAGTGGCAGAACGACGCTGCGCGCAGTATTATCAAATCTCTCTTGAATCAGTACAGAGCTATTCCGAACAGCGACAAGGCTATATCCTTAAAAGTTCTCCTGTATTTTCTGGAGTATTATGAAAGACCTTTTCCTGATGGAAGATCGTTTGCTGATGAAATATATTCGCGTCGCCATGATGATGTTCAGAGACTCGCGAAAGACTACCTCTCCTTTGTTCTTGAGTGTACGTTCGTTTTTCCTGCGCTACTATAATATTCAATAACACAAATTGAATAGTTAAACACTCTTCGGACGAATACGCTGATCGTGAACGTACAAGGATAGAATTTATCAGAGAACAGGTAACAAGTTCCTCACAAATGTGCATTTTCGTTGGCTCACGAATTGCATAGGCACTTAAACAAGCGGAATACAAGTGTCCTATTACAAATTTCGTGGATTATCGCTATTATGATATGTTCAAGTTGACAACTCAATTAGAAAAATCAGATTGTCCTCCTACAAAAGGGCGTACCCGTTGTTTTTACTTTTTAAATCCAAATGTGGAGACCACAGTCAGTTACTGTTCATACCTGAAACAAATTTAGCAACTAATTCAAGTTTTAACTTCAGAGCCCTTCTGTCTTTGCGAAAGTCATGGAAGCAACTGGCAATGATGAATTATTAGAGTTTGTCACAAAATTCGGTGTCCATCATTTTGAGAATGTGCTGTTCTTAGAGGACAGCCTTTGTTCCATGTTTGAGAATTTGGAGATGTACTTGCGACCTGTGATGCCTAAGGTACATAAATTATATAAACATTGCATCGAAACGGATCTGACTTCTAGCCTTCTATTGGTGCTAAACATAGCCAATCGAATGCACTCTCACATACGAAGAGTAAGGAGTAGCTGTGGGGAGGTTGCATCCGTTAGCACCTCGACACCGCTATGATAAACAGATTCATTACGCACGTTAACGAGTAGAGCAAACGCGACGATAAGAGTAAATATGTAACGTAAACGAGATAGATAAAAGATACGGAACAAATTAGAGATGGAAAGGCTGAACTGTAAACCTGTGGACGGGAGGGTGGGTAATGCAAAAATTCGACAGGCGAGATAAACGAGCTAAACGATCTGTGAGACAACTTTGGAGCAAAAGGAGGAACAAGGTCAGTAATGAGCAGATTCTTTTGCCAGTATCTACCAGCACGGGAGGAAAAGGGAAAGTGGAGATGCTGACCCTATTTCCTCCCCGATTTGCGTAATGGGACGTCCAGACAATCCTAGCAATTGAAATGACGTCTACGCACAAATAATACCGGGTCGAACACACCCCCAGTTTTCAGACGCTGGCGTCAGCCGCCCGTGAAGATTACATAAGAAACTTCACGGCCCACACGGAAACTACTCTCGTTTATCTATTGGCCTTGTGCAAGTTGGAAACCCGAACCTCAAAGAATGGACCCCCTCCCTCGTGATTATGAAGTATGCTGCAAGCCCGGCTTTAAATTGCCCTTTTATTTTAATAAAAGGGTCAGTTTTAAACGGGACGCTGAGCCAAAGTTAAGATTTATGTTCATACTGCTTCACTCGCTTGTAGCAGGTGCATACATTAACTCAGGTGCTTTAGGGGGGGAGGGGGGAACGTTCTTTAATGAGAATGGCTTAAAGAAGAGACCAATCCAACCTCCATTGTTCAAGGGGGGTGTAGGAGAGAATGGGGAACGTCTAATTCCTTTGTTTGGAAGTGAAAAGGCGGTGAAAAAATATTTTGGGGACAAGAACCGCTTTCATGAAATATTTGGAAGTTCAGTGGTGATCGTTGACATTGGAGGGGAGGAGGGCGATTCAGAGAATGAAGCCGAAGACGAACTTTCATCACAGGAACTTGACTCAGATGTAGATGAACAAGAATTACAATGGATTGCGGAGAAGTCAGCAGATATAGCTGCAAAATCGGCGGTGTCGAGAATCAGTCCCTAGTGTGGATGTTTTAAAGGTGGCCAGTTTGTAGATTCATGCCGGTGTTGTCTTCCCTCATCATTCCTCTTATTTTTGTACGAAGTACATGTATTTGGCATGTATGATGTGTCGTGCAATGTGTTCTCATGCAAATTTACAAAATGCGTACTCTAAGAGCGTGAAAATTTAGCGAAACATCCTATTAAACCTCAACCTCCTTCACATCTTCCCCCTTTTTCTACCACCCACCCCACCCTCTTCATAAAACGGATAATCGACATACCCAACCTCAGGCTTCGGCTCATCCGCAGGAACGTAAAACGTCGTCCTATCGTACGAGTTCAGCGGTAAATCCTCTTTCAAGCGTTTCGGTAAATCAGGCTAGATAAATCAAAGTAATCAGCAACCCCAAAGGAACAGCGGATGTAGGCGTAAGAGAAAAACAAAGAGAGAAATAGAACGTAAACGCACATTTGCAATAAACAACCTCCCAAAAGCAACCAATTCCCCCTTCTCTGCAACACGTATCGCACTCTCCCTATCATATCCACCAGCACCAATAATCGCTTTTGGTGCCCAGATGTTCCGTATAAAATCATTCGATGGATTGGGATGAATGATCCCTTCTTCTATACGTGGTTCAATTATATGCAAATATGCCAACTTGGGATGGGTATCTTTGAGTGCGCGGAGGAAATGCGTGAATTGTGGGATTTGGTTTGATGTTCCCATATCTGTTACGTGTGTTATAACGGAGGAGGAGGGAGGGGAATGAGGAACGAACCATTAAGCCTACTCCAAGGTGAAATCCTCAACCCCACTCTATCTTGCCCAACGGCCTCAACAACAGCACTAACAACCTCCAGAGGCAATCTACTCCTCTTCTCTATACTCCCTCCGTAGATATCACATCGTTGATTACTCGCATCCTGTAGAAACTGATCGATAAAGTATCCATACGCCGCATGGATTTCTACACCGTCAAATCCTGCTCGCTCAACTGCGACCCTAGCCGCGTTCGCAAATTGCTTTACGAAGGACTGAATTTCGGGGATAGTGAGCTCGTGTGGTATAGGTTCGGGTTGAGTTGAGAGGGGAATTGGAGAGGGTCCAACGAGTGTGATGTTATCGGCTTGAATACCTGAGAGTGGGGCTGCGCGGCCTGTTGCTGCTATTTGTAGGTATATGTAGCTTCCTTTTGTGTGAACAGAATCAACGATCTACGATAGAGTAATACATATTATTAGCTGGGTCAAATCTCTATCATAGATAGACGAGAACGCACTTCCTTCCAAGCATCCATCTGCTCCTTACTCCATATACCAGGACTATTCGCAATTCCAGCTCCTTCAGGCGATATAAGTGTTCCTTCGGCGATTATAAGCGTACCGGGCGTCGAGGCACGCTGGGTGTAGTACTCTTTCATTAAGGCTATATGTGGAATATGCGTATGTTTGAAGTTGCGGAAACGGTTTAAGGGAGGGTGAATTATTCTATGCTGAAGGGTGAGCCGGCCGAGTTGGATGGGTTGGAAGAGGAGTGGGAGGTCGGTCATTGGTGTGTGGTAGAGTGGATAAGTAACTAGCTTAACTTGACAATGAGTTTATGAGAACATAGTGACAGAAGAAGAAGAATATAAGTACCCACGCATGTTTGTAGTACCAGGTCCCAGCAGCGCGACATGCTTAGTGAGACTCGTTGCTTACTGAGCCATATGCGTATCAATATGGATCGAGTGATTTGTGAGCATCTGATGGCCATGTGTAGCCACCATTTGAACTTGCAGGGTCAATTTATCCGTGTATTTGGAGGAGGTTCTCGATAGAAGAAGAATTGGGTTGCTAAATCTGTGAGAGGGATGAGAGCGGTTGAGATGATCCGATGGTGGAAGACGAAGCCAAGATGGCGATAGTTGTATGGTCCAGATCGCTGTACCTGTGCATTTGGAGGATGTTTTCGTTACGGGAAGAATAGGGCTACTAAGCCTCTGAAGAGGGATGTCAATGAGAATACGCGAGGAGACGTTGGGGACAACGAGAGACAAAATGGAATGATGACGCAGTGTTTGGCTGGAGGGGGACTGCCAAATAAACGGCATGGTCCGTCCAACTAGAACCGATTTGTAACCGTTTACTTATAAACCTTGTATAAACCTTAGGCCTTGAAGCCCAGTCAAAAGTCGGTCTAGGGAGAACTAGTGGTATCAATTGAGATCCAACCGCTAGATGACACTATACCTCGCCATAAAAAATAGAATACATCGATTTTTTTCGAGCGTCATCTAAGCACATCTATTCTAAACTAACGCCAAGAGCAACTCCCACTTTCCAAGCATTTATTTACCTGGTAGGTATAGTCGTATCTAGCGACAACGTAGCATTTGGTAGTGTCATTCTAGGTACATCTTGCCAGGTTTTTTACATTCTAGCCGTTTTAAAACAAAAAATGTATATTGGAAATGTATCTAATAAAATATAATACTATCTACACAAATTACACAAATGTAACACTAACAAAGCTTGCAGTACAGCACCGCTGAATTTACGATAATACCATCAGCAATGGTTCAAATATTCAGATGAAATTATACATACTATATGTACACAAATATGCACCACTCCAAGCAGTAATCCTACTCCAGAAACATCGAGACTAACTCCAGCTCAGCTCAGTGATAGAAAATCGAAGTGTTGGCAAGGGTAACTGGGAAGTTTGAAGTTGTAGGGAAGTAGCGGATGTATGTTGACAGGAAACCCTGTGCGCGAGAAGACACAATCAGATTGATTTTTATAGCATCACTGTAAAACTAAGGAACATACCTTCGAAATTGTAGTGGGCTCATGACTTCTAAATCTAAATGCTTTTACAGGAAATGTTGCATGCAAAACTTGAAGAGGAATTAGTAGGAGAAGGGTGGAGTGAAGGACATACGAAATTTCCAAGAATAACGTGAAGCGCAAGAGGGGAAAAAGAAAGGAGGGTCCTACATGCCACGGGAAAGTGCCAGGATTATAATAAAGAAAGGAAACGAACGACTTAAGCAAATATTTTGATGTCGCTTCCGCAATTGCGTTCATATTAGATATCCCTCGATATGCCTAGATTTTGCATCATGAAATTTTGAAGGACATATCGTAATTTGTGTTCGAGAAGATGCCAAGACATTTTTAGTAGCATTAGAGGTATTTTGGGGGTATTTTGCTAGATGCCGCTCGACAAAAATCTATACAATATTTCTCGCTCGACACCGCTCGAAATCGCTAGACCGACTTTTGACTGGGCTTGAAGAACAGTCGCTCGCCGTCGTGTTCATTGATGGGCGCTCATCAACACGTGATTAAGCCGCCCAATATTTCGGTCGAAATTTCTCTAACTCCGAATCATACAGTTCACCTTCTTGGTGTCTTATTTGAAGGGTTGAAATACTAGTTTACCATTCGCTACGTAAGTAAACCTGACGATAAATATCGACTATAAGAAGCCCCAAATCGACACACTACATGGACCGATAACAAAACTGTAAATAATCTGCGCACAAAATCCCTGGTTTCGAGTCCATCTGGCTTTTCACTCAGCTGATATGTAATCTTTTTTATCAATCTTTTTGATACCCCTTACTTGAACTGCCCCTGATCCTGAACGTTAATATTAAACATTTGAACATGAATATGAATGTTGAATATCGTACTCAGTAATCAGTATCGACAAATGCTGTAATTAATGGCAAGTCCCAATAACCCAACGGCACATGACGAAATTGTCTGTTTTAAATCTTGCAGGGGATACGTTATTTGATTTCTTTTGAACCCAACTAATAAGATCCATTATTGTACAATATGCTTTACATTACACGACTACGAGACTGAGAGTGAAGAAGACATGAAAGGACTGGGGGTCATAGCAGCCAGTCAAGGATGGGGGAGAAGTAAAGATGACAGATGAAGGAAACACAGTTCAAGGTAGAAGCATGGAAGACAGGGGAAGGAAACACACTACAAAACTAATTGTTTGAAATAACTCAGCTATATTGACTTGGTAAAGTTACATAAAAGTACACGTCAACGTGCCTCGGCCCTCGATACATTCCTAACAACTTCCAGCAACTATATGTAACACATGAGTCAATCGCTTATTCTCGCTCCCTATTATACACAATGGTTGTTCTCGTATCGTCTAACAATGAACAGTTTAATGTCGATAGAGATATTGTCAATCGCATTCGCAGCATTAACGTTGAAACTGACGACCAACCCATTGCTCTAAAGAATGTAAAATCAGATGTCTTAAAAAGGTACGTACAATTCCACTGGCTACCGACTGCGTCATCTCACATTCAACCAATAAAATTATAACATAGTAGGTTCTTGAGCATTGTGAATACCGCAACGATCCTCTACCCTCGGATGAAGAGCAGTCCGATTATGAGTACATTGAGAGGCCCAGGCGAACAACGACCCACTGCTAGTGGGATATCGATTTCTTTGCACAAATCTGTCAAGGCCTTCCTCAAGCAAGGGAGCAGTTCAGGTTCAATCAGGCGATGAATTGCATCGTAAAGTTTTTGGTATACAGTAGACTCGACCTGTCCGTTGGCTTGTAGATACCTTGCTGGGGTAGTCTCGACTTTGAGACCATTCTCTGTTCGCTGGTACCTTAGCCGTAGACATGTGAAGTTACAATCAACATGGCTTTATTCCTAGAGGTTCAGTAGCGAGAGAGAGAAATGATCGGTGAATGCTTCCTGCTGTCCCGCGGCATCGTCCGGCCGTTTGGGGTGCGTAATCAGTTGGCCGCAGGTCTCTAAGTAGTAATATCTCCTGCACAAATATTGTCTCTGTAATCCTGGAGGTGTGTTTATTCATAGATCGGAAGTAGAACCGACGCGTGGTTCTATTATGACCGCGACGCCCACCTGCGATTCACGAAGTCAGGAACTGGTATGTACAATGCATTGATTACTGAGCTTTTAAATAGTCCCCACAAATAAGCTAATTCCTTAGCTATATTATCTGCTGGGGAACGGATGTTGCGTTATAGTAGTGATACTTAGCTATAGTCTATAGATGAGCAAATTGTGGTCTGATTTTCCTTTTAATTCGATTGGGCACGCAATATACTTATTCCCACGATTAGAATCACGTGTGAAATTTGAATTTCCGATTACATAAGTATCTCAAATCTCCTTTTCGTGAACTTTTCATTGTTAAATGCTGCTCTTTCAATCTTGACATTACACCAGCGACCAATGTCAATCGTATTTGAGGTCACGGATGTGGTTGAGCTGAGATTAGATAATTATGTGGAGTAGGTTTACGTGGTCGATAGTTGTGGGTTGTAAGAGGAGAAACGTCTCAGTTCATATCTAAGGTTAAACGTTCAAACGATGAACGTATGAGCATTGGAACGTTGAACTGAAACAGTTGGAATGTGTTGAAGTAAGTAGAATCCACATATTATGAAAAATTGATAGTCCATTCCAACAGTGTATCCATTAGTTAGTATTCTGCTAGCTATTCAATAAACGTAGCCTTCCAGGAACTTCAATTTCGTTAGTTAAAATATCCTCCGAATTTATGGGTATGTCGTTCATGCACTCTGTAAGCGATGTCCATATGCCGCCATCACATCTTTGCCTGCCACCGTCGGATGCTCACAAATCGCGAGCGCACGATCCATTTGCATACTAAGTATGCTCTATAAGCAGCAAGTCTCACGAATAAGCGCACTAGGGCTTGGTACATACTACCAAACATACGTTAGTACTTAAACATTGCCATCCATATCTTAAATTTATTGTCAAGTTACAATTGAACCAGTTGCTTAGTATCCACTCTATCATCGACCACAGACAATGTCCGACGTCCCCCTCCTCTTCCAATCCATCCAAGTTGGCAGGCTCGCCCTCTCCCACAGAATAATTCACGCTCCACTAAACCGCTTCCGGAACTTCAAATACACACATATTCCACATACAGCTCTTATGAAAGAGTACTACACCCAACGTGCCTCTACACCTGGTACACTCATTATAGCCGAGGCAGCACTCATTTCTCCCGAAGGCGCTGGGATGCCAAATGGTCCGGGGATATGGAGTGAGGGGCAGTTGGAAGCTTGGAAAGAGGTACATTATTTCATTAAATATTTTACTTTGAGGTGAAATGAATCAATAAATTGCTATAGATTGTGGAATCAGTACATTCGAAGGGAAGCTACATATACGTCCAATTAGTAGCAATAGGCCGTGCAGCGTCACTCTCAGGCATACAATCCGACAACTTAACACTCTCCGGACCATCACCAATCCCACTTTCAACCCAACCCCAACCGATCCCACACGAGCTCACAATCCCCCAAATTCACGCATTCACAAAGCAATTCGCAAACGCAGCCAAAGTGGCAATCGAACAAGCAGGCTTCGATGGTGTAGAAATCCACGGAGCATATGGATACTTAATCGATCAGTTTTTGCAGGATGTGAGTAACCAGCGGGGTGATGTCTATGGAGGAAGTGTGCAAGGACGAAGTAAGTTTCCTTTGGAGATTGTTTGTGCTATTGTTGCCGCTGTTGGGGAGGATAAAGTTGGATTGAGGATTTCGCCTTGGAGTACATTTAATGGTTCGTAACCGTCCCTTATCTCCCTCCTCCCTCCTTAATTAACCTGACTTGTGTAACAGAAATGGGAATGTCAAACCCCATCCCGCAATTTGCGCACTTCATCCAAGCGCTCAAAGATTCCCATCCGAATCTTGCTTATTTACACATAGTCGAGCCACGCTTGGATCCGGAGAATGTTGTACAGGTCGTTCACACAGACTCGTCGAATGATTTTATACGGGATATTTGGGCCCCGAAGGTGTTAATTACTGCGGGTGGGTATGACAGGGAGAGTGCGATTCGTGATGCCGAGAGGGGGGAATTGGTCTCTTTTGGACGGTGGTTTATTGCTAATGTACGTTATGTTCCCTTTGTTTTATTACTTACATCTACGTTCGTTATTACTTTCGGGTTGCTGACAATTTTTATTTCTCTAGCCCGATCTACCGAGGAGACTAAAAGAGAATTTACCGCTGAATAAGTACGATCGGAAGACGTTTTATGTTCCTGTGGAAGACCCGGAGCCCGAGGTTGGGTATATTGATTATCCGTTTTACAAGGCTGGAGGCAGTGGGGAAGAAGATAGTGTGTAACTGGACTCGAAAGTGGAGGGTTGTTTAGATTTGTTGTTCCTGAATACCTCTTCAGAGGTTTATGCCTTGTTGAAGAGTTAGACTAAAATTATTTAACGTCTCGTACGGTCTACTTTAAAGTTTACGCTGTGGCAGCTGAAAAACAGCACCTGAAATACCTCGATGAGTGATCTTGTTTACGACAAAACCTACAGTTTGTCTACAATCTTGAAGACGACCACTAACAACCTTATTGAAGGGATAAGTACCCCACTTCCACGGTAATTGTTAGGATCCATTTCCATGTCTCCAATTAAGACATGAAGTACAACAGATCCACCGTACGGAGCGTATGTTTGAAGTTATGGAACCTGTTGAGCTGGGCGTAGATTATTATGTGGGATAGGTTTGGGTTGTCGAGGATTGTGCCTATTACTAAGGTTCCGGGAACAATTCGGATTTAGGTAAACGCATGCATGTATTTTTTTCTATTGGTTTTATTGCGTTTTTCTCTATTCGCGGCTCCAAACCAAGCTGGCTAATGCCGTTATCACCAAAGAAGGCTTGTGCAATTAGCTAAGCTACCGACACCTCGGCGCAGCCGGGAAGCGCCGGTCGCAGCGTCCAACAATGCGGCAAACAGAGGCATGCTGAAAATTTCTGCTCCTGGACCTCTCTGTAGCACCACCAGCACACACCCTGCAACAAATTCACCCCAGCCCTCCTCAACTATCATTCAGACTGCAGCCACAGTATGAGACTTTGTTGGACACGCATACGTACGCGCGGGCTCGGAGTAACTGATTTGGAGTTTGTATTCGCAGACGGTATCTGGCGACGACCCTCGATATCGCAGATTACCTAGTAGTAGTAGTAACAAGTATGTATATGCCACTTTTGCGCTAGTCATACATTGAATTCAATTCACTTATGCGATCTCCCTGTAAGCATTATTGACGGTCAGTCTTGCACTCCTGGCGACGATCTTCAATAGGTATAACAGCGGCTATTCCGCACTTGTTAGCCTGAGGCACAAGCATGGAGATCATTCTTGGTTCATTCCACTCAATGTTAATCTTGACTACGTAGGAGATGGTCACCATCGGATATTGTCTCACTTCCATTCTACCAGTACTTTACACTCCCCCCCCCCTTCACCATGAATTCATGTGAATTTCACCAAGAGTTCACATATTCACATGAAATTCACATGAATATCACCTATTTGACATAAAATTCACATGAAATTCACCTGAAATTACATGAACTTCATGTGATTTTGAATATTTTCTAAAAAGCATAGATTCATGAACTTTCATGTATTTTAGGTGAAATTAAAGTGAAAATATAGTGAAATTCACATGAAAAATTGAGTGAAATTCATCTAAAAACAAGGAGAAAATGAATATATTTATTGATCATGTGACTAATTTACATATTACAAAGCAACAATAGTATTACATAATATCCCCCAATTTCCTGCCCTTGCACTCGATGTCCCATCCCCTGCTTTCCCACGCCTCCCGCCCCTCCGCTCGCTATCCCGCCCCTCCGCTCACTGTGCGCTTCATCCCGCTCACTATCCCCGCCCCTCCGCTCGCTGCATGCCCCATCCCACTCGCTATCCCCGCCCCTCCGCTCGCTGCATGCCCCATCCCACTCGCTATCCCCGCCCTTCCGCTCGCTGTGCGCCCCATCCCGCTCGTTACCCCGCCTCTCCGCTCGCTATCCCGCCCCTCCGCTCACTATCCCGCCCCTCCGCTCGCTATTCCGCTCCCTGTGCTCGTTGTGCGCCCTAACGCGCTCGTCATCCCGCCCCTCCCGCCCCGCCATCCCGCCCCTCGCGCTCACTGTGCGCCTCCCGCTTTCCCGCGCTCTTGTTGTTACTGTGTTTGTTCTTGATGGAGAAAGAGGAGGGAGTGAGTGAAATAGGGGAGGAGTGAGGGTGGGGGATCAAAGAGTGGAACAGAAGGAGGAGGGAGGAGGGAGAGGGAGGGGGGAGGGGGAGGGAAGAAGGGAGTGAATGATGATGATGTGGCAAGAAGCAAGAATCAACAACGGTGCGACGTGTTTTGGTCATGTGATATTTCAATCATGTGACAAAGTATTAGAAAGCGGAGGGTTGAAGGGGGTATATAGTGTGGGAAATATTTTTTCTATACAAGAGTTCATGGTGTAGTGGTTAATTGTTGTACCGTGAGAAAACTATTAGTCATGACTCTGAGGCTGTTGGTTCAATTCTGACTGGAGTCATTATTTACTACATACATTTATTTTTATTATTAGTAAGCAACACTATGAAATACAATTGAAGCTCACTACTATTGTATAAGCTTCATGTGAATTTCTGGTGAAATTTACGTGAACTTCACTAAGTGACATGAAAATCTGGTGAAAATTTTCATGTGAAGATCAAGTGAATTATTCACCTGAAATTCACATGAATTGGTGAAGTTCATGTGAAATTCATATGAAACTCAGGTGAAATTATTAGCAGTGTTCTCACTGAAATTCAGCAAAAATAATGCGAAAAAGTTCACCTAAATTTCACATGAACTTCACATGAACTTCACCAATTCACATGAATTTCATGTGAAATTCACGTGTAAGGGGGGGGGGAGCGTAAAGAGCTCCATTCTACCCATTCAACTCACTCGTTCATTACTTATACATGATTCGCAGCCCACTACTACTATGTACTCAACTACAAGCTATGTCTCTTATACAACACTGATCAAGTATGTTCGTTATGCTTCCGTCACTCAGCTCCAAGCCTATTTTCACCCCACGTAATCAACCCACCGGCGTGTTTATACAGATTACCGCTGTTTTTCATGATCGGTTGATCCATTTCCTAAGTCATCTTTCGAAAGGTTCGCTACGCGGCTATATTCACCTACCCGCCTTTTATACCATATCCGTGCTGTTCCTGACGTTCTTCCTGGTTTTTATCTTGCCAGTAAGTTACATATTATCACGCAACGACTAGCGAACTTACTACGTTTTCCGGTTCCGTGTAGGTGGAACCGGTGAACAGCACTTTCAAGCAAAGGTTTTGGTTGTATTCGTCTATTGAAATGAACGCAATCCCCGCTGATGTCGCTGAAGGAGACCACTTTACAACATTGCCTCTATGGCTTCCTATCATATCGTTTCCGTTGGGGCAACTTATGCTAGCTATGTTGTTTCCGACGTTCTTCCTGAGTCTTTATCCGGTTACTCGTAAGTGACATATATTATTATGTTAGGGTAGTGAGCTTACTAAGTATGTTTTGCTTTAATGGGCCCATTCCTCCGAATTTCCGGCTTTGTTTCTGCATCGTAGCGACGTACTTACGTATCGGTGCTATTCCTTCAACCTCTGCTTCACTCCTTAGTAGGGAGCCAATCGTTCTCAATGTACTGTTAGTATTAATAACACATACACTATGGCAACAGTAATAATCTTATTTTGAAACACCTAGGCCAGACTGATGCCGTTCTTCGTGCGTCCTCACATGAGTCTGCAGCTGTCTGCAGTTCCCAAAAATGAAACCAACGACTTCTTCAACGGCAGCCGAGCGTCTAATACTACCAAATCACATTTCCTGTGGAGCATTTACGGCTAAATGATACGTTTATTGATCTTCGATTCCGGGTAACGATGACTTTCCTGCCTTCTTTATAGCGACAGCTCCAATGCAAGAAGTGATATATCATATGATTGGACGAGAGCTATGCTTCTTGTGGTTCTGTTTGAAGCCGATCTGCGACCCCAAATGAACAAGCTCGAAGCAAAATTCCAATCCCCCGCTCAGCCTCCCGAATTTGCTTATAAAGACCGTAGCTACGTTTAGTGGGGTCATAAGTATTTTCAACAACCCGCAGTGCCACCATCCTCGTCTCCCGCATCCAATCGTTGTCCTCACACTCTTTTTCAAGCATTCTAATACATAATTGTTACTCATTTACGAATATGAACTTCAAATTTTCTTTTGCTAGTATCCTTGTCTCCGTCGCTGCCATTGCTGTGCAGGCATCCCCTCTCAAACTCGTCCCCAAAGCTGCTTTGGACGTCTATGTGCCTACTATCATCTATCCAACCGCGGAAACCGTATGGAATATTGGCAAGGTGGCGAATGTTACATGGTTCGTTAGGTCTCTTTCTTGTGTTTTATTAATTCGTACGTGGATTCAGGGACACGTCCAATGCCCCAAAGCACATCTCCAACCGCGCAGCTGTATACCTCAGAGAGGCTGACTTGGTCCTTGCTAAGGACTTCGACCTCAGGTCCGGATTCGTAAACTTTACTGTTCCTGTTGTTCCCATTGGCCAATACCAAATCACTCGTGAGTTACTTTTCTCGTCGTTGGAATTGTAGATTGAATGTCACATTTCAATGTAGTGTTTGGTGATTCTGGAGACTGGAGCCCCTGCTTCCAAATTGAAGCTTAGTGTTTGATGTTGTTGCTGTAACTGGTTTACTTAAACTCGCTAGAACCGTTCACTTCATACACAGATTATCGATAGCTACACGCCCTACATACAAAATCGGGACACATTATCAGGGAGTATAATACCTAAATTAGTTGGCGTGTATGTAGGAAATTATATCATCTGAATTGCATGTTACACTGGATCATGGTCACTCTTCTGTAACCGTCACAGCAAGTATTGCCAATTCCCGTTCAAAGTCCGGAAACTCTGCCCCCACCTCACAGGAAGTAGGCGCATGTTCACCAGGAATTTTCTGCATGTTGATAATTACACGACAGCCCTTTATAAACGGAATTGGTTGGGTGTGTTAGAGATAGAAGAATGCTTCTTACGACGATGGAGTAATACAATCATTGGTAACCTACGGGAGAGCTCGGTATTAGTAAAATGAGGACGTCATAGTGAAATAGGACTCGATCTTACAGCAACCGAATCTCAGAGTCCACTTCGACTGCACTGCTATAAGGTATAATCACACCGATGAGCACTATCAAAAACTCAGATAAGGGTGTTCTGTAAGTACAAGCCATTATACACACCAGCTATACCTGCAAACGCCCACGCTCCATCTCGAATTGCAACCCGCACCAAAGGAATACGGAATTGTTTTGCCAAAGCCCTCTTCCTCCAAGTCAACCACCAAATGGTGGCTTGCGTTACTAATACTGACGTTCTGAAAAGATTCATCAAGGTTTTTGAAGGGATATACGAGGTCACTTACGCGTATATATAAGGATCATACGAATCGTCGCGAGCGACGCATCTCTCGTCGAACGTGAGCCTGGTTTGGGCTCGAACGCACATCGCCGTTGACTGCAAGTTATCCATCGTAAACAAAGCCAGCAAGAACAATCCCATCTTTCGACTTCGGTTATATAATGCGTACGCTTTACCAATATATAGCCAAGTTAGTAGAAAGTGTTATATGAATGTCAGAAGCGTACCTCGTAAAAATAAAACTGCGCTAGTCAGCGTGATGGTTACTTGCGCAAATGACATCTGTATGTTAAACCACATGAAACAGTCACGCTGAGGAATTTGTGGCTTTGAGAGTGGGCCAATCAGCGAATAGACACTGATCCTGAAGAATCTCGTGTTCAATAGGAGGAAGCGATAATGAAGAGACAGATCAGAGCGTACGTCTGTACGGGAATTGGAACATATCTGAGTAAGAAATATATTCTCTTGGTAGGGAAGGGAGGCGCTCTGAGATGCGTTAGCTAGCAATCGATAGAGCTACAATACTTTAATCACTTCCAAAGATGTTTATATTCGTCCTCAAAACATATGACGAAATCCAAAAGTAGAACCATCAATCCAGAAACTGACAATGATGGCAGTTCACGTTTATTAGTGGCCATAAGCGGTTAGATAGTATGACAGAACTTACGAGAGATACACTGACGCATCAGAAGATGCTGCCCAGCGCTTTCGACAGACATCGTGTCGGAACTTGGGGGCCAAGTGGGAAGCGCGTTGAATGAGAACAATGAGCTCACTTTATATAGATTCGGATGAGGCAGTGTGGAGGCGTATAAGATACGACATACCTCCTGGGGTATTCATTCCTCCGCCTGCTCACTCCGTTTACCCTGACGCAGATCAGCGCCTTTTGGAAACTTGGGAATATTTTAAGAGCAGCCCTTCGCATGCATAGGCCGAGAAACCCTTGAGGTATACACTTAGGTTATGCATTCCCTGGACTACTGAGCCACAGGAGCTTTTCGGTAGATGACGATCGAGTCATGTCAGTTGCTAAATAAAGCATCATGTACATACTACATCGGGACATGCTTTGGTCGGGGGCCTAATGTCAACCTTGGCATAACCTCTATACAAATATAATGGGCGGCCTAATGTTGAAGATAGTACCACTATTACCTACGCCAAAAGAGATACGAAGAACAGGCATCGAAAACTTCTTGAAGCGACCCTATAAATCGTCGCTATGGTGCTGTGCGCTTAGTCACCGCTGCTTTTGTGCAACGGACGTAGAGCCGTGGGAAACAGTTTTTTTTCTTATTCCTTTAGCCAAAGTGCTTGTTTTGATGAGGGGAACAAAATGTCTAGACAGATTTTTGATATTGTCAAAACTGACGGAGTTATGTTTTTTGTCTAACCCAAATTCCGCCGCCTTATGTAAAACTTGCTATATACAGTAGTAAATTCCCACACATAATGTATTAGTAATCCAAGATTCTTGAAGCTGCCGCCAGAATTCGTCAAGGAAGTCTTCTTTTCCTGGATTTAAGTATCATTTTCTGCCAGTCTACCACAATACATTGTATATATACTACAAATTAGAGAGCTTTGAATATATTTTCGTGAAGTGAATGTAATGTTCCCTGAGATTATTAAGTATTAATAGTGCTTGACCACAATACAGAAATAATCCATAAAATTGAGCTCGCAATGAAACTTTGCAAGAATTTGCATAACTGTTTAGTATTTTCATTCACCTCCTGCATGAGTGGCCAGGGCCTTTGCTCTTGAAAGCTAGGCTGCAACTATCCTTTTCAGACACCCACAGCTTGAAACATGCTTTGGCTTCTGTAACTTATTTTTTCTGCTTTATTTCATTCTGGTATTATTTAAAAGTTTAGGTACATGTGTTATCTATCAAAAATTACAACTTTAAAATTTCAAAATTTTTCGCCAGCCAATTCCGCCGCTGCACCAAATTAGTTGTGACTAAGCGCACAGCACCATAGGCAAACTAAGTACTTAGGCTGCCATAAAGCAGGCACATTTAAAACGAGGGTATCAAAAAGACATGTGAAAATACACCTAATACCCCAATGTCAGGGTGGACTTTAGTGGCGATGTTCGGCTACCTAAATCTTATGTTTCTGAAGTCCGCGATCATACGTCCGGATATTTAGTAGCTGAATTCTGAACGCTCAGAACTCATCATAACCAACTTGGAGAAACCAATAAATATATGTAATATTGAACTGTATAAGCATCCAATAAACGAAAATAGTCTCTATGAGGAACGTCTTAGATGATTATTACCACTTTTACAAGCGTTGGAATGGTTAGTGACGCTTCTCGTAGAAGAATTGGCCAACATTCTCAACGAACTGAGTCTGACCTTTGACAGGGCTGGTGCGGGTAGATCCAACATGGAAGCTGGTTAGAAGTGAGTATATAATTCCTATAATCGCTAATGTATGCGAATGACTTACGAGACGTCCTTTCCACCGACTTGGCCGTGGTAAAGAAAAGTCAAAAGGCGCTCTCCAGTGACCTTATCAGTGACGTTGAAGTCAATAATGCCATTTTTTCCGGTGGTCAGCAAAACCTCGTGGAAAGCATTGCGGTCAGTGAATCCGGAGAGGGGAGTTGGGTCCTAGAGAATGTAAGTAACTTGAAGATTTTCACCAGTGGAGAACGAACACACAGTGAATGTACCGTCGGGGATGGCTAAACGTATGATATTATCAATGATACCAACGTAAGAGAAGGCACCAATGTCGGAGCTATAAAGTTCGAAAAGGTGGAAGCCTTCATCTCCGAAGAGATCCACACCAGCGAGAGGGATGTTGGAGGTCCAGCTGGCGAAGTACTTTGAGCCGTCAGCGGGAACGAGGGGTGTGCGGAACTGCCCCCTCTGTCCCTTCTTGGGGTTGGCGGGGAGAGTAATGGTGTAACATCCAGGGATTTGAACAGCGATAGCAGCAGTGCATTTGCCAGAGGTGATAGTACTATGGAGCTGTCAGTTGTGGACCAGGGAGTAAAATGCTATGAGGTACTCACGCATCCGCAAAGTAGGTCCACGGCTTCTCCTTAATAGGACCAATCTCGAGGTGGGTACCGTCGGCAATGATAGAGCTCTGTGTACTAGGAGCAGCTTGAACGCCAGAGGAGAAGAGGGCAACAGCAAGTAGGGAAACAAGCTTGGTAAACATGATGATCTAAGGGGTGTAGAAGCCGAGAAGGGATTAGATGACCGTGCTGGAGTAGAATGAAGCTCGAATCTAGAGAAGTCTTCTTGCTGATCCCGTCTGTTTTATACCTTCCAGACAACCACTGTAACCCAAATAAGGTGAGACAATCACGGAATGTTGACATTGTACTCATGCTGTTGGAATCAAAGACACCGCGAGGAGAGAATATGCAAGCTGGCATCGGGAAATGCAAGAGATATGATATTAGAGAACGGAGTGGCCAAACTGTCTGACGCCATCACTATCTCCGCGCACCTTTCTTGAAGCTTTAACTTTTAAGGATACCTCCGAACCCGATGTCTGATTGTTAGAGTACCATGAATTCAAACTAACAGCTATACTGCTGCCTGAAAACGGGGTGCTGTCTTGGAGTTACATATGAACAGGTCCGAGTGTCATGCTCCAATCTAACGAACTATATCGCGTATCCCGTAGGTCACATGTCGTGGACCAAGGTAGTTAATCAGTGTCACTATCATGGTGACAACCCCCGCCTCGAAGGGTGCCTACATCACTATTGTCGGTTTCGAGCCTAAAAATAGAACTCGAGATTAGCATTGCCTTGTGTCTTACGCGTTACGTCGCATTTTAGAAAATTGAAATCACATCTGTCAAATTTTTTGTCTTGGACCGCGGTATATGTCATATTAGCGCGAGTGCGAATATGGCGGAATCGAAACATGCCTTGCAATTCTCCCTTCTAGGCCAGAATATGTATGCATAATCATGCGTGTTGGATGGCCTCAGAGTGGTGCAATTCGCCTCGAGAGATGATAGAAGATGATGTATAGCATCATATTAGCTCTATTTTAGAAATCCTATCGATTAATATCATACATGTGTACTCGAGAATCCAACAAGTCAAGTTAGCATTATCAATTAAAAGTAGACGCTCCATAGAAGAAGACTGTCGATGTGGTATCAACTGATCATTTGATCACCAACCTATATCCATTCCGAGGAACTCATACTTTGCATGAATTTCCTGCTTCGACTTCTTACATTCTTCAATGCCATACGAAATTCCTTCTTTAGCCCAAGCTACAAAATAAATCCTTTTTTAATTCCCACCGTATTCATGTAAGTCTGTCCACTTATCCTTTAAAGCGCGCTTCACATCCAACGTGATAGCTGGACTAAATCTGTAACATGAGAATGTGACATGTATCACCAAACAGCATGTAACCTGGTTCGGTGTACTCTTTGTAATTTGTAGTAATATTCGGGGTTAGAAGATTCAGGGGACATTAATGAGTACAGGATGAGCTTCGGCGTATTCGGTTCTCTACGAATGTATATGAGCAAGCAACATTATTGTTTACTCCTCCCGAAGAAATGAAGGGACATTACGGTTGCCGAGCCGTGCCAGCCAGGATTTCGTCCTCTCAAAATCCATTCGCTTGCTGAAACAGCCGAACAAGGTTTGACAGCGTCTATTTCTAGGAACATTAAATGTCTTTATATTACGTAATAATCGATTTTCGAATATCTCAGACTATTATACAGCAAATGTCTTCTCCACTCTGTGTGTATAACTAGGAAAGGTGCACAGTGAAATAGACAATTCAAGTGTACATAATAACTTAGTAAGTGGAAAATTGCATAACATAATCTAATGTTCATTTACATCGCGTGACTTAATGCTGCGGGATCAATCTTGAATCCGGTTACGGGATTATTCCTGTTCACAAAAATGTGAATATCTTTGCCCTGGTCCAAGATAATAATATAATGCTTAGTATAATAGTAGTTAAGCTATATCAGAACATGATATATATTTTATCTAAATGCAACTGTTGGATGGCACTGGGAACCTATTCATCGCAAACTCACAAAATTTGCTAAGTAGAGATCAAATGAACGACTAGAATGAAACAGATTACAATTTACGATGCAAAATACTGGCTCATAGTATATTTTGTTGCGAAGATTTTCAGATTTTTGTTAGCAAATATCTCACAGTTGCCTTGCAGTTCCTGAATAGACCATTTGGATGCATACAAAATGTGAAGACTATGATCAATGATTACTTGTAGGTAATTAGATATAAGCAGGTATCCTTTAATTACATACATATCTTCTATCTGCGACTGTATAGTATATAGGGTATACTCAGCATTGAAACTCGGTGTAATAGTTAAAAATACGATAAATAAATTACCGTGCTACATTAGTTTACTAGTACCAGACGATAAGCGTAGCATAGCGCCACAATAGCTCCATGCGGCCAAATGTCGATGTCATCGTGTTTAAGTCACGTGGTGAATGAGCGTTTGAATAAGTCCGACACATCGTTCAAATGTCGTTCTCCACTCTCTGATTTTTTGTTTTTACGACGTGTATCACTTATATTGTTGTATCTGATATGATTATAGCGTAGAGCAAACATATAATTGCATGTTAGATATTCCGAAATCTACCTATTACGTAATATGGACATTTAATTTTACCGGAAATGAACGCCGTCAAACCTTGTTCGGTTGTTTCAACAAGTAAACAGTTTTTGAGAATCGAAATCCTGGCTGGCACGGCTCGGCAACCGTAGACATGCTATGCCGATAGCCAAATTTGGAGGTTTATAGTCATTCAAGGTTACATAGTGGATAGATACTTATACATATCCCCTGTACAAGGCACGTTTTAATTGTATCTAAAGTTGTTGGTGGTCTTATTCATACCATGTTATTGCTTTCCCCCACTGTGCAACCATGTACTATCTCATAGTGTTTCCACTGGTTCTTTGAGCTCATCCATATCACGAAGTAGAATAAGTTAATTCCGGGAGTTGTGATGAAGAGGATGAAAACCGGTAGGTGGCCCCCACTCAACGAAGAAATAGTGCGAGTGGTCAGCGCATCCGTCTGACCTCCAGATCCTGGTGAGCTCGTATTAGAGGTGAAGTGAGGGGGAATACGAAGCCGACATTCTCAGACTGTAGGTACGACATTTATGTAGCTAGTGAGCCTGAGGTAAGGGTCATGTGAACGACAGCGTGTAGGTAATGAGGCAGCGGTAATGAAAACGAATGAAATCCACATTTTGCGGTGCAGGCAGAACCCATGCTCTACAGCGAGCTAAAGGAGCAGAGACAGTGGAAGGAGATGTCGAGGGCCTCACTAGTTCGACAGTACCTCGCTGCACGAAGCAGTCAACAGGTCCCTACAAACCAAGAAATAACTGTTGTCATTTGCTCCGTCGGGTCAGTAACCAGTTGAAGGCCTCGGAGAAATAGGTGTACGTAGCCCCCTGCGGAATGGAATATATGTAAAAAACTTAATATGTCTCATTCGTTATATTTCACCGTAGACCAAGGTGTAGCCGACACCTCGATAAGCGATCGATAGTTATTTTAAGAACCAGGAACAAGTAACCACTACCGCAATACGTTAATAGTGTATTGCGGAGTGTAGAACCGTGACTGGTGGGTATCCTTAATATTACACAGAAGAACAGGATACTAAAGTTTTAAATTTTTACCGAGAGTGCGGTATACAGGCATAGCTTTTAAAGAGAATTGTCATACGTTCCCGCCGTTTATCCTTTTCACCCGATGTTCGTAAGGAGAAGTAATGTCTCATTATCTAGAAAACAGGGCACGAGGTATTCAACTTACGCATGTGAATGTGCCCGGAGCCCTGCGAGCGCAGATGATCATCATTTTGACCACAGCTGAGTTCTTTTCTGCACGTTCGATGATTTTACCAGGTACCATCATACCATTACTAAGTATTAGGCACAATTAGACGTTTGATTGTTCCAATTGTTCGAAAGAAGAACTGAGGAACTGCAATCGTCGAATTGCACGAATATAAAAATGTATGCATCAAAGCTCTACGACGATATTGAATGCTGGTTCTTGTACAATGCAAGTCTAAGGCAAGTACAGTACTCACCACTGCCCTGCCAATTCCTAGCAGCGTGAGAATAAGTAGACATAAGTTGTCGAGTTGTAATCCTAACAATAGTAAATATATTGCGTGTCAATTCTGCCGTTGTCGGTTGGTCGTCGGTCATCCACGAGCAATCCACAAGTTTTAGCTCCGTCACAGTTCACGTCAATTTTTGAAACAATCCTTTTCAAACATGCTTAAGTGCATCGTAACCTGCCTTCCTTAGATTTATTCATGGCGTAATTTGGTGAAGCTATGACCGACCGTTGAGATGTTTCATTCTCCGGTTTGAGCAGTCACCGTCAACTGCCCCGGTCCAGGACGCAACTTGACAGGTGGTACACTTCATTTACAGAAATATCGCAAAAAGACGACAGAGTAATACCAAGCGATAAAGTGCACCGGAGATATGGGCGGGCGCTTTGCTTATTGAACTTTTACTAAGAAGATTCATAGTCACTACATGCTATGGTTAGACCCAGCAACTTCAAGTTCCCATGTCGAGCAGCTACTTCCTGCTGCCGCATTTCTGATGATGGAGGAATTATATAGGTGTGAGTGATATGCCATTCATGTACACTTGAATTCACGCCTAGGCCCTCCAGGTGTCAACTTACGTCTACTTGTTTCTCTAGTATTCCTACGATTCTCACTCGTGGTCGGCATTCAGGTACTTGCTTTTCCAAGTTGAAGATGTTAACGTCCTGGGGAGAGAGCGGTTCTACGTCAAATGCACTACTCGTTCTAGTTTTCAAGCTTGCTTCACAAAAGGGCGTAAATACTGCAGACACAAAGATGAATTTCTGCAGACTCGAGCTTCGAATATACAACATCTAATCCATACTCAGCCTCGACATTCCACAGATCGTCATGCTCAGCAAGCTTGCTTCCCTTCTCACTGTTGCCATATTCGCCTCTGGCACTCATGCGGCTCCAAGCACATCATCAGTGTCTGTTATTGCCGACGGTCGCAAGCTCAAGGTTGGGCCTATCTCAGAAAAGCCTTGGACTTTCTTTGCAGATGCGTTAGTTTTTTACAACAGCGTTGTTATCTGATTTGTCCTAACATTCTACAGAACCATCACTTCTGGACTCTGCCCGCCACCCATCGCACCTGAGATCCCCGGGTGCTATACTACTACGCTCCCCGCTGACCCTAAGAAAAGGCAACGCGGACAGTTCCGTACTCCCTTGGCCCCCCGCTGATGGCTTCAAATACTTTGCGAACTGGAGATCGAACATTCCACTCGCTGGTGTCGATCTTATCGGAGGCGAAGGATTCTACCTCTTTGAGCTGTATAGCTCTGACATTGGTGCCTTCTCTTATGTCGGCATCATTGAGAACCAGGTGTTCTTGATTGTTCCGAATGAAACTGTCACTGTACATGCTTTTACTGTCGGTAATGGTGATCTTCCTGATGTGCATTGAACTTGTCGTAGGCTCCCACTCCCCTCTCCGGGTTCACAGACCGCACTGCGTTCCACGAAGTCGAACTCACCACTGGCAAGCACGGAAAGATATTTCAATGAGACTGACAAGGTGACTGGAGAACGCCTCCAGACATCCCTCTACTTTGGCCAAGTCGGTGGCAAGGCTGTCTCGTAGGTCATTATCGTACTGAAAAATCGAAACATAAAATTATTTTGAAATCCAGGTTCCATGTTGGATCTACTCGCAGCAAGCCTGTCAAATGCCAGACTCAGTTCGTCAAGAACATTGGCCAATTCTTCTACGAGAAGCACCATTGATTTGTTCTATCCAAATGCGGCTTTTTTACTATTACCAGAATGTCATTTACGAATTATTTAACTCGCTTTATTGTCTTGAAGAGTGGTCAGTGTCAGTTGCATACGCGTATTGCAGGGATACGAATGAAAAATCTTCAATTTATTATTACGTATAGGCTGATCGCTCGGATTACAATCTCAGCTGCTCAAATCCTGCAGTAAGGAGTTCAGGGAAGACTGTTTCTCCTGCAATTTCCCAATGTTCAGATGCAGACCGTCGGATCCATTTAGTACCTGGAACCAAAACCACGCTGCGCAAAGTACCAGAACAGTACCGACTCCATCCTGATAGGTACTCCTTCATATATAACTCCCTCCCCAGGAACGCTATCAATTAAATTTAAATAATATATACGTATTTTAGGTTTTCAGAACGTACAGGGTAATGGAATACGGACTGTCTTGAGGTTGCGAAGTTTAGGTAGACAATCTGTTCCGAATATCGCAAAGAAATGCTAACGAACTATGACTATCAATTCAGCAGGATGTTGCTAATGATTACTCACGTCGTCCAGCTTTGATTCATTTAAAACTTGATCAATTTCTAGTAACTCGAGGTCCGGGAATACCTGAGATATTCCAAATATGAAATCGAGGTGTAAGGAGCAAGAAGTGACGTGTAAAGATCTTGTTTCTCCAAGTGTGTCAATACCCTCCATAACTCGTATTTCATTGCAGCTTGCTGCATATGTAAATGAAGTGTCGATTTTCTCGCCTGCTCCAGGTTGGTGTGTTTTCAAGCCACAAGGGAAATATTCCTCGAAGGATATCGACCTACTTAACACATGAACTGACAAGCCCACGGGACCATCGACCTCCAATGTACAAATCTCAGAGTGCGATTTTTCGTGAGGCCCAGAGTCAGGATTTAACGGAATATAGGTGGTTTTGGCCGGAGATAGTCGTAAACAAACGTGGACATCTTCGCGCAGCGTAGCTAAGGCCTTCAAGAGATTATCCGTTTTAGCGTCTTTTTCTCCTACTGTTGCGGAAATACGAAGAAAATTCAAGTTGAGAAACGATTTCATTTCAGGCCGAATTATTTTTTCAAGGCTCCCCGATAACACATGCAACGATAAACATCGGATTGTGGGGATATTCAAAAATCTTTGTATCCAAAATGATGGATCCAGAATTGCAAATGGAGACGGAAAGGGTATTGATATTGTATTTGCTTTAACTCGAATTGATATATGCAAATTATCGAGCTGATTCCAAGAGCTAAACTTTTCGTTATTAAGTAATTCAATGGGGTTTTTGGGAATATTAGAAAATGGCTGTTCACGGTGCTCAGTGCCAGTTTCTGCGATGACCAACGAGAGAGATCGGGGACTTGAAACATTGCTGAATGCCGACAGCCAATTCCACCAGCAGAATCTGGCATCAGAAAGAACTTCGATGCGACGCAATCTTGATAGATGAGTCATGAAATGTGCAATCACAGCTGGGCCTGGCTAGGCGAGATAGTGAGTATCAGTAGATATCGGGTAGTGGACTTAAGAACACTTACTCCCATTCCGTAAGACTCGAGAAGTTGTCGATCTTCCATTATCTTATTGACATAGGGTATATCAATGGTCAATTTTTTTATAAGATTCGTGTGTTCGGAATAGACCGTCGTCCAAGCCTTTAGCGTTCGCTGCACGCTCAAGACATTTTTCCAAATGACTTCCGAAAGAAGAGCCCTGAATACCAGTGCTTTGAATTCCTTGGAAGTGCAGGGGAGCTTTGGTAGTTATATCCACTAAAGATCCTATTTATTGCAAGGCAGAAAATGTTGTTCAATGTTAGTTACGTCCATGTTTTCATGAATAATACATTTGCGCACCTTTCTTGTTTGACGGAAGTCGGACTGGTGTGGTGTGTTCACTGATTGTTGACATTCTGTTATAAGTACTAATGAATTAATGACACCAGCTCTATTGCGAGGGCAGCCGATTTTTCAGATGGTGACGGAATGTGTGGATGAGTGGAGAACGGAGAGCGATGCAAGGGCACGTTCGCTACTTCTCATCTCAGGGTCTCACAAACAAAGTTAAGCGCAGAGCTGCGCACTGGCTGCGCATTGACCACCTATGATATTAATAATCGATAAGCGAGCATCTTCATATTACATAAGTACATTTTCAGTATGATGTCATGAAAGAAGTCTTGGGTGTGACAGTAGTGACTCATAGTGAACTAGTCACTAGTAGTAGTAACTTACACGGCAGGCTTTTGGCTGTCCTGTTTGAGTTGTCCTTTGGCCTGTCGTGTTGTCTGTCCTGTTCCACATCACACATGTGTTTGTCACAGCTTTTGAACTGGCTCAAGATTGCTTACAAATTGATCTAGAACAAAGGCTGAATTACATAGGCTCGTTAAAAAACGATGCAATGCTGCAACTGTTTATTATTAGAAAAGAGTGATAACACTGTGTTCATCCTACTAGTTTATGTATAATAATGTATAGTATCATATAGTAATAATTTCACTTCAGCATTATTGAGGAGAAGTTGTGAAGTATTTTATATGACATACCTTTAAAGTTATATTGACTTCATTGGGAATGAATTTTAAACAAAGAGAAAAAACAAAGGGAAAAATTAGTTCTACAGAAGGTACTTTAATTAATTCTTGCACCTACTACACAAATCACCAGTAGTAAGTAGCACATATTTTTACATTTAAGAAGAATAGCAGTATCATAAACAATATAATACATTAGAATGTGTGTACAGTACTGCTTGTAATATTCAGATGGTACATAACTAACTTTTATTGTGTGAATATATTCTCGGCACACCACATGGGCCTATATGTGACATCGTGACTGATGGCTGAACATGACAGGTAGCACGACAGGCCAAAGGACAGCTGCAACTGGACAGCTAAAAGCCCGCCGTGTTACACAGTCCAGCAACAGTGCATATATAAGCATCGGTGATTCTTCAAAACCGAGTTGCCTGGATAGTCACCGGTAGCATTATTATCCGGTATTATCCGAGCTAAAGGTCCACATCTTGTCCACATCTATGCTTCTGTGACTCTGACTCTGAGGTACCCGATGGCGTCGAAATCTTTCTGAATATAAATCAATATAGAATTCCAACTTTTGACGCTGAAACGTATCGCTCATCAGTGGAACTTATTAAACTTCATTCAGGAACATGCAATTTGCAAAACTTCGAACCTTCCCACAAGCGCCCATCCATTGATAGGGGGTGGTTCCCTTACAGTTGACACTTTGTTGAAAAACATATGATGATTTTACAACTTTATGTACGATGTTTCTAGCATTTAATCCAACCATTCTCTACGAAACGAAAGACTCCATTCGGATTTCTGAAAGAAATATAATTTAATATAAAGCGCGCTTCAAGCGCTCGTTAGCTTCTCTACCTTGTCATATGCTCTATGTATCGCCGTTGTTCGTCCGATCTTCTCACATATGTGTAACTTACGATTAAAATAGCGTAGTGGCCTGGCAAACGATACCTATGAAAGGCCGATAGTATCCATTCACAAACCTTGTGAGAAAAGTTTTACTTCATTGTGCCTGGTTCCAGCGACAATTAGGTGCGTATTCAATCACTTCAACTACCTGAAGAATCGTACAAACCCCACGGCTTTCGTTCTATGAATTATTAATAGTACTCATCTCCGAAATATTTTGGTACCGCTCACCAACATTTAAAGACGAGCTTGAATCCGTTTGAGTGTTTTTGGTTCATCCCCAACTTGCAAATCCATCTACAGCTTCGCATCATGGAAATCGTGGTACGTGCTTTAGCATATCACGAGCCATTTTGATTTTTAATTGTAACCCCTGTTCAATATTTAGGAAAAACAACCTCAGCCTAGTCCAACGATGTCTATTCCACTTAAATTCCCTGATGGTAATACTAATGTAAAAAAACTGTCTATCGAAGAGGATGGAAAGAGGAAGTGGTCTGTTAGCCTCTGTGGATGCTTAAAAGCGCCGGGAGCTTGTGAATATACAGTGGATGACTTCCCGCAGCGTTTAGAAACCTAGATTAAATTTCTAAACGTCGTAAGCGAGATTGGCCGTGATGCCGTTGTCCAAATCGGCTCACTTTGACAGCTGATCTCAAAACTGACCCCTTTCTAGATAATAATCTGGAAGAGGCCCCCCCCTCTTCTAGTTCTAAACGCCCTCCTGTAAACGCATTTTCGATCTCCGACGTCAAAATCCCTGCAGGGACGTATCATCTCAGGATTCGTACTACTGATACGGTGCTCTCCCTCCCCTCGTATGACATAGTCGCAGTATAATTGGTGATGTAGTAGGCTCTATGTCATGTTATTTTGTATACTTATTCATCACAGTGATTCTTTGTGAAAAAATATATCATTACATACTTATTTTGGGGGGAATCGGTCCACAGTGCCATTGAAGTTCTTCACTATGGGAGGGAACAGCACTTATATCAAAGAAAAGGCTACATCAGACTAGCATGCACATATGTACTGTTTACTTTACAGAGTTTCTGAGAGATTTAGTCATAAAAAGACGGATAGAAAGCAATATCGTTGTGAATAAAGGAAAAGATAAACGTGTGATAAGATTACTAAAGCGCTTATGAAATTTAGAAACGACATTGAAAGTCTAAGGGAAAATGTGCTATGGTTAGAAACGCAGACCTAGATTAGCCGAGCGCCACTCGCTTAACGTTTAGAAAATAATCTGCGTTTCTAAACCCTGCGGGAAGTCACCCAGTATACCTTCAATCCTTACATATATTAACTGAATCGTTCAGGTTATTTGGGGATATTTTGCCCCAGCTTGCTTCGCAAACGGAATCAACGCCGTCTCGATCATCTTAACAAGAAGAAAACTCCTCATCCGAAACGCCATGATGTATGCGTCCACTACAATGATCAATGTAGCTGCAGCGGCTGCTTCCGTGATTGTTTTGAAGCAAGTTTTGACTTGAGTGGTATCCTTCCGGTATACTTGCGATCTTTGGTATTCCTGCTTAGAGACATTGAACTAAAGTTGGTATTAGATACAAATACCGATAACTCTCAGTTCTTTTAAACAGGTCTGTAATTGTATATTAGAATTTAACGTGATTATTAGATAAGCTGACCACATATTATAGGGAGGAACCAGAAGGAACATCCGTGAACGCTATCAAATTCGTGGAGGTTGCTGCAGAGACTACACGACTTCTATATGCTGTCCGATTTGTGATCTCGTCCAAGGTCAACGAGAGATCGAGTTGGAGGAAAATTTTCTTGAACAAAATGGACAGGTCCAGCGACAGCCCTCCAATTAAATACTGTTACCGATTTGATTATATCGATCATGTTCATTCTCCACAATAATATATGTGTAGTACGATCAGCGACATAAATGAGGTGCATCTGGGCAGTGAGATAAAAATCTCATTACTTAAAGTTGTTTATTTTTCACTGATGCCTGCTGTTTGGATACAAACAGGCCTGGCTAGGATAATAGCCAGCCATAATCAGATTTGGTTTATTCCTTCAGCTTTGTGTTATAAACCTCGGTTAGTATGGATAGCTGTAGGTAAAGGTTGAGCAATGAAGTAGAGAGATCGGGACCCGGAGTCTCCATGCCTTGGCATTTACCACCTACAGACACTGAAACATCATCGGTTGCCTTCCAAATCATCTTCAGAAATGCAAACTCCAACTTCAAGTCAGTTCACCTGAGTCGAACGAGGTCAGCTGTAGGGTAAGGACCGTAAGGGTCTGCCACGAGGAGTGGAACCGATTGGACGGACACCTTTTACGGATATCTTCCCACGGGCTATTTGGTGGGATTCGAGCTTGCAAAGCCACATACACTATAAGTACTAATGTATTAACATACTTAGTGGACATATAAGAGAGTGAAACGGTGAAAAATGTAGATCAGTAGTGGATTGCTATGAAAGAAGAGTATGGAATTACAGAGTAAGGTTAAAGGCACTTCTGAAGATCTCACTGGTGTGAAGTGCTGTGGCAATTTTGGTTCTTCGTACCCGAATGATGGTGTAATAAGTTGTGACGAGAATTCTGAACTTGAGGCAGTAAAATCTTGCTGGTTTCCTTTCCCATCATGTTGAATGTCCAGACTAAAATGGATCAGCTGAACTGTAAATAACGTGTTAAACTTCGAGCTTATCCAGTAGTTGCCGTCCTTCGGAAGTCGACTCCTAAGCTCATTAAGCATTTTTTCTGACCTCTAAATCAGAATCTGGTAGCGCTGGTAAGCTTTTGAAGCGTGTCATCTGATCTCTTATAACCGTCGCTCAGCCGACGTTTTCACATATAGGTAAGATAGAAGCGCCTATGTCGATTCATTAAATGTTCCATGAAAGATGACGATCCGGCATTGTATCACTTCCGATGCATCAATAACTGGGATAAGTAATATTATAGGCTGAGAACCATGTTCTTACCTGCTAAGCGCCTATCAGCCTGTGAAAATATCGAAACTCGAGCACTATTGCGATATCGCACATTGCGGTGCTTTGTCTCTCTTACTTATGGGGAATCATACATTAAACATGTGTACAGATAATGCAAAAATAGCTTAGTGACATAGTGAAAGACATTTATAAATGATCTATCATGCAAGTTTCATAAAATGTTTGACTAGTTATGTATGGTCCATTGTACATGATGCCGGCGACAAATGCATATTTAGATATGTAACATTTCATGTGTACCCCACAGTAGGACCCATTTGGCGTTTCGAATTGAGATGTCGCTCATACCCGAAGTGTTTTGGTACGGCTTGTCACTATATATAGTTAGCAGTGCTTTTGAACCCTAATTCTCTCTTTACGTATTCTCACGACAATTATGCACTTGTGTAACGGAAAGCCACGAGGGATTGGAGCTACAGTCTCCTTGGATGTCTGGATGATCCAGAAGGTTGTAAGTAAAAAATCCCCTGTAATTTTCTCACATGAATATTGAGGTTGTTTTGCGATATGGTGTTCTATCTTATTTCGCAATAGAATAATGGCCGACTTGAACATCTAAAAAGGAAGAACAAACTTCATCCCAGACGCGACGAGGTCTATCGATCAGGGCTGTTCTTGCTGCCCCTGTTGCAGCAATTTATGTCGTGCTATTGAACCAACCCGTCTTCTTATCAAGATTCTACACGTTGGGCCAGTATGCACTCATCATCTGATATTAAAGTCAAAATATTGAACGGAACCATACAGCTATCGGTAGGCTTCAGCCGGATTTGTCAGGCATGAATTCGACGTTTTGTGTTAAATTTAAACTGAATTAGTAAACAAACACGTTGATAGGGAAGGACGAGGCGTGAAGTTCGCGACCGTTAGTATAGTATTCAAGGAAATCGTTTCAGTGATTACTGTACTAACACAATCAATTCGGCAGTAACGCATAACGCACCTGCCGGGTATGCCGAAATTTAAGGGTAAGTAACGCATCTGAAATAAAAATGCCGAATTTTCCCAAAATTTTTGTCTCCTTCAAAAAGTATCGTTTTAAGGTCTGTATTGTCTCTAAACTACCGTACAAGTTATTGTAGAACATGAGTGTAGTTTAATGTACCTTAATCATTGTCTGAGCCGTCGTAATGTACTGCCATAGTTGAGTCGTTCGGTCTTAGGTCAAAAAAATTGAAAAAATGCTCGTTGATCACACATTATACCACTTGCACCAGGCAACATAGCACCAGTGCCAGCCAGTGCTGTCACAGTAGGATGACGTTTAAGCTGTAATCATACATAGTACTTAATTGAATAAGTATTCAAGGCTTGTGCTTTAATGGCCAACAACTGGTTACGATATTCAAAGAAGTAAAATAATTGCGCACTGCGAGGATTTTAACCATCAGTCATATGACACTACAAGCAAAATTCATCATAAATACATTACTTATTGTACCATTTATCCACTAGACAACATTGCTTTAATTTTAAAGCTACATGTAGTGATAAAATACCTGACATGCCGAAAATTACAATATGTAACGCCTAAAATCTTGAAGTGCCGAATGTATCTATGGGTTTGGAATGTAACGCACTGTGAAGGGTGCCGAATTGATTGTGTTAGTACAGTATATGACTCCGTTTTTTTTCCCGTGCGTGAACTCATACAAGTTCAACACAAGCTCGAGTTGGAGGAAACGTAACTTACGAGCAAATAAACTGAAGAAGCAGAAGTATCAGAGCAACCCACGCAAGAAGTTACTTACAGTGCCCAGTTTTATTGTGCCCATACTGCCTATGTAAGACCAACCTAAAACTGTCCCACCTCGCTTACGCGAAAGTATTTCAATCTCCGAAAACAGGTGACAAGTGCTCATAAAGCGCGCATGAATCATAACTTCATGATTTGTATCAAATTCGTATAGCGTAACATCAATTTCAACTCCCTACTACTGGATACCCATACGATAGAAAAATTGCAGTATATTGAAAAATGCGATGCACGGGCCAGAAATTATGGTTCAGATTCTTATGATTCAGTCTCAGCTAGGAGCCCAACAATTGGATGTAGAACTTCTGGTCCATTGAACACCTGGAACTAGCATAACATATCGTAAGCTTGGGCAATAGCGACTCCACCCCGCCAAGTATTCCTTGAGATATTGTTCATTCCCAATGAACACTGTGATAACTTATAACGTGTATGTTCCAAATATGAATCGTGTGACTCACATAATAAAGGGATGTAAAGTGTCTTCAGGTTTTGTAGTGAAGGAAGAAAATCTGTGCCAAATATTGTAAAGAAATGCTAGTGGCGCGTGAATGTGTCATCATCCGATTAAGCAGCGTATGTCATACATATCAACTCACATCGTCTAACCTTGATTCCTTAAGGACCTGAATAACTTCCAATCGTTCGAGATTTGGTAATATATGAGATACTCCAAACAAGAAATTGAGATCCAATGTGCTGGAGGAGATGGTCAAAGCTCTTATGTCTGCATAAGCTCCAATGGAAATTTGTTCCAAGAATTGTACCTCATCACAACTGGAGGGATAATTAAAGGAGACATCAATAAGTCCTCTCGTACATTTCTGGTACAGTTTCATTCCACAGGGATGGTACTCAGAGGTCTCCCAATGCTCTAAAACATATATGGATAATTCGGCTGGTCCGTTAATTTCGAAAGTACATATTCCCGAATGGGTTCCAGCATGAGGACCAGAATCAGAACTTCTTGGAATGTAGAATTTCTTGTCAGGAGATAGGCACAAACACACCATGGCATCTCTACGCAATTCAAGGATTGCTTTCAGAAGGCGATCCTTACTTCTGCTGTTCACGTTTCCCAGTGTAGTTGTAAGATGAAGGGTTTGCAATTCTGTAAACGAGCGCAGTTTGGGCTTGAAGAGTAGTTCAAGGTTCGGTGAAGTATCCAGCGATAAACAGCGAACTGTGGGTATACTCAAAAGTTTTTGTAACCCGATGGCCATATGCAAGCGTGCCGTGTTCTGATCGAGAAGCTCTTTGCCATGGATTGAAATGCTCATATTCTTCAGCTGCTTCCACGAATCAAACTTCTCGCTTCCAGCTCGGGGAGAATGATGATAATGATTTGGAGCCACTGTTATAGCCAAAGAAAATATCGTGAGAGAAGAAACCCTGGCAAGAATACGGGGCCATCTTGACGCTGACCAAAAGAATCTGGTATCGGAAATAACTTCAATATGACGTAGCTTTGACAGGCCAGTGATAAAAAATTCAACTGCATGCAGCTGTCACATATAGAATACATCAATATCATATTTGCGTAGTGTATCAGATGGGACTTTGGCGCCTACCTCCATTCCAACAGACTCGAGGATGTTTGCATTTTCCATTACAGCGTCAACAGCAGGAATGTCTATAATTAGACTCTGGACAAGATCCATATACGGGGCATAAAACGTGTTCCACGCTATTAGCGTTCTTGGCACAGTCTGCACGTTTGACCAGACGATCTTCGAGAGAAGTGCCTTTAACGCTAGATGTTTGAACTGCTTCGAAGTGCAGGAGATGTTGACTCTATCTCTGGGAGAGAGTACGTCCGAAGTAAAAATACGTTGTAGAACATCATCTATAAGATTGAAACCAACTTGCGGGAGGTTAGGCATGCGGTTGCCTATATATTTTTGTGGTAGTATTAGCTTACAATAGTAATGCTCGACGCTGGAGCTGTCAACTGAGACTTTACCTTGATGGGTTTCAAATTTCACGGCTTGTTCATCGACTGGACGCCTTCTGTTACTGTCATCGAACATGTGGGGCTATAGGGTACTGTTAGTAACAGCGAGAGAAGAAAATTGATTGGGAGTCGTGACTGACACGATGTATATGTAGTGTGATGCTTCATTGCTTTCTCCAAATAGAGATAAATTGAAGGGCAAATACTTGTACATTATTTATAGATGGACATGCCATCACTGCTTCTCCCCGGCTACAGCTTCAAATTCCTGAAGTAACTTCCTCCCTTCCAGCTCAATCACAGTTTTATCACCCGGAAACATCTTTTCCAGACTCTCAAGATACGTCGAAAAAGAAATGGACGGGAACTCAGCTTGAAACTGGTCTTGAATATCTTGTTCTTTCAAGTCCTTCGCGCCAGTTATACCCAACCCACGCCGGATGAGATGCTGTGCCATACGGATTATATAGAGCTTTTCGTTCAATACCAAAGCTGAATAACGTGCACGCTCGAAAGCCCACTTGACTGTCGCCTCTATAAGATCATCTGATCCATCATCGGGGAGAATGACAGGGTGCGGCTTTCCAGAACGCGAAAAAAGAATGTAGTCAACCTGTGCATTGGCGGGATCGTTGAGGTAGGATATTTGCCTTTCTAGAGCGGGAGAACGAGTAAATCCTTTTGGAGGGCCAAATCTGGATGGCGATCGTTGGTTAATGGGGAGAGCAGGTTCAACGAAATCGGGAGTAGAAACGCTTTTTGCGCTGTCAGCTGAATGGGGTTTTCCACAGAACGTTTTGTGAACGGGCCAATCCTGTTTTTGACATTCTCTGAAAAGCGACTAATCAGATTTGAAGTATAGCAGTGTAATAAGAATTTGAAAACTTACGCAGAGCAATAGTATACCCGTCGTTGAACTTTGTTCAGGCACCTCTGACATCGTTTGAGGGGCTGCTCTTCGGTTTCCAACCTGGAGCAAAATTCGCATACACGGGCTGTGACGCTCATCTCCTCTTTCCATCGCTCATTGACTTGATGGAGAAACTTCTTGGTATTCGCATCGTCCCCGCCAAATCGCTTGATTTGGTCGACAACTTCTTTGTGTAACTCGCTACGGTTTGTGACGTTTGGTTTTACCATGACCGGAGGAGAAGGACGAGGCTTGCAAGCGACAGACTCAAACGTTCCGGCTATGAATCTGCCTACACTCATACGTCAACGGAGGATAATAGAGATAAAAAAGCGAACACTCACAGTAGAATAAATCCCTGTTAAGTTGTACGGACCCCCAGAGCTGTGCTCGCGGACTGTTCTTATCCTTCTTGCGTTCCCTCCTCATATCTTTGGTCCATTTTGGATGGGGGTATGACGCTGTCGTTTCAGGTGTCAACTTAGACAGGTCGGGACAGACATACATCTTGACCACTTTGAGAAACAGCTCGCCCTTGTTCTTTCCCATCGCCTCTAGCGTAAGGTCACTGCAATATGACCGATACGACTCGGAATCAGGATCCACAATAGCCGATCTAACCAATCCTTCCAACATGTGTTTTCTCCGCTCGGCATTGGTAAACGCCTTCCAAGTTACATCAAAGGTCTCAGGATTGTAGAATTCGGTAATCGCGCGTTGATAATCGACAAGGCGTCTGATACCAAATCGAATAAACCCAATAATGAGTTCCAAATGTGATCCAAATTGCTGGATGGTGAACTCGAGAGATGCTTTGTTCGCGTTATCGTCCTTAACATGATTTTCCCAATATGCATTCCAGCCTTCAGGATCTTCAGTTGCTTCAGGAGCTCCGGATATGGAACCCCAGAGGGACTTTGTTCGTTGAGTTCTAGCAGCCATCAGGGGTATAAGCGCACAGTGATTTTCAAAAGATGAACTTGAAGCACAGATGAAGTAACGGTCAACCGCAACAGGAACATGAAAAATGATGCAACTTACATATTATGTAAGTAAAATGATACAAATACATAATAATAAACACCTGTGAGTGGCCAGCCCGAATTACTCAAGTCTGCGAACTTCACACGGGCTATTTTACATATTAATAAGTAACAAACCTGTATCCATTTATAAATCGCTGATCTGAGAGTGTTGGCCATGGGGCGACGGGGATAGCCTCCGGTCATAGAGAACTATTGCCATAGGTAATTCGCTTTCATGGCTACCTCCCCGTTTACATGTCTGGTCCTCTTTGTTGTGATTATTCTATTACGAGGCGAGTCACTTTGTACACATCTCATATAGATCTACCGCTAACAACCCAATAGTTTATGCGTTATATAACAAAAATCTACAAAATGTGAACGAGGTAGGTGGAGAGAGGTCCACGACAAAATGATGATGGACCCTGGAGAGAATGTATCTCTCTATATTGACATGCTCTGCCTGACAAAGACTGACAACTCTATCAGTCTCTCAAAGTGCTTTTATTGCGGGAGGGCTGTGAGCACCTGGTTGGGATGAGGAATTTATGTGACGGATGAAGAGGATTTTGCCAAAAGGTGCCTGCGCCTAAGGAGGTGAGCAGGAGAGAAAACGAAAAAAAAGAGGAAAATAATGGCCGAAGTTGGGACTGAGATAGAGATGCTTGCGTTTGAGAAGGCTCTGGGTGAATTGGAGAGAACGGCCCGGCCAGTAGCAGTGTGGGGACCAGAGCAAGGAGAAGATGGGGGATGGTAGAGTCAGATGAACTCAGAAAGGGGCTGATGGTAATGGGGGTACCTCATGGTCATTATAATGGGAATGGGTGCGAGAGCCTAGAGGTGATTATGAGCGTCGAGCTGCATGGGAAGAAGAGGAGAGTTGAACGTCACAACATTGATACGTTGGGGGCAGCTACACTGTTACGTAACATACATGCGGACGAGATCTCAATTTTCACCTGGACAGAAACCTTAAAAGCTTGACCGATGAGTCTGACAAGCAAGGTAATTTGAGTACTTAGGTCAGATTCGTATCACTAGCCTGTCCCTTACTTACTACTTAAGTGTGGACTCAGCTGAATGCTTACTCGGGTGGTGGTAATTTTAAAATCATATAAAGGACGATCCATCGTTAGGCTAAGGCAAATCGTAATGGAAGGAAACAACCCAGTGCAAGTATCTCCATCTGAACAGCATTTTGTGACGCGTCAATGGATCTCCAGTAAGTACCGTTTCTGTAAGCCTCATAAACCATGTTCATCATTATACCAGTCGTTATGCTGGTCGTTTTCATTTTGGATATCATTGCTAACTTCGACAAAGAATATAAGTATATTTGGAAGTAAGTCTCGTATTGTTGTCTTACATCAGTATTACGCTCTAAGTACGTTATTAAAGTACACCTCCTCTCTTCATTAAACGAGTGTACATGTGCCTCCGATACATTCCTCTTCCCTGGCTGATGTGAGCTCTTATTTTTCATGTCGCACGAAAAAAGTACCTAATGAACAAACTTAAGTTCTAGTGTCGTCTCAATCGTTAGTTCACTTACAAAGCCATCAGTCTTAGAGAGCTATTGTCATACGTGGTTCAGTATGATGATAACCTCTGGTTTTATCTGTCTGATGCTCTTTGAAGTGATTCTCCTGCTACGAGGTGAATCATTTCTTACAAAGTTTATAGAGATAGCTGTTGCTAACAAGAGAACAGTTTATGCACTATATAACAGAAATCATAAAATGGGCTATTTTTTAGTAGCGCTATTCACCTTTGACATACTGCGAGCTGGTGGAAGAGTTTATTCCTACATGCATCCGTTACAAGTCTATGCACATTGTGATACTCATATTTCTGGACCCTATAGTGAGGGCCCAGCTGTTATATCCGGGTATGTATCTTCACTTATTATTGCACGATAATGTCACTTATATTGATTCATATATTCCAGATGTCTTCTCTTGTTAACACATGGAATTATATGGGGCCTGACACTGAGAAAAAGGAGCTTGGGGAATCGACTACGCATTCCCTTGATTCAGATAGCAAGTAAAGACGGGGTTTGGGCTTTCGCATGCGTTGCACGTAAGTGATATTTATTGTACTCTGGTCAGCTTATTAGAACTTTCCTAATCTGGTACTCAAAGCTATTGCAGCCATCATCGTACCTTTCGCCCCTCGGATAATGCTAGTCTCTTCAGAGGAATTTGTTGTACTGTACGTCATTCGGAGATAGATATATTAATTGACTTACAGTGAAAATGCAGATGTCCAATGATAATGTTCTCGATCGTTGTAAGACTTACCCTTACCATGTAAAGCTATAAATTAACATATATTCACGCAGGGGTGTCGCATCGTATTAAATCTTCAAGAAAATGGAGATTCGCCAGAGTACATTCAGGAGGATGTCGAGCTTTCAGAGATGACGGCGAACTAAACGTGACACAACCTCAGTAACATATTTCTAGTAAACACTCTTATACATATGTATCGCATTTGTCGAAGTCTAAAGAGGTTTGAGCGCAATTTTACGTACTTATTTTTGAGTTAGTCGGGTTCGTCGCAATCGCACTTTTCCAATTCGTAAGTATTATTGGCTGTTCCTGACCAAGTATGGAATCAATTGAATGATTACTCGGCCGGCAATAACTTTTTAAATCGTATAAAGGGCAATCGCTTGTCAATGTTGGACAACGGCAAGCGATAATGAATGGAAACGCCCCAATGTCAGTACTGGAACAGAATTTTACAACGAACCGATGGATTCCCGGTGAATACCGTCCTGCAAGACCTGTAAACCATGTTCATCCTCATGCATTTTAGGTCGCATGCTATTCGGGTTCATTTTGGATATCATCTCTAATTTCGACAAAGAACAGTATCAGTATATTTGTAGGTACGTTTCGATTTTGTTTTATTACGTTAATTAGTATCAAGCTTTAAGTATATTGTAAAAAGGACATCCTCATTCTTCATCAAATGAATTTATATCTGTCTCCGGTACATTCCTCTTTCCGTACTGATGTAAAGTCTTATTTTTGAAGTCGCACCATGAAAGTATCTCTAAAGAACAACTTTAGCGCTTGCGCCATATCAATTGTTGATTCACTTACAAAGCCATCGGTCTTAGAGAGCTATTGTCATATGTGGTTCACAACGATATTCATCAGGAAAAACCCACATTCCTAATTCGGTATCAGTGAGTGGTGTGAATCCGATTACCGCTCATGAGCATCAAGGACATGTAATTCGGAGTAAATGATACATAGATTCTTCATGTAATATTTATATAAGTACTTGTCTTATGTCATATATATATATGTTATGAGTTGGAGTTGTAAAGTTGTACTACATGTAGAAGCAAAACATATAATTCTCAAAACTGAATTGAACTTACTATAACTGCGAGCATCACTTCTTTGTTGTCATTGGAATGCACATCAGAGTTGAAATTACGTATGTGTGGTCTCACTATAAATGCCAAGTCTTAAACAAATCCAGGTCTGGTTGAGAGTCGAGACTTGAGTTCGTTGAGTTGGTCGAGCAAGGTCGAGTCTGCTGTGCCTGAAGTCACTTTAAACTCCGCTCGGCTCTCGTTGCTTCCATGCCAAATCCGAAAGTTAAGTATTCCACAACTTCAACCGCTTCCATGACAATCCCCCACCAACCATGGAATTATACGGGGCCTGACACTAAGAAAAAGGAGCTTGGGGGAAACGACTACGCATTCCTTTGATTCAAATGGCAAGTAAAGACGGGTTTGGGGCTTTCGCATGCGTTGCACGTTAGTGATATTTAGTATACTCTGGTCAGTTCAATAGGACTTAACATGCTATTTAAAGCTACTGCAGCTACCCTCATACGTCCCAGCCCTCGTATAATGCCAGTATTTTCGAAGGAATTTGTTGTAATGTACGTCATTCGAAGAGGTCAGGAGATCTCAATTGGCTTACAGTGAAAACGCAGATCTCCAATAATAATGTTCTCCGTCGTTGTAAGATTTAACTTTCATGCATAAATCTTTAACTTAAAACATATATTCATGCAGATGTGTCATATTGCATTGAATCTTCAAAATAATGGAGATTCCGCCGAGGACAGCTAGGGAAATAACATTTCACGGTGGAGTTGCAGAATCTCAGTAAAAGTATCTCTGAAAAACATATACATAGTCCAACCTCAGACTCTTGTACATAACATATCTATTAAAGAGAACCTAGTATACGTTGCACTACCTTCAAGTTAATGGTAGTATCAGTGTGCGAAATTTCCAACAAAAAATCTACCGCCAACTGGATAGCCCTACAGATTTTGACGTTGCCGGGTGATGTTGCTTATCTATTTTTGACGTTGCCATGTATTGCTACCTTTGTAAGTGCTGAGGTCCTGTGTACAAGTTTGAGAAATTTGAAAATATGTATTTTGATGTTGCTGTTCAAGTATTGTCGTTGCTTGACATTGCCAGATTGAACTTTTTTTGTGTTGAGTAGTAGAAGTGGCATTGCTGGTGGTTAATATTTCTCGTAAAATAGGTGATAATATATTTTATTATAAATAGTAGGCAGTGTGTTTGATTAAGGGATGTGTAATAAAAGTGTAAAAATTGAGAGCTGAAGCGTGGGGAAAATGAGTGGGAGGTGGGCAATGGTGATATGCGTGTGAAAATCCAAAAGGGAGGGGCAGGAGACAATGACTCGCGGTCGGAATTGATTAACGAGGGTGCGGTGCGTGACGTTGCCTCACTGGCAACGTCAAAATACAGGGCAACGTCAAAAACTGGTAGCCCCAATTGGACTCCTTATGTGGGTTGAATTCGTAGAAGTTAATACCGAATTTTCGCAGGCAAGAGAAAAGCTCAGACTCGACCAAGCGATGAATAGCATTAGTCCCTTCTCAATCAAGGCGTGAAGTCGGTCAAGGTACTCATCACTCGAACCTTCGTCGTTAAAATGGTAAGTACCTATCTGTGTGGAGGTATGTTGAATATGCTTTAAATTGCGTGATGACGAGCTAGATTGGTACCTCAGTATGCTTATGGGAGACAGAAACTTCTAGGATGGCTTTGTTTTGTTCCATGTCATGTACGCTCGCACCGAACGCTCCTTGAGCTCCTAACCTCATAGCTACCTATTATACAAGCTAGCGAAGAAATAGGCTTGTATGCTGAAACTCGCCATGAAGATATTGAGTGGAAATTTTTATACGATAGCAGACATGTTTCAAAAGTAAAATTACAAGGGACTCGGAGTTGCTATGTAGCTCAACGAAGTAGATAGAGGTTAAACTGTCAGAGTGGGCTGGAATTTTTCAATAATGAAGCTACAAGGGTGATTTTCCTGTGAAGAAAGCAGATAGGTCCAATAGCTGGAAGCATAGTGGCCTTGTTTCTGCTTCGGCAGCGAATCGGAGATAACCCACTGATAGATTTTCAGGCTTTCAATCACTCAATTTCGCGGTGCGGCCTGCGCAGCGCCACATACCTGTAGTTAAGTGGTATATCCATTTTTGGACCGGATGCTTTTCCGACGGCGGTATGGGCTAGCACGAACTTGAGCAGGAGCGACGACTAGACACTTTTTCAATGAATACGTTTACGGAACAAGATTCCCGAAAAGAAATGCACTGCTAGAAGTGACACGGCCTGGGCGAGGGAAGATTTCCCATTTGGATATAGAGACGAGAACAATAGAATAAATATACTCTTCGTCCCAATTTTCGCAGATCGGACATAGAAATTTGCACTATCAATGAGCTATCAAGCCTTCAGGACGACCAAGTTTCTGTGCTTAAGCCTCAAGGTATGCGGCTTGATTTCTATAAAGACAAGTACGCAACATCAGGTGTTAAAGTTGAAGGCAAGTAGCAGAACATTTAATAAGATCCCAACACGTACTGGCTTTAAGTTAAAGACTGTAAGACGTTTCTGAAATATCAAGATTGAAAGAGCGGCATTGAAAAGGAGAGAATCAGAAAGAATCACGTGATTCTATCCGTGGGAATATAGCGTACCCAATTGAATAGTAAAGAAAATGACTTGCATCAGACCACAATTTGCTCATCTACTATGACTATAACGCAACAACATCCGTTTCCCAACAGACAACATAGGTAATGAATTAGCTTATTTATGGAACGTAGGCCTAAGGTGACCAGTTGACTATAAAAAAACCCAGTAATCATCGCGCTATTATGAGCTTCTGACTGCGCGCATCGCAGGTCACGGTGACACGGTCACGATCGAACCACCGCCATCGGATGTGCATCCGTTCTATGAATAAACACACTTCCACGATTACAGAGAGATGGTCTCTGCGGGAGATATTACGACTACTTAGAGTCCTGCGGCTAACGGATTACGCACCCCAAATTGCCGGATAATGCCACGATTGCCATTCGGCTTCATGAAGACTCCAAGCGCTGGGGAATAGTCGCTACAAAGCTGGGCATATATAAGGACAACACAATGAAGAAGCGTTTATTTATCACTTCTCTCGCTAATAAATCTCTAGGAAGAAAACCATGTCTGCAGTTGTACAAAAATCCGCGCTCAATATCGTCATGGTACTACAGTTGACCACATATTATTCACGTTCACAACTTACGATTTCATTAGGGTGCCATGACCTTTGGAGAGAAAGGAAAAGGAGGCGTTCGTGTGGACGATATAAACGACGTGAAAGCCATTCTCGAAATATTCGCTTCCCATGGTCATACTGAGGTCAGTACCGTTTTAAACTTCTATTCAAAGTTTATACGCCATGCATTTATGAATCCTCATTACAGATTGATACTTCCCAAGTCTACGGTCAAGGTACCAGCGAACAGTATCTCGGTAAACTTAAACCTTTCTTGGATGAGAAAGGTCTCAAAATCGAGACCAAGTTGTATCCCAGTAAGGTATCAACGTTTCACACTATTACACGTATTATCTCTCTTAATTCTTTCCGCGTAAGGCATTTTTCGGTACTTCACATACACCAGAGGTGCGTACCACGCTTCAATCAAAGGTTAGAATCATGATTAAATGACTCGAAAGTGCTTGCGCGAATACCTCAATCGCTCCCTGAAAGCTCTTAATACAGAGTAATACATCCAGTTCCTACCTCCATTTATTCATTAATTTTCGATTCTACAGCTGCTTGGAGATCTACTATCTTCATGGCCCCGACCGCGAAACACCTTACGAAGTCACGCTCAAGGCAATCAACGACCTCTACAAGGAAGGTCACTTCAAGAGATTCGGCATCAGCAACTATATGTCGTATTTTACCCTCAACCTCTGGCCTATTTGTGACTCTAATCAATCGCTAGATGGGAAGTAGCTGAAATGGTTGGCATCTGTAAAGCCAACGGATACATCCAGCCTACTGTATACCAAGGACTTTACAATGCTGTTCATCGCCTGGTCGAACCTGAACTGTTCCCTTGTTTGAGGAAGTTCGGTATTAGCTTTTATGAGTTCAATCCACGTACGTGCGTAGGCTCCCGCTGTGATGGCTATGCTCACCATTAGTTTTATAGTTGGAGGTGGATTTTTCACAGGAAGGTATACTTCTATGGAGGATAATGTCGAAGACGGATCGCGATTCGATGCGAGTACGTTTCAAGGAAAGGTATTTGAGTCTATTCTATGCTCTATTGTCGCTACTTATACTTCACAACATAGGGTTATCGCGAGAGGTAGAACTCCAATGTTCCTTTCATCGACTGATAATCACTAACATATAAGTTAGGTACTGGAAAGTCGCCTACTTTAAAGCCCTCGAATCCATTCGTACAGTGTCCGACAAACACGGTTTAACAATGCCTGAGGTCGCACTGCGATGGATATCCCATCACAGTCTCCTGAAAAGAGAACATGGTGATGCGGTTCTTATCGGTGCTTCTAGTTTGAACCATATTAAACAGGTAATAACATGCATGTTAGGATTGACGGTGTACTAATCTATGTGGTTAGAACTTGGTCGATTTCGAGAAAGGGCCTCTTCGTAAGTTGTCGATGTGCTGCAAAGAACGATAGGATACTGATGGTATTCTTGATAGCGGAGGAGGTCCTGAAGGTATTGGATGAAGCTTGGGAATCCGTTAAGCCCTATGCCATCAAATACTATCATTGATATGATCGTACGAAACGAAGATCTGGAGATGGAAGGTTGAATATGTAGTAAGAGTCTATCATTCTTTTCGGTGTAGCCAACTAACATATTGTAGAGGGAACAATGAGCTTGAGGCCTAAACAAAGAAATTGTAAGCGAGTCGGTTGAACATCCGTTCGACCTGGGTGTTCTAAGGCGTCAAGAAGGGGGCAAATGTAAACTTGCATTGGGAGGGACTAGTTACATGATATTTAAAGAAAACTAAAATAAAGAGAGTACTTAATAAGGAATAGTTGAATAAATCGGAAATTAATGGTAGATTATTGGAAGAAAAAGGAAAAGCTTGAAACATAAAGCATACCGATGAATTGAAGGAAAATTTGTAAAGTAAAACTTGGGGGAGGGAGACATAGGGTGCTGACACGGCCTTTGGTAAAGCAAACTGCGCATTTTAGTGGGTCTTGGTAGTGCGCGATACCGACGATCTTGAGTAATTGCGGCGTTGAGGCGATGTGGAAGTGTCGGCATTGGAGGGAATCAGCGAGAGAGAGCGAGAGAGAGAGAACGCGCGAGCGCGAACACGAACAAATGCGTCGATGCGCGCATCACTTGATTACGTAATGGGAAATTGTAATATCTTGATTTTTGTAGTGCAGGCGAAACGCCTGCTCTACAATATATCGCCAGGAGATGTATACATTTATATTGAAATAACACTAACGAATGCAAAGAACGGCGTTCTACTAAAATATTGATATCAGTAACGTCAGACTTGGACATACTGAATGATTATGAACAATTGCAAAACAGATGAACATTCAAGTAAATTTTTGCCAAGAGTCAAACTGTATCTATGTGAGAGGGTATACTGTATCTCGCTGACAACGTTTCAGACGTGCACAATGTTGCCATCCAATCTTGAGTCGAGACGAATATCCTATTCCTCGGAAGTGTAAAAGGGATAATTAGTATATCCAACATGAGCGTTCGTGTCTTCCCCAGGTATGTAGAACGTCGACCTGTCATACTTGCTCAACGGTAAATCTTTCATCAGTCTCATCGGCAAATCAGGCTGTAATTGAGACGATTATCATTCAAACGAACGGTCTGGACTTTGTGTCACTCCGATAACTCACGTTGGATATAAACACCCTCCCAAATGCAATCAGAGCTGAAGGCTGCTCACCCGAATCTTGCATACCTCCACGCAATTGAGCCCCACCTGGGTGCTACAGTCGGTGCTGCTAAAGCAGCAGACGCATCTAACGACTTTATCCGGGAGATATGGTCTCCAAAGACGCTGATTTCAGCTGGTGGATACAAGAGGGATTCTAAGTATCTCTTCAAGCCAAGAAGATCAAGATGAAGAAACGAGCGAATGTGATCGTGTCTCCGCAGCATCGGCGCTGGTGTACTGGCGTTATAGTTTTATGCTGATGTAAACCAGCTACAATACGAGAAGTCTAGCGAGCCATTGGTTTTTGGTGGTGTGAAGGCCTGTGGGGAGGGTCTGGTGAGGGCTGGCTTGCGCAAGACTTCAGCGCCTCAGCCTTCAAGTGAACCAACGAATTAGCCAGCGTACTTAACCGTTATCGTCATAATCTTTAGACATATGTAGGACTGGTCATGTGGATGTCTAAAGATAGGTAAAGATGTGTCAACAAAGTGTCAACCACGGTCCACACGTTAGCATGAGCAGGAGCCGACGCGGCTCCGGGTCCGACTATGATGGCACTGTGACAACATACGTACACAACCATATGAGGATAGGGTTAGCCCAACTGAAGCAGACGTTAGTCCTACTCAATTATACTTTATTTATTTTTTGCACGCCCTTGCTGCGCCGTTGCAAACGGTAACCATGCGTAAGCGACTGCACCCACATGGTCGACTTAGTGCCAAGCTCTGGAAGTATTTCTTCGCGGAGTTTCTGAGTTTGAATATCATCACATCTTGCTACTCATCGTCTTCCAAGTGAGTTGAGAGTAAGATTTGATAAAAGATGAATAGATAACAACCAGTTTCCCAACCACGATGGCAAGAACCAGAAACCAGAGTCATAAAGTCAAATCAGCAACAGAAAGGTTCAAAGCTCGCAAGAAGGCCCTTTATGATCTTGAAACACTTGCCATACTTCTTCTTGCAGATGCAGAAGATGAAGATGACGAGATTGCTGCTCTGGGAATCGCCGAAATTGCATTAAGTGAAGGAAGGCTTATTCAGAACATGCGATGGGGAAAGTATGGAAGGCGAGGTGAATACAACCAAGAGAAGGCAACTCAGTTCTGCGAGTTACTTTTTAATCAGTTCTCTGATCGGTGCTTTAAGTCATGGATCCGGTGAGTGTCTACTTCACTAAGTCTATGTAACTGAAGCCATTCTTATAGCATGGATCGTACATCATTTTGGAAGCTTGTTGATCTTATCAAAGACAATCCCATTTTTATTAGCACTGGGCCTAAGCCACAGTGGCCTGTTGCACTCCAACTTGCAACATACCTCTGCCGTGCAGGAGCAGAATCTGGGGTTAAGGCAGCAGGGGTTATGGCAATTGCAGAAGGGTCTGTCTATGGTTACATGTGCCGTGTTACTAAAGCTCTTCGGAGGCTGGGTCCACAGTTTCTTCGGTGGCCTACACCAGATGCAGAAGCTGAAATAATGCAGGAACGTGGCACCTTCATTCCAGGGCAGATAGGATCAGGTGATGGCAGCTACATTCAGTTGCAAGATAAGCCGAAGATTAACCCATTCGCATACTGGTGTCGCAAGTGCTATGCAGTGAGATCAGTTCTACAATTTATTCTTGTTCTCTAATTTCAAGTAGTTGATGTTAGCGACAGACGAGCAAAATACTCGAAGCCGAACTTAAACACTCGAACGTGAGAGAGAAGTAAGTCTTATTGCTAATCTGGAATAAACTAGCACAAGAATGTCGAACTACTAACTAGAGAGACCGTATTTATAGAAAGGAACCATGAAGTAATCGCATGTACATTAGCCTACACTACAACGCATGTTACTGTGCTTCTACATTAAGAACTCATGTAATACGTATGGCCGAACTGTGCAACTGTGCTCACAGTCATGATGAGTAACGTATATTGATACGCATGGTATCCTCATTGTAGGTCATGTGACTATCACATGACATAGATAAGATATGATTAGATAAAAGATTAGATAAGTGACGAAATCCTAACATTACCCCTCCTTTAAGAGTCGTGTCCTCACGACATTTCAATTGATTCTTCCGGTAGGGATTGTCGTTCTTGAATACGAAGGATAATACGAGGAATGTAATGACCAAGTATGAATACGGCCATGCAAAGGATAAAGATTACGATTATGTAAATCAAAAGAGTGATGTTGTTTGAGAGCATTTTGAATAATTATTACTTTGAATAGCTTCGTTGTATTTATACGTTAGGACATTCCGGATTTTCCCGATGGAATTTATTTAAAAGACTTTTTGATCCGGTTAATGACGTAATTGGTTCCCATGTACAATGATCGTAGGAGTAACCTTTCCATTTAATTTTATAGAGAACCTTCTTCCGATTTATTTTCCACGCAAGTATTGCTTCTACTTCATACTGTTCCTGATCATCTATCACAACAGCAGGTGGGGGTTTCGGTTTCTGTTGTGATTTGTATTGTGCCGGAATATGTTTCGTAAGTAGTTGTGTGTTATATACGGGGTGTTTTCGGTTCCAAGTCTTCGGTAATTGGATTTCATATGAGGCTAATCCTATTTTCTTTATTACTTTAAAGGGACCGTATCATTTGTCATCTAACTTTGCAACCGGTCTGTCGGATTTAATATTAATCCCTTCTACGTAAACTAGATCTCCGGGTTTGTATTCGGGCGATTCCTTTCTATTTCTGTCATATCCCCGTTTCATCGCTTCATTGGATAATGTAAGTGCTGCCCTTGCATTTTCTCTAGCTTTGGTGATTGTAGAAATGAATTCATCTACTCCAATAGTTCATGATGTTCCGTTTGGTCTGATTCCTCCATAGGGATGATGTCCATACATTAAATAGAACGGTGTATATCCTGTTGCTCGATGTACAGTATCGTTGTAATTAAATTCTGTTACTGCTATTCTATCCGCCCAATCATCTTGATCATAGTTTACGTAAATTCGGAGATATTGTTCTATCTCTTGATTTACACGTTCTACTTGTCCGTTTGTCTGTGGTCAGTATGCAGTTGATAAATTCATTTTAACTCCTAATCGCTTTGTGAATTCTTTTGTGAAATGAGATGCAAATTGCGATCCTCGATCACTAATAATTCGTTGTGGCATTCCGAAGTTTTTGAATACTTTCTCTAAATATAATTCGGCTACTCCTGGGCTATCGATTTCTTTGTTACATGGAATAAAGGCTGCCATCTTTGTGAATCGATCAACAACTACCATTAAAAAATCAAATCCTCGAGAATATGGGAGTGGTCCTACAAAGTCGATGGATATAGTATGCCAAGGTCCTTCTGGAATACTATTAGGATTTAATAATCCTATTGGTTTCGATCTATGTATGTTTGTTCTCTGACATGCTTCGCATCCGGAAACGTATTTCTTTATATCTGCCATTATTCTAGGCCACCAATAATCTCTCGTGATTAATTCCATTGTTTTGTATTCTCCATGGTGTCCAGATACAGCAGAATCGTGACATAGTCTAATTATACGTTCTCTGAGCTTTGCATTTTTAGGAATGTAAATTCGATTTTTCCATGTAATAATACCTTCAGATGATTCTTCCCAGTCTTTCGTTTTTAGGTTAAGCATTTTAATTACTTCCTTATCTCGATTTTTTCTGGATTTTCGAACTTGTTCCATGATATCTTCGTCTTCACCATGAACTTCATATGTTTGTCTGAAGTGTTCTGGTTTAAGAAGTGTAATGTCTTCATTATCATGTTCGCCTTGTTCATGTCCAGCTCTTCGAGATAAAAGGTCTGCTTTTGTCATTTGACTTCCCGGTTTATGATGTAACGTATAATGGAATTCTGATAATTCTGTATACCATCTTGCTTGCCGTCGATTTAGTTTTTGGGGTTTTTTGAAGTATTGGAGATTTTTGTGATCTGTCCAAATTTCGAATACTTGTTTAGCTCCCAAAAGGTATTGTCTCCACGTGTCTAACGCTCTCATTATTGCGAGCATTTCCTTATCGTAGATTTCATAATTTCGTTCAGTTGGGCTTAAAGCATGTGATAAAAAGGCAATTGGTCTCCATTTTCTGTCAATTTGTTCCTGAGATAAAATGGCTCCATTTGCAAAATCTGAGGAATCTGCTTCTACACGATATTTTCCATCATCATTTGGCATTGCTAAAATAGGTGCCGATATGATTTGATCTTTTAGTTTGGAAAATGCTAAAGCTTGACTTAATTCCCATTTCCATTCATTTTTTCCAGTTAATTCATGAAGTGGTTTCGCTATTTTTGCGAATCCTTGAATGAATCTTCTGTAAAAATTGATGAATCCTAGAAATTGTTGAAGTTCGCGTTTATTATTTGGAACAGGCCAGTTGACTATCACTTTTACTTTTTCAGAATCCATTCGTACTGAATTCTTTGAAATGATAAGGCCTAGATATTCAACTTCCGCTTTCTCGAAAAAACACTTTTCAGGTTTAAGATATAGTTCGTGTTGTTCTAGTTTCCTAACAACTCTTTTAACCATTTTTCTGTGTTCTTCTAATGTTTCCGTGAATATCAAAATGTCATCCATATATACGATTACAGTTCCTTCATTAATTTCCGTTCTAAAAATATCATTCATCATAGTCTGGAAAGTTGCAGGGGAATTCGTAAGTCCAAAGAACATAACTAAAGGTTCGAATAATCCTCTGTTAGTTCTAAATGCAGCATACTGTTCGTCTCCTTCTTTGATCCGAACATTATTGTATCCCCATCTAATATCTAACTTGGTAAAGTATCGTGCCTTTTTCAATTTATCTACTAATTCTTGAATTAACGGTAATGGATATCTGTTTTTAATCGTTAATTCATTTAATTTTCGATAATCTTGAATTGGTCGTAAAGATCCGTCTTTCTTTTTAATAAAAAAGAACGGTGATGCCCAAGGTGATTTCGAAGGTCTGATGCGTCCTGAATTTAGATTTTCATCGAGGAATTCATCCAATTGTTTCTGTTCGTCTAAACTTAATGGATAGATTTTACAATCAAATGATGTGGCTCCTGGTAATAATTCGATTGCATGATCCCATGGTCGACGGGGAGGAAGTTTATCAAATGATTCCTTTGCAAATACTCTTTCGAATTCATGATAGTACATAGGAACAGTTTCTTTCCAATGCTTCTTTGGTCTTTGCTGATTTTGTGCTTCAGCAATTTTCGAAGCTGTAGTTTGAAAAGCTCTTAGTTCGATCTGTTCGATTATATTGACTGCTATAATATGATCGTCTGATTCAAGATTTATCTGTTCATCTAGATCAGATTCATCTTCTTCTGGATTCATCGTATTTATTAATGGAGTACATTCTATTGGACATCGTGTGAATTTGATTGTTCCTTCTTTCCAATTTATTTCTGGATTGTGAGTTCGAAGCCAATCGTGTCCAATAAACATAGATGCTTTTCCTAGATTTATTACAGCTAGTTGTAATATTTCTACATGTTTTCCATGTCTTACTCTCAGTTCAACGTAATCGGTAATTGAACCATCACTATTAAGAGTTCCGTCTGCATTGTAAACCGGAGATGGCCGGGAATATTTCTTTGTTGTGAGTTGATGTTCCTCTACAAATCTTCGATTAATACAAGTTCCAGTACTTCCACTATCAAGTAACGCTTTTAATCCGTATGTTCGTTGAGTATCTAATGTAGTAACCATTAAATCAAGATCCATTTGATTTCCATTTGTTCCTCTGATAAATCTTTTGGGTCTTTTTAATTCTTCTAACGCCAGGATTACTTCTTGATCTGAGAGATCGTTTAGTTCCTTAATCGTTTTCTGAATTACTTCAGGTCTTCGTTTGGGATGTGTCCATATGCTTAATGTAGCCAAGGCAAGTTCCGATGTTTGGTCTTTTAATCTCCGTGCGACCCAATACACGTTTCCAGGTTTTACTTCCTGATTAGGGAAGGCGCGTTTAGTTCTTTCTTTTTGTAATGATATGTATTTCGATTCCAGATCTACCGTAGGTACAGTTACATTAGAAGGTATATAAAAAGAGGCCGGCGAGTTTGCGCTCACTGCTGGCCTTGGGGAAAACCCAATTGAGCAATGAGGAGAGCACGTTGCTCTTCTGATAATTTAGTTACATCCGGTAATTCTACTATTCCGCTAGTGGAAGCTACAGGTATAGAATTGTCCATATTTACATTATGTTGTACATAAGGTCCACGTGGTTTCTTTGGGCATGTGTTGGACATATGTCCTTTCTCCTTGCAATAAAAACAACGACCTTCCTTCTTTAATTGATCGAGGTCCATACGATTACCACCTTGTGATACCGTAAGATTGGAGCGATCAGGTGTCTTTTGCATGTTTTGTGTCGATGGGGTTCCAGGGTTCGAATTATTTTGTGGATGTCCAGAATTCTGATTTTGATTTTGTGGTCTTCCAAAATTCTGCTGAGTGCGTCCGAAATTGGCTTCTCGACGGTTTCTTTCATATTCTGCAGCTTTATCCACCCAATCAATGAGTTTATCGGTGACTTTAAGTCCACCGACTTCCATAAGTCTTCTAGCCAAAAGAGGATGCATCCTGCGTCGGTATTTGTCTACAAGGGCCATGTTATCGAATCCGGTTAAGTTCATCCATTGCATGAAGTCGATCGTATAATCTTCAACAGGTCGATTACCTTGTATCACCTTGTTGATTTGTTCGATCGCATTGTTCTGAGTTTCCGTGGAGATAAAGAAAAATTGAAGTCTTTCGACGAACGTGTTCCAATCGGCGAATGGGCAACTCGTTTTGAATGCATCATGGACGATGGCTGGGGATGTGTCTGTTGCTGCGATGTTAACCTTTTGTGTGTCTTGTAAGGTGGGTTCCTTTCCGTCGTGTAGTAATTTCCATTGAGCTCGTTCTTCGTTAAACAAGATCAAATCTCCTAAAAACGTGTCTGCCCATCGTTGGGCTCGGTTGTCTTTTCCTTTCTTTACTTTTGGTAAAGCGATCATGATTTTCTTCCAGTCATTCGTAATATTCTTTTCCTGAAAGTATAGCATCATACGTCTAATCCAATTGTTAACCGTATGGGGATCTCCTTCATAATCTTCTGGAATCTCGACCTTTTCCTTGGGTTCCGGTCGATCTTCCTTAATTCCGTCTCTAATTTCTTTAATAACTCCTTGAGTCATTGCGGAAACACTTTCTGTGACTAACTGCTTATTGGCAGGAGTCATGTTGGTCCATCTTGTTATGATTTCGTCTTTCATAAAGACCATCACTATGGCTGTGATGAAGCCGAGAATAATTTCACCGGAGATCATTATAGATCTGGGTCTTCGGGGTACGTGGGTGTAGGAAGTTCTCTTCCGTCGTTATAAACGGTGTTTAGAAGGGTTTCGTATCCTAAAGGAGAATAGAAATCGTGTTCGAATGGGGAAATATATCGAGTAGGAGTACTAAATCTAAGTACGTCGTCGTGTCCGGGTTCGGTGATAATGGTAAGGGTTCGGAGAATTGGGTGTTCGGGAGGAGTAGTGAGACGGGGTGGTGCGATATAGTTTGGAATTTGGTGAAGGGAAAGATAGGTGTTGGGATCAAAGTCCGAGTCGTCGGAGTCCACCGACACGGTTCTCGGAGTTTGAGGACGGGAATAGGGTGTAGGGCGAGATCAAAGGATGTAGATGGGTACGGATGAAGAAGGGATGTGATAGGAACGGGATCGGAGAGATCGAAGGGTTTGAGAACGAGTAATTGGTGCCACCGTGGTAGATCGAGTAACAGAAGCTTTTGAGGATGCTCGGAAACTAGCGAGACGTCCTAAGTTTCACGCACACTTTCTTGCAGATAGAACCAGCTGGGGCAACACGTGGTAGCCTCCCCAGTCACTGGCGCCGTGCCAAACTTAAGGCAGAGGGCCTAAGATGATCGGTAATTCGGACAGTGTCGGGCTCAACGTTACACCAGTCCTCTCGTACTTCCAAGTACAACGATCAAGTCTATCGAACGGAGTGTACGTCTGGTCCAAGAGGTCCAAGACGGGGGACGAGTTTATAGAAAGAAGTTTTGCCGGGGTTCGGCGAGAGAAGAGAAGTTCGGGGTCGAGGAATGAGGAGATTCTTGTGCTTTTGTTAGCGACAGACGAGCAAAATACTCGAAGCCGAACTTAAACACTCGAACGTGAGAGAGAAGTAAGTCTTATTGCTAATCTGGAATAAACTAGCACAAGAATGTCGAACTACTAACTAGAGAGACCATATTTATAGAAAGGAACCATGAAGTAATCGCATGTACATTAGCCTACACTACAACGCATGTTACTGTGCTTCTACATTAAGAACTCATGTAATACGTATGGCCGAACTGTGCAACTGTGCTCACAGTCATGATGAGTAACGTATATTGATACGCATGGTATCCTCATTGTAGGTCATGTGACTATCACATGACATAGATAAGATATGATTAGATAAAAGATTAGATAAGTGACGAAATCCTAACAGTTGAATATTCAGGCTACGGTGAACAATCGAAGTCAGTTCACATCATATGAGCTCAACGTTGCAGAATCAATACACAAGCAGTTACATCGTCGTACATACTACAAGCGGGTTCTAGATCAATTCCTCCCCTGCGTTTGACAATGACCAGCATAGGAGAGTACATAACATGCGAGCACTACTACTGCAGCTACTGCTGCCGATCTAGATCCTGGTTATACCTGGAACCTGGTCAGTCCTGTGACTCATGGTAGGCGGGGGAGGGTCCATATCGATTCGGACGAGATTTAAGGGTTACTTTTTTACATCTGGCCGTTTATAAGGAAGACGAGCGAATCGGGAAGAGGTGTGTCGTGGTAACGCTGAAGGATGGATGACGCGTGAGTCAGTCAGTTTATTTGGCCCGAAGGTGTTTATTTACCAAAGAATGTAAGTTCGTCCTTCCCCAGGCTCTTCCTCGGACAAATCTCTGCATATGAAAGTATCTCATGTTTACTAATGTAATGGTATAAAAATGAATCTTGTACCTTCAAGTTTTAAGTTTTAAAGGTGAGCCACTTGTGCTTGGACGTATAGAGTTGACTTCCAAACGTTTCAGCCCTGTAAACCACATTACACACTCATTTAGTCAGCCCTGATGAAAGAGGTTGCTCTCTGAACATAACGAGGTATGTGGTCTAGCTCGACATTGTCGCTAAGGATATGTCATTTACTAAATACTCTATCTGGTTCGGCAACTAACTTAGTCGCCGCAGCAATACCTGTCTATTTCAGGAATCAATATTTCAGTCTCTTAATGGTCCGCTCGTTTCGAATTCATCACCTTGATCCGATTCGTACTCCCTACACATTTCACTATTTCACTATACGTTCTTCGTCTCATATATGCGCGTTCAGCAACGTACAGGGTCTGCTCTTGCATCAGAAATCTTCGCTCCTACGTCGGCGCACGGGCAACGGGTGTTCTACAGTTCTCCTATGGGTTGTCCTGGGGGATTCCAAATACTATCTTTATGATACATAGCAGTGTTCAAACAAACGTCTCGCTTTCAACATGGCTGTAACGGATCTTCTGCCGAAGAACTTTCTGGTACAGCAGTAATAGATGGCTACTTAGTCATCGACACTACCATCCACATGCCAAATGGTCTGTCAGCTCTTATGACGACTTCTGTATACCTTTCCCGATGTCGGCGGTGATCGAACGATCCAATACAATACCTAGCGAATGACTTCACGACGAGCACGGAACCCATCAACCTCTAGCAATACAAATACTCGGTATGTCCTCCATACGATTCATCGTTCACTTTCTAACGCTTCATATTGTATATCGCATTACAAGCTTACGACGATGAACTTCAAACTTTCTCTCGCAACTGTCCTTCTCTCAGTTTTCAGCACTGCTGTCAACGCTTCTCCAGTCGACTTTGCCTCTAGGAGTGCTTTAGACATCTTTGACCCGAAGATTCTTACACCTACTGCGTCCACAGTTTGGACCATTGGAAATGTTGAAAGTGTCACTTGGTATAATCAACTCTTCACCTAATTTGAAGATCGTCTACTTACAATTATTATTAGGGACACCTCTGATGCCCCCAAGAACATCTCCAACTACGCTGAAGTCTACCTCAGAACGGCTAACCTGGTACTCGCGCAAGGTTTCGACCTCAGATCCGGCAGTGTAAACTTTACTGTGCCCGAAGTCACACCTGGAAGTTATCAGATCATTCGTAAGCCGTATATATATATCCGCTACTTTTGTGAAGTTAACATATTATCAAGTCTTCGGAGACTCCGGAGACGTCAGCCCTTTCTTCAAGATTGTAGCTTAGGTTTATTCGTAGCATGGTTGAAGCGCATCGATTTGACAAGGGATGATATGTGTACGAACTGTAAATACGGACTATCATAGCATACATTGCTGATTTAGGTCATGCATTCGGCACATAATCTGGTTTGAGTACAGAAGTGACGTGCTTCATAATCAAATTTATGTTACCGATATGATTCCCAATAATATTTCAGTTTATGCGTGTTTTTATACTCCAGCTTTATAAAATGGATAATCAACATACCCAACCTCAGGTTCCGCCCCTCCGTAGGAACATAAAGTGTCGTCCAGTAGTACTTATTCAGTGGTAAGTTCTCTTTTACTCGTTTCGGAAAGTCCGGCTATATTTCGATTGTCGGTTACATCTACTCTCCAACGGAACGAAACAGCGAAATAAAGGAAGGAAGGACGAATATCCATAAATAAAGAGACAGAAGAAAGAGAAAACACACACAAGCAATGAACCGCCGTCTATAAGCAATATACATCGCTCTTTCTCTCGTATACTCCCCTGCACTCGCACTGGTCGAGACCTTCGGCGCCCAAATGTCCTTTATAAAATCATTCGACAGGTTCTTATGAGTAATCTTCGCGTCGTTCTCTTGCTCTATGCTAGGCTCGATTATGTGCAAATATACCAGGTTCAGGTGGACAGCTTTGAGTGCGTGAGTTGGAGGAGGGGGTTGGGCATTCACATGTCTAGAAAGAAGAGGGGAGGGACGAACCATTCAAAGGGGATATGAGGGTCCCTTCGGCTATAATGGGTGTACCCGGCATGGAGGCATGTTGGGTGTAGTACTCTTTCATTAGAGCTGTGCGTAGAATGTGCATGTGTTTGAAGTTATGGAAGCAGTTGAGTGGAAAGGTGGATCGTTCTGTGGGAAAGGGTGAGTCTGCCTACTTGGGTGGGTTAGAAGACGAGTGGTCCGCTCATTGCTGTAGTAGACTGTATACGCAGGCAATTAGTTCGAGTTGATAGCTTGATAATAAGAACACATATAAAAGGATAGCAATATTTAAGTACCTGCGCATGTTTCGATGGAAATAGGTACTAGGTGCTTAGTGAGACTTGTTCCTTACTGCGCATATGGACATGGATCGTGATTTGTGAGCGTCCAATAGTGGAAGGCGAAGTCCAGCCCCCATCTGCAGGGCCCTTGTATAGTACATCCGTGCGCGTAGATATTGCATAGATTAGTCTCGGCTACCCATCCGTTAGCGCTCGTCCAAATCGGGATTTGCGACCGCCACTGTCTGGGAGAAAACGAGCAACTTTAGAAGGGGTATGCATTCGGTGTTCTCGGGCTTCGCAGATGCCTGTCCGCACGCGTTTTTGTGTATTAGTAATGTAATTAGTCAGCATCACGATGCGATAATCTCAATCTGCGCTGCATTCGCGTTGCACGCGCATTGCATGTGCATCCACAATTAACACACTCCCAATGCGCTCCACTTGCTCTTCGCATCCTAGACTCATTCTCATTCAGTTTAACGACTGCTAACTGCAATATTTCACATGTCAGGCAACAATAATCTTGAATCATGGCCTCCTAGACACAACAAAAGGGCTAGAATTACTGATGAAACCCATTTCAGCTTTCTGTGAGTGTGGTCCAATGGATGCTCTATAGGTGAGATTGTTACTTTCATGAGCACATATAGCAGTTGCTTTCTCCATAATCCAATCCACCATTGCATTATCTTTCTGTCCCCCATAATGATTCCACAAGCTTTCCATCATCTTGATATGTGAATCCTCAGCATAAAACATTCCAGCTGTTGCCTTTAGAGAATGATCTTCAGATTTGAAAAGGCCAATGAGAAATTCAGCCAGTGACAATCTAGAATACATATTTTGCATATGGGCAATAGTTCCAAGAATCTTTTGATCTAAAGTTGTTGCTGGTAATCTCTCTTTCTTAACCTCAAAATCTTTATCATTAGGGTCCTCTTCTAGCAGATCTGAGCTTGGATTTAATGCCAAAAGATGTTCATCTCGCAGAACAGGGTTAATAGGCAGTGGAGATGAAGGTGGTAGGCCAGGGGAAGTCATTGCCTCAGGTTCACTGTAATCTGAATGAAAGTGCACCCCTTCAGAGAAATAAACACTGAATTTAGGTAGCTGTGGCATGATACAAGCAAGTAAAAAGTAGAACAAGGCAGGATATTGAGGAGAGATGATGGAGTGGAGTGAAGATGCAAGCAAACACGAACGCGAATGCAGCGCAGATTGAGATTATCGCATCGTGATGCTGACTAATTACATTACTAATACACAAAAACGCGTGCGGACAGGCATCTGCGAAGCCCGAGAACACCGAATGCATACCCCTTCTAAAGTTGCTCGTTTTCTCCCAGACGGTGGCAGTCGCAAATCCCGATTTGGACGAGCGCTAACGGATGGGTAGCCGAGACTATGCATAGATACCCATTATAGAAATTGTATAAATGTAGCATCAGCAGGGGTGCAAGAAAGTAGCGCCTAGCTTGCAGGGAGACGTTGGTGAAACGGAGCTGAAGTTGAAAACAAGAATGATGCAATCCAAATGCAACCAGCGTCTGTTGTCATTGACAGTGTTGGCATTAGGTCTTAGGCCTTAACTTAACTTAAGGCTTAAAAACATTGTAACTTAACCCTTAGCAAATATGACCAATGATGCTAAGCCTTAAGTTAACCGTAACATAAGTTTGAACTCCGATTAGATAATCAATCATGATTACATGATTGAAATTTTGATCAATTTTTGTCAAGACTCCAAGACAGGTCAGTGCTAGCCAGACATCGTCAATAGATCATCATGCCACCTCAAAAAAGTCCACTTTGGGACTACTATCTCATGGGTGTGAAGCAGAATGGCTCTCATTATCGTGCTCACTGTATTGGATGTATTCAAAAGCATTGCCCCGATTACGAGACCGTGGAACTTGATGACAACGGAGACGCAAAACTTCAGTTGCAGGCGTGGGCTATAAAAGGCATATACTTGTATACTTCTCACACATTTTCAATCAATTAATGTGGATCTAATTATAGCAATGGAAGATGGGGTAGGTGGTGTTTGCGGTGTTAAAGAGTCTATGATTTCCCATATTCTCAGACGGAGCGGGAAGAATGGATGTCCTCATGCATCTAAATATGCACGCAGAGTAGCAGAGAATGTGAAGTCTGGAGGTGGAGGGCTACTGCCGGTGAAGCATGGGCGAGAGCATGAGGAAGGATCAGAGGATGCGAGAAAGAGGGCTCATCAGGACAGCGCCCCCACACTTAAACAAGATACACTGAAGCCATGCCGAGGGATCGACCTTCCATTCAATGACACGCAAAAGGATGCAATTGAGAGGCAATTTCTCAGGGCTACTATATCAGCCAACCTACCTTTCCGCTGGGTTGAAGACCCTGAAGTCGTTGAGCTATTCTTTATGTTAAGAACAGCAGCACGAAAAGTCACACCATCTCGCAGACAGCTCTCTGGTCGACTTCTTGATGCAGAGGATGAAGCAGTACAGAAGAGGGTGAAGAAGCAATTGGTTGGACAGTATGCAGTTGTAGCTTCTGATGGCTGGAAGGATGATTCTCGAAACTCTATCAGCGGTGTTAATCTGTCTGTAGGTGGAAAAGTGAGAACAGTGTTAGTTTGTGTTATGAATAATAGTCTGACGCTACCCAGACATTCCTTACAGATCTGATCTTGTCCAATGCACACAAAAAAGATGGCACATCCATGTGCGATGCTTTCGAAAAAATGATTGATGCAGCTGAAGAGACATATGGTGTAAACGTCGTGGGGTTTTGTTGTGACAACGATGGAGGAAGCCAGTGTGGAAGGAAGGATCTTGTATTACGTCGTCCATGGCTGTTTGGTCCACCATGTTGTGCACATCAGGTCAGTAGTACATGCTTAAGATGTGAAAATAACCACTTACAATCAATGTATAGTTCCAGCTAATTCTTGGCGACTACTTTGCCATCAATACGGAGGCTGCTGCTACTGTTGAAGAAGCAACAGACTTAATCGGCTGGATTCTGTCCCATGGAAGAGTTCGTGTGTTGTTTGATGAAGCTCAGGCTGAAGTACCACCTGGAAAAGTTCTCGCCTTCCTTGTTGCAAATATGACTCGTTGGACCACTCATTTTGTCGCATTTGATCGGTTATGCGATTTGAAGGATTCCATGTGACGAGCTGTACTCTCAAGAAGGGCAGAGATAGTGGATGCACAGGTTGGAGCTGAGAAGAACCGGCGTAAGCGAGAAAAGCTGGAACGAGAAGCTAATGGTTATTGTGACCTTGTTGATGATAGCTCTTTTTGGAAGCGCCTCAAGAGTGTTGTTGACGATCTTGAACCAGTATGCCTTGGTATCAATACCAACCAGACAGACACCTTCCGCCCTGATCAGGCTCTCTTAACCTTTGCAGGTATATACCTCTATTTCAGGAAGCATAACAATACCGAAGTTGCGGAAGGAATGATGGCTAGGGTTGAAAAGCACTGGAAAGCACTGGATCAACCCATGTTTGTTCTAGCACTCATTCTTAATCCATTCGAAGGGCTTGCACGTTTTGGACTGAAGGCTGAAATCAATCCATTTTCACTGAATACGTTGCTTATACAGGTATGTATCAACTACCTATGAACTCCCCATTCTGACAACATGATATGTAGATATATAGGTGTGTTCGATCACGCCCTCCAAAGACCCCCCGCTCTGAGTCCGAAGCCGATGCTTACAATGAGCTCAAGCTACAAAAGGAGAGAGATGTTTCAACTGCATTTGTTGCGTACATGAGTGGAACTGGCGCCTTTGAAGACTTCAGTACGAACAAGGGGGCGCATCAGTCAGTCCATGTGAGTCTTGTTGCTTTCGTTGTGAGAGAGGAAGAGTGGAGCTATGTGCATAGTGGCCATGCATGAAGTAGCGGGTGCACATCGCAATCAACACTCGGGGCAGTGAGGAAGGGGAAGAGTGGAGCTATGTGCGTAGTGGCTGTGCATGAGGTAGTGGGTGCGCATCGCAATCAACACTCGGGGCAGCGAGGAAGTGGGTGTGCGTGGGGAGTGGTGGGTGCACATCGCAATGCCACGCTTGGGGTAGTGGGGGAGCGGATGGGTGTGCACGGAATGGCTGTGTGTGAAGTAGTGGGTGTGCATGTGTATGTATGTGATGAACAACTATACGCACAGCAGATATGCACCAATGCCAAGGATGAGCGGGCAGTATGAGCACATGGCATGTGTGGTGATGATGAGCACGAGAGCTATGTGTGGATAGCGAGAGTATATGTCGATGCCGAGGATGTGCTGGGTGGTGTAGCGGGTGTGCGTGGCGACGATAAGCACAAGAGCTATATATATAGCAGCTATGTTCAGGGTAGTGGCAATGCGTGGCAAGAATGAGAGGGTGTGTGGTGAGAGGGTGCGAGGGAGCTGCTGGTATATCAGAAGTGCGCTTCGAGTCAAAGTGGATTGTGTGAGGAAGTTAAAACAAAAGGCTTACAACATTTTTCTTCGAGGGCACCGATCCCATCAACGTGTGGACTGTACTCAAAAAAACCACTAGAGTTGCTGAACTTGCTGACTTCGCCATCCTCCTGCTTGGGATGTCAGTAAACCAGGCGGGGCTGGAGCGAAGTTTTTCTGACCTCAAAATAAAGAAGACGAGGCTGCGCAATCGACTGAAGCTGCAGAAACTTGAAAAAATGGCAAAGGTAAGTGTAGATATTGAAACATACTAGTTCAGCCATAATAATCTATCCTGATAGGTGGGGGCAGACATTCGTGCATCTCATAAGGCCACGGGGTTGACTCAGGATCACTCAAAGCGCCAAAATCACGATGACGCAAACGTTGCAGAGCTTTTATCTGTGCCACGGTATGCTGACGTTGTGGAATACATTGGCGAAGGTGAGGCCGATGAGACCGAGGGAGAACCTGCAGAAGTACAAACAGGATTAGTTAGCTCTCGTAAGGGATGGAGAAAGGAAATGCGAAAATGGGTCCAAAAAGAAAGGGAAGAAAACGATTCCAATGAAGAAGAAACAGTACTCACAGCAATGTATGGTTCCCAGAGATCCAGACTGTTGCCGCGCTCACTTGAGCTCCTGTTTGGGGAAAGGAATGAGGTGGATGTCGAAGAGCAGACGAGGAGGTTTCGTAGGCGACAGGCATACACAGAGGAAGCACGTTTGATGGAGCTGCTTGCAGACGAAGCAGCAGATGAGGACCCGACACCGGATGATGGGGAGTTAGAAGGGTCAGGTGATGATTTTGATGGCTGACGTAATACCGTAATTTAAGCCTTAAATAAAGCCTTAATTAAGGCCTGTTATTAGGTCTTAAGCCTTAGCAAAAAAATCTGCCCCTAATTCAGGCTCCTAAAACCAGCATGCTCGTGTCTCACTACAACCTCCTTAGGTAAACAGAGTCAAATATTTGCTTAAGGCAAATAAACCTAAGGGAGGTTCTGCTCGATAGAGCAGCTGGCACTTGTCGCTGCCGACGTTTCCCCGCAGACCCTTTCCATCAACAGGGAAATCGACGGCAGCACATTCCGCTTTCCCACCTCTTACCTACTCGCGCTCACAAACACAATACTTAATCTACAATTATCTGAGCCTCATGCTCTCTACCTACTTACTCTCAAGCACACAAATAATTTAATTTTGATCTTGATTGAATTACTATACTAACATATTCAATTTGGCAATAATGGGTAACGCACCTGCCGAGTATGTCGAAATTTAAGGGTAAGTAACACATCTGAAAGAGACGTGCTGAATATTTCAAATTTTTTGTTTTCAATGTCTGTATTGTATCTAAACTACCTTACAAGCTATTGTGGAACATTAGTGTAGTTTGATGTATTGGTAGCAATATGGAGTGTGCTATGGTTGAAATAGACTGCGCATTGTACTGCGCCGCCATCTGGCCGCCATAGTTGAGCAGGTAGTAGGTCAAAAATTGCACGGCCCTTGTCAATCACACTACCTACAACCAGTCATATACAGGCTACCAGTTCCGTCACAATAAGATGACGTTGTAAGGTGTAAGTAATCATGTAAGTCTTGTTGGGGACACTTCATAATTATATAAAATATTCGATGGTTGTAATGGCTGAAGACTACATGATACAAAGATATAAAGCAACTGCGCATCTAGAGAATTGAACGATAGCTCTCATGATATATCATATAATTATGCCATGTTTATCGAAATAAGACCGCTACTTATCTACCAGAATTCAAGACTTCGTAATTAAAGGTACATGTTACACTAAAATTACTTGACCTGCCGAAAATTTTGATATGTAACACTAAAAATCTTGAAGTGCCGAACGTATCTATTGGTTGGGCATGTAATGCACTACCAAGGGTGGCGAATTGAATATGGTAGCACAGTATTCTGATTATCTTCACAGGTAAATATGCATTATGCCTTTCAGTTAAATATATTGTAAGTCTTTCTTCACAGATTTACAAGTGTGATTGATGAAATTCTTTTTTAGATATATACTATGGAGCCTGGGCCTGAGCCATTCAGGCAACTATCATTCAGTTATTTGACTGCCTAATTGTTTGTAGACTATGGAACATCAGGAGTGTAGGTTTGCTTAGTTTTTAATATTTCACTTCACTTCAGTTAGATGTGTATTAGCCAATAACTTTCAAAATATAGTTTGTTCTATGTATTACTCAACATTACTACAAGTACTACAGTCAACAAGAATAACCGAAGCCAGACCAAAATTAAATTATTTGTGTGCTTGAGAGTAAGTAGGTAGAGAGCATGAGGCTCAGATAATTGTAGATTAAGTATTGTGTTTGTGAGCGCGAGTAGGTAAGAGGTGGGAAAGCGGAATGTGCTGCCGTCGATTTCCCTGTTGATGGAAAGGGTCTGCGGGGAAACGTCGGCAGCGACAAGTGCCAGCCGCTCTATCGAGCAGAACCTCCCTTAGGTTTATTTGCCTTAAGCAAATATTTGACTCTGTTTACCTAAGGAGGTTGTAGCGAGATACGAGCGTGCTGGTTTTAGGAGCCTGCCCCTAATTAGGCCTTAATTGCCAACACCAACAGAAACATTGTTTGGCTGAATGGGTGTTGCCAAATACATGATCCGTGTTACCGTCCACAACCATCGAACGTTGAACCTTGGTCGAACCTCCTCATTCCTCACGCAATTTTACCCCCAGTCAGAGATACACAAGCAGTGACTCTATACAAACTTCAATAATGGTCAATATTGTAGAGCACGCATTTTGTCTGCACCACAAAAATACGGTTTTCATACTTTTCATCTCCGTACCTCATTGCTTACACGCTGTCATTCACATGACATTTCATTTGTTACATCGTACATAAATGTCGAACCTACACTCAGAGAATATCAGCTTCGTATTACGCCTCAGTTCACCTCTAATGCGAGCTCACTAGGATCTGGAGGTCGGACGGATGTGCCGGCCACTCGCACAATTTCTTCGTTGAGTGGAAACCACCTACCGGTTTTCATCCTCTTCAAATATGTGGATCGATACTCATATCTTCAACAAGAGCTTCCTCGACTGGTATCCGGACCAAATCTGGACAGATAGACAACAGATACTTAGGTCTGATCTTTATATTAACTCACGCGATTTATTGATTACCTCACCAGATAATATTATGTAACCCTATGGAACCCGCAGTCATCGAACCGTCGTTTGCGCTTTCCAGCCTTCACTATCCATGTGCCGTCCCGCTCTCCCCTTACTGTCTGCTTTTAAACACTGCCTACCGAGCTCCGACCAATGCCTCAATATACACCAGTAACTAAGGGTATAGCAATGTGCACTAAGTGCTCTGACGACACCCTGTCCGCAATAGAAATGTGCACTTGACTCGCATGTAGCTGTGTCTAGCTGTGTCTACTAGTGCTCATCTCAATTCATCCCTATTCTATCACGCCCCTCTACATCGACCACTTGGCCATTTTAATTTTTCTCTATTCAAATATTATGTGCTAGTCCATCCTAATCCACGTACCACCTTTTTCTCATAGAGTAAAGCTGTTTTTGTGTCGTCTATAAATTTCCTGTACCTACCCCTACTAAATCTCAGTGAAATTTCCCCACTACCAGTTGCATTTCGAGTCTTTTTTCTTGTGCTCTACGATATCAAAACCAAACTAAGCAAGCTGCCCAAGGTGTTCGCACTCGACAGTTCGGAGGGCATTCCAATGTCAAATGCACAGAAGCAGAACAGACAAAAGTTGACATTCAACGCGAAATGGAGAGGGTGTTGAAGGAACAGCAAGACGAGCGTGGAGTGGGTACTGGACTTGAATGTGCACATCGGTGGAGGGAATCTGCTATGGGAGGTCGAGAAGGAATCATTGATGGACTTCAGCATCAGTCCCCACCTCAGGAAACGTAGCTAATGCTGCTGTCATTGCGGAGAGGTCAGCGAACCAGGTCAGTACTAATTACATTGTATGATTACAACAATTCTGACTTATGGCTTCTGTCTAGGCATTAATTAAACGAAAATTCATTCAACGTACAATGGAGTAAAATAAATTCTTTATAGCGATGTCAATGTACTCGAAAACTGGAGGCAAACACGGAAAGTATGCTTCTATAACGGACTCATCATCTGTTTCCACTATTTCAAAACTTGGTGTTCAAGTCTTCGAGAATTCTATTGCAAATACCTTCAGCACTATTCCGCAGGCAACAGCTCTTTTGGATACAAATTATTTCCAGCTTATTACTTCCATTCAGTTCCTAATGGCTCTCCCTACTTCTTCCGTTATCATACAGAATAACCATGGCTTGGTATTGGATAATAGCTACCTTACTATGAGCATGTTCAGGAACTTTAAATCACAAGAAAGGCTGCTTACTGCTGCATTGAAAGTTTTCAATGCACGAGGGGGGATTTTGACCGATAAGGAGGAGTAGTATCTCCCTATGAAGTCTGCTGGCTGCCTCTTGTTCTCTTGCAATAATTTTACACTTACTTAGCAGTAAATATGTTGTATTCGTGGCTAGAGACGTTATTACATGGTAAATAAAGGAAACATGATTTTTTTGAAGTTAGAACATAAAACCCGGACAAAAATCGGCTTCGGACCCCAACATAGACACATTCCGGACAAAATTCGCGATATATTGTCCGGACAAAAATGACCAAATTTCGAAAAATTTTCAACTAACTTCTATAGGGATATTCGGGGGTCCTGTCAGGAAGTGTGAACTTTACTGTCCCTGTTGTTCCCCCTGTGCAATACCAAATCACTCGTGAGTTCCGGTTTTCGTCGTTAGGATCGCAAATTGATCGTTGTCTGAACTTAGTATTTGGTGATTCTGGAAACTGGAGTCCCTTTTTCCAGATTGACGCTTAGTGCCTCGATTTTGTATCTGTTACTGGTTTACTTCAACTCACTTGGACTTTCACGTCACACACGGAATGTCGATAGCTCTCATTTGCATTTTGATTTCTACATAATCGAGACTCATTATTATGGAATATGAAACCTAAATTAGTTGGTATGTACGTAGGAAGTTATATCTTCTGAAATGCATGTTACGCTGGGACCTGGACACTCTTCTGAAACCGGCATAGTATGCATTGCCAGCTCCCGTTCGAAGTCCGGAAACTCTGGGCCAACCTCACAGGAAGCAGGTGCCTGTTCACCTGGAATCTTCTGCATGTTGATAATTACACGACAGCCCTTTATAAACGGAATGGGGTGAATGTGTTAGGGATAGAAGAATGCTTCTTACGACGATGGAATGCATAATCATTGGTAATCTAAGGGAGAGCTCGGCATTAGTGAAATGAGCTGTGATGGTGAAATAGGAAACCTTACAGCAACATAATCTCAGAGGCCACTTCGACAGCACAGCTGTAAGGTATAGTCACACCGACGAGCACTACCAAGCAATCAGATAATGGGGCTCTGTAAGTAAAGCTCTTATACATACTAGCTATACCCGCAAACGTCCATGCTCCGTCTCGAATTGCAGCCCTCACCAACGGAATCTGCAACTTTTTTGCCAACGACCTCTTCCTCCAAGTCAGCCACCAAATTATGGCCTGCGTTACTATTACTGACGTTCTAAAACAGAACAATAAGCAATTATATTGGAAGGAACATTTGAGGACACTTACGCGTATATATAAGGATCATACGTATCGTCACTAGCGACGCATCGCTCGTCGAAAGTGAGCCTCTTTTGGGCCCGAACGCACATTGCTGTGGACTGCGAATTATCCATCGCAAACAAAGCCAGTAAGAACAAGCCCATCTTTTGACTTCGATTGTATAAAGCATACGCTTATAAATGTATAAGTAGAAAGTATGATCTACAGACGCTAAGGGCGTACCTCTTAGAAATAAAACGGTACTAGTAAGTGTGATGGTTAACTGCGCAAAGGACATCTGTATGTTAAACCACATGAAGCAGTCACGTTGAGAAATTGGTGGCTTTGAGAGTGGGCCTAATAACGAGTAAACGCTGGTCCTGAATAACCTCCTGTTCAATGGGAAAAAGTGATAACGAGGAGGGCATCGATCGGAAACATACATCTGAACAGGAAGCGGAACATATCTAAGTAAGAAATATATTCGCTTGGTAGGGAAGGGAGGTGCTCTGAGACGCGTTAGCTATAGATGTATGGTCGTAACGGCACTTTACTCACTTCCAAAGGTGTTTATATTCGTCCTCAAAACATATGACGAAATCCAAAAGCAAAACCATCAATCCAGCAACTGGCAGCGGTGGCAGCTCACGTTTAGTGGTTACCTTAAGCGGCTATAGAGCATGACAGAACTTACTAGAGATACACTGGCGCATCAGAAGATGCTGCCCAGCGCTTTCGCCAGTCATCGTGTCGGAGCTTGGGGGCCAAGTGGAAAAGCATTGAAGGAGAATAATGAACACGCTTTATATAGATTCGGTTGAGGCGGTGTGGAGGCGTATAAGTATACCGCCTGCTCGCTCCGTTTACCCTGGCGCACATAATCGCCTCTTGGAATTTTGGGATTGTTTTGGGAGTATCTCTTCGCATGCTTATACCGAGAAGCCACTGAGGTGCCAAAGTATATAGTACTTGTGTACTTATATAATGCATTCCCTGGGCTACTGGTTCCCACAGGTTGGCCACAGGGATTCCTCGGTAGACGACGATCAAGTTAGGCCTTGCCAAATAAAGCATGTATATTGGGACATGCTTCGGTTGGGGGCCTAACCTCTATACCATGAGTAGCCTAATGTTGAAGATAATGCGATTACTACCTATGTTACATTTGATACGAAGAACAGGCAACGAAAACTCCTTGATAAGACCCCGTAAATACGTCGCTAGGCAATACTCAGCAAATACTTATGCAGCTGTAGGCACCGATACATATTTTTAAAAAGAGGATGTCAAGAAGATAAGCGAAAATTCCCCTAGTACCCCAACGTCAGGGTGGATTTAGCAGTCTTGTGCCGATTGTTATATCTCGATTACGGATCTGTACCGAATGCGGTGTACGAGATATGCCGAGTAAGGGACTAGTAAGGGTAGCCATTGCACCAGCTCATCGAGACCGGTCACATGCTTTCTGAAGCTGAGCTGGCTTTGTCAATTATTTGTTTCATAACCTTTCAAACCAAACACGGCTGACGCGGACGCGCGTCGCGAAGTGTTGAAACACCCCCCGACGTTCGTCTCTATTGCATTAATATTACAGTCATCAACCACCCAACGTGACACACCACCCAACGTGACAAACCCAACTGATTGACTTCTCCTAACGTCAAATCTATGGCTATTACTACAATTCTTTTTGTATTTTTAGGCCTAGTATCCCAGTAATGAGTTCCAACAGTATTTTTACAGGTATATATTGAAATAGATATATGACATATAAATTAAGTTGGAGAGTTACCCTAAACATGAGATTTCCAAAAAATACATGGCATGTATTACTCAATAAAGGTGCTTAATTTAACTTTTTTATAGCATAAGTAGCTATGATTCAATGTAATAAACCTGTATAAATGTTTTTATGAGTAAAATGCATCTATGTTCTCTGATATCACTAGAAATCTGAAGTGCTCAGTGTTGCGAGACAAGGAGGTTTTGTTTATATTAATGATCTGGACTTCGGCAATCTTTAATTTTGAAATGTTTGTAATAAACTGTATTGCCATCAGCGGCTGTCACGCCACGTGGTTTTGATCAAAATCCAGTCCCCTCAACTATTTTGCGAATGTTTGTTCCCTGCTAAAACACAGCACGGTAAAAATTATACAAAGTGATTCTATATGATTATATCTATCCATATGTACAATTTTTATAGTAGAATATGTACTAGATAATGTGGAATCACAACTTCAAGTTTTGTTGTCACGTGTAATGGTTGATGACTGTACCAGCATTCTTGCCATAATCTATGTACACATTGTAAAGTTGGAACTATAGCTAATCCAAATCATTAGAGCACCCCAATACGTGAAGATTGAATGTGTCAGATAAGAAATGTATGCTGCAAGACGTGCACTTCTGTAGGAAGCCTTCTGCATCACCAGAAGAGATCCCATTTCCATCAGCAAGTTGCTTCAAGAGCAACCATTCACAGTCAGAGACACATTCACCCACTGAACCAATTTCCCTGCTTTTCCCCTTACTTTTAGGTCTGACAACATGGGTAGCAGCAGGAGAACGAGAGTGGGAGAGCTTAAGAGCTTTTGAAGGCCCAGGTGCAGAACATGCTACTATGAAACACAGTAAGCCTACATATTTATACCTTATATTTTAGTTTACTCACTTTGTTTTCGCTTTCCCAGTGATTTCCATGGATCAGCAATGCTATCACTAGCGGTATTCTCTAGCAAATATCTGTATGAACTCGGCAGAGACTCCCTGCAGTACCCCTCTATGTGTGCTAGAGACTCCCCGAGTGCACGAAGACTTCTAGACTGAGCAAGCACTAGATTGATACTTGGTTTCCAGTTTCCTAATAATGTACGCACGTCAGTATGTTTTCTTGCATTGGATAAATTTAATATTAACTCATGCTCAGTTAGTAGGTTGGCATAGTCTGACTGCCGCACTCCAACATGGTATACCATTGAAATATCAACTGTATATGAATAGAGTAAGTATTTATAACCAATACTATCGCTCTTACTCACCGAAATAATTACACTTAGCTGTATGGTAGCAACAAGAAGCGCAAATGGAACCAGTACTGCTGTCATGTGCAATATGTGCTCTTTGTATTTCTTCATCCAGAGCCACAATTGCGCAGAAGCAAGGCCAATAGATGCAGCGCTTCCTCAGCCACATCTTGATACCTGTGGGGACGATGTGCACACCAAAATTGGCTGGACTTAAATAAATTATATAAGTATGTTGCACAACATAAAAAATTCAAAACAACATACTAATCCATTATAACAAGGCATCCACCACGGATACTCCATCCAACCAGTTCACTAATGGAGTGTTGCTTTGTGCTAAGTTCATTGAAAAGAGGATTGGTGTGAGACATAGCTGGAGCAACACAATAAAGAACCCAATGAGTTCAAGTTAAGCAAATCTTTGCCGATTGCTTGCAGTGCTTTTATATATATTTTCCCTCAGAACTTATTTATTGGCTTGTAGCCTCGTTGCCAACCAAGCTCGCTAGTCTCCCCTGGTAGCTCTGGCCACAGCATTTTTCCGCCACCACGTAGCTGAAAGATTTTATTTGATATTGTTATTCAATATGTTCCCTATGTTTCAATCATATTTTATGCAGGAGGTGGCAAAGACAAGGCGAGTATGTGTAACTTGGCTTCAGAAGTGTGCTAAAATATTTCCTGTAGTTATGATTCTCACTTCTTTTGTACAGAACTGTTTGTGGCTTCTTAGTCATTATTCAATATGCTCCTGACCCCCTGTGTTTCCATCATATTTATGTGGGAGGTGGTGAGAACAAGGCAAGTAAGCATAACTTGGCTTTGATAGTGTGCTGAAATATTCCCTGTATTTATAATTCTAACTTCTTTTGTACAGAATTGTTTGTGGCTCCTAGTCACTGCATTGAATGGGAAGCTTCGCCAATATCTGTAGATGTTTGTTGAATTGAGTAGGTTGTAGACTTGGCAATATTGTTGGGCTGTTCTTTGTAGACCATATGAGGGTCTTGCATGTTGATGTTGGAGTATTTAAGGAAGTAGATATGGTATGCAATGAATGGAACTTATGCTTTCAGATGACCAAATAAAAGCTATAGCTTCAGCAAAAGCTGCTCTATTCACTGTTGGACTCAATCCCAATGTCTTAGATGACATCACTCACTCTAATGCTGACTCTCACATTAATACTGTCTCTCATATTGATGCCAACTCATTCGCCCCTGCTCTTTCTAATGAGGATTCAACACTGACAACAACTCCAGTACTTCATGATGGTGGAACTGCATCCTCTTGTGGATCGGAGACCAGTTGTCATCCTGCTATTTTATTCAATGGTATTGACAAGAAATACAATCCAGCTACAAACCTCAAAATAAACTGATTGCTTACTCTTGAATATCTCCTTGACTATCCACCCAGTGCTATTGAGGAGCATCTGGAATCTGCATCGTCACCAGAGGGTTCTGTTGGCCATGGATTTACGATTGACCCTGAAAACTTTTACCATCCAAAGTTTAACATGCAATATTCACTTGGTGATAGACACAGTGGTGTAGACAATGTCTACTGTGGTGAATTACTTCTTCATGTGGACCTGGGGAAGCCCGTGCTGTGTAAAAAACTTTACACCACTTGTATGTGTTCAGTAATCATTCTTCTCTTGGTTTTATTAATGTCTAAGTAGGTAGAGGGCTTAAGGTTTGCAAGAATTACTCCAAAGGCTCTATTAGTCCAAGCAGTCGCATACTTACAGCAGAGCAGCATGTGTTTGAGAAAACATTGTCATTCTTTTGTGCTGTTCAAGAGAAAGGCTGCTCATTTGATCGCATCGATATTCTGGAGTACTCTGGCAACTCTGACAGTGATGATAGTGAGGACCTTTTGAAACCGAAAATGACATCTAAACATCAGAAGCATTCTCGTGCAAGTAAAATTTGTTGCAGGAAGATGATATTTTCTTATGACAAGTATAACCAGCCACGTCTTCAGTATGTAACTTTTCATCCTTTATTGCAAGCTACTAATGCAAAAATACATCAGATGTCGGTTTCAAACATCTGAGAATAGAGCACATCTCATCCTTCAGAACTTGCAAGAGTTTGATATTGACTACCTTAAGGCACTAGTATATGACAATCAATCACGTATATATGACCATGAAATCAAAGCATTCCATAATGGTCATGGTCCATTAATAGGTTGTACATTTATGGCATCTCCAGTGCAGCAAAAAGAGTACTGTCGTAAGTTATACATCTTTTCATAATTTATTAAGTTTCTAATATTAGATCTCAGCTTATTGGCATTGCGACTCAAGTGGAAGGCTATGACCTGGCTTACTGCGTCGCTTACAGAATGAATGTGAAGCAACATATTCAATTTATACACCTTATGATCACTTCACTTGCCCACAAATTGTTATTATTTCACATCGAATTCATTCACATCCTCCACCACTTCGCATTAAAACCCCTCCTTCTATTTTAGATGTATTTACATCAATGCTCCAAAAGCTTGACTGGAAACTAGCTGATGCCACTCCTCGAAAAATTATGATTGAGTCTGGCTTTATGGATTCACTTTGAGACTATCTCAAATGGCACTCTGTTATTGATCCTTCGCTTTCAGAACTTCATCCATCACTAGGTAACTCTGATCATGTTCAATGAGTAATTGAAAAAGTGCAACAAGATAAATACCCCAATGGAACCAGTTTCACAGGTATGTTGCCATTATAATTACTGGGTTATTCTGAGATTGAAAATGTAAGGTGCCAAGTATCTTGTAGAGGAGCACTCCAAGCTTCCAGTGGAACAACAATACTTACATTGTGCAGAATCCCACATTATCAAGGGTGGAAAGACTTTCTACCTAATAATTTGCATGTCACAAATGATGGCATATGCACTCATCAAAGCATTGTATATTTCTATTGATACTTCATTCAAACGTGTGCATGGAAAATGGCAAGAATTCGAAATGGAGACTTGGGACTTGAGAGGAATAAAATGTATATCAACCATACATCCTGAAAATGCGATGGATTTAACATTAGTTCATACAGCTATTGTTGGTGCACATGCATTTATGACTTCACAATCAGCCAAAGCACATTTCATTCTTTTCACACGTATATTTACATTTGCTACAGAGATCACTGGACTTCCAGTTCAATTTCAACACATCCATGGTTATGGATTTAATATTTGGATTGCTGATTCTCATACAGGGCAGGCACTAGGCAAGTTCTTTTATATATTAAACATGGTTGGCTACAAAATTGATTGTTTTCATTAGGTGCAGGAATGTACTGTCAAAAAGTTTGTATAGATCTCTTTCAAACCTATCCAACAGATTCAACAAGAATATTAAAAAATCTAACACCATATGATCATCTAAAACATTTTTATCGCCTTTGCACAGTGCACTTCAAGCATAATATTCATGATTTACAAAAGAAGGAATCAGTATCAGGTGATATTCTTGATGCCATGCTTAGTCTTTCATCAATGAGCAAGATTGATATGAAGCTCATCCAAAATACAATAAATAGTGGAGGACCCAAAACCAAAGGTATGCTATTCAATACTATACAATCCCTGTCCTCACAAACTTTGTTTTAAGCATGGCTCAAAAATAAGATTGATGCTAAATTTATTATACCTGCAGTATACCACCTTGAAAGCCTGATCCCCCTACATATTTGGCAAGCTTCTCCATCATCAACAAATGGTAATGAGCAATTACACCGAAATATAAATCATGATGGCATAAACTTGACTTTGCTTGGAGGAATTATGTGTGGGATGCAATATGATTTTTGTGTTCATTCAAGCATTGACTTGCAGCTGTCCCATGGGATACATTCCCGTGATCAAATCTCCACAGATGTTCATCATTTCAATGTATCTGTTACATGCCAAGTTATATCACAACAAGTAATTGTGAGAAGATCCCCTAAGAAGTCACCCCAGAAGAAGGATAAAATAGCAGCTAATGTATCTGAGATTACTCACAATAGTTTTGGTACATTTTAGTTTGAATATACCTTCCTGGAACTCATAAATTTTTTGAACAGTGCATCGTAATATTACTAAAAAAGTGCTACCATCACCTTATCCCCAACCTGAATTTCAGTCATCAATGCTCAACCCATTTAGTGGATAGTAGATGCCTTGAATTTGAAGTATGGAACTGCATAGAATAAAAGATATTCATAGCATATCTTGGGTCAATATTGAATAGTGAACAACATAAACTTGATAGGAAAATAAGTGTACAACAAGCACAGAAAATAGACATGACTTATCCCATTCTATGTCTAAGCATTCACAGCTTACCAGAAAGAACAATGCAACAATACTTGTGAAACACTCAATCTTACAAGGTACCAAAAGTGAGCAGACATGATGTCAGTATCACACTTTCATTTGTATTACAGCCTACTTTACATATGGTTTTTCGAGCTCAAAGATAACAGTACAAAGAATAGCGAGAAGAGGGAGTGGAGGATAGGCATCACACCAAGCTGAGGTGGTGGTCATAACTATGGGGAGCTGCCTAGCAGGGGAAAAAAGGGCAGGATCATGGTAGTGGTAGTGGTAATTGAGACCACTAATGGCTGGGGATGAGGGATTCTTCCTATCAGCCCACATATCACCCACCCCCATTTCATCCTTGGCAAGCACAAACTCTGTCCCACCATGCATCTCTACCACTGCTTTTACTACTTCAGCAGTCTCCTTTAAAGAGGTGGCAGAAGGACCTTGGAACTTGAAAAAGAGGTGGTCAGAGACAGGATATGTCCACTTCAATTGGGCACATTGGTTCATTGCAGTGATGAAAGTTAAGTGGACCAGTTCAATGCATTCTGGAGAAATGGTGTTAGCTGGGGGTTTAGACTGAGGATAGAAGAACAGTGGATAAGGGAAAGAAGAGCAGATGAATGTCAAGTCAGCTAAGGACCAGCAGGGGCTCCATGTGGGGGTATACATGAGGTGTGGTTTGTATGTGCATATATCAGATCTGAACATGTCTGAGCCATTGCATTTGTCGTGTACGTGGAGGGTGAGGATCTTGGAAGGGTCATACATAAATGCCAGGTTACTAACTATGCAAGAACACCAGTCAGTGTGGAATGATTGGTGAAAGAGAATGTAGCATACAAATGTAAACAGTCAAGCCACCAAATGGGTGGGAAGAAGACCTTGATATCTGGATGAGTGATTAACTCAGGGTACATTCCTCCTGTATCCTCAAAGAGCACATGGCGGAGGAGAGATTCTGAACTGTAATGAAGAACTCTATCAACACCTGAGTACCAAGACAGAAACAGAAAAAGCGTACATTCCAAATCTCTCAGCCATGCCAGGATGATACCAAACAGGCTCCACAACAGCTTTACTAACCGCAACCTCAATACCAGGTTCCTCCTCACTCAGACTCCCATCCTCGTTCCTCAATGGGCAGCTCTTTATGGGTGGAACAATGAGAAGGAAGGGGGACAGATAAAACACACACATTCCAACACCCAGATTCATAACTTCAATAACCACCTCCATCGCTTTCTTAACATAAGAGGACTGCACTACCGCAGTGGTGTAGGGATCATCAGCATCAACATTATCATTACTAAATGTGGGGGTGATTAGCATTGGGCTTCACAGAAGTGAAGGTGGAAGAGGAAGAGGGAGAGTAACACAAAGAGAGAAGACAAGAGTCAGAGGAGAAAGGGGGGGATAACAAAGTGGAAAGGTAAATGAAGGAAGTAAGAGAAAGATGGAAGCAACACGAGCATGCAAAGGAGCATGAGCATGAGCAGAAGAGCAGCAAAGATGAAGCAAAGTAAACATGAAGGGCTTCATGCACACCAATGAAAGAAACAACGAGTGTCAAAGCTGGTTTGTGGAGCATAGAACACAAAGCCAACAACACAAAAGAATAACAAACCTCCAGTAACAATACCCAACATCCCCTCAGCCTCAATGAACAACTTAGTCATATCAAACCCTGCACTCAACTTGTGTGACCTCTAGCAAAGAAGGGAGGAGATGACAGGATAAAGAGCAGATGGGGAGTTAGTGTTGAAACATTGATGAGGTGTTGCTCATTGAGGTAGGGGACTTGAGGTTGAAACTGTTGCAACTCATGACCACCCATACAACATTGCTTAGTAAGATCAGTGCAGACCAGTTCATAAGACCCTTATTGGTGCCCATTCAATATGGCAAACTGGCTTGTAGTGGGACCTGAATGGTATGTGTGAATATCAGGTGTTCCTGAGAGATCTGTATCAAGATATAACAGGGGACTACAGACTCTGGATTTAGTGGCGATCTGAACCTTAAGTTTCTGAAGACTGCAAGTAGTCTGTGAGTAGCCTGCGATCACATGTCAACATATAGGATAACCAGTAGCTGAATAAACAACCAAAAAATGAAAGTAATTCCTATGAAGAATGTCATAGATGATTAATCATTGCTTTTACAAGCACAGGAATAGTTTATTGGCATTGCTCATAGAAGAATTGCCTGACGTTTTCAATGAACTGAGCAAGGCTATTGCAAGTTTATTCAACATGGAACCTGGTTCAAAATGAGTAAGGTAGACGACATTCATAAACAACTAACATCACATGTGTGTTACTTTACTGTGACAATCTGTCTAAAAATGGAAAATTTTCTTCGAAATCATAATAGAACAACAATATGATACTTTATAAGGTAAATTGCTTGAGGGAAATATACATATAAGTGAATAGAACATATCTACTGATACACATGTAAAAAGATAACAACATACTGTAAAATTAAAATTCTTCAAATCTTGATTTCGAGATTCCAGTACAGAGCGTGTTGAGTGCGAAAACAGCGGGGAGGGGCTGAGTTCCCGTGCCGCCTCCCATAATTAAACAAGGGATTAAAACATAATAAAACCTATTAAAACACATACTCCACCTCAGTACTGGTTTTAAACCTTTAAACCAACAATAAAATAAATATTACTTTACCTTTAAAAACACGACGTTGCATTCTTTACACGAGTACCAAGAAACCTAGAACTAAGAAACCTGACAATGACAAAGTCAGCATGAGATACAATGGGTGGAGATAGACAAAACACGGACTTACTAAATCCCTGAGACCCTGAATCCCTGAGACGACGAGACAAGCAAGACAGAGAGAGAGAGAGTGCGAGAAAGGGGGAAAGGAAGCAAGAAAGGAAAGAGAACGAGTACCCCAACAGTCAGGAGTTCACACGGAAGCGGAAAACCGACCCGTTAGGCCAAAGTAAATGAAATTGATACGAGCAGCTGGCGCTGCCGCATCGGCTGATTACCTGATTAGGAAGGTAACCGATGGGACGCTCAAACGAGCGCATGTCGCAGAATGGGAGCACGTTGGGTTATGCACACAATTGGTTGACCGCCGCCTGGGCGCTGACAACACGTTACCTTATACACGGACCGGAGAAACACTGGAGATCAATTATAAGTTTATTACTATGCAATTTGTAAGTAAGTAGATAAGAAAAGGTATATAGATGAGCGAGGAGGGAATGAAACGGCAGGAACTGCCAGGCATTCTTCCCCCCACAGATAGGGTGGTATACAGACAAGAATCAGAATTAGTTATGAGACGTTTTGACATTGAATTACATACTGAGTTTGCTGAATTGAAACCTGAATACCTTGAATTTTGAATACCTTGACGTGTTCTAAGAATAAAACCAAGTTAAACTGATCTATAAATAACTTGTTCTATATTTGAAATTGAAATCATTGCGCCCCTCGAACTTACTGAATCTACACCTCGGGATTTAAGTTTATTATTATATTTGGGATTTTACATTCTAAGTATTTAAGTACTACTTAAAACTCATCGCATGACTCAACACTACCAAGTTTTGTAATTTTTGGGTGCATACTTGCTGAGAAGAGGTATTTTTAGTATTTATTCCACATCAGTCTCAAAGGCTTGATCAATCACTCAGGTATCACAAAGAAACTGCCTCAGTTGATGACTTATATCTAAACCTTTACTTAAATATATGATGTATAATCTCAGATCAAATTAATGAACTCATGTGTAACAGTGTAATTGCTTGCATTCCAATTGCATTCACCTTCTATGCATGGCCATTGGTACTGAGTATTGAAACTTTGACTGGTTACCACATAACCTACCTATTTCAAATTCCTCATTATAATTACTGGGTCTTATCTGGGTAATTCACAATTGCATTATTACTGAGATAAGTGTGCATTGATACAGTACACTTCAAGTTTTTTCTCTTATCCTTGCAGTGCCTACAGAATTTCAACATATTTGTCTTCTCTGGTGCATTCTCAGCTGTACTTTGGTAAAATTTCAGAACACTATTTAAAGCAATCCTTTCCATAGAAGCATATTATGCTTATATTTGTGGATGAGCATTATGCAATGTGAGTTCACTTCACCATTCCCATGCCAAACTCTGGCTGCAGCACAAAATGTGCCACTTGTCTCCACAAACACATTTTAATCACAAAAAAAAGGCATACTGGATAATTTCGACCAAGTGTTCAGACCCTTTTAGGTGTGATGGTCAAAACCTCTGTTCACAGCCCTATAGAATGTGTGACACCTGAAGTGAACTGTTCACAGCCTAAGCCATTAGGTGAGTGAAATTTAGGCTGGAATAGATTTGAATGGCTTTCAACTGTAATTATTATACTCATTACACACTTCAGGAGGTATATATTGGTACCAACACTGTTTTAAATATTACTACTCATTTTATTTTATTTTAAATAATTTTTCATAATTTTTTGCTTTCCTTGTACCTGTGTTCATGAGTCTTTGTAACATGTGACTAACAGCTAAATCTGTTCTGTTCATGGCCCTGTGTGACGTGTGACCAAACAGTTGGTTGAAATTATCCAGTATGTGTGTGCACTAGTATGCTGGTCACTATTCTCTCAAGCCACATTTGTGAAAACATATCTGGTTGTAAAGCTATTCAACTTATTGGTATGGCTACCACAAGAATTGCCATTTTCAGACATATCACGAGGTCTTTACACTCCCCCCTAAATTCCTTCCGGAGTCTGGACGGAATCTGCAGACTCCCCGGAAAGTCCACGGAATTTCCACGGAATTTCCGGCCATTCCACAGACTCCATCCGGACTCCAGGTGGACTTGTTTTGGCAGAGACACCAGCCAAATTTTAGTTTTCTGGTCCGGGTGCTTAAATTCTGCCTTTCAGCCAGAATTCCGAAGGAATTTGCTATACCAGACTCCACCTGGAATCCACATGGATTCCAGGTAGCTTGTATTAATTAGTAGTTTATTACTTATTTTACTTGTATCATAAATAAATTAGTAGAGCATGGCATAGTTGCATAGTTTGAACCAGTATTGTTGTGATGATTACATAACACCCATTCACATGATAGTGGATAGTGTGCATAACTATTACACTATGGCTAGCTTGTGCATGGGCACATGCTGTACAGTTCACAACTTCTATGACTATGTCAAGTGTGACACTGTGTGCTGAGTGTGATACTATGCATTGAGCATATCACTATGTGCTGAGTGTGACATGATGCATTGAGTGTGACACTATGTGTTAAGTGTGACACCAAGCATTGAGTGTAACATGATGCATTGAATGTGACACTACACATTGAGTATGATACTATGCATTAAGTGTGACACTGTGCGTTGAAACGGGTACTTGTATTCTAGATGTAAATTCTGCTATGTTTCCACAGCAAGATCACTTCTAACTTGTACAAAAACTCCGAAAATGCGAGTGACGGGTAAGGTAGTGCTCCTCTTTATGTTAAGGTATCTTTAAGTTCGCTTTTCAATCCCAAATGAACCGAAACAATAATGATTTATTGTAAGAAAAAGAAGTAATACTCTTTGTACTACTCCGAAATTGCAAGACTTTAATTAACACCTTTGTGCTAACTTAAATCCTTCGAACTGGTTGAAAGCAACCCTTTGCTTTCCTTGATTTCGCTTTACTCAAAATCCCAAATACTAGACCCTCACTGGAATCTCAGTCCTTTGTACTTTGTAGTAAACACACAATTCCGATAAAATCACTTTAAATTCCTTTGAAACACCTAGACCAAAACCACTACCCTATACCTATGTACTGGGCAAGAAAGGCGCTAAGCTGCTTCCTTTGCCACCCTCTAATGTACCTAGTTATATACAGAATTGAAAAACATATTACAAAGCAAGTTCTCAGATCATAAATACTAAATATGTACAGTGAAAACATATGGAAACACTACTCTCATCTATTAGTCAGATCCTCATTACTATTGGTAATATTATTACCCAGGTCCAGGCTGTGAAGCACTGCGCATTAATCATTCATAACCAATCTCCTATGTTTCAGGACCTTAGATGTCCTTATCAATGCTATTTCTGGTAGATAAGCATCATTTACATATCTGATTGGTTTATCAGCCTTATATCGGCCGGAATCCCGTCCGTTGCATTGCTAATCATGGTCGATTAACATGTGTTTCTTTCTAGCTTCGGAACGAGCCCAAGGTCATCCATTTTCATGGAGATTTGACCTCTGTATGCCCTCAGAATATATGCTGATTATTCCATTACTGCAATTTACCATTGATACAGCATATTACACTTGTTCTTTAGAATAGATTTCATTCATTAGAGGTATGTATTACTCATAGACCAATATTTACATTCTGTAGAGTTTTGTACTCCGAGTAATGCATAGATTTCCTTATTAATATTCCATTATATCATGTCTGACTAATTGTTTAATATCATTCCTGTTGCCAAATAAACAATTATATCGGTCTTAGAACATAACAAACACCTGTACAAGTCATGTGACTGATGCTAAAGCGGTCCATTTTAATGATTATATTCTCATTCCTTTATTTCCAGGTTAGTGGTAGGTTGGACATTGGAGCACTTATACTGTATAAGTATATTTGTAGATGGTATATGACTATGAATATTAAGTCAATTTGTTGAGTGCTTGCTATTAAATAGCAGTCCATGGATCTTTATTTATTATATGGGCTTCCTCAATGTGTTCAGCTTTAATGCTGAAAATGATAAAAATGCACAATTTTACACCTAAATGCGCAAGCGGCGTCACAGCGTTAAGTGTGACACCATGTGTTGAGCATGACACTATGTGTTGAGTGTGACACTGTGTGTTGAGTGTGACATGATGCATTGAATGTGACACTACACATTGAGTGTGACACTATGCATTAAGTGTGACACTGTGCATTAAGTGTGACACTGTGCATTAAGTGTGACACTGTGCATTAAGTGTGACACTGTGCATTAAGTGTGACACAATGTGTTGAGTGTGACACCGTGTGTTGAGTGTGACATGATGTGTTGCATGTGACACTGAGTGTTGAATGTGAGAACTGTGACATGATGTGTTGAGTGTGACACTGTGTGTTGAGTGTGACATGATGTGTTGAGTGTGACACACAGGCATCACAATGTTCGCTTAGTATCACACTTGTCAATTTCACATAGTGTCACAGTATCTTTTTACATAATGACACTTCTTTCACATGGTGTCACACTTTTCGCTTAGTGTCACACTCAACACGTAGTGTCACACTCAACACGTAGTGTCACACTCAACACGTAGTGTCACACTCAACACGTAGTGTCACACTCAACACGTAGTGTCACACTCAACATGTAGTGTCACACTCAACACGTAGTGTCACACTCAACACGTAGTGTCACACTCAACACGTAGTGTCACACTCAACACGTAGTGTCACACTCAACACGTAGTGTCACACTCAACACGTAGTGTCACACTCAACACGTAGTGTCACACTCAACACGTAGTGTCACACTCAACATGTAAGCACACGGTGTCACACTCAGCACACAGTGTCACACTAGATGTGACTATGGGAAAACCCATCAATTGGAAAATTTCTCATTCCACCTGGATTCCACCCAGAAAAAATATTCTTTAACATGGACTCAATGTGGACTTTGTCCGGAAATTATCTTGTCCATCCGGACTCCATCCAGAAAATCTGTGTTCCATGTGGATTCCATCTGGAAAATCTGGTTTTGATATGGAGTCCACCCGGAAATTCTGGACATTTTCTTGTCCATCCGGAGTCTGTCCGGAAATTGGGGGGGAGGGTAAAGTACTGCATATCACACTCATCATGTGATGTTAGTTGTTTATGAATGTCATCTACCTTATATGATATGGAAATTATTTATGACTGCAGTAAAGGAAGGCCAAAAGGTGCTCTCTAGTGACTTTATTGGTGATATTGAAGTCAATGATGCCATTCTTTCCAGTAGTCAGCAAGATCTCATGGAAGGCATTGCGGCCAGTGAAACTGGAGATTGGAGTAGGGTCCTAAAGGTTGATTGTGGCCAGTGGGGAGAGAACATACAGTGAAGGTACCATTAGGGGTGGCCAAACAAATATTATTGTCAATGATACCAATGTAGGAGAAGGCACCAATGTCAGAACTATAAATTTCAAAAATGTTGAAGCCTTAATCCCTGAAGAGATCAACACCAGTGAGGGGAATGCTGGAGTTCTAGCTGGTAAAGCACTTTGAGCTGTCAGTAGGAATGAGGGGTGTGCAGAATTGTCCCCTCTGTCCCTTCTTGGGGTTAGCAGGAAGTGTGATAATGTAACACCAGGGGATCTGAATGGTGAATACCATCAGCAATGACAGAGTCCTGTGTGCTAGGAGCAGCTTGAATGCTAGAGACAAGTAGGGAAATAGCAAGGAGGGAAGTTATATACCTTTCAGACAAGCACTGTACTCTAGATAAAGTGAGAACAACATGGAATGTTGACATAGCACTGATGCTGTTGCAGCTGAAGACATCACAAGGAGAGAATGTGCAAGCCTTGTGCTTACACATTATGTCTCATTTAAGAAAAAATATTAACACTTTAAAATATCTATATCATAAATATAATACAAAATCCTTCTTAAACTCTAGGCCTATACATTAACAACCACCCAATAACAATACAGCTATAACACTCTGGCACATATAGTATTCTTAGCTGCAATTGCGAATTGGTTGATGTAGGAATGGATTTCAAGTATGGTGAGTTAATGTAGAGGTGTAGTCCTCCACAGGGTGAGCCTTCCTCAGTCCCAAGTGCATAAGACCAGTTCTATAGGGAGAAACTAGCTACACAGGCATAGGGATGACGGTAAGAAAGACTAAAAAGTGGTGATGTAAGCAAGTCTACTTATGTACTACTGTAAACCTTAACCCAACTCTTACAGTTAATGTGGGATTAGAAGAGTCTGGGTAGATAGTGGGATAGGGGATCTGATGGGGGTTATGTTGTCTGCCTTGAGACCAGAGAGTTGGGCTGCATGGCCTATTGTGATGATTTGGGAGTAGATGTAGCCACCTATTGCATGCACTGCATCTACTATCTATAGAAAAGCATGTAGGGTTAATTGTAATGTGTAGCAGAACAGTGGAAGAACAACATACCTCTTTCCAAGCTTCAACCTGAGCATCACTCCATATTCCTGGGCTATTGGCATATCTGGTGTCATGGGTGAAAGTTGATTTCACATAATGACATGAATACAGTTAAATCACTCAAAGATAGAAAAGAAAGCACTTGGAACACCTAGTAATACCTTAACAAACAATATCTAATACTCACTACTATTCCACTATTAATCAGAATAAATCACATACAAGCAACTAATCAATATACTAACAAATAGAGCCACATAATACATAAACACTAAAAGTTCATTACTAATCAGAACAATTAAATACAAACAAGCAATTACATTACCAGTCTATTACTAATCAAGAAAAACATACACAAATACTTAATCATACTACTAGTCCAGCACTAATCAGAATAACATTATTATATAAACAACTACATCAAGACTAATATGTACAAATAATTATACCCTGTACAAAATAAGAAGCCTTCAGGTACAAATAAAAGAGCACTATTGTTTTCAAGAGCTATTAATAGTATATCCATTGTGCTAAATATAGCCATTGTTCTTTCAAGTACTATTAATAGCATTTCTATTGTGTTAAATATACTCATTGTCTAAGATGCTGACTCATGCATCCTAAATTGGAGAACAATGGAGAAAAGGATGACTCATGCTTTCCCCAGTTGGAGAACAATGAGAAAGTAGGTGTGAGATATGATTAGTCAGCAGGAAGGAAAAGGCATATAAGGAGGAGGATTTGGCCTGTAGAATTAACAACTTATACCTAGTTTACATTTGTTTGTATCCCTTTGCAGTTGTAGCACACAACCCTTACCTACTAAATATAACCTATATACTTTCACTCTACTCAGTACATGTATTGTCTGAGTCACATATAAAGTGTCAACAGTAAAGTGTGAAACTAATTTGTATTATTTGTGTCTACTCAGATAGTAAGGCACCATATCTTCATAAAGTAACAGCAGCAGCATCATATTTGTGTCCACTCAGATAGTGAGGCACCATATCTTTGTAAAGTAACAGCAGCAGCATCATATTTGTGTCCACTCAGATAGTGAGGCACCATATCTTTGTAAAGTAACAGCAGCAGCATCATATTGTGTCCACTCAGATAGTGAGGCACTGTATCTTTGTAAAGTAACAGCAGCAGCATCATATTTGTGTCCGCTCAGATAGTGAGGCACCATATCTTTGTAAAGTAACAGCAGCAGCATCATATTGTGTCCACTCAGATAGTGAGGCACTGTATCTTTGTAAAGTAACAGCAGCAGCATCATATTTGTGTCCGCTCAGATAGTGAGGCACCATATCTTTGTAAAGTAACAGCAGCAGCATCATATTGTGTCCACTCAGATAGTGAGGCACTGTATCTTTGTAAAGTAACAGCAGCAGCATCATATTTGTGTCCACTCAGATAGTGAGGCACTGTATCTTCATAAAGTAACAGCAGCAGTATCATATTTGTGTCCACTCAGATAGTGAGGCACCTTAACTTCATAAATTATATATGTGCCCCAGTTGTGAAGTAAGAAGCAGAAACTGTCAGGGACTTCAACATAATAGTGACCTATATCTTCAGCCTACCCTTCACCTGCAAGCCCTTGCCACAATCCTAGTTGTTGTGCTTGCTATTCACCTGCTCTTCTAAACTTACCTACCCACCTCTACACTTAAATATACATCTGTGTTCATCACCAAACCTCTTGAGTTAAGGAGAATATCTACAAATAATATCCCCCAAAACTCAGGTGCAAAGCATGAACAAAGTCACTTCCTGCTGACCACCTTAGATAATTATTATCTTAAACTGACACCAGCTACCTCAAGAGAGATAAGAGTGCCTTCAGTGATAATAAGTGTCCCAGGGGAAAATCACTGGGTGTAGTACTCTTTCATTAGTTTGGTGTAAAGCACATGCATATACTTGAAGTTATGTGAGGTCATTACACTGCTCCACGGAATCAGGTGGAGTCCACCTGGAGTCCAGGTATTCCACCTGAAGTTCACCTGGACTCCACTGGACTCTACCTGAAGTCCACCTGGACTCAGACATGCTATTTTATATGTCTAAGTTCAGGTGGAGTCCAGCTGAAGTCCAGTAGTCCAGGTGAAATTCTGGATTCTACCTGAAGTCCACTGGACTGAGTTCAGGAAATCACTGGAAATCACCTGGACTCCAGCTGGACTCTAGCTGGACTCTAGCTGGAATCTAGCTGGACTCCGTACATTAATTCCTTTAGTGTCTCTTACTATAATTAAGTAAAAATAAATAATTTTAAATATTCACGTAAATACTTTTGTCCTCAACAAGAATTGAACTTAAGACCTAGTCAGTTAACAACAGTAATAATTACCAGTAAGCCACAGGACCTTGTGAGTTTATTGACCATTACTCCCTATAGCCCATTCTCGATGACATCTCACATGCCGTTACTGCCAGCGCATTTGATGTCGTCTGCATCGTCGACAACAATATTCTCACATCTCCTCCCTCCCTCTGTTCTCTCTCCGTCTTTGTGCTTCTTCAACCCCTTGTTCTCTAGGCCCTCTCCCTCTTCAAGTCAACAGGCAACGTCGTCACACACTGAAATGGGGTACTTGTGTTCTAGTAGTGAAATTGGCTCTATGTTTGCAACTTATTTCACTATAAAATTCACAAGACTCTTTAAGTGCGAGTTGTGGGAAAGGTGGGTGTTCCTTCTTATTGTCTTATGCAAGTTTAAATCATTTGAAAAGCCTTTGAATCGAAATGCAATAGAATTTTATTGTAGAATTCAAGTAATACACCTTTGTACTACTTTAAACTTTGTAGAAGTGTCTTAACAACCCTTTGCTAGTACAACTTCTTAGAAAACCGAAACAAGAGCAACCCTTTACTCTTATGGAACCACTTTATTGAAATAACTAAGTCCTACAGTTGAGGACAGTCAAAGTCAACAAATTTTATAACTCAGCCGCATGATTTTTTATGAAAAAACTAACTTCATATTCAGATTCAGAGGCCTAAAATACATTAGAAAAGGCATTTTAGAAGTTATTCCCACGGTATTTGAAGGTGGCCAAATTTTTTGGACAAAAAAACGAATTGTATGTACATGTTTGAACACTATTAGGTAAGTCAGTGCCTATCTTTACCATGACCAATTGCTTCCATAGCCTCCATTGCTGCATTAGACACTCTGCCCATTCTGCTGCTTTTCCAGTGAGCCCTATATGATATGCATCCATAAATCGCCATGTGCGATTGATAAACCATTGAATTACATCCACTGGGCAAGCATCAAGATATTGTAATGCAATATTCTTGGCCTCCTGGAAGGTCTTTTTGTCTGCTTCATGATATCTGTATTTACACCAGCCCCAATACTAGACTATTTTGTAAGTGTTATAAGCTTTAATTGCATGAAATTCTCACCATTTCAATAGGGTTAAGCTCACAGTGAAACTTGGGTAAAAAAATACATTCATGGTCAGCCTCTTTTATCAAAATTTCTATCATTGATTCTTGATTCTTGAAATCATCCTGTTGGCTGAGAAGCTGAGCCATACAGCAATTCTGACTATCAATTGGACATACTGGTGAGCACTTGGAGCGTAATTTCTGAACATTGAACCCCCTTTCTTCCAAGACAGTTTTTAAACCTTTTGCTGCACCATTTGGCAGTGTCATTGCTTGATGCCTCCCCCAAAATTCAGGTGCTTCATTTGTCATTGGGATAATGGTATCTTTCTGTTTTCTTTGCTTCCCACCATCAGACTTATTCATTTCAAATGCTTTTAGTGCATCAGGTGGAAGGGCTGCATGTGCAGAAGACTGATCAAATATGAAAAGTGCTTGCTTTCCAGGATGTGCAAGCTCAAAAATCCTAATTGCATTCTTTATTTGTTCCAGAAGCTGTTTTGTATCCCACCAAGGATCACCATCTGCTCCAGGATATATAATTTTTCTTGCATCATGTGTAATTTTACCATCTTCACCAATCACAACCAGTCGACCATTTTCAGGGTTTAAAAAGTCAGAGACATGTATTAGTCGCCCATGTCCCTTCTTACGTAGAACTTGTTCTCCAGTTTGAAGCCTATGTTATGTTCAGTAGACATATTTTAATACAATAAAGCACTTACCAGGCTCGACTAGTTAGATCATTTGCATGAAAACAGCATTCATCATGGAATAAAGGGATTATCTCTCACTCTCCAGGCAAAAGAGTAGGCCCTACTCGTATTAATTCTGGTCCTACATATTGTGCCATTCATGCTCGGAATTTCTTCATCAATGGCAAGAACTCTTTATCTCGATAATAAACCACATCCACCCACTCATGCCCATCCATATAAACTCCTTTCATTATTACAGAGTATCGCCACCCAAGTTTTATAAGCCATCGTTGTCCAGTCCGAAGACTGAGCTTCTTAACAGGAGATACTCCAATTTCTGGAAAGATAACTTCGTTAACATGTTTGACAAGTACTCTTGGTGTCACCTTTCCACTGGGAAGATTTTTTAGAAACAGTAAAACTTTTGATTTAACAACTTCATCATGTAACCATGAATGAGACATGTGTAAACCACCCCGATGTTCTTTTGGCAATTGTTCAAATGTTTGGTAATGACGTGCAAGATCCCTCACACGTCTTGCAAACCAAGTCCCAGTGCCATCTTTCCACTGCTGTGCAATATCATAGCTAGCCTGCATGTGTGAAATACCCTTCAAACGTAGTGTAGCAAAATTTGCTAGTATCATCAATTGGTTTAGTTGCAAATGTGAAAGGGTTTTGCTATTTTTCTTAATTTGATCTCTAATCTTTGCTCGCAAGATATCCCAAGGGTGCACTTCAGCTTGTGGATCACATACATTCTCGTCAAGTTCATCCTCCCAGGCCTCACCATCTGCTTCATCAAGCTCTAGCATATTAGCAACCTCTGCCTCAATCTGATTGATAAATTCCTGGTCAACATTTCCATCATCACTTGGAACAATAACTTGCTCAAGCAGATCAAGATCTGATACAGATCCACCTGCAACACTAGGTGAGTATTCATTTTCTGAGGCAACAGCAGATGATGGTGGAAGCTCTTCCACTAGTTCAGGGTTATTTGATACTCCTGGTACAAGCTGCTTTTTACTTCTCTTAGCAGGAGAAGTTTTTGAACTTGGTCCAGCTTCATCTGAGTCACTGCTATTTAATGATATGACTTCTCGCTTATCTGATGGCAAAATTTTCGATGGTACAGTACTGTGAGGTTTCAAAAACAGATCCAGTCGTGTTTGATCTGAAAATCCTTTTTTGTAGCGACGCTGTGTGCAAGAGGATTTGCTCATTACATCAGGTCCTTTTATGTATTGTTTTGGATGCTCTAAAATGCAGGTAAGCTTAGCTTTGAATAATAATTGTTGTGATTATATACTCACCTATGCTGTGAACCCCTTTGTGCTTCTTCAATGTTGATGGAAGCCATTCACCATCCTTATCATCAAGCTTTGTCACCATATCTACCAGTGTGTCCCCAAGATTGACATCCTCCCATGCATCAATCTCTAACTCATTGTCATTATCTGACTCAGTCAGTGCTTGATCTTCTATTTCCCAGTTCACTCGCAGGCTGTCTAATACAAGTGAATCTTCATCCGTTGTCTGATCAGCTGGGAGATCTGAATCAATAATTTGAGCACTTGGAGTTTGCACTCCTTCACTTGATACATCTGAAGGGGTTGGTGATGCTTGAGACAGATTTCTTAGTCCAAGCATATTAGGTTTGTGTTTCTTTGATGGACGACCTCGAGGACAGCTCATGGTGGGTGGTGGAATGAGTTACATTGCAATTGACATCTTACAATACTTATCTTGTTGTATTTAGCGAGTGTGAAAATCAGTCAGATAGCAAATATAGCATCTTATCTCACATCATTGTTCCTATTTGGCAGTTCACACCATGTACAGATGCAACTTTTGTTCGATTTTTTGCTCAACAACCACTCAATAAAATGTCTCAATAAATTGGAATCATTAATAGTACATAAAAAGGAGTCTATTGGCGCTTTTTTCATGAATTTAACGGTTTTTTTTTACAGTTGGCCAAATTTTTTGGGAATAAAAAAATCAATTCCTATTTTTAGAAGGAACGGCTCATAGGATCGTCACGAAAATTGTATCAAATGAAAGCTATTTCAAGTACTTAGCTTTCATTCCCAAAGAAGTCCAAGGCCAAAAAAAATCGTTGATTTTTTTTGCTGACTTTGACTGTCCTCAACTGTAGGCCCTCTCTGGAGTCTCAGAACTTCAATTCTTTCCAATAAGATACCCAAAATGCGAACCAAAACAATATATTCTTTGAAACAAATAAGACCTAAACCACTACCCAATACCTATTGTACCTGGGCAAGAAAGGTGCGAATCTGCTTGCCTTTCTACCCTCTATAGTACCTACTTAAATATACAAAGCCCAGAACTATTATTATGATTTTCCCAGACATTGTATACTACATATATCTACCTGAAACACATCCCCTGTCCTTATTTGTGTCTTTATTTAGCTATCATTTGACTATGAGTCACTCCGAGGCATTAGAATCCTCTAGAATGTTCAATTCCCATGGTTTTCAGATGCTACAGTGTCTCATCATTGATCATTTTGGGTAGATCATCATAAAATTGTCATCTTTGATCTAATGTTTTGTTCTTATCCAGGCCTGTGCTTCGGTGAGACCATTCCCTAATATACTAGAATAGAATGTACTAAATTCTAGCTTCCGATCAAGACCAAAATCATCCTGATTGATGAAGAATTGACTATTCTACATCACTTTGAAATATTCTTTAATTCATATTTATGTCATTGACTATTTGTTAGACTTCAATCCTGATGCCAAACAAACAATTTAGCGGTATCAAAGTGAAATTAAAACATATACAAGTCATGTGACTGGCAGAAAAGCGGTCCCTTCAATATTTAATATCTTTTCCTACACACCAGGCTAATGGTAGGTTGGACATAGAAGCACTTGTACTATATTTTATGATATGAACTGTTGAATATTAACCCAAATAAAAGGCCAATAAGTACAAGGCTTGCTATTTTGTAGCAGTCCATAGATCTTTATTTATTATCTGGGGTTCATTAATGTGTACAGATTTAAGACTGTAAATGGTAGAAATGTGCAATTTTACGCCTAAATGCACAGGTGGTGTCACAGTGCCCACCTTCTCCGGTGTTGACTCGAAAAGGTACATTCCTCTGGATCTCGTTGTTGTCGTTGCGCTGTTGTCATTTCACAGCGTCCCCGTCGACGAACCGCTTCCCAGCTCACCATTCAATCATCCTGATTGACATTCAAGCATAGCTGCAGCACTGCCCAGCATCTCCTCTCTCCCCTGCTATCTCCCCTTGCCATCCTCCCTCTCTTGTTTTCATTGCCACATCGTGCCATCACCTACCCCCCTCCTCTCATCAGGCCATCATCCACCCCCTCCTCTTGTTGTTGCTGGCATGGCGTGCCGTTTCCCTTCATCACGCCATCACCCTCTTCATGGTCTCCTCCCCTGACACCATGTCGTCTTCTGCCTGTGCTGTCCCCCTCTCGTTGTCATCTTCTGTCCATGCTGTCCCCCTCTCGTTGTCGTCGCCACGTCACACCGTCACCTATCCCCCTCCTCTCATTGTCATAGGAATGGCGTGTCTCCTTTCGTCACACCATTTCCTCTTCATGCCACCCCCTCTTCAACACTTTGACATGCCCACCTCCTTCGGCGTCCAGCTAGTCATTGACATCAATGATAAATCAACGACCCTGGCCTCTCCCCTGCCCTCCTCCATCTCGCATTGGGCCTTAGTCGCTGTTTCGTCATCAATGATGTTGGTGTCAACTACACAGCCCCCAGCCTTTCCCTTCACTTGTTGACAATGACAACGATGCATCAGTGGCCCCAGCACCCTTTCCCCACCCTCTTCTTTCCATCGTTGACATAGCACTGCCTACTTGATGACATCGGCATCAAGTCCACAGTCCCAGCACGCCCCCCTCCCCCATGTCTCCTCTTGTCTAGCAAGTGACGAGCACCACACCAAGCACTGCAATGCTGCCACCTCCCCGTCCTGCTAGTAACGTGGTGAGGCCGACGCCATGCCATCACCCCTCCTCCTCCCATCGCCTCTCACCATGTCCACAGTCCCAGCATGCCCCCCTCCCCCATGTCTCCTCTCATCTACAAGTGACAAGCACCGCAATGCCGCTGCCTCCCCGTCCCAACTTCCACCACCTCACACCACACTGCCACCTCGCACTGTAATACCACCACCACCACCGCCACTACACCACCACCGCGCATCCACCACCTACCACCCCACATGACCGTATCACTGTCCCAACGGCAGAATGAATGATGGCGTACAGGGGGAATAATGTACAGGGGGATAGTGTAGAAGGGGAATAGCGTAGAAAGGGAATAGCATAGAGAGTGTAGAGAGGGAGACAGTGCAGAGGGAGGAGATGGAGGCAGGATAGAGGGGGGATAGCATAGAGGGGGGAGACAGAGACAGCATAGAGGGGTGGGATAGCGTAGAGGGGGGAGACAGAGACAGCATAGAGGGGGGAAGTGTAGAGGGGGAGACAGCATAGAGGGGGAGACAGCGTAGAGGGGGAGACAGTGTAGAGGAGGGATAGTGTAGAGGAAAGCATAGGGGGAGAGATGGTGTAGAGGAGGGAGGGGGGAGGGGGGAGTCCACATGGAGCCTCCTGCCATTGCCTGTTGTCATGTAGCTTCAGCCTGTCGCAAGGTTCTTAAAATTGGCTACTGTTAGTGTACATATAGCATATTATTTACTATTATGAATGGTGATTAGTGTTGGCCAAATACCATGGCATATGATAAGTTAGCCAGAAACTAGTGAGCATGAGTTTGGGGATAAAATAGCAGAAATATTTGCAGAGCGATCCAAAACTTTACATCAATTTTTGTTGTCACCTTCCCCTTACTTCCCATTCTAATTGTGGAATCAATCCCTTAACTACTTTGATATTACAATTGATACCATCATCTATTTTTGTAAGCGATACTGATTGTTCTTCTAATTGCGGAAGCGATCCCTTAACCACTTTTTTATTACAATCGATACCACTATCTATTTTTGCAAGCGTTACTGATCATTCTCAATTTAGTCTATCCAGGTGGTCACATGACCGGCTATAGCTGCTGCCGCTGCACCAAACTCAAAGGATCCCAAAGGCTGCTATTTATTTTTAGATAAAAAGCGGACATGTGCCAGGTTATTTATTTTAGACAGCCAATAACAACAGCTGCTAGAATGTCAAATATATGGCATCATGAACCTGAAGGTTCTTTCTTCCCTTCCACTTGCAACCCTACAGTTTACTTGTTTCTGAACATTTCACTGCTGTTTTTTGATATATTTCAATATGGTGACTACTAGAAAATCATCAAATACTGCTGCTGCTGCATCTGCTAGTCAGGAGGAGGCTGGAGGTGCTGTGGGGGTGTCCAAGGCTCAAGGTAAAGGTGCCAAGGCAGCTAAGGAAAAGAAGAAAAAAGGCTCAAAGTATGTATCTCAATATATTCCTGGACTGAGGCATCTAATTAAATTCATAAAAAGGAAAACATCAATCCAGAGATTGGAAGAAGATCAGAATGCAGATACTCCTCAATATTTGACCCTGTATTTCAATATTATAATCATTATTTAACAATCTAACATTTTTACAGGGCTGAAAAAGTACTGGCAGAGGAGAATGTTTCTATTGCTCCTCCCCTCGTACTATGACAAATACTGGGTCTATCAAGCAGACCCAAGCTTCTGCCTCAGGGAATAAGGACACACTGAATGAGGAGGAAACACTCCTACCTCTAGAATCTCAAATGGCTGTAGGGTCTATCAAGCAGGCCAATACCTCTGGTACTTCTGGAAATATGAGGTCTATCAAAAAGACCAATAGTTTTGTCTCAGGGAGTAAGGAAGCTTTAAATGAGAAGGAACCTTCTCTGGAATCTCAGACCAATATTTCTGTCTCAGGATGTAAGGATACATTGAATGAGGAGGAAATACTCCTACCTCTTGAATCTCAGGTGGTTGCAGAGTCTAACAAGCAGACCAATATTTCTACCCCAGGGAGTAAGGATATATTGAATGAGGAGGAAACACTCCTACCTCTTGGATCTCAGGTGATTGCAGGGTCTAACAAGCAGACCAATATTTCTGCCTCAGGGAGTAAGAATATACTGAATGAGGTACCTTTGGGATTTCAAGATATATTGAATGAGGAGAAAACACCTCTACACCTTGGATCTCAGGTGGCTTCAGGGTCTGTCAAACAGACCAATACTTCTGTAGAGGAGGAAACACTCCTACCTTTGGAATTTCAACTTCAAGACATAGAATTGGATAGTAAGAAATCTGAGAATGAGAGCTCATCTGAATCAGGAAGTTCAACAGAATCTGGGAGTGAAAGTGTAAATGATGCAGCAATGGATATTGATACTGATATCACTCCCAAGAAAGCAAAACCTGTTCTCAAGCGTGGACGTGCTCCCCCCAGTCCTCAGGCTAAGTCAAGTGATACAAGGTCAACAAGCAAGGTGTCTCGACATTCAATCTCACATAGTTCTGCATCATCAACTCCAAGTGAGATGTCTACAGACTACCTCCAGGGTGCATCACACACAGTGGGAGGGTTTTCACAAGGACAAGCCACAGGTAACACCTACAATTATGGTAATGAAGAGGAAGGTATGTTAATTAATATTAACAACTATCTATTCATTTGTTAACTTTTTATAGATCCTTTCATTACAACTCCAAACATCAAGGGAGATATTAGACTGTTCTTTAAGTCTGATACTTCAGAACCTGACTTTGTTATCACGGATCAAGAACCATCATCTGACTTTTATAATATTCTTGAAACCTTGGGGAATACATACTCTCCAGTTGCTAGTAAGTTCTTTAAATTTATTTTAAGCACTGTTCTAACAGGATGAATAGAGTGAAATGCCCGAATTTCTATTCGTGAAAATGGTTACTGGAGTCTGAAAGGAAAGTATTTGAATATATGTCAGAAGAAAAAGCCCATTAGTGCACACTGGAAATTGAGTGATCAGAAGAAATATTTCATTGAAGTTTTGGCTGTAAGTTGAATTTTATTTAGTAATATATTATAAACTCAATTTTTACAAGGATGGTGCAAATATTGAGCAGAAGAGTGAGAGTACTGGACTCATGGTATCCAAACCTTCAGGCTCCTCAGAGTCACATGAGGACATTGCCAATGCAATGCTAATTTCTCATTTCAATATTCCTGAGCGCCTACTTAAGAAATTGAGTAAAGAACAAGATATCCATGCAACATATGAAAAATATGAACTTATTGAGAGGATCTGGAATAAACACCAACCAGATCTGAGTACAATTGAGGCTGCATCAAAATCTACAGTTGACAAGAAGCAGATTATTAGTCTTTTGATAGCCCCATCCACATATTACTCATATGCAAACAGAGTATTTCCATTACTTCATTATTATCCTGAAATGATGGCATGGATGAAATGGGAGGAAGGCATTGATACCAATAAGGTCTGGAAATCGAAAAAAGCGAATTTTAACAATTTATTGAGTATTTTGGAAGGAAAAAGAGATGCCACTGAAAATGAGAATCAAATGAGGGAGGTAGAGTCTGAAGATGATCCTGAAAGTGAGGAGGAAGTTGTTAAAAAGAATAAAGGAAAGGGCAAACAGAGAGAAGACAAGGGAGACAAAGGAAAGAGTAAGGATAACAAGGAGGGAAAGGATAAGCCTAAGAGGTCTCATAGGAAGGACAAAGGGAAATCCAAAAAATTGTAAGAGTTGTTTTTTAAAAGATAATTTTTCTAGTGTTATAGATCAAATACTTTCAACAGTATTTGATAGTTTTCTTTATTTCCACTTTCAACAAGTGGTTGTTTAAATATGCTGTTCTGTCATTCATTTCCATTTTCAACAAATGGATTTAAATACCTAGGCCTTATCTGTAGAGTAAAATACTTCAACAGTATTTTTACTCATGTATATTTACTTGCTTTCAACAGCAAATTATTGTAGTTATGTATAGAACATTTTGAGTTAGAATACATTGACAGTATTTCTAATCTCATGTATACTATTGGTTTTGAACAGCCAAATTTCATTGTTTTCTCAATATTTGAATTTTAGCTAATAAATTTTGAATTTTGTTTCAACAGTTTCAATTATCAAAGGGCTCTGCAAATATGGACACTATGTTTACTTCTTGCCTTTATACCTCAAGTTAAAGCAGTCCCTCCCAAAGATTCATTTCCAGACATTCCATTCAAGTTATTCTCTTCATTTGTTCAAGATCATTTCAGCTCAGAGATTACTTTGGCAACAGTTTTAACAGTTCTATTCTCATTAACAAATAATGTGGATATTCTAAATTTGCATGCAAGAGCAAAAAATCCTAGACTTCAAGATGAATATTCTGTACCTGTTAATGGCTGGATTAAAGCACTTTCAACTGCTATAAAAGCTCATTTGGATGCAAAAATTGGGTTAGAGAATATGGAAGATACCCAACTATTCAATGCATCTGATAATCAGCAATATTTGAGTTCATCTATGCAGATAAGTACTATATCAAGAAAACTGGATGAGATGATAACTATTTTGGACTTGGACCCATATAAAAGAAATTCAAGTACTATGCAACTTTTAAAGCCAATTTCCACAAGTGAAATTGAACCAGTACTGCTAATTTGTCCAGCTCATCTTACTTGTTCAACTAATAATAAGGGATGTATTGGCTGAGCAATCCATGTACTCACACATGAACATGATAGAACACAGATCACACTTTTGAAAGGAATTAAGCTATATAAAAATGCATCAATTGTAGCTGGCTCTTGTACAAACTGTAAAGCTATTTATTATGCAGATCATAAAAGTGTTACTGCAAGCTCTGATGTTCCACAAGATCCACAAGTTAGTCCAAAGGATAAGCTCTTCTATAATAATGCAAAATATGTAAAAATTGGTCAGAGTATTTGGGCTGATAGAACATTTACAAATATGGTTGTTAATTCAGTATATCATTTTCATGCATCAACTGCTGCATATACAGAATTTTGGAATTACACTTTTTCAAATGGTGCAGAAAATACATATCCACCTATCTCACAGTGGCAAGTGTGGAAAGCTTTTGTTGAAGAAACAGTTAGACAGATATCTGTCTCAATGAATACATTTTTGCAAGTACCTGATAACATATCAACAGAAGCATTAACAAAGGAAGCATATGAACAATTAGGTCAAAATGGACTTATTGGTCAATCACTGGATCATTCCTGTAATGAGTGTACTCATCTATATAAAGCTACTGCTGACTTTATTACACCTGCTGATGATGCAGCAGTGGTTGGTATTGATGAAAACCAGTCTGTTCCTCCACTACAACAAAATGCTGAAAATAGAGAATTACAAAATATAGATAACAATGCAATGGAAACAGATGGTGCTGTTGAGCCAGATGTTAAAATGGTAGTGATAGATGGAATTGTTATGGGGCCAACTCATTGTGCATATAAAGATTGTTCAGCCAAACTGGTGAATGCATGCACTGGAGTATTTTGTCTGAGACATGAGAGCCAACATGAGGGATTGTGCAGAATGAAAAATTGCTATAATTGTCATGAACCAAATTCTAAAACATGTGTTAACCACAGACAGAACTGGTTTAGTCATATTACTCGATTTGGAAGACAATCTGTTCTTGGAATTAGAAGAATCATTAGGAGAAGTGCAGAAGAAGGTGCTCCTACATGGATGTGCTGGCTAAATCAAAGGAATAATCAGCCCCATGATGAGCCAGCTGGCCAGGCTCAGGAACCAGATAACTACTTTGTTGCTCCTCAATTTTATTGTGTGGAAACACTTTGTGCACCATGTAGAGTTGTTATTGCATGGACAAAATTTGTAAAGTCTGAAGGTGCAAGTCAAATTATGGATTTCTTAGAAGATATATATCCAACTCCTGAGTCAAGACCAAGCTATGTGTGCATTGATAAAGCATGTGTAGTTTTAAAGCATTTGATTACTTTACGTAACTGGAATATATGGAAAGCAACAACAAGATTTATAGTTGATTCTTATCATTATATAAATCACAGAGTTGGAGATTATTTATGTCGCACTTATTGCAACCCAAGCCCTCTAAATGGGTCAGCACCAAATTTGGTGATTGTAGAAAGAGATATAAATGGTAATCCACACTATAAACGAGCTCTTAATACTCAGGTAAGTTTTATTTTACTCATTTTATTAATTTCTAACACATTATGTAGGCATGTGAACAGTTAAATGCCTGGCTAGGTGGTTTTCAAGGAATTCTTAATAGAATGAGTGTTGACAATTTCAATTGGACTACACATGCTTTGCTTTATATTCATACTCAAAGAGTTGTTCAAAAACAAAGCAAAAGGAATAATCAGAATGAACAACCACAGCAAGCAGTACAACTTCCATATGATAATGAAGTTGAAATTGATGGAGTTGAAATTGATAGAGTGGATTGAATATATAATTTGGTGTATAATATCTGCTATTAAGCTTGTATCTTCTGTTATAATATATATTATACTTACAGAACTAAGTGAAATTTAATCAGGTACAAACTATAGACAAAGTACAGGTATAGTCTAAATAGTGTTTCAGCTATTTTGTACAGATCAAGTCCATGTAGAGTCCAGGTGCAGTCCAGGTGCAGTTCATATGATCAAGTACAGGTAGAGTCCAGGTAGAGTCCAGGTAGTGCCTCAGCTACTTAGTGCAGGTCAAGTACAGGTAGAGTCCAGCTGGAGTCCAGGTGAGCCCCAGGTAATGTCTCAACTACTTAGTATATGTAGAGTCCAGGTAGAGTCCAGGTAGAGTCTAGGTAGTGCCTTACCTATTTAGTTCAGGTAAAGTACAGGTAGAGTCCAGGTAGAGTAGACACAAAATAAAAAACTACCTGAAGTCCAGTAGAGTCCACCTGAAGTCCACTGAAGTCCACCTGGAGTCCAGGATTTTACCTGGATTCTACCTGAAGTCCACCTGATCTCGTGGGGCAGTGCAATATACTGAGTTATGCAGCAGTGATGTGTCCTCTGTGTGGCTGAAGTTCTTGAGTTACTCATGAATTTTGGTCATGATCAGTGTGTGCAAGTGAAGCTATGACTCAAGGATTTGAATCCACTAAGTAGCTTTCTTGGTGAACTGTGCTTACTAAATGTTTTTCTTGATAGGTCTTGATAAGTAACTGCATTGGGGTTGCTTGAGGGAGGAAGCAGTAGCTTTATTTTTCTGTCTTTTCTGCTTTTATTTGACTTTACTTACCTTTTTCATTACTTACTAAGAGGTATGGGGAATTCCAGGAACAGGAGAACTTGGCAAGGTGTGGAACAGAGCTGTGACCAGAATGCTGAGGGGCCACTCTGTGCTGGGGGAGCAGAAGTGCATTGCAAATAGCCCCAAAGCTCTTGGGACTGCACCTGGGAAACACCAAGTCTGGGTTTTCCTCTTTTGGTAATTTTTGACACTTTTGCTTCTTGTTGCTTGACATGGACTCTTAGATATGATGTAGAGTAGTGTAGCTAGAAATTTGGGGTCTGTGATGCAAGAGAACATGTTGCACAGACCATTTCTCATTTGTATTTAAACCCACTCCCTACTGAGGGAGAAATCCATTTCTTGTTCACTTGGTATTTCCTAAGGAACCATGCTTTGAGCTCAGATCAGCTTTATCTTATCATTTCTTTTGTCTCATGTTGAGTATTCTACTAGCTAAGTACAACTTTCCCTCTGTAATTCGCTTCTATGACGTTTAAACACATTGTATTTGTCTCTGCACATGGATTACATAATCCATCTCTCACATCTCTCATGTGGTCTAACAGACTGCATCTTGCTTGTCAGAGTTTTATTTACTTGTACTCTAATGCACAGGCTCCCATGAATGGACTCCTGTGTCTCCTCCCCTCTTCCACATCTGTTATTATTCAATCTGCAGAATACCTGAGGACATGCCAGCTCATTCACACAACTGAACCTTGTGTTTGGCATTGGCCTCCCATTATTTGGTTATGTGCACACATAGATGTATTAGGGGAGTTCAAACCTGGAAATACAAAAAAGCAATACAAATGAACAGCATAACAAAATAACTTCCCATGGGTACAGCTGAAGGGTTCTGCCTGTATTATTGCAAGATCCAAGTAAACCCTGAATCAGAATTTGAAATGGTCCATTGCTGTGCTGAACTGGTGCATTCCACATTGCTCATCAACACTGATGGACACTATTTTTACTGTTCTGTAACTGCTCTATTGCCTTACAGTCTCTAATGCATGGCAGAACCTCCCCTTTCTCTTGTCAACACATCTTCTGGAACTCATCAGCCACTTCAGACTCTTAAAGAATGACTCTCATCCCTCAGGGCCACTCTGGATGCTAGGACACCCTGCAAAACCCCAGCAGCTGCTTGAGTTCATACAAACACCAAGGCTGGAAAGGAGAACTTGATCCCTACTCAAGCTCTTGCTAAAGGGAAAGCTGGTATCTTGGACTCTGGTGTTCAGAAATCCATATGGTGTGTATATTCCTTACATATTGTTGCATTAAACTCAGTATATGCTACCTTACAGGTGGTTTGACCCTAAGAATTTCCATTTACCAACTCCATTTGTCATGAATTAAAGAGAATATATCCTACTGCTGAATATTTGGCTTCAAGCCTGTTGAGATCCAAGATGCTACTGATGCACTGAATTTGTGATTTGTATTTAAATAGTACTAATATATATTGTAATACTCAAATAATCATCACAAACCACAGGCTTTAAGTTCAAGGGAGAGAAAATACAGATAATGTATAAACTAGTATAAAGGTAGGAAACTATAGATTAAATATTCTTTCTGATATGAAATTACTCAGTTCAAGTACTGTTCAGATTCGTTTCTATTCCAATTTATTATACTCTTAGAGTGGAAGAAGCCTAGGATTTCTCCTGGGATTGCTTGCTTCTCCTCCTCATTCTGGTCCTCCTTATATATCTTTTACAAATAAAGCTGTACACTACCTATATATGGAAAGGAACTACTCTAGACTACTTCATATGATGACATAATGTTGTTTCCAACATATTGACCATGCAGGAGCAACAATACATGTGGAATTCCATGTGGTAGATCAAACAGTGGGATCATTTCGGAGTACAAGTACAAAGTCACATGACTTGCTCCGGGCTATGTGTAGCCACAATAACCAGTTCAGAGATAACAGTTCTAACACTTCGTGTTTGATCACATGACAAGAACGTGCGGAACACGTTCCCTTAGGTTTAATCAAGTACTGGGTGCTTGTACATAGTCTTTTGGACTCTAGTAATTAGATAACACACATCTTGTATTATTCCTATAATATATATCAAATAGATATTTCTGCTGGCAGTGCAGGACTCAACCCCAGCTCTCAGATGTCCCATTCCCTTAGTAATATATTCAAAATAGAACATTTTGATTGGCAACTTGGGACTCACCCCAACCCTTGTACTCATGATGTGCATTACTAATACTGAGTTATAATATTATATGACAAATAGAGAGATTTAACTATTAAATAGTTTTAAGGCATATCACTACAAAAAGAACAAGCCTCACTATTATTCAGGCATGCTGGGAGATTGTCCTAATGGTCTTTCATGGAACCTTGATATCTGTAGAGAAGCTTGAGAAGCTTTCACTTGCCTTTAAAGCTCATATAAAGAAGTGAGCCTTTCTTTAATTGTTCTTCTTTCTATTTTTAGTGCTAGCTTGCCCCATGGACTATCAATGAAGTACAAAGAATACTACAATCAGCTAGGGTCAACAGGGCATGGGCTAATTGTGGAGGGGCACCAAGCTGAGATACACAAAGGGTCAGAGATTTTTAATACATGGCATGAGCATCAGTTTTCTCATTAATAATGCACTTGCTTACACTAATTATAGAGAAGATCCAAAAGGAATTCCCATGGTATCTACAACACCATGAGAACCTCTTGCCAAATCCAGCTTATGACAGTTTTTGTGTAGTAAACAGCTCAACACCTCTTGATTTGAATGTCCTACATTCAGAATCACTAACTGTTGGAAGGAGTAGTACAGGGAAATCCGAAATTTTGGATATTAGTGAAACTGAAGGCATGCCACAAGTCAGTGATTCCCAGGTACTAGTTTATGTTCTGCTTTTTATTACTGTGGTGAGTAACTTTTACGAACAGGATTCTTTATAAGACCATTCACCAGCCTGGCAGTTGATGCCAAGAGATGCTAATGAGTTCTTGGAACACCATCCCAGCTCCCCACTTGCACTAAATGCTACTACAACTCTACTGGCAGAAAAAATTGCACCCACCCATCTGCTCAATACTCCAGTAACATCACCAGTACAAAGTAACATACCCAAAAGGTGCAAATCTCTGTATGACCAAATTTACAGTTTGTCTGAAAATTACAAGAAGACTCAAGCTGACTGTGACAAAGCTTGTGAGAGGATAAAGTTAGAATGTGAGTGTATATGCTAGCAGGGAAAAGCTAACTGTGAGAGGGAACATCAGGAGTCCTGTGAGCAGTCTGATGTACATTGATTGACACAAGGCAGAGAAAAAAGCAAAGGATAAGGAGCATTGTCATATCCTGTATTGCCTACCTCCAGACCTCCAGCCCATTACTCCACTTTCACCTTTGTTTACTCTGAACTTTGATTACATTCTCATTATTACTTATTGCTTACTGTACATAGATTACTTCTGTTTCCTTCTTCTGTTCTGCTGAGCTATCCCCTCAGTAATGTAGTATACATCTCATAGTGAGTCACTTATCATTCTTAAGTGTGCCACTATATGTTTCACTTTACACTACCATATGCACTCACTTCTCCGATACATTTTATTATATTTAATTAGTTATAGTCTTCATTCTATGTATGCCTACCCTGACTGTACTTCTCCGCTGGCCTTTACTTACTCCAAGTCTCCAGTATTTAAGTAGTACTTGATTTGTACTTAGACTTCAGTTTCATATTGAACTATGTCCTCACCCTTTAGTCTGACTTGAGTTACACCTCTTGTCTTCTCATTCTCTTGTCTTCTCCAAAGGGCTTGCCCTTGCTCCAAAATCCAGAACCAGGAATCCCAGGGGTGCAGCACATAAGCTGAAGCCGAAGTCCTACCCCCTGAGTTCTTGTTCTCTGCTTTCATCTCATACTCACCCCTTGCTTCTCTGTAGTCACCCCCTCATACTCTGCTGCCAAGTCAGGCTAGGGGCATGGTCATGACAAGCATGCTCACCAGCTAGCTATTCTGGACAAGCAAATTCAGTTTGAGCTTTCACACAGGGATAACACTAGTTGATTATTTTATTTGTTACAATATTTTATCCAGTACTATTGCACTTGTTCATCTCATATCTAATTTTCTCCCCACTGTAAACTTGCCTTTAATTTCTCCTGTTTAATTTTACCTTCTAATAGTGCTATTTGTTCATTTATGTTATAGTTCCTCTCCAATTCTTCCAATTGGTTTAACCTTTTCCTTTCCCACTCTTCACATAATTCCTGTTCCTCTTGTATTGCTTCTTGTCCTTGAATATAGAATGTGTCTGTTTCAATGTTGTCACCACTCTCATGCATAATGTCAAAGTTGTGTAGGTGAATGCATGCTATAACCTAGAGAGTAGCTATATCTCATGCTTTCTATTGTCAATGTGAATGCAAAGACCTTGTAATGAAGACCATCAACCTTTGAGAAATTCAACAGTGTTCAGAGTGGATGTGAACTGCAGAAATATGATAATTATAATTTTTATTTTCTTGTTCAAGGTTCACTGGTCTAATATATATTATGTAAGTAGATTGAATAACTATAAAAAATAACTGCATACACTTTATAGGGAGCTTGACACCATGAACAAAGTGGATATGCTGAGTCTGCCCATATGAATTCTTCAGGCTCAAGGAGGCACTCATGCTCCTGGAAATTTTTCATGCCTTGCCCTGCAGTTGCATCATGCTGACTGCCTGGAAGTCCAACTGAGTAGTCAATAATTCGAAGATCTGGGAGACTAACAAGCTGATACTAATCTTCATGCTTTTCAATTAATAGGATAAGTGAATTTCCATACCTGAACATTTAAAGAATAGTTCAACTTGCAGTCATAATATGCATTTCCAAAGTGATGAGGTCACTGGAATACAGGGACAAGAGTAACATCTGCCATGAGCCATCCATTATGCCACACATCAGCAACTTCCTCAGGCACTAAATTAGTGTAATTAGTTCAATAAGGGGTACCCATCACCTAATTACATCTAATCTTTGCTTATTCAGAGCTTATATTCATAAGTAAGTGTTAATAAATAAAGATAAGCCGCCACCAGTAACTAATAGCAACCTAGTAATCACTATATGCTATTTATTTCATTACATATAACATACTTATTTAGAGCTCTTTACACTTAGCCAGGTGTTCTGTACAGATCTGCGTGGAATCTGTACGGAATTTTCGGAATCTGTGTGGAATCTGCACAGATTTTTTTCTTTTTGGCAGAGGTTTTTTTGGGTCTGTACAGATTCTGCACAGAATCAAAAATTCCGTGCGGATTCCACAGAATTCCGCATTACAGACCTGAAAAATTCTGTACAGATTCTGTACAGAATCTGTACAGAATCTTATTATACTTATTTCCTTATGGAAAATTAGAATAGAAAATTGTGTGATACTAAGCACTAAGTGTGACACTCTGCATTAAGCGTGACACTAAGGGTTAAGTGTGACACTAAGGGCTAAGCGTGACACTAAGGGTTAAGTGTGACACTAAGGGTTAAGCGTGACACTATACATTGATTGTGACACTAAGTGTTGAGTGTGATACTAAGGGTTAAGTGTGACACTAAGGGTTGAGTGTGATACTAAGGGTTGAGTGTGACACTAAGGGTTAAGCATGATACTAAGGGTTGAGTGTGACACTAAGGGTTAAGCATGATACTAAAGGTTGAGTGTGACACTAAGGGTTGAGTGTGATACTAAGCATTGAGTGTGACACTATACATTGAGTGTGACACTAAGTGTTGAGTGTGATACTAAGGGTTAAGCATGATACTAAGGGTTGAGTGTGACACTAAGCATTGAGTGTGACACTAAGGGTTGAGTGTGATACTCTGCATTAAGCATGACACTATGCATTGAGTGTGACACTATGCATTAAGCATAATACTATACATTAAGTGTGATACTAAGTGTTGAGTGTGACACTATGCATTAAGCATGAAACTATACATTAAGCATGACACTATGCATTGAGCATGATACTATACATTAAGCATGACACTATGCATTGAGTATGATACTATATATTGAGTGTATCACAGATTTCATGTAGTGACACACTTGACACCTGTGACAAGGCAGCAATGCATGAATCCACACAGAATCCATGCAGAATATGTATGGAATCCATATAGAATAATCACCTTTAATAATAATAATAGCTACTATATAAATTCTGTATGGTATCTATACAGGTCTGTATGGGTCTGTACAGATCTGCATGGAATCCGCACGGATCTGTACGGAATTTTCGGATTCTGTGCGGATTCCGTACAGATCTGTACAGACCTCTTGGGGGAGTGTAAATTACTGCTTATTTAATACTTAAATATACTTACCCATGTTGGAACACAAAGGGTTGCTTATGCAATCCATGCACTATTGATGTGCTATATCATTACAGGCCAGCACAATGCTGCCTTCAAGGCCATTGACCTCATTTGTTTCTGTATTAGAAATTTTAATTCATATTTAAGTTGATTAGAGAGCTTTTCTGCCCTCCTCAGTCATTGCCACTCTGTGAGAACTGAAGTGAGCATACTCTACTTAGATTTACTTACATGCATACTTACTTGTATTACCTCCTGTAGTATTCATACTATTCCATCATTCTAACTATGCAATAAATTAAAAGTACTTATTATTGTATTAGCTGAGCTTGTGATGTGCAATGAAACTGAGAAGTCCCAAGCCAGATTACCATACTTAAGTAAAGCTATGGTAACTTGGCTGTAACTTGATATAATGGCTCTGTTGTTGGTTGAGCTGAAGTATGTCCAGCCAAAGAGTCATCAGCCAATCAAATTATTGGAAGAATGATATGTTTTCATGTGAATAATTCCACATCACAAACTTGTTTGACTTTCCCCTTGCTTTTCCCCTCTCTCTTCTTTCATTCCTTCACACTCTTTCACTCCCCTCTCCCATGCTTACACTCTTGGTCACACACTCTTGCCCCCTTGGACACACACTCTCACCCTCTTGGACATGCCCTCTTGCCTTCCTGGACACACTCTCTCAGTCTCTTGGACATGCCCTCTCACCCTCAGACACACACACTCTTGCCCTCTCATTCTCTGGGACACACACTCTTGCACTCTCAGACACACTCTGTTGGACACACTTCTTTCTTGGACATACTCTCCTGAACACACTCCCAGACATGCTCTCTCAGAAATTACTCTCACTCTCTTTGACATGTACTCTTATGCTTTTGCCTTCCTCTCACAATCTCACTCTTACTCTTGCTCTTTTGTGCTCTTTCACTCTAGCTACTGCCTGTTCATTCACTCCTGGCACTGTTCACCTCTAGTGCTTCCTCTTAAATTTTGTAATTGATGGCTGAGTGTGTAGTAGTGATAGTTACTCCCTAGACTATACTATGTTTATGTATTGTATGTGTTTAATAGAATGCTTCTACTCTCTATTCTATAACTGAAATAATGCAAGCATATTGTGAGCAATATTATAAGCTAATAGAGAACTAATGAGTGAAACTGAATCACTAATTTGAATCAAAACTTACCTATAATATCCTAATTGTGAGCTAATGTCCACCTAATTTTTCAGAATAAGTAGAGGACCTCAGCTAATTCACCTAAAATGCCTTATGAGACTTATTTGGACTAAATTATCCATAAATCAGCTTATCTCACTCTTAATTTCAGCTAAATTGGCTAAATTTGTGATGTGGGAATTTGCTGATGCACATAGCAGGAATGCCCCTCAACCCAAGCCCTGGCCTGCTATTTTTGCTCCAGAGCTGGTCAACTCATAGTGGCATTGTAGAGCAGGCAATTCACCTGCACTACAAAAATTGGTATTCTTCAAGTTCTGGTATTGGGATCACATGACTCGGTACATATGTTGAGCCATTCCAATTTTCTGGGTTTTTGTCATCTCAACTCTCAATCTCTCAGTCCCACTTACTCATATCTTACACCCTGACCCCTTTCTCTTGCTACTTACCTCAAGAACCCTTTAATTTCCATTTTGCAAGCAAATCTACATTAAGTAATGTTATTTTTTTCTATAAAAATACCTGTATCTACTTGCTTGCAATCTAGTGAAAATTACCCCTCTCTCTCAACACCTTAGAACATTGCAGGAAGAACAGATGTTTGACTGACTCATATTTATTTTCTTTGTTTAGGTGTTAAGCACACCTTCACCCTTACAGCATGATGAAAGTATGTATTACAGCATGCTTCTATAACTTGCAGTGTGGCATTTGTACCATTCCATATAAAACTCCAGCCCATAGTGCTACTTTAACAGTGCTAGCAGCATTTCCATAATGTTGAAATCAGTACAATGCAATTACAACTTGCTGAACAACAGGCATTTGTTCAAATGCAGAATTATTGTGGAATACAGGATGATCTTGGGGTGTGGAGACCAAGGTATCAAAACATGCTGGTGTCAACTCAGTATAAGACCAAAAAATATCAGGAAAGTAAAATTTATACTTATTAAGTAGCATGTTAAGATTATCAGGTGTTTTGGGAATTGATTAATGATCAATGTATTGTTGATGATATAGTTCCTCCAAAGCAGAAATTATGTGAGTGGGAAGAGGTTCAAGATCTTCAATGGAGGAGGAAGAATTGCTGGAATCATTGGATGATGTTGACCAGTCAGAGGAATCTTCACTCAGATTGGAGTGGGAAGAACTTGATTCAGAAGAAGAAGAAGAGGAATATGCTAATCTAGCCTCTTCTTCAGCTGCAGTATATGCCATGAAAGCTTCTAACAATGCCCTTTCATGTTGCTGTTATTCAGATATGTGAGGCATAGTTCAAAGGAAGGGTTGTGGAAGCTGCAGAACATGCTTGGAACATGCTATTTCTATCTAATCTACAATCACTGAACATAAAATGCAGGCTCACATTAACAGAATTTATTCCCTGACTGAACTCCACTCCAATTAAGCATAAACTGCCTTCATTTGTATTGGGGGTTGTCAAGCCTGGGACAATACAAAATGAAGTTGATGTACTACTGTCATTTCCTTGGCACCATGAAACAGCCAGGTTTGAACTCCCCTATTGTAAGTACTTACAACAAAAGTGAATGTCAATGAAGATCTACCTTTACACAAGGAAACTAGTTTTGACATAAATACATGAGCACTAATTAATAGATATGAAAGTGGAAGGCATGTAAATGGTTAGCTTACAGTAAATTAAATATATTCAAAAAAATGTGACATTAAATCACTATTCAGTATTAAATACAGACCAGTGGATGCAGGGAGCTGGAAGTGAGCTTTGACTGGGTTCAACATACTAGTTTCTCCCAAGTTTTTAGTCAGGTATGTGCAATGTTTAGCCAATATACAGTACAGTGGCCTTTAATTTAAGTAATATAGTACAGTGATTTTATGTAGATCAATTAAAAATGGTTGAAGTTGTGCATTGAAACAGTCGCAGCAGTGTATTTCTTCATATTAAATGAGCCCCAATACAAAATAAGAACTTAAGATTATATATAATTTAATATATTTGAGATAGCATGTTGCACTACTAAAGAAATGGGGACAAGATATTGCAAGATAGTTCCAGCCCCTGGGGAAAGAGCAAAGTTTTGCCAGAAGTAAGTATATTTGTGTGCACACACTATGTACATACATAAGTACTTTGATTAGTAATACTAGTAGTACCTAACCATGCAAATTGGTTCACAAAGTAGTTAATAAGCACCCAGCTGGACATGCAAGCTAATTCATCTTGACAGAGAATTGAGCTGTGGGAATACTGGTGTCCCTAAGAGATCCAATCAGATAATAACAGGGGACTACAAACTCATTATGCAGATGCATCAATGAGGCATGGACAATACAGTGGGAAATGTTGAAATAAACGATGCATTGATGACAATGACAACATTACATTTGGCCTCAAAGCACACAAGGGGAGAAAGCTAGAGGCAAATGGATAAGTAGAAATAGTACATTGTAGACTATTTAAATACATAAAATAACCAGTAGCACATTGTCAGTGAAATACATAAAAAGTATAGTAACATATCCTAAAGCATATGTGGAGGTGGCATAGAATGATGATTGTGACATTTGAATAGATAATATAATTCTACAGGAAAGGGACAGGTGTTCCATGGTGGCCAGCTGGGAAAGGGCTGGTTCAAGAGCAGGCATTGATGGTTAGGTTATAAGTTGTGAAGCAGAGGTAGGACTGGTTATAAAAGAGCAAGAGGTAGTGAGTGATACTGAAAAATTATCAGCAAAGATAAGTTAATCTTTATACTCACCAGTTATCTATGTTTCTGTTATCACTGTAATTGGTCACATCAATTCTGAGAGAGATTAGGTGAGATCTATATTTTAGTCTATGTTGATTATGATGATTAGTGAGCATTATGGGTGGAGTAGTCATACTCTTTAGTCATGCTGTGCTCATTGGAAATTGACAGGGTGCAATATCAATGAGAAGTCACTGGTTGGGATATTTATGGCTAGGTGTTTGGAAGTGATGGGAGATTCAGAGAGAGGTGGGTGTTGGTGCTCACAAGTAGCAAGTACTGGTACTCCCACTACCTTTTTAGGTAGTAGGGTTTATGTGTGTCATTGGAAAACACACTTTGCAGGCTGATTGCTCAGCATTGCTTCAGATCAGAACCTGCTCTCCATGACTAAAATTTTACCATTGTTTGTACCCAGCTGAACATTGGTTGTTAGTTCCTGTTCCATTTCTAAGATCCTCACTGTGCTTGACCAGGACATGTTTTAGTGTCTGCACTGCAGTTCAAGATCCTCTCAAAGCTATATCTTTGCTAAGTGCATTTCACATAATGGATACACCTACTGGCAATTAGTGGTGTTGGGGTCCAGTTCAGGTTCAGAGTGAGTTTGAATGTTGAACTGGACCAAGGGCCCAACATCTTTGCTGAGAGTGATTCCTTCTCCATTGGATAAAGCACATCAACCAGCTCTTCCACTGCCACCTTGCAATCTGACTCATTGGCTGTCTCTGGTTCTGTCTCTGCCTTGACTATGTGAGTCATTTGGTTGGCTACTTTACATCTACAGGTACTAATGGAATTTGTTTCATGTGTATTAGAAGCACTTACCTGGTTGGATCCTGATGTTCTGAATTTGCGATTTGTATTTAAATAGTACTAATATATATTGTAATACTCAAATAATCATTGCAAACCACAGGCTTTAAGTTCAAGGGAGAGATAACACAGATAATGTATAAACTAGTATAAAGGTAGTAAACTATAGATTCAAATACTCTCTCTAATATGAAATTACTCAGTTCAGATACTGTTCAGATTTGTTTCTATTCCAATTTATTACACTCTTAGAGCAGAAGAAGCCTAGGATTTCTCCCAGGGTGCTTGCTTTTCCTCCTCCTCCCTGTCCTCCTTATATATCTTTTACAAATAAAACTGTACAGTATCTATATATGGAAAGGAACTACTCTAGACTACTTTATATGATGACGTAATGTTGTTTCCAACATATTGACCATGCAGGAGCAACAATACATGTGGAATTCCATGTGGTATATCAAACAGCAAGATAATTTCGGAGTACAAGTACGAAGTCACATGACTTGCTCTGGGCTGCAATTACTGCAGTGACCAGTTCGGAGATAACAGTTCTAACACCTCGTGTTTGATCACGTGACAGGAACACATTCCCTTAGGTTTAATCAAGTACTGGGTGCTTGTACGTAGTCTTTTGGACTCTAGTAATTAGATAATATACATTTTGTATCATTCCCTTAATATATATCAAATAGATATTTCTGCTGGCAGTGCAGAACTCAACCCCAACTCTCAGATGTCCCATTCTCTTAGTAATATATTCATAATAGAACATTTTGATTGGCAACTCAGGACTTGCCCCAACCCTTGTACTCATGATGTGCATTACTAATACTGAGTTCTAATATTATATGACAAATAGAGAGATTTAACCATTAAATAGTTTCAAGGTGTATCAATCTTGATCCAGTTTAATCCTGGAATCTCAACAACTTGCAAATTGTGTTCCAAGTTCTATTGCCTCTTCATCTTTTTTGTACATTTTATCAGATTGCTCTTCCTGCCCCTTTTTCCTTACCTTCTCCATGTCACCAACACATGACACAGGCAGGATTTGACACAGGCCATGCAACAATGTTCAAGTACATTTCTCATTTCCTCTCCTTCTCTTCTCAACCTAATGGGAAACATGCAGAACCCCTCTCAGCATCCCAAGCCCTTGCCTGATCATTTTTCAGCATCCTCTTCTGCTCTGGCAGATCAAGCTTGAACCTCACCTACACCTATGAATGTTATATACTGATTACTTCCTGTGGGAACAAATGTGAAGATGCCCAGAAGGTGCTAGAGAACTATAATGAAAACCTGAAGTGAGTATGGGTACAGAAGCATAAGTGGGAGTGCAGGAATGATCTGTGGCTTCAGCATATATGCTGTGCCACCTGGGTACTTTCCAGGTTGATTCATATTTCATGACAAAGGGTGTTCCAGGTGAAGGGAATGTTCAGGAGTACAAGAGAGAGACTTCGCCACTACACTAAGCAGCAGGAGAGAAACCCAAAGGAAAACCTGAAGCAGGTTTCAGATTCAAGAGTAGGAAGTAGTTGTACAGATTTGATATGAATACTGAAGACTAATACTACATGTGGAAGGCTATATATACAAACTAGAGACCTGTAGGTATGAATGTGGAAGTGGGAGGCTAAGTACAAGTTAAAGAGATAGGTAAAAGATAATGACTGGGCAAAGTGGAGTAGAGGTGCAAATGACACATTGAGAATGAAGAGAAAAGATGGTGGCATAGGCTAAACTACATTGACCATAGTGAAACAGATAAGTAGGAATGGAAGAGAGGAGTAATGCTATGATGACATTGTAAGGTGGTCATAGGAGAAACTACATATCTGAAATACCTGAAGGAAAACCTGATGGGACCTAGGTATAAACCTGAGCAGGAACACCAGGAAGTGTAAACCTGTAATGGGTCAGGTCCAGGAATGGACCAGGTATGTTTGAAGGTCATGTGGGTGGTTTTGGGAAATTGGCAGAAAGTAACCAGACATGGATATATCAATGGAACTGATTCTAACTCATGTCAAAACTAGAGCATAACCTGGGCACCCCTGGAATCTTCCTTAAATTTTATATTGACTCACTGGTAATTACAACCTACTAATGTATCACCTCTCTGCTCCAACTGTTTATCCATGTTATATAAATTGCAAGTGTGTAATATTTTTCATATTTGGGATGGTATCTGTCAGTAAAGCTCATCTGTCTCCCTGGGATTACAGGTTCATTGTTTCAACATTCTGTTTAATAATCCTGATGTACATCTATAATTGTAAGTACAGATATATATTGCAGTAATAGGGAAAACTTACTTGGAATTGTACCTCATTAATCTGTTGTAAGCTAGTGAAATGCACCTGGTGAATAGGATAGCACCAAGGATTAATGTGGCCCAGTTAGATCTTCCTTGATAAGTGTTTGTCCTAATACATATTCTCCAGTGAGTATACTTTAATCACTATTGGTTTGAGGCTTGTATGTGAATAGTGCAGAGAACCAAGATAGTATGGCATGAGCACCCCTTCACATGTATGGATTGCATCAGGAATCAAAGAGATAGTAATATAGAGCTATGTAGGCTATATAGCACGAATATCTCTTATCGGAAAGTCCCCTTTACGTAGATCCATATAGACTTATGCCATCTTCCCATAGATCTACATAGATCAACATAGCCAAAGTGATTGCTTGGTAGTTCTGTGTAATTGCACCTTTAGAGATGTAGACTACTTGTCTATTGCAACTACTGTATGTATGTAGGCAACCAAAATGTCACCATTGCAGGAGATTCAATTGCAGCCAGTAGAATAAATAAAAGACATCTATTTTGTATAATACTACACACATATCTAAGTATACTAACTAATTTACCCTGGCTCTTCTATTTAACATACACTCTTACCAACCACCTCTCAGCCCCTTGAGGCATACCAAACATGAGTGAGTGCACATAAATCTATTGGTCAGCAAGAGTGAAAAGGAGTAGTGCAATATACAAAAATAATCAGCCCTTCCCTTCAACATGTGCCATTAATGACAATCCTTCTCCCTTTCTGGCATGCCAGTTGTGAACTAAGAGTTGGTGGGAGTATAAGCAAGAGAAAGAATATAAGGGGGTGTAATGTACAATGTTTTCAAAAGCATAACTTAGCCAGTACCCATAATGTCATGGTCTACATAAAAATGTTTGTCAATGATCCTACAGCACACCTAGGAGTGAGAAGCATTTATGAGTACCAGAAAGGAGACTTACAATAGTGAAGGGTTTGATAAAGTTTGCAATAAATTAACAAAAATTCCATATATAAATGTTAATGAGGGAAAGAGACATGACAGAATAGACAGATAAGTAGGGGGAAAGGGAAGAAACAAAGAACAGAGATGAGACGAGATCAAAAATTGTTTTCACAGCCAGATGTAACCAATGATCAAAGTCATGTGATGTGTGATGACTTGGCACACCAGCAATGGGCAACTTACTGGTTGTCAAGTCATTGTGCTCAGCCCCTTTCTCCCCTTCTCACACCCTGTTCCAAACACATCACTGTACTGTAGATAACTACTAGAGCACTCTGAGCATTGTGCAACAGCTACTAAAACATACATGTAGATAAAATACAATCCATATTTGAGGTATTAAACATTGTAAATATCACCATTTCTCTTCAGATAATATAGTAGTAGTGTATAAGTAGTGATCTTTCAAGATCCAAGAAAGGGAAGGAGCTAAACTATCTGCACTTATATAGTCTACATAAAATTGCAGCACATCTATAAAGAGATATGTAGATAGCTGTCTAATGTATGTAAATCTATATGTCTGTCATAGTGTACTCTACAGTCTACCCAACTCTATCTAGCATCAATGTGTGCTATATAATGCTATGTAGCCTACAGATATCTATATGGCTTAGCAGATGATCGATATAGGTTACTGAGCTTGGCACTTGGCTCAGTAGCCAGATCAGTGTTTCCTGATATGGTCATTGGTAATGCTTACAATCATGAAGCATATATTGTGCTGAGCACTAAACTTCTTCATGAATGATTCAACTTGCATTGGGGTGTCCATGGCACTCTTTACATAGTTGTAAAGTGTGATGAGAATAAAAATGAAGCAAAGGAGCAGTAGAAAACTAGGCATGGAGGGAGTTGGTGGAAAGGAGCACATAGGAGCCTGCTGAGGATAAAATACACTGTAAGGTGTAGACTTGTCTGAAGGTTGTACAATTAAGTACTGAGTGTGACAGTGTCCAATCTGTCACTGGTGTTCTAAACAAGTTGTCGAGTTTGCTGTGAGGTGTTGATTTAAGGTGCAAGTCTTATAGGGTTATTAAGACTTGTATAGGATTTTAAGGGAAGTAGTGAAGGTGTGTTTGGTGAATTAAGGGTAGAAAATGCGAAGTTAGCTAAGGTTCTTGCCTGTGCAAGAGCTTTAACTAATAATAAAACTGGGCAGTACTGAGTATTAAGCAGATGAGGACAGGAGTACACTAAGTTTCTACAGCAAGAAGCTTAGTGTGAATAACAGATGAATGCTGAGTGTGAATCAAACTGGAATTCACTGAGGGATGTAGCTACATGAGGGGGGTTTATATACATTTTGGTAGTACCTAGGTACCATAATTAATAATACACTAAGTAAGAGTGATTTGTATGGAAGGAATAGAGATAAAGGTAGTGGAATAAAGAAAAGAGGAAGGGAATATGTATAAAGGGCACACAGCAGCATTGGAAAAGGTAATATTGATGCAAGTGCTTTGCCATGCGTTTTGATTGGTCAGCGCTAAGTCACGTGCCTTTCGCTTTGGGAAGGTACAGCGTTAACTTTGGCATGTCAGTTTTGGGATATTGCTTAGTGTGTTATCTTTAGCGCTTGCTGAGTAATCATTGATCGATTAGTAATTTTGTGGACTTCATCGGATTTTGCAGTGATCTTCGGAGTAATCAAGGGTGTGGAATATTGTTAGTGTTCCAAGATCAAGGAGTAATGGGTGAGGTAAGTTTTAATTGGGCAGAGTAAATACAGGGACCGGCAGACTATGTAAATTAGATAGTTTTTGTACATAGGCCAGCAGGGTTCCCTACAACACATGTCCCAATTACATCCCACAGCTTCTTCCCACACAGGGATCTCCATCAGGAGATATATATCTGGTGATATTGATATGTGCCACAGTTGCTAATGTCAATCATTAGCAGTTTATGATGCTGTTAAGGTTTGCCAAAAACTGTAGTGTTGGTGTATTCCTGTGAATACATGAGGTTAGTACACTTAGATAACTTGTATAATTGTACCCTTGTATGTTTAGATGATGTTGTATGGAGTCAAGGCATAGAGAAGTTGAGCATACTGAAATGGTTGACTTCTCAAAGTATAAATTTACCAAATGCTGAATCACATGTCACAAGATACCGCCAATTGGATTATCCAATGATATTCAGCAATCAACAATACTTAGAGTATGAAGTAGTGAGCTAATAGACCTTAATAAAAGTATATCACCCCTTTAGCAACAGATGAAACTTAGTGCATAGCCCTTAGTCAAGCTCTGGTCTTACAGTTCACACTAGTTTGGTAGTCAAAAAAAAGATGATTATTTTGTGTTTTACAAAGTACTTATATACCATCTGTACTCTATCCAATCTTCTTTCTATGTAGTTCTGACATGTTCTGGTATGATATAGAATGTTCTACTACCTTCCACTGACTCAGTTTTCTTGAAATAACTTCAGTATGAGAACATGTTAGTGAGTCATGTGATATTGAGCAGGCCAGCTGCAGAATAGAATTGAGAATACAAGAAAGAAAAAGAAAAGAATTTGAACTCTGGGTTTAGGGATAGTATTGTAGAACCCTATCTACTATAGGATGGTTATATACAGTGCCAATCAAAAGTATTGCACATACAAAATACACACAGACAAGATTGTGAGAGACATAACTTCCCTCAAAGTAGCTCAAATCTCTTCATGTAAAATGTAGATATGTAATACACAACCAGCCCTACTATAATATGATTTTTTAAAATTTTTATATACACAGAATGATGCTACAGGAAGTGATGAAAAAGGTGAAGTTTTGACTGTATTGCAAGCTTTACCATATTACCTGGGATTGACATAATTAAGTGCATTTTAAGTATGTTATGGTACTGCTTAAGAGCTCTAAAACATGTTATTAAAAATAAAATTCTGAGCTGTGGATCATTTGTTATTGTTGAGACATTCTGAAGACTTTCACTATTGTTAGGACAAGTGATGGGAAATATGATGTACTGATGTCACTCCTGGAAGTTATCAGATCATTCATAAGTCTTATATATATCCACTACTGTCAGCTATCAGGAAGCTGGCCCCACCCAGAATTGGGTCATTGCTCATCCTCCAGCTTCCACATTGACTACTTGTACAATTTATTGATACAGTTGGGTACATTGCTATAGTATCTATATAATGTATAAGTATTTAGACTGTTGTTCTCCTGTACATAGAGAAATTCAAGAGTTAGTTGACTACTATAACCAAAATAAGCTAAATTTAAGATGCAGTATCTCACATTTTGGAAAGAAGATAATGCTGCAACATTATGCAGTACATACAAAGTATACAATCAGGCTATATATATAATTTGAAGCCCTCTGAATTCATTGGAATCAGTTTAAAAATCTCATTCTCACTTGTTTCTGTTCTACCTCATCAGTCTACATGAAAGAGTGCTAGTAAGATACAGTTTCAAGGTATATATTGAACTGTCTGTTGTAGAGCAGGTGTTTCACCTGCACTACAAAACCTTGTATTCTGTGAGCTGTGTTTGCCCATGTCACATAACCATTATCTCCAGATACAATGCTATCAGATCTAGCCATGCAGACATCAACACATTATTCACATTTGCTCTTTCCCCTCTCACTCACCCCCTCCTGCTGGTTCCCTCCAATACTGACACCTCCACATCACCCCAAATGCTGCAATTATACATCAGGAACTCAAGACTGTTAGTATTGTGTGCTACCAAGAGCCACTAAATACCCCAATCTGCCTTACCAATGGCCACATCTTTGCCTCAAGTCTATGGGGCATGGGAAAACAAGGGTGGGGGTCATCTAGTAATGGGTGAACTTACTGAATACAAAGTCCCTCAGGACTCCAACAGGACCCCACCTGGACAATTGCTTGTTCAGCTAGAGTCTGGATGGAATTTCCAGAATATATTATGTCTGCCTGGAGTTCAGACAGACTGAGGGGATGAGTATAACATGCTGAAATCATTGTTTATCTTGGAAGAAAGATAATATTTCAGCTGTAAAATCCAAATAAGTACAATAAGCTTAGTTCAGCTGCTAAACAGGCTGTGGTAATTATTAATAAGGGGTGGCCAGTATCCCAGTTTTCCCATGTCCTGAGGTCTCATAACAAAAATACTCATAACAAATGTCAGAGTGCCTCAAAAAATGTGGTTTAAATCTTATATAATTCCATATGAGGTCTACTATCTAGCACATGTGTTTAATTCTAAGTTCACAGTTTTTGGAATGAAACAATTCGAATTTTCCACAAATGTGGCCAGGTTTCTGAGCTAATACAGTACTTTTGTGAAGTTAACATGCATTTAAATCTTCAAAGACTCTGGAGACATCAGCCCTTTCTTCCAAATTGTAGCTTAAGTTAATTCATAGCATAGTTGAATCTCATGGATTTTGCAAGGGTGATATGTATATGGACTGTAAATACAGACTATAGCATGCATTGTTGATTTAGGTCATGCATCTTGCACATAATCTGGTTTGAGACTTTGAGTACAGAAACAATATGCTTTATAATCAAATGTAGGTTACTGACATAATTCACAACAATATTTCAGTTTATGCGTGTTTTTATACTCCAGCTTTATAAAATGGATAATAAACATTCCCAACCTCAGGTTCTGGTCCTCCATAGGAACATAAAATGTCATCCAATCATACTTATTCAGTGGTAAGTTCTCTTTTACTCGTTTCGGAAGGTCTGGCTGTATTTTGATTGTCAATTACATCTACTTACTTCACAATGGAATGAAACAGAGAAATAAAGGAAGGATGAATATCCAAAAGTAGCACCCAGCTTGTGGGGGAAGAAGTTTGGGAAACGAAGTTGAAGTGAATAAATGATGATGTAATCAGCATCTCATTGAAAAAAGTTTGAAATATTGTTTGGTCTAATAGGTGTTACCAAATACATGATTCCCACTACCTTTTAAGGTAGTAGGGTTATAGGGTGCACCAGATTCTTGCAGTTATGCAGGGAATTTTATGCTGTGCAGTTGAGTTTACATCTGTTTGCTGAATGATGTAGCATCCAAGTGTAAGTGTCTAACTTTACATGTCTCAGTCTGTACTGATCCAGCCAGATGATACTTAGTTCCCCAACAGCTCCTCTTTGTCAATGAAAGCCACTTGCAAGTCACTTAAATAAGTTTTCTACACATTGATGGAGTATGGCTGGGCTTTGAATGGATGCAGATCACCAAAACATGATTATTTCATATGTGGCCAGTGGTAAGTGGGCTGTATATATGTCCATTATGTTCTGAGTAGCTTATGTCACTGTAGGTACTCAATGCTGCTTGCTCTGTCCCTTGATAGTACTCTATATCTCGACGTTTTCAAAAACCAGTCAGTGCTGAGAGATTATTGCACTTTACCAATGGCCTACTAGAGCAAATGAATTCTTTCCCACTGTGCAATGCAATAATTACCATAGATAATGTGTAAATACATATGGTTCACTCTTTTCGGTGAAACCTTCCAACTGCTGAGTGCCGAATATCCAAGTCTTCTTCTGAGTGTCTGAGACTGAGTACGCACTCCTGCCACCCCTCCCTGATTCCGAGCTGTAATCTTGAATAGCTGGTTATCAGACTAGACCTAAATTCTTACTATTCAACACCACAGCCTACAGGCATGCCCATTAAATGTTTGAAAATTACTAGGTTATTTGTTCTATCTTTTTATGCTACACAGTTGTATTCAATATTAAAAAAAATTGTAGCTACTTAAGTGCTAAGCACTGGGCACTGATCAATAATCACGGAATACTTAGGTACTAGGTAGTGGGCTATACCAGCATGAGCCAGCCCTAGGATTTATCCGCGTTAAGGTCCACAACTTGTCCATAGCCTTCATGCCTATTTTATCCCCCTCAGTCAGCTCACCAATGTTTTTATATGGATTACCCCTGTTATCCATAATACATTGATTTGGGGAACTCATTTTGCCATTGCTATGCAAGCACTCCCCATCAAACTTGCTCCCAAAGCTGCATTGGCATCTTTTTACCAACTACCATCTATCCACTGTAGAAATCATGTGGAATATCGACAAGGTGGAGAACTTCACATGATTTTTAAATTGCTCTCTTTTCTTTGTTTATAGTGATTCCTTTATGGATACAGGGACCTGTACAATTCCCTGCAGAACATCTCAAACAGTGCATTTGTATACCTCCGGGAGGTTGATTTGGTCCTTGCTAAGAACTTCGAGCTCAGGTCCAGAAGTGTGAAATTTACTGTCCCTCCGCTTCTCTCCTGGGCAAGACAAAATCACTCGTGGGTTACGGATTTCATCATTGGAATTGTAGATTCAATTGATCGTTTTCTGAAATTAGTGTTTGGTGATTCTGGAAACTGGAACCCCGTCTTCCAGACTGGCACTTAGTGCCTCAATTTGTATCTGTGACTAGTCCACTTTAACTCACTCAGATTTTTATTTTGCACATGACTGCCGATAGCTCTCATTGACATTTCAATTTACGTAGGAGATTATATCTTCTGAAATGTGTTATGGTTCTTGTGTACCTAATGCTGGTGTATTCCTTGAATATAAATGTTAGCATATACATTAGTATATGGCTACTTACCTTTAATATAATGATTGAATCTGTTATTGAAGGGGTGTTGGGTAGGGTGAGCGTTCGTTTAGTTTAGTCTAGAGCGCGTTAAGATTCCCTAAGTCAACGTGGTTTAACCATGTTTAACCGCTAGAGGAAAGGTCAGGTGATCTTTCCCTCAATAAGCGTTAGAGTGAGTCAGTAACGTCTTATAGCGGTCTTATAGAATAAACAGAGTGGATCTGTGTTTATTCTATATGGTGATTTAGACTTAGTAGTCTCAATACAAAGGTTTGAAATATTGTTGGCAAAAGGATGATATTTTACGGTGAGTTAATCAAGCACTTATACTAAGTACATAGTGGCCTCGTGTACTCTAAGGCATTATCTAGATTATTCTACCATCATCGCCAGAATTCGACAATATACATGTGTACATAAGAACATTCCAGTAGACCGTAGAATAAATGAGATTGTTGTGGCATATATCGAAGTGAAATGATAGCATACTGTATCAAGTGAGAGATACGAAGGCAAGCATAGTAGTAGAAACTCATATATCATAACAAAATGCATGTTTCACGGGACCTGGTCACTCTTCTGAAACCGACATAGTATGCATTTCCAGCTCCCGTTCGAAATCCGGAAACTCTGGCCCAACCTCACAGGAAGTAGGCGCCTGTTCACTGGGAATCTTCAGCATGTTGATAATTACACGACAGCCCTTTATAAACGGAATTGGTTGAATGTGTTAGAGATAGAAGAATGCCTCTTACGACAATTGAGTATACAATCATTGGTAATCTACGGGAGAGCTCAGCATTAGTAAAATGAGGATGTCATAATGAAATAGGACTCGATCTTACAGCAACTGAATCTCAGAGTCCACTTCGACTGCACTGCTATAAGGTATAATCACACCGATGAGCACTATCAAAGACTCAAATAAGGGCGTTCTGTTAAGTACAAGATATTATACACACCAGCTATACCCGCAAACGCCCACGCTCCATCTCGAATCGCAACTCGCACCAAAGGAATACGGAATTGCTTTGCCAAAGCCCTCTTCCTCCAAGTCAACCACCAAATGGTGGCTTGCGTTACTATTACCGACGTTCTGAAAAGATTCAGCAAGGTTTTTAAAGGGATGTACGAGGTCACTTACGCGTATATATAAGGATCATACGAATCGTCGCGAGCGACGCATCTCTCGTCGAACATGAGCCTGGTTTGGGCTCGAGCGCACATCGCCGTTGACTGCAAGTTATCCATAGCAAACAAAGCCAGCAAGAACAATCCCATCTTTCGACTTCGGCTATATAATGCGTACGCTTTACCAATATATAGCCAAGTTAGTAGAAAGTGTTATATGGGTGCCAGAAGCGTACCTCTTAAAAATAAAACTGCGCTAGTCAGCGTGATGGTTACTTGCGCAAATGACATCTGTATGTTAAACCACATGAAACAGTCACGTTGAGGAATCGGTGGCTTTGATAGTGGGCCAATCAGCGAATAGACACTGATTCTGAAGAACCTCGTGTTCAATGGGAGGAAGCGATAACGAAGAGATAGATCAGAGCGTACATCTGTACGGGAATTGGAACATATCTGAGTAAGAAATATATTCTCTTGGTAGGGAAGGGAGGTGCTCTGAGATGTGTTAGCTGTCAATTTATAGTCGTAACGGTACTTTACTCACTTCCAAAGGTATTTATATTCGTCCTCAAAACATATGACGAAATCCAAAAGCAAAACCATCAATCCAGCAACTGGCAGCGGTGGCAGCTCACATTTAGTAGTTATCATAAGCGGATATATGGCATGACAGAACTTACGAGAGATACACTGACGCATCAGAAGATGCCGCCCAACGCTTTCGCCAGTCATCGTGTCGGAACTTGAGGGCCAAGTGGAAAAACATTGGAGAATAATGAACATGCTTTATATAGATTCGGTTTGGGCGGTGTGGAGGTGTACAAGTATACCGCCTGCTCGCTCCGTTTACCCTGGCGCACATCATCGCCTTTTGGAATTTTGGGATTATTTTGGGAGCATCTCTTCGCATGCTTATGCCGAGAGGCCATTGATGGGATGAGAATGTATATAGTACATATGTACTTATATAATGCATTCCCTGGGCCACTGACTCCCACAGGTTGGCCACAGGGGTTCCAAGGTAGACGACGATCAAGCTGGAACATACTTTGGTTGGGGGCCTAACCTCTATACCATGAGTAGCCAAATGTTGAAGATAATGCGACTATTATCTATGTTACGAGTGATACGAAGAACAGGCAACAAAAACCCCTTGGTAAGGCCCCGTAAATACGTTGCTAGGCAATACTCCGCAAATACTTAGGCAGCCGTAGGCACCGATACACATTTAAAAAAGAGGATGTCAAAAGATAAGCGAAATTCCCCTAGTACCCTAATGTCAGGGTGAATTTTAGTGCCGATCTCCGGCTACATGAACCTTAAGTTTCTGAAGTCCGCGAGTTGTCCGCGATCATATGTCAATGCTCAACTTGTGCTCAAAGCTAAACACTGGTCGTAATCAACTTGGAGAATTAATAAGTTGCGAATAAGTATATTGAGCAATATGAACTACCAAAAAATGAACGTAGTTCCTATGAAGAATGTCTTAGATGATCAACCATCGCTGTTACAAGCGCTGGAATAGTTTATCGGCATTGCTCGTAGAAGAATTGGCCGACGTTCTCAACGAACTGAGTTTGACCTTCGACAGGGCTGCTGCGAGTTGACTCAACGTGGAAGCTGGTTCAAACTGAGCATATGTCATCAAAATTGTTTAATCTATGTGAATGACTTACGAGACATCCTTTCCACCGACTTGACCGTGGTAAAGTAAGGTCAAGAGACGCTCTCCAGTGACCTTATCAGTGACATTGAAGTCAATGATGCCGTTCTTTCCAGTAGTCAGCAAGATATCGCCAGCAGGGATGGCCAAACAAATATTATTGTCAACGATGGGCCACGTAAGAGAAGGCACCACTGCCAGAACCATAAAGTTCGAAAAGGTGGAAGTCTTTATCTCCGAAGATATCGACACTAGCGAGGGGAATGTTGGAGGTCTAGCTAGTGAAGTACTTTGAGCTGTCAGCGGGAATGAGGGGTGTGCAGAATTGTCCCCTCTGTCCCTTCTTGGGGTTAACAGCGAGAGTGATAGTGTAACACCAGGGGATTATAGCAGCGACGACCGCAGTGCAGCTACCAGGGGTAGTGGGGCCAAATGGCTGACAGTCAGAGATGCACACAGTACAGTGCAATGGTGTACTCATGCCTCCGGGTAGTATGTCCAGGGCTTCTCCTCAACGGGATCAACCTCGAGGTGAATACTGTCGGCAATGAAAGAGCCCTGTGTGCTGCGAGCAGCTTGAACGCCAAAGCAATGAGGGCAACGGCAAGGAGGGAAGTTATATACCTTCCAGACGAGCACTGTACTCTAGTGGGATGATCACAGAATTTTGTTACAACTGAAGACAACACGGGGAGAGAACACGAAATCTGTCATTGAGAGCTTATGCAAGAGATATTGTACTGGAGAAGGGAGAGGTCAGACTGTCATTTTAAATCTGATGCTATCGCTATCTTCGCGTACCTGACTTGAAGATTGAAGACTGGACACCTCCAAAACCGACGTCTGATTGTCGGAGCAAGGTGAAATCAAACTAACAGATGCGGTGCTGTCTGAAAATGGCATGCCGTCCCGGAGTTGCATACGAACAGGTCCGAGTGCCATGCGTATTCCATAAGTCACATGCTGTGGACCAAGGTAGCTATATCACTATCATGGTAATTACTCCCACCTGGAAGCGGGCCGACACATTCTTGTCAATTTCGAACGTAGAAATAGAACTCGAGATTCGCGTTGCCTAGTGTCTTACGTGTTCGTCTCATTTAAGAAAAAATATTATTAACGCTTTAAAATATTTATATCATAAATATATCATACAAAATCTTTCCTAAACCCTGAGCCTATGAATCAACAACCACCCAACAACAATACACCTACAATACACCTACACATCAACTCAAAGACTCTTAATATCCCTACTCCCCTCCACGTGCACACCACCCTCCTCATAGAAAGGATAATCCATATACCCTCTCTCCGGCTCCGGCAAATCAGCAGGAATATAAAATCTTGTCCTATCATACTTATTCAACGGCAAATTCTCTTCCATACATCTCGGTACATCAGGCTATAATCCCACATTAAAAACCATTTCAAAAACGATAGAGTAATATAAAGGAAAAGACGTACACTCGCAAGGAAATGTCTCCCAAAAGCAATCAACTCCCCATCCTTCTTCTCCGTTACCTCAATCGCTGATTCCCTTGTATACCCTCCAGCGGTAATTAATGGCTTAGGAGCCCATATGCGACGTATGAAGTCGTTCGAGAGGTCCGGGTGGGCTAGTGGACCTGCTTTGCTTGCGTAACGCGGTTCTGTTGCGTGCAGGTATGCGAGATTCGGGTGGTTTGCTTTCAGGTTTTCGATAAGGTGGGTGAATTGTGGGATTGGATCGGGAATTCCGAGTTCTTAAAAACAAACTTAAGTATACCATCGAAAATATAAAAGACGAACCTTGAGTCGTACTCCAAGGACTAACTCTGAACCCAATCCTATCCTCACCAACAGCATCCACAACAGCCTTCGTAACCTCGAACGCAAATCTATTCCTCTTCTCTACACTCCCTCCATACGCATCAGAGCGCGTATTACTCATATCCTGCAAGAACTGGTCGATCAAGTATCCATTTGCCCCGTGGATCTCTACACCGTCGAATCCGGTTCGTATAGCATTCTTCGCTGCGCTTGCGAATTGGTTCAGGTAGGGGTGGATCTCGGGGACTGTGAGCTCGTGTGGGATTGGGAGGGGCCAGGTGGATAGTGGAATTGGGGAAGGTCCGACGAGGGTCATATCGCCCACTTCGAGACCGAGGAGTTGGGCTGCGCGGCCTATTGCGACAATTTGGGATTGCGTGCACTGCGTCTACGATCTATTTTATACCTGTGTGAAGGAAAGTGTGAAATGAATAAGAAAAGGAATGTACCTCTCTCCAAGCTTCGACCTGAGCGTCACTCCAAATACCAGGATATTGGCGTACCCAACCGCCCCAAGCGAGATAAGAGTGCCTTCAGCGCTGAGAAGTGTTCCGGGGGAGGACATTTGGGCGTAGTACTCTTTCATTAGTTTGGTGTGAGGTACATATGTGTGTTTGAAGTTACGCAGACGCGTCAGCGCCGACTCAGCGGGAGAAATCGACACTTGGTCAACCACCTAGTTTAGCGGCACTTGTACAAGCTCCATTTAACTGTAAGGCCCGGTATGTGACTGTGGCATAACGAGGATAGACCAGATAGAAGTAAACTGCAGGTGTTGCCCGAGAGTGATCCAGGTAATACGAGGGCTCGAGGAGTTGAACTTCCGAAGTTCCAAACGAATGCGCATTGCGTTGTGTGCAGAGGCTGTTACCAAATATTGCCAACTAACGCGTACACGAAAGCACGTGAGCATTTTGTTGATCTAAGCTATGTATGCACATCATTATGTGAGTGTCACTGACTTGCGACGGTCTGAGTCCAACATCAGCCGAATCGAACTCTCGAGTCGCGAGTTTCCTTTCCTCGTTCTGCTATCGCCAATCTCAAATTTTACAGCAAAGACAAGAAACCGGCTCAGACGCAAGCCCAAGACTCCACGTGGCGGCTCCGTTCAAGTACACGATCTCCCCACTGCCCAGTCCCTCTAGTTATGTTCGCAGCCCAGCAAACTCACTCAACAATTTACTCAATGTCTGCCTCTCACATGGATATCGGTATCTCTCAGAGCCCATTGTGCACGTCATTACAGACTTCAAGGAATACCCAGACGCAGATATCACTTCTCTAGGAATGACTCCTTGCTAAATCGTGACGGCTTCGCCTCATGAGCTTCAAGTACTTCAGGTAATTGTGGGCTGAATGAACTGTAACCTGCAGTGGTGTATTGAAGTCATTTTGGTTCTCATAAGCTACTGATTTGTGTGAGGAGCATCAGCTGCTGAAGCACCAACTTCTTAGTTATCTCTACACAAGCACCGTGTACCCAACACGGAACTCCTCCATGCGCTGCAAGATATTCCAGAATACTTTCAGTACCTGGTCGGATGTGGCTCAATCGGAAGCAGAGTTATATGACCCCCTAGTGCAAGTAGGAGCCACAGAACGATGGTGACACTGGGGCCATGTGTTGCCAAGGTGTACTGAGAAGTGGGGAGTTGGTAGTGCGTAAGCTTCTGCGCTCAAACACTTTGCTCACAGATGCAGAAATTTAGATAATGGCTTCGGACGATGTCAGCCATTGATCTTGAATGCCACAACTACTCCAACTACAGCTGCTTCAAGCCCAGCGCAACCCCGCGCCGATACATTGCTCAAGATGTCAACAGTATGCTGGAACACCACTTCGATATGCGAACATCGATTATTTCACCCAGAAATGCTCTACTCCGACATTCCATCGAACCTCCCAAATGCTGATAACTAATCATGTACTCCTGTCAAGTAGCAGGGAATTGATGCTCAGCGGCGTATGCATTAGGACCTCCCAGCCACGTGGCGAACCTCCCAAATGCTAATAACTAATCAAGTGCTCCTATCAAGCAGCAGGGAGTTGATACTCAGCGGCGTATGTATTAGGACCTCCCAGACACGTGGGGAACTTCCCAAATGCCAATAAATAATCAAGCATGTCAAACAGCAGGAAGTTGATACTCAGCGGCATATGCATTAGGACCTCTCAGACACATGGCGAACCTCTCAAATGCTAATAACCAGTCAAGCACGTCAAGCAGTGGAAAGCTGACACTCAGCGACGTACATGTAAGGATGCATGAGGCAGTCCCATTTATATTTAAGGGGATACTTTAAATTCTTCCAAGACACCCACTCCCATTCTCATGTGTAACTACCTCAACTGACTTCACGACACTATTCTTTCCTTCACGCTGTACAACAGTGTAAAGGAAGCTTCGGAATGGAATGGTTCTAACAAAGTCAAAGTCCTCATTAAGCAAGTTGATAGGGAATGAGCAATTTGTCTTGTTGTTGTATGCCTTGACTGTTTCTATTCCTCACAAACGCATCTCTGACTATACCTTTTGATGGTTCGTAGGACTACTAGCATATGTATCTGCACACTGAGAGTGGCGAATCACGCAAAATGTCCAGCAGAGTCGACATCCACCAAGGTAGAAGCACCCTCGTCTCTTGTGATCTTGGAGCGATACTCTTTACACCACGGCTATCATTTGCATACAATAATGCCAATTTTCATCAGTTCAAGGTATGTTCGCTACATACATATATATGTATATTATTTGCATTAATCTGGGATTGTTGCCACAGAACCAAGTGGAGGCCGTTGAAGGGGTCAGTTCCTACACCGCAGTCATCATGCCACCTGCAATTATTGCTTAATACTTCCTATATGAGATTTTCACCATCTGTGGCTCAGTTGGGCTGGCGGTGGTAATTGTAATTTTGTGTTATACACCTTTTTTCATATCATTCATTGGTAGGGTGGTTAAAGCAGTAAACACAGGGGGGGGTGTAATCAATAAAGTAATTGCTAATGTACTGTACTTCATTCAAAAATACATTTAGTGCACATGAAATATTTGGAAGCGCATCACTGTAAACCATCCCAAATGATAATAAAGAAATAAGGCTGGCAAGCGGCACAGTCTACTACCCTCAAGCTTTTTACCAATTCTTAATGTAATGATGAAAAACTTTAATAGATTATACTAGAAGTATATGAAATTTTACATGAATGGAAAGATGATTAAATACAAATGATTACAGAAACATATCCTTGCAAACTGACTATCAGCAAGTACTATGACACAGATGAATACACCAGCCAGCCACTTCACAGCTCATGGGTGCTTAGGGTGTACACAGAAATATATACCAGAACTCACCCTCAACTATGCAGGGCTGATACCTAGAGAGTCATTAATAATAAGCTATCATCATATGTAAAAAAAGATGGTAGCTATACCATTAATTCCATTCTGCACATACTTATGTTTGGCCTCTAGCTTATCAACACAGTGAAGAAAATGAGCAAACACTTGAGACCACATTGCAAGCAACATCCTGGACTTATGTTTTTACTGGCACACCAACAAATGTGGCCTGTGCTAGTCCCTATCAGCCAATATGAACATACAGGTAATGTGAGAAAAACAAGTAATTCTTCTATAACTTGGTTTTTGATCTCAGTAAACATTCCAATGGATTATATGACATTATGAATATGAGAAATTGATATACTTACAGTGACACACAGTGGAAAGGTGCCATATCATTGATTACTTACCTGACAGTTGGTTTGAGCCTTTATTCAGATATATTATTATATCTGCATTGGTAATTAGGGGTGCATTAAATAACATTATCTAGAACAAAACTGGGTCAAGTCCTCAAAGCTAGAGATACGATAGATCATAGCACTAGTGTATTTAGGCAGACTAGCAATACATTACTAATACAAATCATATGTATCAACTTGAGCAAATAAACCTTTAAAACTCCATGTTTCACATACTGATTGGTTCTGAATCTAAACTTGAACCTATTCCACATCCTCCCTCCCTCTTACTCTTGCTGATGATTCTGTCCCTCTATGTATTGGTCTCGAAATTACATCCCTCATCCTCCAATAATGTCAAGTTGCCAAGGGATGTCAGACACCTCTCCTTGAGCTATATTTGCATACCCATATGTTTTCCACTGACAGCACTTAGCTTGAACCATGGGGGAAATATTTGCAGGCAAGTACCTCAGGTCTATTCTGTTCAGGAAATACAATCTCAATATAATGTCTGTAGGCTACACATAACCAGGTCCTCAACCAATCAGCTTGTCCTGGCTGACTTCAGATGTCAGGCTTGCTCATTCATAGAAACTTATATAAGTCAGTATTGCAGTACAGTATATGCTGGGGTGTGGGTAGGTTCATGTTTAGCCTGTCCTCATCCATAAGTATTGTGCTTTGCTGGTGCCCATCCAGTTGCCACATGTTTCCCCTGCAACCACATCCACCATAGCAGCTCACTCATCATTTTTCCAGATTTCAACCAATCATCAACCCCAATTCACTGACTAGGAGCTTTTGCTGATGTATCATGTAGGTATATGGAGGTGTGAATCTACAGCAGCATTGGTCATTCATTAGTTGTGGATTGGTAGATGTATCATGTACTATACCTGTATTGAAGCAATATATGTTTTTCACATTGTTATGTTATAAGTACATGAGTGAATTAAAATTTCAAGTGACAACCCCTGCTATCAGAGTGCTGAAGCTTGAAAGTTGACTATTGTTCTACCCTGCTACAACCAAAAGGTGACTAGAAGTTGACTAGAAGTTGACTAAAGTGCAACCTACTAATGACTATATATTTGATCACTGGGATACCAACTGACTATGGACATCCTACTGAAATGCTACTGATGTCCTACTGAACACATACCAGTTTTACTACTGCACAGTAGAAGAAACATAAAAAAACCTGTATTTTGGTAGACAAATAGTCAATTCTACTAATTTGCTACTGATGGCTGACTATTTGATGTCTGATTGTTATTACTTAGTGTCACACATGTCACAGGGTTCAACCAATCAGGTTGAGATCCCAACCAAGATCCCAAAAATGCCTTATTGGGAAGTTCAAACAACCCTATAACCAGTGGCAGGGCCCACTACCTCAAGAATTTGATGGATTACATACAGGAATAAAAATGAAGTGAGTGAGGTTATCAGAGAATGGTAAGAGTGATAACAGGAATGTGTTGACAAAAAGTAGGAAAGAGGGGGGAATAAATATAAGGTGATAGAATTGGAATTTTGCAATATGGAAATTTACTAAATGATCAGGCTAATATTAAATAGGAAACCACTTTGCATTTCCTTTGTTGAGCCCAAAGATACTAGTACACAGGATAAGGATATGTAAGTACCTAGCATAGCTCAGTAAGTCAGCAAGGTTCTTCCTACTGAAACTTACAGGCCAATACACAGCAGGAAAATAAGTACATTGACAATGAACACAGACATTAGCAGTCAAGTCAAGACTCAACATTCCAATGTGTTACTTGTTAGTGGAACTATTCATACTAAGTAGAGGCATTAACACTAATATGGAGACAAGGACAGGATGAGGGGGGGATACAACTGGATGAAGGGGGGAGAAGGAATGATGAAGGGGGGAGATGATGACATGAAGATTCATCATCCACCCATCAATATCCATCCTTCCAATCCATCTCCCATCTTGCCCCCCACCACCACTTGTATCAACACCTCCTTATCCACAATGATGATGGCAAACTCTTCCATCCCCCTCCTCCCCTTCACAACAATGGAGCAGTGTCAACTCCACATCACCCAGCCCCCTCTCTTTTATCCTCTCCTGTGTACAACAACAATGGGTAGGTCACCAAGACCACCTCAGCACCCTCCTCCAAGAATCATGACAACAATGACACAGGTGTGCAAGATTTGAGTGGTTTGCTTTGAAATTTTCAATGAGGTGTCTGAATTGTGGGATTGGATTGGGCATTCCAAGTTCTTATAAGCAAAGATAAGTATACCATAGCAAAGAATATACAAGAGGAAGGAGGAAAGACAAACCTTGAGTCATACTTGAAGGACTCACTCTAAGCTCAACTAACACTTCATATTGTATACCACATTACAAGCTTATGACAATGAACTTCAAACTTTCTCTCACAACTATTCTTTTCTCAATTTTCAGCACCACTGTCAATGCATTTCCAGTTGATTTCACCTCTAGGAGTGCTTTAGACATCTTTGACCTGAAGATTCTTACACCTACTGCATCCACAGTTTGGACCATTGGAAATGTTGAAAGTGTCACTTGGTATAATCAACTCTTCACCCAATTTGAAGATCATCTACTTACAGTTATTATTAGGGACACCTCTGATGCCCCAGAGAACATTTCTAACTACACTGAAGTCTACCTCAGAATGGCTAACTGTTATATCCATGTCTGAATACATCGTGCTGACATTCCCACATGACCTTCCAACATACCTGGTCCATTCCCAGAACGTACCCACTATGGATTTACACTTCCTGACGTTCCTGCCTGGGAATGTACCTGGAACCCGTCAGGTTTTCTATCGGATACTTCAGATACATAGTTTCTCTTATGATGGCCTCACCGCATCATTATAACATTACTCCTCTCTTCCATTCTCACTTGTATGTTTCATTATGGGCAATGTAGTTTAGTTTCCTATTCTTCATTCTGAGCACGTCATTTGCGCCACTACTCCTCTTTGCCCAGTCTTTTATTTGTTTACTTACACTTAGTATTCTGTCTCCAGATTCGTATCTATGTCTTACTAGTACATATGAATAGTCTTCCAAATGTACTAGGTAGTCTTCAGTATTCATATCAACTCTGTACACTTTCTTCCTACTCTAAGTTCCGAAACCTGCTCTGGGTTTTCCTTCGGGTCTCTCTCCCACTGCCTAGTGTAGTGGCGAAGCCCTTCGCATACTCTGGAATGTTTCCTTACATTGGAAATTGTCTGTTGTGAAATACAAACCATTCCCTGGGGATATCCAGGCAGTGCAGCACATATGCTGAAGCCACAGTTCACTTCTGCACTTCCACTTCTGTTCCCATACCCGTACTCACTTCAGGTTTCCGTTATAGTTCTCCCATGCCTTCCAGGCGTCTTCGCATTCATTTCCCAGTAGGAAGGGAATCGGTACATAACACTAACCTGGTGCTTGCACAAGGCTTCAACCTCAGATCTGGCAGTGTAAACTTTACTGTACCTGATGTGCTATCAGATCATTCATAAGCCATATATATATCCACTACTTTTGCTAACTTAACATGCTATCAAGTCTTCAGAGACCCCAGTGACATCAGCCCTTTCTTCCAGATTGTAGCTTAGGTTAATTCATAGCATGGTTGAAGCTAATTGATTTGACAAGGAATGATATGTATACAAACTATAAATACAGACCATCATAGCATGCATTGTTGATTTAGGTCATGCATTTTGTACATAATTGGGTTTGAGTACAGAAACAATATGATTCCCAATAATATTTCAGTTTATGTGTGTTTTTATACTCCAGCTTTATAAAATGGATAATCAATACCCAATCTCAGGTTCTGCCCCTCCATAGGAACATAAAATGTCATCCAGTAGTACTTATTCAGTAATAAGTTCTCTTTTACTTGTTTCAGAAAGTCCAGCTATATTTCAATTGTCAGTTTCATCTACTCTCCAACAGAATGAAACAGCGAAATAAAGGAAGGAAGGATGAATATCCATAGATAAAGAGACAGAGGAAAGAGAAAACACACAAGCAATGAACTGCCATCTAAAAGCAACCAAGCAATATACATCACTCTTTCTCTTGTATACTCCCCCACACTTGCACTAATCAAAACCTTCAGTGCCCAAACGTTCTTTATGAAATCATTCAACAGGTCCTTATGAGTAATCTTTATGTCATTTTCTTGCTCTATGCTAGGCTTGATTATGTGCAAATATACCAGGTTTGAGTGGACAGCTTTGAGTGCATGGGTTGGGGAGAGGGTTGGGCATTCACATGTCTAGAAAGAAGAGGGGAGGGATGATCCATTCAAAGGGGATATGAGGGTCCCTTCAGCTATAACAAGTGTACCCAGCATGGAGGCATGTTGGGTGTAGTACTCTTTTATTAGAGCTTTGCATGGAATGTGCATGTGTTTGAAGTTGTGGAAGCAGCTGAGTGGAAGGGTGAATTATTCTGTGGGAAAGGGTGAGTCTGCCTAGTTGGGTGGGCTGGTGGAAGAGGAGTGATCTGCTCATTGCTGTAGTAGACTGGATATGCAAGCAATTGGTTCAAGTTGATAGCTTGATAATAAGAAAATATAAAAGGATAGCAATATTTAAGTACCCATGCATGTTTCGGTGGAAATGGGTATTAGGTGCTTAGTGAGACTCATTGCTTACTGCACATATGGATATGGAACGTGATTTGTGAATGTCCAATGGTGGAAGGCAAAGCCATGGTGAAGTGTAGCCTCCATCTGCAGGGTCCCTGTATAGTACATCCATGCTCATAGATATTGCATAGATACCCATTATAGAAATTGTATAAATGCAGCATCAGCAGGGGTGCAAGAAAGCAGTGCCTATCTTGCAGGGAAATGTTAGGGAAACAACGTTGAAGTTGAACACAAGAATGATGCAATCCAGTGTTGGCAAAGTCAGTCAATGGAGGTCGGAAAGGTCTGTATTACAAATGAACTCTTGACATATTGACCAGTTCGTCAATGCTTTAGACGGGGTCAGGAACTATGGTCAGTGCTTGCTGTTATTATATAATCAAGACTTTAACATTACGGACAAGTCCCTGAAAATTCGTGGAAAAATCCGCAAAATTCATGTGGATGGGTCAGTTATTGACTGATAGACCAACAATCATTGACTTGGACCCTTTAGACCTATGAGGTCTGACCCGGTCATTGACAGCGCTGATGCAATCCAAATGCAACCAGCATCTGTTGGAACATTGTTTGGCTGAATGGGTGTTGCCAAATACATGATCCACGTTACTGTCCACAACCGTCGAACCTCAGGCTGGTCGAACCTCCTCATTCCTCACGAATTTTACCCCCAGGCAGAGATACACAGGCAATGACTCTATACGAACTTCAGTTATGGTAAATATGTGGATCTATACTTACATCTTCAACAAGAGCCTCCTCAGCATCAAGCCTTACTCAGTGATATCACATGGACAAGGATGGGTGGAGGTTTGGTGGAAGCCTAAAGACTCTGGGAACGAGGTTGGAACGAGGTATGCAAACACAGACAATCCCTTTATCTAGTACATACTTACTCGATACCAGCTCTAGTCATCAGTAAAACATGCATGTCTTTTAGTGACTTTGACTTTCACATGGGTCTTTGACTTTGAGATTTTTGTGTGGTCTTTTACTTTTGTGCCTTTCAGTGTCTTTCAGTGTCTTTGACTTTGATATGGATGTTATACTTTAAGCACTTTGAACTTTAAGTGGAGTCTTTAGCTTTGGTATATTTACTCACTTTTGAATGGACCTCCATAAATACTATTCTACTGCTTACTAGTAATAAATATATCATATGTTTTACAGTCAGAATTAACCATCATGAAAATTAGAATTTGTAAGCTAAGACAACTTTCTGACAATCCATTTAAGAGAGAATTCAATTTTATTCACTGTAAATCAAGTTCATTTTCACCATAAGTAAATCATAATATAAGCCAAGCAGTATGTGCTACACAAACGATGCATTTGGTTGATTGCATGAATTTATAGAATCAATGACCATAATTACATACATAGTAAAAGTACAATACTACTTATTCCAGTATAAATCATAGTAAAAACAAATATTATAATAGGGCACACACACAGTACAGCCTAAATCATTAGAAGGTCATTGGTTCATCTTCGAGTCGTTGGGTTACTTGCCTAAGTTGTAACTTGTAGTTGAGGTGGAGCATAATCGCGCAAGTATACTGATGGTTACATAATTTAAAGTTAAGGGCAGGTGAGAAAGTTGATCATTGATGCGTGACTTTGTTGACTGTCTATCACGTGCATAATGTTGAATTTCTAAAACGTACGATACTGAACTCACTCCTTTCCACCACCTCCCTTTCCTTCCTTCCTATCCTGTGGCTCACTTGTTGCTTCGTCTTATAATGCTTACTTTGGTCTTTTGCTATAAGACTTGGGCCTGCTCTGTAGAACTGCTGTTACTGCCCTTTTACTGCTGTACTTGCTCTGTTTACTGCCATGCCTCTGCTCTGTAGACAAGCACCGGTCTCATGCAACACAAAACATCTGCAACATGTCTACTGGTTTTCCTTGTGTCTATGCTCGCGTTCTACACTGTCATCATGACAAGCCTTGTTCCCTCTGGCCTGTTCACAGCAAGTCACCCATCAGGACATCGCACCCTGCGCAATGCGAATACAATCATACAAATTGTTCAGCCGCTGTTTCGTTTGAGCAATAACCAGAGAGTCAGGTGACGTATGAAAGAGGGAGCACAGTGCATGTGGCGATTCTGTGTCAGAGGAGACTCAAGTACATCATTTATATTCATGATTTGCTTTTATTCGTGCTAAGTACCTACTATATTCCAAGGTTATATGAACGCTGGCCTACTATATGGCCCTCGTCACCGCCCATCGCTCGCCAAATTTCGATTTCAGTTGAGATAGTAGATATGGGGAGGGTGCCTACAGTGGTCTGTATGGCTTGGAAATGATGTTTTTTGGCAATGGCATGAGTGATGATTAAGTAGATTACTACTGTCTCTGTATATAGTGTCTGGCTTAGCCATTAATATATATGCCTGCTCTGTTATTTCACTGGGAACCTACTGAGAAGTGTGCCTTTCAAGTCCCTTTATGTAGTGCTTTACACAACTTTCAAAAGTATATATGCCTTTTGTTGTATTTACAAAGATGTAATCTCTTTTTAAAGCCAAATATTACTAGCAAAGACAATGGACCTAGATTTACAAAGTCAATATTGCCTTTAGTCTTTCCGACCTTTTCAGGACTTTTGGGTCTTTATTGTCTTTGTAAAGACCGCTAAAGGCACACTAAAGTCATGCATGTTTTACTGATGTAGGGAGCATCGATCAATGATACTGTCCAAGATCTACGTGTATGCTGAGGCTGTGCATCCGTTCCGCCACTGTTAGTCAAACATTAAGTCCAACTTTTTCATTGGGCATCGCCCCAGCATTCAACATTGCACCAAGATCTTACTGTAATATTGTTCTCTATTCGTGCCTGCGGTTCTGTTTGAAGCCGATCTCCGAATTCATATGAAAAAATAGGAAGCCCATTTCAAATCCTCGCTCAGCGCTCGAGTTTGTTTATTTGTTTATAAAGACCCTAGTTAAGTTTAGTGGGGGTCGTAAGTATTGTCAACCACCTACTGTGACATCCTCGTCTCTCCACATCTATTCGTTGTCTTCACTCTCGTTTCTAAGTATACGAATATTACACTGTTACTAAGCATTTACAACCATGAACTTCAAACCCTCTTTCGCTACATCCCCATCTCTGTCGCTGTCATTGCTGTGTAAGCATCCCCCATCAAACTTGTCGCCAAAGCCGCGTTGGATGTCTTTTTACCAATTATCATCTACCCAACCGCAGAAACCGTGTGGAATATTGGCAAGGTGGTAAACGTTACATAGTTTGTAACTTGGTTTCCTTCCTGTGTTTATACTGATTTGTTTATGGATACAGGTACCCATCCAATGCCCCGCAGAACATCTCCAACGGTGCATTTGTATACCTCAGGGAGGCTAGTTTGGTCCTTGCTAAGGACTTCGACCTCAGGTCAGGAATTGTGAACTTTACTGTCCCTGTTGTTCCCTGTGGGCAATACTAAAACATTCGTGAGTTCCGGTTTTCGTTGTTGGAATTGTAGATTGATCATTGTCTGAACTTAGTGTTTGGTGTTTCTGGAAACTGAAGCCGCTTCTTCCCGATTAGCGCTTAGTACCTCGATTTTGTATCTGTAACTAGTTTACTTCAATTCACTTGGACTTTCACTTCACACACAGACCGCCAATAGCTCTCATTGGCATATTGAATTCCACTTAATCAGGACTCATTACTAGGGAATATGAGACTTAAATTAGTTGGTAAGTACGTAGGAAGTTATATCTTCTGAAATGCATGTTATGTTGGAACCTGGTTACTCTTCTGAAACCGGCATAGTATGCATTTCCAGTTCCCGTTCGAAGTCCAGAAACTCTGGTCCAACCTCACAGGAAGTAGACGCCTGTTCACTGGGAATCTTCTGCATGTTGATAATTACACGACAGCCCTTTATAAACAAAATGGGGTAAATGTGCTAGGGATCGAAGAATGCTTCTTACGACGATGGAATGTACAATCATTGGTAATCTATGGGAGAGCTGGACATTAGTGAAATGAGCTGTGATAGCGAAATAGGAAATCTTACAGCAACATAATCTCAGAGGCCACTTCGACTGCACAGCTGTAAGGTATAATCACACCGATGAGAACTACTAAGCAGTCAGGTGAGGGAACTCTGTTAAGTACAAGCCCCGATACATACTAGCTATACCTGCGAACGTCCATGCTCCATCTCGAATTGCAGCCCTCACCAACGGAATCTGCAACTTTTTTGCCAACGACCTCTTCCTCCAAGTAAGCCACCAAATTGTGGCCTGCGTTACTATTACTGACGTTCTAAAACAGAACAATAAGCAATTATCTTGGAAGGAACATTTGAGGACACTTACGCGTATATATAAGGGTCATACGTATCGTCGCTAGCGACGCATCGCTCGTCGAAAGTGAGCCTCTTTTGTGCCCGAACGCACATTGCTGCGGACTGCGAGTTATCCATCGTAAACAAAGCCAGTAAGAACAAGCCCATCCTTTGACTTCGATTGTATAAAGCATACGCTTATAAATGTATAAGTAGAAAGTGTGATCTACAGACGCTAGGGGCGTACCTCTTAGAAATAAAACAATACTAGTAAGCGTGATGGTTATTTGCGCAAAGGACATCTGTATGTTAAACCACGTGAAGCAGTCGCGTTGAGAAATTGGTGGCTTTGAGAGTGGGCCCAATAACGAGTAAACGCTGATCCTGAATAACCTCCTGATCAGTGGGAAGAAGCGATAACGAGGAGGACATAGATCGGAAACATACATTTGAACAGGAAGCGGAACATATCTGAGTAAGAAATATACTTTCTTGGTAGGGAAGGGAGGTGCTCTGAGACGCGTTAACTACAAATTTCTAGTCATTACGGTACTTTACGCACTTCCAAAGGTGTTTACATTCGTCCTCAAAACATATGACGAAATCACAAAGTAAAACCATCAATCCAGCAACTGACAGCGGTAGCAGCTCACATTTAGCAGTTGTCATAAGTGATTAGGTAGTATGACGTAACTTACGAGAGGTACACTGACGCATCAGAAGATGCTGCCCAGCGCTTTCGCCAGTCATTGTGTCGGCACTTGGGGGCTGAGTAGGAAAACATTGAAGGAGAACAACGAGCACGCTTTATATAGATTTATATAGATTCGGCTTAAGGCGGTGTGGAGGCGTATAAGTATACCGCCTGCTCACTCTAGCGCAGATCATCGCTTTTGGAATTTTGGGATTATTTTGGGAGTATCTCTTCGCATGCTTATGTCTAGAAGCCATTGATGAGGTGCCAAAGTATATAGGACTTACGTACTTAGATAATGCATTCCCCGGGCCACTGACTCCCACAGGTTGGCCACAGGGGTTCCTCGGTAGACGACGATTAAGTTGGACCTTGCCAAATAAAGCATGTATATCGGGACATGCCTTGGTCGGGGGCCAACCTCTATACTATGGGTAGCCCAATGCTGAAGATACTACGACTATTACCTATCTAACGAGTGATACAAAGAACATGCAACGAAAAACCCTTGATAAGACCCCCTTAAATACGTTGCTATGCAATACTTAGCAAATACTTAGGCTGCCGTAGGCACCGATAGATATTTTAAAAAAGAGTATGTATGTCAAAAGATAAGCGAAAATTCCCCTAGTACCCCAATGTCAGGGTGGATTTCAGTGGCGATCTTCGGCTACCTGAATCTCAAATTTCTGAAGTCCGCAAATTGTCCGCGAGTTGTCCGCGATCATATGTCAACAGGCAAGATATCCAGTAGCCGAATGCTCAATGCTCAGCACTGATCGCAATCAACTTGGAGAACTAATAAGTATATTGAACGATATAAACAACCAAAAAATAAAAGTAATTCCTATGAAGAATGTCTTAGATGATTAATCATCGCTTTTACAAGCGCTGGAATAGTTTACTGGTGTTCTTCGTAGAAGAATTGGCCGATGTTCTCAATGAACTGAGTTTGACCTTCGACAGGGCTGGTGCGAGCAGACCCAACGTGGTAGTTGGTTCAAAATGATTCGTATATGATATGGAATTTTTTTAATCCATCTGAATGACTTACGAGACGTCCTTTCCACCGACTTGACCGTGATAAAGGAAGGTCAGGAGGCGCTCTCCAGTGACATTGAAGTCAATAATGCCGTTCTTTCCAGTAGTCAGCAAGACCTCATGGAAAGCATTGCGGTTAGTGGACCCGGAGAGGGTAGCGGGGTACCAACAAAAGTAAGTGCTCCGCAGATCGCGACCGACGGGGAGAGAATGTACAGTGGAAGTACCATCAGGAATGACCAAACAAATGATATTGTCAATGATACCGATGCAAGGGAGGACACAAATGTCAGTACCATAAAGTTCGAACAGATGGAAGCCTTCATCCCCGAAGAGATCGACACCAGCGAGGGGACTATTGGAGGTCTAGCCGGTGAAATACCTTGAGCCGTCAGCGGGAACGAGGGGTGTGAGGAACTGTCACCTCTGTCCCTTCTTACCAGTGGTGATGGTGCTAAATCAGAGATGCACACAGTACAATGCTATGACGTACTCACGCGTCCGCGTAGTATATCCCGGGCTTATCCTTAGCGGGACCAACCTCGAGATGAATACCATCGGCAATGTCAGAGCCATGTGTGCTGGGAGAAGCTTGAACGCCAGAGGCGAGGAGGGAAACAGCAAGGAGGGAAACAAGCTTGGTGAGCATGATAACCTAAGGGGTACAAAAGCCGAGAAAGAACCGGACGACCGTGCTACAGTAGAATAGAGCTTAAGTCTGAAGAAGCCTTCTTGCAGATCCTGTTTGTTTTGTACCTTCCAGACAAGCACTGTATTCTAGATAAAATGAGGCGGCCGCGAAATGTTGGCACAATGCTCATGCTGTTGGAGCCGAAGACATCACAAGGAGAGAATACGCAAACTGGCATCGAGAAATGCAAGAGATACGTTACTGAACAACGGAGTGGTTATTTCGAGTCTGATACCATCGCTATCTTCGCGTACCTTGCTTGAAGGTTGAAGACTGGACACCTCCGAACCCGACTTCTGATTGTCGGAGAAAGATGAGATTAAACTAACAGCTGCGCTGCTGTCTGAAGTTGCATATGAACAGGTCCGAGTGCCATGCGTATTCTGTAACTCACATGCTTTTTTTCATTCTTGTCGGTTTCGAACCTAGAAATACAACTCGAGATTGACATTGCCTTGTATCTTACGTGTTACATTTCATTTAAGAAGAATTATCAACGCTTTAAAACATCTATATCATAAATATATCATACAAAATCCTTCCTAAACACTTTAAATCAACAACGATCCAACAAAAATACAGCTACAATACACCTACGCATTAACTCAACTCCGTATAAAACGGATAATCAATATACCCTCTCTCCGGCTCAGGCAGCTCAGCAAGAATATAAAACCTCGTCCTATCATACTTAGTCAACAGTAAATTCTCTTCCAAGCCTGTCAGTAAATCAGGCTACAATCCCATTTTAAAACCACATTCAAAACCGAATAAGATAAAGGAATAGACGTATATTCACGTGGAAATGTCTCCCAAAAGCAATCAACTCCCCATCTTCCTTCTCCGTTACTTCAATCGCTGATTCCCTCTATACCCTCCGGCGGTAATTAACGGCATGGGAGACCATATGCGACGTATGATGTCGTTTGATGGGACAGGGTAGGCCAGTGGTCTGTCCACGCTTGCGAAACGCAGTTCGATTGTGTAGATGTATGCGAGATTCGGATGGGTTGCTTTGAGGTTTTCGATGAGGTAGGTGAATTGTGGGATTGGATCGGGCATTCCGAGTTCTTAAAAACAAACATGAGTATACCGTCGAAGACAATATAGAGGAGAAAGGAGTAAAGACCAACCTTGAGTCGTACTCCAGGAACTAACTCTAAACTCAACCCTCTCCTCACCAACAGCATCCACCACAGCCTTCGTAACCTCCAAAGCAAACCTACTCCTCTTCTCGACGCTCCCTCCATACGCATCAGAGCGCTTGTTGCTCATGTCCTGCAGGAGCTGGTCGATAGGGTATCCATTTTCCCCATGGGTCTCTACACCGTCGATTACGGAACGTATAGTGTTCTTCTCTGTGCTTGCGAATTCCGTTAGGTAGGAGTGGATCTCGGGTATGGTGAGTTCGTGTGGGATTGGGAGGGGACTGGGTGGTCGGGGGGTGGGGAAGGGTCTGACGAGTTTTATGTTGTCTACTTCGAGACCGGAGAGTTGGACTGCACAGCCTATTGGGACGATTTAGGAGTAGATGTAGCCACCTTTTGCGTGGGTACTAGGCAAACCGATAACGTTGGGGGGAGCGGCACTGAGGAAGCGCTGGCCAATGAATGGCGCTTAAGCAACGCCAAGAGATATTGGCGGTGTGCGTGTTTGGCCGAGGATAGCGCGCAGTGGGAGGAGGGAGGAGAGGGAGGCGCTAGGTAACGTTGGAGGGAACGGCAAGGTGGAGGAGCTGGGCAACGTTGGGACCAGCAACGATTCGGGGGAGAGATCGCACACGATCAAATTGATGACGAGGCCGGGTAAAAGAGGGGAGAGGGGGCCCCCACACAGGCCCCGGAAAGGTAACGCCAGGAGATGTTGATGGCGCGATGTGGCAGGAGGGAGAAGAGGGAGGCGCTGCGCAACCGCATTGAGGACCAGCAATGATCGATGAGGAGGGAGGATCTAGTCAACGACAACGACAACGAAGGGGAGATGGGATGATGAAATCAGATATCGAGGTGATGCTTGGGCTGCGCCAAGATAGGGTGAGGGTGGTTCCAGAACCGCATGCTTTTTACTTTTCCGATTTCACTTTTGATCAACCCTAAGCGAAGAACCTCTGATGGATTACCTAACGGTCATTGTCCTACTGACTCCCGCTTTGCTCCTTCTTTCTCCTACTACTCTGAGACTTGACTTCGCTCTGAACTCAAGTCATTTGTGTTTGCACATAGGAGCACCTAATATCAGCGGAACAAAAGAAAAATACTTACACCAAGCTATGAGATCAAGTATTATTAAGTGTTTAATGCTTCGGTCGAGACCGTAAATAAGGCATTATGTAATCAGGTACTAGTAGGCATTTGTTCACATTCGAGTTCCGAGTCCATAACTTTCTTCCTCCGAGCTGTTGATACGTTGTAGAGCAGGCATTCTGCCTGCACGGTAGAATCGACGTTCTGACGCGTTACGGCGTGATCACGTGACCTTCCCATCAAGCGCATCAACGCGTCTGCCATCGAACCATCCTCTTGAACGCATCTCAACGCTCTCAGCATCGGACTGGATACGCCCAACTCTCAAACGTCAGACACTACGGAAACATGTATCAGGTACTCTAACCAGAGTATTTGCGAAGCAACCGACCGCGATACACATGCACAGGACAACAAATTTCATCCGGGCATCGGTCACACCACATTGGCTGGACCAACAACTCTACAGTTGCTCTGCCCTCGCCATCGCTTCATGACTTCTCTACAGTTTTTTTTCATTTCTCTAGTCTTACACTCCTTGAAACTGTAGTCAAGTTCCTATCACCTCCTTGGGCTTAATAAAATTTTATTCACTCCTTTTAGGTATATTTCCTTCCCATTTTCTTATTTAAACTGTGTATCTAGGTCCATCGTACTTTAGTGAATTTCACCCACACCTCTCTCTCTCTCATTCTCACTCTAAGTCGTCGTCTCATTCGTTCTGTACGCTCTCACCAAGTCCTATCCTCTGAAATCACTCCAGAACTTCGTCTCGAAGTTCTGTTTCTTGTTGCACTGTCAATCCTCTCTATTACGTCGCTGACACATTCCTTACCTTACCTTAGAACCTTAAGGTTAGACGGACGTGCTAACCACTCACATTCTTCGTTGAGGATCCTTCAAGCTCACTTCTTCCTCTTCAACGTTAAGGCTTTTCTAACTAAAGACACCACTTTCTGCCCCTTCTTTTAGTATTAATATATTATTTTCGTTCTTTTAAGCCATTCATTAATCTGAGACATTAGTGTAAGTATCTACATAGAGCATGTGTCTTGTATGTAGAATTTTATAAATCGCACTCAGCATCTTGAAATCTCAACTGCACTCTAATCAATGATGTTGCAGTGTTCAATCAATAATTTCATCATCGGCCCTTTATATATTTGACAGATGCCTCAATTATCAGTCCGACGAGTATATCTAAGTAAAGAATATATGTGAGTGCGTTGATATGTCCGTTCGACAGGGGTAAGGTAAGATGAGCGAAGTTGGACAAATAGAAGAAGAGCTTGTGACGATTGAGCTAAGTTCAAAACGAAGTTCCAGCTTAAACAAGCGAAGAGAGCGTAGAATTAAGATAGCTGAAGGAGAGACAATAGAGAGATCCTAAAGTGAATAAATTACTACATACAGGACGAAGAAGAAACGGCATAGCCAAAACAAGTCAAAGGAACAGAAAATATACTTGCAAATATACATTTCAATACTGACGTCATGGACGTCCGCGATCGCAGGATCTGGTACCTCTTGCGATTGGTAATCTATAATCCATCAGTGGCTCTTCGCTTAGACATTTGAACTGATGAAAAACAAAAAAACATGCGGTTCTGGAACACCGTATGCGACTGGGAGAGAATGATCTGAGGCGGCAAGAGAGGAGGAGGACTAGGAAATGTTGTAGAACAGCAAGAAGGAACGGTGACAACAGTAATGGGAGGGATGAGATGATGATCAGGTGCGATCAAATCGGAGGACACACGCAATGCCAAGAGTACTTGAGGCGCGATGTCAGAGGCTTGCAGAGGCGGGAGGCGACAGAAGGAAGGGGAAAGCGTCGACATTGACAATGTTGGTAATGGCAACAACTGTACAGGTTGTAATGATGGCAAACATCCGTTAGCAACGGGCGACATAGTGTGTGATAAGGAGCCGAGAGATGCCCGTTATCTGTAATCTATCTATATCTTATCTTAGGGAGCAAATGATGAGCAGAGGGATGAGGCCTGAGGACAATGGAGGCAAGCGAGGGTGTTGAGTTGATGTCCAGGATGCAACGAAGCCGATCCATCCCCATCACATCTGTTCCCACCCTACTTATCTCATCGTCGTTATCAGCACCCGCTGTTTTTTCTGACTCAAAGACGACAATTAATGAGGAATTAACCGTGCGGGAGGGAAACCTGAAAACCACCGTAGTATTGACCGGCCCAGTGAAAATTCCATCTAGGCAGATCGAAGTGGATTAAGCTGAGATCGGGCCAATTCGAGCGAAGCATGCAGCACTGTCAAAATTTACAAATGTGAGCCCGAGACTGGTGGAGTGTGATTGAGCCGCAGATTTCTAACCATTATACCATTTACTTGTTAATTAAAATCAAGTATATTTAAATATAGTTAAGTACATGACAGTACTACAGTGACCAGCCCTTTGTACTTCCCCTTCCTTCCTTCCCTCCTCCATCTACATAATGCCTAATATGTCAGAATTGGGTTGCGCTCTTGCAGTGGTCATGTGATATGGAATATTCCGATAGAGTATTTTAGCTAGTACACGCGTCGTTTGTACTCCTTACCCGCAAAGACAAAGCTTACTTTCTCTACTCTTGACTTCTCTTGAGGATGCCCGGAAGCACCCTTAACTGGGTTTTCTGACATAATATCCTACACTTTCTCCCACTAATCCCTGCCCCCCCCCCTCTCAACAAAACAAATCAGCTGACTGTAGCGAAAGTACATGTTAGAATATGAAATTGCAACAATATATCGGAATTAAAACATACCAAAGTAACAACAAGCTAACACAATGGACATTCATACCTGCCAAAACAGAAAATCAGCCTGAGAACCCCAATTGCGAAATGGAAGACATACAAAGACACTGCATAGCAGTATAGAACCTGTAAACAATTATTAGTAGGGTAGCATTCCATATAAAAACCTTACCTTACTACCTCATGAACTGGAACTTCTAGAGTATCAGAGCTTGCCTGCAGTAGAGAATGTGACAGTCAGAATTTTTCAGATCACAGCATTCATGTAAGTGGTATCTCACACTCGGACTCCCTTCTATCACCAACCGAGCTTCTGCTACCTCTATGGGCACTTTCAGGGGCCCTTCCATGCCCTGAGTGCATTCAAGACCCACACCGTCCGTCCACCTCTCCCGTACGTAGTATGCTTATGATCCATGTCCTTCGTCCAGGACCCCACCCATACGTAGTACAATATGACCTTGTCCAGGACCCCGCCCGTGCGTAGTACATTTATTCCATCCTTTGTCTAGGACCCCATCCGTACGTAGTACATTTACTCCATCCTATGTCCAAGACCCTGCCTGTACTTACCACGTGGCACAGTATTTTATGATTGTGCAGCATAATAAGATTCAACAAATTTAGTTTGCATAAGTTAGTTGACATAATTTTCAAATGGGATGCTTCCATCCTCCGGTGCCCGTACCTTATATAGCATGTTATGACGCATGTCCTGAATAAGTAGTCGTATTTATGGGCACTCCAGCGCCTTAGGCCTCTTTTCAAATCATCCATTCACTCCCCATTCTGATGTCTAACTACCTGAATCGACTTCGCAACAACGCTATTCTAGTCTTTACGTCGTACAACGATGTTAAGGAAGCTTTGGAATCGAATGACCTTAACAAAGTTAAGTTCATTGTCAAGCAAGGCGATGGGGAACGCGCAATGTGTCTTGTCATCGTACGCCATGACCGTTTCCATTTTTCCCAAATTCACCTCTGATTATATCATGATTATAGTTCGTAGGACTACTAGCGTATGTTGCACACTGAGAGTGGAGAATCACACATTTGACAACCAACAGACTCGAGGTCCGCCAGGGGACTAGTGGGACCCTCATCGCTTGCGATCTTGGAGCGATACTCTTTACAGGTCGACTATCCCTTGCATTCAAAGCTGCAACTGTTAATCAGTTCAACGTACTGCCCCCCCTTTTCGTATACCGATATTTGTATTAATCTGGGTTATTTTGGCAGAAACAAGTCGAAGCCATCGGAGGCGCCGCTTTCTACACCGTAGTCAGTATGGTGCCTGCCATTATCGCACAAGAAATGCTACTGTACGAGATTTTCACCACTTGCAGCTCCGTTGGGCTGGCGGTTGTTATCACAATTTTGTGTTACATTCCATCGTTCATATCGTTCGTTGGTATGATCGTTAAAGCTTAAATGCAAGCTTACAAGATATAGATTAGTATTTTTTGTTGTGTGTACGATTATTAAATCTTAAATGCTGGAGTAGTGGATATATTTTATGGACTTACAGGAAATCCTGTTGAGGCCGATTTTTTCGAGTAAAATCGAGTGCATTCGAGCGACATTCGAGTGATAATTTGAGTTGTATTTAAGTTAGTAAAAAATTAAATCCACACGTAGTCTAATAAGTACTTGTACTCCACACTACTCTCCTACCTCCCCTCAGTCCTGCCCCCCGCCCGCCATTTCCTTCAACGTACAGCCCGTTCAAAAATTCCCACACACCTTCTCACCTTTGTCCGTTTTGCAACTGCTGTCATTGATACCCATCAATGCAATCAAACACATCCCCTCAAGGGCGGTCGCACAAATTGATGGGTGATGTATTGATGGGCATCCTATTATTGTTACCTATTCTTGCTCTTATATGGCACTTCAGTACCAATTTAGTGACTTAAATACCATGGGGCGCGCTCTCATAGGCCGCCACCAACCCAAACCTCCTGGTGTCTTCCCCCCGGGCAGACATCCCGAGTTACTTATATTACGGACGCCAGTTTCATTTACTTACACTTACCAACATTCAATGACTATGTATAATACCTTACTCTATGGTAGACGCTACACTGTCGCGACATATGGTCATCCATTACCGACATAAATACAGGATTTTTTTTTAAAAAAAAAATTTAGTGACTAAAAAACTATGGTATCATTGGAGAAGATATACTTGCTACATACAAGGGAAATTATAATTGTAAGAGTGAACAGTGAATACACCAGGATGAACGCAAAGACGCTGATGAGCGCGAAAGAAATTGAAGCCTTGTGATGCTTAGTCATGCGAGAGAAAGGCCTGAGGAAAGGCAGCTACAGGCGTTTGCAATAGAAACTGCAGTTGCGAATTTTGCGGAACGTGTTTGTGTGTATTTATTATTGACCAAACTGTGACTTCTGCAGAGGCTCGCCAGGTCTGGCCCCGTAGTTTCAGAGAAATGTGCAGTGTAATGCCAAGATAAGTAGCGGGTTTGAGATTGTACAGCAAAGCACTGGATATGTTGTGAGCAGGTGCAATGCCAACCAGCTAAACAATTTAAATAAGGGTAATAGTCTGGTACTGCTGCAACACCGTAACAAAATCCTTCTCAACTTTTAATCCTCATGGCTGCCACTGCAGATTCCCATTCGATTTTTACTCATATTGAGAGGTTGTCATACCTTACATCTTTTCTTCCAGATTCTATAACTGTGGCTAAAGAAGATAGCATGATTAATCGTGTTTTTACCACAATCCCAGTTCCCTCCGTACCAAATGGAGACCACTGGCCTGTGTTCAATCGGCGCATGGACATTCTATTTGGAGAAGATAGACGTAGCACAGATGGGAACTTGCTTTTTATCCAACGTGGTCAGTATGGAATGGATCTTGTTGTTGACTATATTCGTTCTACAGTCCAATTTCACAAAATTCCATTTGATATTGCTGATATAAAAGTCAAACGACTTGTGGACGAGCTCGAAAAGTTGATGTATAACCATTTCTTAATCAAAACACGATATATGTACTTACATCGTCATTTTCAGAAAGAATTCAGAAGTACATGAACCAGCATCTCGTATTATGTTAGTATTTAATGTCAACTGCTTAAATAATACAGGGATAACTATTTTTTGCAGTAGAGCAGAAAAGCGTCGTCCATCTGTTGGTATTGAAGTTGAAGATGAAGATTACAGTCCTCCAAAACGGCATCGAGCAGAACCACAATCTCCAATTAGAGTTTACAATAGTGATGGATATGAATCGCTTGAGGATACAGAACAGCGGGAAATTTTAGTAAGTAGTATTATAATACAACAAAAGTCTTTCTGACAACTAGACATTCTAGAAACATTCGCGCAGTAAAAAACAAGCCAGGACATTTGAAAATAATACTACAAATTTAGTGTGTTCTGATGATTATAGCAATGTTCCACAGAAACTAAATATTTTAAGGGGACTTCTGAAAAGCCATGTGAAATCCCTGATTCTGGAGAAGAATCTGATGGAAATTCGGCACTTCGTGCTATTGAGGAGCAGGAACAGAAACAAGGACAACGCCCTGGGCCTCTCAATGGAAGTTTACAGTATTATTATGATCCTATTCCAACAAAGGACAAGAATGGAACCAAACGTTGGCAATTTCAGTGCCGTTATTGTCCTTGGTAAGTTAAGTATATTTATATCTTATAGAAGTACAATACACTTATACCAATGTGCTAAGCCGTAGAACAGTACTAAGAATTGCAGATGGCAAGAGGGTATCATTTGATGACGAAGAAACACTGCCAAAGTTGAACAACCTTGCAAGCCATTCCACTGAGTGTCAAAAAAAGCGTTCAAGCCGAGAGGAAGAAGATAATAACGAAAAAAATCCCACAGAGAACTTTAAGTTCAAGAGAAGTGCTGAACTTATGGCAGCATTTCTGCGTGAAGGTGAACTTAATCCTGCTGTTGTTGTGACACAAAAGGGTTTTCTCCGCCTCTTCTCAGCTTGGATACTGGATGAAAGCCTTCCTTGGACTACTGGAGAGGCTCCTTCCCTTCGCCTACTCTTTAAATACCTCAAAGTTAGGTATACACTTCCATCAGACCAGACAGTACGCAACCAACTTGCACATATATTCAGTGAACTGCATGGAAAAGTTGTCCGTGAGTTCACGGCAAGTATTTTATTTATCTTATGTTCAAAGTGGATGGCTTACCTTCAACTCTACAGAATGTTCAATCGAAAATTGCATATGCTACAGACACATGGACAACAAAGCAAATGGTCTATTCATTTGCCTGCACTATTGGGACATTTATAAACGATGATTGGGATATTATTCAGCATGTGGTTGATTTTAAAGTCTTGGAGGACAAGGATCATGAAGGGGTTAATGCAGGTAAAGCATTTATTGAGGGAGCAAGAAGCCGTGGTGGATTAGACAAGATAAGTCATTCGCATTTTGAATAGTATACATCAAACTAATATCTGAAATACTTTATTAGTCTTACTACTGACAATGCATCCGTAAATGATGTACTTATCAGAAGTGCTGCGCGCACTCTTCTTACTCGTTATGGCATTCCATATACACCTGATTGCCATATTCGATGCATGGCGCATGTTATTAATCTTGTGGTCCAGTCATTTTTGAATAGCCTCGGAGAGGCAGATGATCCTGAAAAAGAAGATCACTATGAATCCTGCAAAGATCAGCCGATTCATTATGATATACATAAGGATGTGGAGCAGGAAGAGCTTGACAGTGAAGTATTTGATGATACTTCAATGGAGGATGATGAAGAGCTCATGGTAGATGAAGATGAACAACGAGTGATTGGTTCTAGTATTTTGAAACGAGTAAGTTCTTCCCAGTGTACTGTTTGTGGTCGAAATAGCTACTAATTTTCAATAAGCTACGCTTAATTACCACGAAGATTGTATCTTCTCCACAACGGCGAGCAAAGTTCTTCAAGATATCGAAATCATTGTACATTAATGAGCCTCATAAACAACGACTAATGGTTGTGCGCGATGTACGTACACGTTGGAATTACACACACGCTATGATTCGACGTGGATTGCTTTTGAAGGAGGTTAGTATTAACATAATTATATTTCCCAACTTTTAATATACTAACCATTACATCCTTAGGCCATCGACAAATGGACATTTGAGGTTCCCGCATTGCGAGGTTTCGTGTTGACACCTAATGCCTGGGAGTATTTGGAAAAGTTAGCAGATCTTCTAGAGGTATGCAATTTCAACTTTCACCTAAAAATCGTAATGCTGAAATATTTTTTACATTACACTAGCCCTTTACAAAAGTAACAGAGCAGATGTCAGCATCATCTCGTCCCACTATTGCATTCGTACTCCCTTTGTATGAAATGATTGACCGACACCTTAATTATGCTGCGAAGGATATGAAGCATTCCTTCAATTTTCAAGTTGCGGCATCGAAAGCTCTTGAAAAGTTGAATAAATACAAATCAATTGCGATAGATAACCAGTACTACATCATTGGGACCAGTAAGTAATGATTTATTATTTCAAAATGCGAAGTATACTTACTACAATTTACCTATGATAGTTCTCCATCCTAATCTGAGAGCCAGGTGGTTTAAAACGACGATTCAAGAGAATCAGAACCAGGCAGCATATCAGAGAGCACAGAAGGACAAAGTTGAGAAAGTGACAACATTATTTTTACATGTTGCACAGACCTACTACGAAAACTCCCCACTGAAAGTGCAAGAGTCTTTGAAAAAGGCTGAAAAGCGCACCAATGCTACAGAAAATAGCTGGTTAGCTGATGCATGTAAGGTGGACATTGCTGGTGGTGTTCCGACAGAAACTTCTGCAGTGAAGGAAAGCTGGAAGGATGAAGTGGAACGTTATCTTCAGTTTGAAGGAGGGAACTGTGACTTGAATGATCCCTTAGCATGGTGGAAGGTTAGTAATGCCTTGCAATCCCATAATAACCGAACTGACTACAATAACAGATGCATTGTCATTCATTTCCAACTATTGCCAGAATGGCTCGAGACTTCCTCGCAATTCCTGCCACTAGTGTTTCGGTGGAACGTGTTTTCTCAAAGTCCCGCCACATTTGCTCTGACCTTCGAAGCTCATTGAAAGCAGAAACTGTGCGTAAAGCCCTTCTCTCAAAGGTTTGGATTAGAGCTGGCCTTCTAGAAGCCATTTCGCCTACAGTAAAAAGAAGGAAGCGTGATGATTAGGTAGTATTAGAATTCACATGACTCAACTCTATATACACCGTATATATACAGTAAATAGTGTGTACAAACCATATCCATATATTTACGCCCTCTAAAGTATACATATACTAAACGGTTGGAGCCTTAGTGTCACTGACTTGTGACGGTCTGAGTCCAACATCAGCCGAATCGAATTCTCTAGTGGCGAGTTTCCATTCTTCATTCTGCTATTGCCAATCTCAAATCTTACAGCAAAGACAAGAAATCGGCTCAGACGCAAGCCCGAGACTCCACGTGGCGGCTCTGTTCAAGTACACGATCTCCCCACTGCCCAGTCCCTCTAGTTATGTTCGCAGCCCAGCAAACTCACTCGACAATTTACTCAATGTCTGCCTCTCACATGGATATCGGTATCTCTCAGAGCCCGTTGTGCACGTCATTACAGACTTCAAGGAATACCCAGGCGCAGATATCACCTCTCTAGGAATGACCCCTTGCTAAGTCGTGATGGCCTCGCCTCATGAGCTTCAAGTGCTTCATGTGAGTGTAGGTTGAATGAACTGTAACCTGCAGTGGTGTATTGAATTAATTTTAGTTCTTATAAGCTACTGACTTGTGGGAAGAGCATCAGTTGCTGAAGCATCAACTTCTTAGTTATCTCTACACAAGCACCGCGTACCCAACACGGAACTCCTCCATGCACTGCAGGATATTCCAGAATACTTTCAGTACCTGGGCGGATGTGGCTCAATCGGAAGCAGAGTTATATAACCCCCTAGTGCAAGTAGGAGCCACAGAACGATGGTGACACTGGGGCCATGTGTTGCCAAGGTGTATTGAGAAGTGGGGGAGTTGGTACTGTGCATTCGTTCCGCCACTGTTAGTCAAACATTAAGTCCAACTTTTTCATTAGGCATCGCCCCAGCATTCAACATTGCACCAAGATCTTACTGTAATGTTGTTCTCTATTCGTGCCTGCGGTTCTGTTTGAAGCCGATCTCCGAATTCATATGAAAAAATAGGAAGCCCATTTCAAATCCTCGCTCAGCGCTCGAGTTTTTTTATTTGTTTATAAAGACCCTAGTTAAGTTTAGTGGGGGTCGTAAGTATTGTCAACCACCTACTGTGACATCCTCGTCTCTCCACATCTATTCATTGTCTTCACTCTCGTTTCTAAGTATACGAATATTACACTGTTACTATTAAGCATTTACAACCATGAACTTCAAACCCTCTTTCGCTAACATCCCCATCTCTGTCGCCGTCATTGCTGTGTAAGCATCCCCCATCAAACTTGTCGCCAAAGCCGCGTTGGACGTCTTTTTACCAATTATCATCTACCCAACCGCAGAAACCGTGTGGAATATTGGCAAGGTGGTAAACGTTACATAGTTTGTAACTTGGTCTCTCTCCTGTGTGTTTATACTGATTTGTTTATGGATACAGGTACCCATCCAATGCCCCGCAGAACATCTCCAACGGTGCATTTGTATACCTCAGGGAGGCTGATTTGGTCCTAGCTAAGGACTTCGACCTCAGGTCAGGAAGTGTGAACTTTACTGTCCCTGTTGTTCCCCGTGGGCAATACTAAAACACTCGTGATTTCCGGTTTTTGTTGTTGGAATTGTAGATTGATCATTGTCTGAACTTAGTGTTTGGTGATTCTGGAAACTGAAGCCCCTTCTTCCCGATTGGCGCTTAGTACCTCGATTTTGTATCTGTAACTGGTTTACTTCAATTCACTTGGACTTTCACTTCACACACAGACTCCCAATAGCTCTCATTGGCATATTGAATTCTACTTAATCAGGACTCATTACTAGGGAGTATGAGACCTAAATTAGGTGGTAAGTACGTAGGAAGTTATATCTTCTGAAATGCATGTTACGCTGGAACCTAGTTACTCTTCTGAAACCGGCATAGTATGCATTTCCAGTTCCCGTTCGAAGTCCGGAAACTCTGGTCCAACCTCACAGGAAGTAGGCGCCTGTTCACTGGGAATCTTCTGCATGTTGATAATTACACGACAGCCCTTTATAAACAGAATGGGGTAAATGTGCCTGGGATAGAAGAATGCTTCTTACGACAATGGAATGTACAATCATTGGTAATCTATGGGAGAGCTCGACATTAGTGAAATGAGCTGTGATAGCGAAATAGGAAATCTCACAGCAACATAATCTCAGAGGCCACTTCGACTGCACAGCTGTAAGGTATAATCACACCTATGAGAACTACTAAGCAGTCAGGTAAGGGAACTCTGTTAAGTACAAGCCCCGATACATACTAGCTATACCCGCGAACGTCCATGCTCCGTCTCGAATTGCAGCCCTCACCAACGGAATTTGCAACTTTTTTGCCAACGACCTCTTCCTCCAAGTAAGCCACCAAATTATGGCCTGCGTTACTATTACTGACGTTCTAAAACAGAACAATAAGCAATTATCTTGGAAGGAACATTTGAGGACACTTACGCGTATATATAAGGATCATACGTATCGTCGCTAGCGACGCATCGCTCGTCGAAAGTGAGCCTCTTTTGAGCCCGAACGCACATTGCTGCGGACTGCGCGTTATCCACCGTAAACAAAGCCAGTAAGAACAAGCCCATCCTTTGACTTCGGTTGTATAAAGCATACGCTTATACATGTATAAGTAGAAAGTGTGATCTACAGACGCTAGGGGCGTACCTCTTAGAAATAAAACAGTACTAGTAAGCGTGATGGTTATTTGCGCAAAGGACATCTGTATGTTAAACCACATGAAGCAGTCGCGTTGAGAAATTGGTGGCTTTGAAAGTGGGCCCAATAACGAGTAAACGCTGATCCTGAATAACCTCCTGTTAAGTGGGAAGAAGCGATAACGAGGAGGACATAGATCGGAAACATACATCTGAACAGGAAGCGGAACATATCTGAGTAAGAAATATACTTTCTTGGTAGGGAAGGGAGGTGCTCTGAGACGCGTTAACTACAAATTTCTAGTCATTACGGTACTTTACGCACTTCCAAAGGTGTTTACATTCGTCCTCAAAACATATGACGAAATCACAAAGTAAAACCATCAATCCAGCAACTGACAGCGGTAGCAGCTCACATTTAGCAGTTGTCATAAGTGATTAGATAGTATGACGTAACTTACGAGAGGTACACTGACGCATCAGAAGATGCTGCCCAGCGCTTTCGCCAGTCATTGTGTCGGCACTTGGGGGCTGAGTAGGAAAACATTGAAGGAGAACGAGCATGCTTTATATAAATTTATATAGATTCGGCTAAGGCGGTGTGGAGGCGTTTAAGTATACCGCCTGCTCACTCTTACGCAGATCATCGTTTTTTGGAATTTTGGGATTATTTTGGGAGTATCTCTTCGCATGCTTATGTCTAGAAGCCATTGATGAGGTGCCAAAGTATATAGGACTTACGTACTTAGATAATGCATTCCCTGGGCCATTGAATCCTACAGGTTGGCCACAGGGGTTCCTCGGTAGACGACAATTAAGTTGGGCCTTGCCAAATAAAGCATGTATATCGGGACATGCTTTGGTCGGGGGCCTAACCTCTATACCATGAGTAGCCCAATGTTGAAGATACTACGACTATTACCTATCTAACGATTGATATAAATAACAGGCAACGAAGACCCCTTGATAAGACCCCCTTAAATACGTTGCTATGCAATACTTAGCAAATACTTAGGCTGCCGTAGGCACTGATAGATATTTTAAAAAGAGTATGTCAAAAGATAAGCGAAAATTCCCCTAGTACCCGTCGCGATCTTCGGCTACTTGAATCTTAAATTTCTGAAGTCCACGAGTTGTCCGCGAGTTGTCCGCGATCATATGTCAACAGGCAAGATATCCAGCAGCCGAATGCTCAATGCTCAGCACTGATCGCAATCAACTTGGAGAACTAATAAGTATATTGAACGATATAAACAACAAAAAAAAATAAGTAATTCCTATGAAGAATGTCTTACATGATTAATCATCGCTTTTACAAGCGCTGGAATAGTTTACTGGTGTTCCTCGTAGAAGAAGTGGCTGATGTTCTCAATGAACTGAGTTTGACCTTCGACGGGGCTGGTGCGAGCAGACCCAACGTGGTAGCTGGTTCAAAATGAGTATACTATATGGAATTTTTTTAATCCATCTGAATGACTTACGAGACATCCTTTCCACCGACTTGACCGTGGTAAAGGAAGGTCAGGAGGCGCTCTCCAGTGACATTGAAGTCAATAATGCTGTTCTGTCCAGTAGTCAGCAAGACCTCGTGGAAACATTGCGGTCAGTGGATCCGGAGAGGGTAGTGGGGTACTAATTAAAGTAAGTGCTCTGTAGATTGTGACCGATGGGGAGAGAATGTACAGTGGAAGTACCATCAGGGATGACCAAACAAATGATATTGACAATGATACCGATGCAAGGGAGGACACCAATGTCAGAACTATAAAGTTCGAACAGGTGGAAACCTTCATCCCCGAAGAGACCGACACCAGCGAGGGGAATATTGGAGGTCTAGCCGGTGGAATACCTTGAGCCGTCAGCGGGAACGAGGGGTGTGAGGAACTGTCACCTCTGTCCCTACTTGGGGTTAGCAGGGAGAGCTATAGTGTAACAAGCAGAGATGGCGGCAACGCAGCTACCAATGGAGACGGTGCTAAATCAGAGATGTACAGTACAATGCTATGACGTACTCACGCGTCCGCGTAGTATATCCCGGGCTTATCCTTAGCGGGACCAACCTCGAGGTGAATACCATCGGCAATGACAGAGCCATGTATGCTGGGAGAAGCTTGAACACCAGAGGCGAAGAGGACAACAGCAAAGAGGGAAACAAGCTTGGTGAGCATGATAACCTAAGGGGTACAAAAGCCGAGAAGGGACCGGACGACTGTGCTAGAGTAGAATAGAGCCTAAGTCTGAAGAAGTCTTCATGCAGATCCCGTTTGCTTTGTACATTCCAGACAAGCACTGTATTCTAGATAAAATGAGACGATCGCGGAATGTTGACACAGTACTTATGCTGTTGGAGCCGAAGACATCACAAGGAGAGAATACGCAAACTGGCATCGAGAAATGCAAGAGATACGTTACTGAACAACGGAGTGGTCAGACTGTCATTTCGAGTCTGATACTATCACTATCTTCGCGTACCCTCCTTGAAGCTTGAAGACTGGACACCTCCGAACCCAACTTCTGATTGTAGGAGAAAGATGAGATTAAACTAAAAGTTGCGCTGCTGTCTGAAGTTGCATATGAACAGGTCCGAGTGCCATGCGTATTCTGTAACTCACATGCTTTTTTTCATTCTTGTCGGTTTCGAACCTAGAAATAAAACTCGAGATTGACATTGCCTTGTATCTTACGTGTTACGTTTCATTTAAGAAGAATTATTAACGCTTTAAAATATCTATATCATAAATATATCATACAAAATCCTTCCTAAACACTTTAAATCAACAATGATCCAACAAAAATACAGCTACAATACACCTACGCATTAACTCAACTCCGTATAAAACGGATTATACCCTCCCTCCGGCTCAGGCAGCTCAGCAGGAACATAAAGTCTCGTCCTATCATACTTGTTCAACGGCAAGTTCTCTTCCAAGCGTCTCGGTAAATCAGGCTACAATCCCATATTAAAACCACATTCAAAACCGAATAAAATAAGGAAAATACGTACATTCACAGGGAAATGTCTCCCAAAAGCAATCAACTCCCCATCTTCCTTCTCCGTTACTTCAATCGCTGATTCCCTCGTATACCCTCCGGCGGTAATTAATGGCTTGGGAGGCCATATACAAGGTATAAAGTCGTTCGAGGGGTCTGGGGGGTTAGTGGTCCTTTCTCGCTTGTGAAACGCAGTTCTATTGGGTGGAGGTATGCGAGATTCGGGTGGGTCGCTTTGAGATTTTCGATGAGGTAGGTGAATTTTGGGATTAGGTCAGGCATTCCGAGTTCTTAAAAACAAAACCGTCGAAGATAATATAGAGGAGAAAGGGGTAAAGACTAACCTTGAGTCGTACTCCAGGGACTAACTCTAATCTCAACCCTCAGCTCACCCACCAACAGCATCCATCACAGCCTTCGTAACCTCCAAAGCGAATCTACTCCTCTTCTCGATACTCCCTCCATACACATCAGAGAGCGTATTGCTCATATCCTGCAAGAATTGGTCGATCAAATAGCCATTGGCAACGTGGATTTCTACACCGTCAATTCCGGCACGTATAGCGTTCTTCGCTGCGGTTGCGAATTGGGTTAGGTAGGAGTGGATCTTGGGAATTGTGAGCCTTCGTGTGGGATTGGGAGGCGATAGGTGGTGAGTGGGATGTGGAAGGGTCCTACGAGGGTTACGTTGTCTGCTTCGAGATTGGAGGGTTGGGCTACGTGGCCTATTGCGACGATTTGGGAGTAGATGTAGCCGCCTTTTGCGTGGGTGCTCAGCAAACTGATGACGTTAGGGGGAACGACACTGAGGAAGCGCCGGCCAATGAATGGCACTTAGGCAACGCCAAGAGATATTGGCGGTGTGCGTGTTTGGCCGAGGAAAACGCGCAGTGGGAGGAGAGGAGAGCGAGACAGTGGGAGGAGAGGGAGGCGCTAGGTAACGTTGGAGGGAACGGCAAGGAGGAGGAGCTGGGCAACATTGGGACCAGCAACGATAGAGGGGAAGAGATCGCGCACAATCAAATTGATGACGTGGCCATAGTCTCGCCCAAGATATCCACGTGGTGGAACCGTCCACCTGTGGACGGTCTTGTACTAATGTCCGCCTTTTAGCGGGGCAGTGTAAACCAAATAAAACCACTACATTTGATTTTGAAGTGTATGTTACATAAGCTAAAATTTTAGTTACCGGTACAGTAACGCAGTCTAGATTGTCACCGTAGCCAACCAATGATAACGATTGACATTTTGAGCGCTGCTGGACGCGTCGATGCACGACAAGGGGGTCTAAACACCCTGGATAGCTATGGAACAAGATGACGAGGACCAACTGCTACCTCTGCCATCTACACCACGTTGTCCCCTTGCTTCTCTACATTCCCTTCCCAATACACCCTATGACACCACGTCGTCGAAAAACTCCTGCAACGACACCACGAGCAAGCAAACAGCCAGTTCCTCCACCAAAGAATTGGCCCCAACTTCACAAAGTCATACCACTTGAAACCATAGAAAAGGCTGCCAAGGATCTATATGGGTACAAGCCCCATCCATGGCAGATGAACGTCTTCGAGAAAGTGGCCGAGGGACATGATGCTATCGTGATCGCGGGAACTGGGTATGGGAAATCACTGGTATTTGCGCTACTTGCAATTGGAGTGGCAATAGCTGGAGAAAAGGGGGTAGTTATTGTAATTTCTCCGTTGAAGACACTGCAAAAGGATCAGGTACGTTGTATATGGCTATAACATGGAATGAATATATGCTTACTTGAAGTTATGTCTTTATAGGTGCGACGGTTTAACCAAAGGTTGAGATTAAGAATCCAATTGCACATTGATCTGAAGATAACTCGGAGACGCGTCTGAATCGATGCTCGCATATAGTCACGTGTAACGTGACTCACTTACTTGTGACAATCTACATCAAACCGGCAACTTATGTTCTAAACCTATTCAAATCATTTGAAGTGCTTGCTCAAAACCATTAGTAAAAGATCTTTCAGAGTTTTTGCCCTTTTATAGGCTCAACACTCAATGAATACAGTCATCCACCCCTAGTTGTTACATAATCACAACGTGTTACAAATAAGGCATCCAATCGACCTCCTGCCTCAACCACACTAGCTACACACATAATTCTTTTTGCAACTTCATCTTATAGTACTGTTCTTTATATGTATATAGTAATTTGAGAGAAATATTATTGTGTTAATGCATGGTACATGAAACAATTTCACAAATTTCAAGATCACAAAGGTGAGTGAAATTTTGTTGAGGCTATGTAGACATGCAAAGTCCACATTGTAAGCACAATATGGGCTCATTTTACTCACAACATATGTATCTAAGTTCATTATAGGCAGCTTTGCATTTCATGAAGCTGATCCTGCTAAAATGCCTCAAGCATGACACACCTGAAGCACATTAAAAGAGCATTGCAATGGATCAGACTTTTATAAATGGTGTACAGGTCGCATTTTTGGCCTTGTGTCTTACTTTCCACCTCCTCTGCACACCTACACTGCAACTATTGACTTACCATGACTAGACATGCCAAATCTGAAGAAGAGAAAATGATTATCTTTTGCTGTGAGAAGGAAGATCTCATGCCATGTGCTTTGATCGCTTACCAATTGGAGTCAAAGAAGCCAAAAGGGGTGTCATGTCGCAGTCTTCACAAAATCTGCAGTGACTTTCAACATATTTATCTTGTAGAAACTGGAACATCAATTAAATGTGTCCTATGACACTTAGTAAACGATGAGGAGTGGATTGATGTTGGCGATGGAGATAGTAATGGATCAGAATCAAGAGAATCTCACACCTGATCTAGCCGGGGCACTGCCGTGTAACATCTTCCCATAATGTCAAAAATAGGACAGGGTCTCGGAAATTTCATGTAACAAATGAACATTTCAGCTTCTCTTTGTAAAAACACTTGTAATACATAAATAACATATCTAAGTACAGTTTAGAATTGTTTTGTTTGCATAAGAATGACATATGATGATGTGGTATGTAAATTTTCAATGTATTGTAACAATCAGCGGTGGATGACTGTACTCATGTATTTTGCATAGATGGATACAGCTCAATAATATAAATAAATTGTCTCTAATAATGTTATGCCTCTGGGTTGAACCAAGGGCTCTAGGGCTGTTTATGTTGTAAACTTTACACTGCCCTGGTTATTTCAGGATGTTCATCTAAGCCTGTTTCATGACGTACCCTTCTGTGTCCACATTCAGAAGGGTTCACATGATATCTTTGATATCGTGAGATGGGCTTTGTTGAGCCTAGACATGGCCAGGTAAAAGAGGGGAGGGGAGGCCACATAAGGTAATGTCAAAAGATGTTGATGGCGAGAGGTGGCAGGAGGGAGAAGTGGGAGGTGCTGCGCAACCGCATTGAGTATCAGCAATGAGGGGGGAGGATCTGGTCAACAACAATGACAACGAAGGGGAGATGGGATGATGAAATCAGATATCGAGGTGGTGCTTGGGCTGCGCTGAGATAGGTTGAGGGTGCAACTGGCAGAGGTTGGTGTGAGGCAGCAGGAGGGGAGGAGGCCTAGGAAATGTTGTGGAACAGCAAGAAGGAACAGTGACAACAGCAATAGGGGAAATCAAACTTGGCTCGTTTGTTGTGCCAAGCAGTTTTTTGTTGCGTGTACAGTGTTCCTAAACTGTATGCCTCCCTCGAGTCTTTTGGCTCAGCAATGTCTCAGTCCAACTCTCACTCTCACCATGTGATGGGTCCATTGTCTCGTCAATTTTAACTTTTATTATTAAGTTATCAACTGAAGTACATATATTAAAAGGTGGGATTAATTGTAGATTTTCCAGACACTTCTTTCTACTTGCTTTCTTCAAGGAGGTGGATACGTGTGCATAATATATATAGATACTATTAAATTTACAAGTATATGTAAATACATACTACCATAATTATGGGCTACTGACAATACATCCTACCTATATACCCACCCATAATATCCCGCAACTCCCATTTGTCTCTTACTTCCTTCCATTTATGACCCTCCGCCACTGTCCAGCTCATATGGGGTGTACCACAGTGTCCCACCCACACATCGATCCTGCTACAATTCCAGTATCCCCACTGCAAACCAATCAAGACCCCTACAGCCGCAAGTACCTCAACCAACCCTGTACCAACTACCACCCTCCCAATGCCACTACTGCTACTTCAACACTCTGACTGTGGACACTCACGCCTGTGCTCGTCAAAACCACCGTTTTCTGCCAGCTTATGGGTTGTACAATGATAAAGCGAAGAGGAGGGGCTGGAGGGAACAAGGGAAGACAGCGGGGGGCTGCTTAGTATTGATGTGGATGAGAAGGGAGCTGAGATGAGACTCGAGAGTGCAGTTCCATTTAGTGTTGTATCTGCACGCACAGTAGGCTTTCATTCCCTGTCTGTCATTGAATGAGAGGAAGGTAAAGATGCAAGTATGAACACTTAGCTTAAAAGAGTCATCAGGATGGAGTGTTGGAGAGCAGTGCACCGGTGATGCATGGTGGTGGAGGAAGTAGGGCTGTACACCATACCATATATGGTATACGGTGTGACGCCACCTGTGCATTTAGGCGTAAAATTGTGCATTTCTACCATTTACAGTATTAAATCTGTATACATTGAAGAACCCCAGATAATAAATAAAGATCCATGGACTGCTACAAATTAGCAAGCATTGTACTTATTACCCTTCTAATTTGGGTTAATATTCAACTGTCTACAACATAAAACAGAGTACAAGTGCTTTCATGTCCAATCTACCATTAGCCTGGTGTGTAGGAAAAGATATTGAATATTGAAAGGACCGCTTTTCTGCCAGTCACATGACTTGTATATCATTTCATTTCATTTTGATACCGCTAAGTTGTTTGTTTGGCATCAGGATTGAAGTCTAACAAATAGTCAATGAAATAAATATTCATTAATGAATATTTCAGAGTGGAATAGAATGGTCTATTCTTCATCAATCTGGATGATTCTGGTCTCGTTCTAAAGCTGGAGTCGAGTACATTCTATTCTAGTACTATATGACATGATCTCACCGAAGTCCGGACCAGGATAGGGGTAAAACATCGGACACAAGTAGATGTTTTATTATTATCTGCCCAGAGTGACACAGAGTAAGACACTATACCATCTGAAAATAAGAGGACTGAGTAGTCTAGAGTGTCCTAATACTTCGGGTTTACTCAGCTCCAAATGACATATGATTGAAAGATACAGGTAAAAGACAGGGAAGTGTTTCATGTACATATATGTAGTATACAGTGTCTGAGAAACTCTTAGTAATACTGCTCTGTTTCCTGTATTTAAGTAGGTGCTATAGAGGGTAAGAGGGCAAGCAGAATAGCGCCTTTCTTGCCCAGGTACAATAGGTATTGGGTAGTGGTTTAGGTCTTTTTGTTTCAAAGATATAGAATTGTTTTGGTTCGCATTTTGGGTATATTTGGAAAGAATCTAAGGTTCTGAGACTCCAGTGAGGGCCTAGGACTTAGTGTTTTCAATAAAGCGGTTTCATAAAGAGTAAAGACTTGCTCTTTTTCGGTTTTCTAAGAAGTTGTACTGGTAAAAGATTGTTGGTCACTTCTACAGGGTTTGAAGTAGTACAAAGGGTGTATTACTTAAATTCTACAATAAAATTCTATTGTTTTTCGGTTCATTTGGCTTCTAAATGATTGAAGAATACATAAGACAATAAGAGGCTACACCCACCTCAAACCCCTCTCGCATTTTAAGAGATTTGTGAATTTTGTAGTGAAGTAAGTTGCAAACTTAGAGCCAATTTCACTACTAGAACACAAATACCCTTTTCAACGGCTGTATAAAGTACAGGTATGGTCTGCCCGTAAACTGTACCATATTGATTATTTTATCGAGCCTGATAAAATGGTACAGGCCCATTTACAGTTATGGCCAGTTTTATATGGTATACGGGCAGTAATTTCGCAATTTTTTTTAATTAAGCACAAACTGTATATTTCTGAAACACTAGTACATGAAATTGAGATGTGGCCATAGTATAAAAAGTAGTACAGATCTTACAGCAGTAATATTCAACAAATTTCACAGAAAATAACAATGAAGGGATATTCAAATGTATGCCACAATCTCGATGTCTAAAGCTATGAGATTAAAAATGTCATTCATAAGAAAGACAACCTGAATTTATAAAGGTTAGGTAGCTGAGATAGTAAATACACTAGTGGACTGTGAATTTGGATGGATACAATGAGAGTTAAATTATAGATCTCATATATTAGTACACTCGGAAAAAATTTCTATGCAATGACATGTCCTGAAGGTGGGCTCAAGGTAGGCCTGCTACAGCTTACTCCTCCATTTGAGTGGATTCAACAAATATCAATGCATTATTGCATGACTCTCACCCTTGCCATATTATCATAGTGAAGATTAACAAAATCTGAATGAGCATGCTACTAAGTAGTCTGAAATATGCAGTCTGCACTGTAATACATGCTTAAACAATACTTAACAGTTCATGAATCCCTTGATATGCAATTGAACTGCTGAATATTTAATCACATTATGAATTGCTTTGAAATGCAAACACTGAGGAGTCAGGCCTTCAGGCCTAGTCAAGAGTGCATGTAAAACAATACAAATTGTCAAGTTCCATATCTTGAACATTCATTTCAGGTTTTATTGAAGTCTGTTCAAATGAAAGAGCACAGGAATACGATTTCAAAATGAGTGGAGGACTATTTGGTGCAGTGGTGGATGGGAAGTGGAGTCTGAGATCGATGAGAGGGAAAAAGAATTTATGTATTCAGATCCTGCACTTTTTCTACTACACTTACAGTGTTATAGGTCGTGTTTGATCCAGATTGTCAAGTAAAAGTTCGCGTTACTGATATGTATTGGATGGCGAGATCACAAAAGGAAGTGGAGTGATGAATTGTAAAGGAGTAGGTGTGGTTGAGGACCAAGAGCAAAGAGAGGTGTGCATGTGCCAACAAGCCCCAGCTAGCAGCTAGGCATTCTTGCAGAGATGAGAACAAGTTGTGACTGTCTGAACGAGATTCCATTCAAGTCCAACAGACTTCAGGGAAGTAAGTCTCTGTTTGCATTAGTCATATATATATGCAGCAACATTCTGATTTAGATATTAGATGAATATTATAGTAATGCCAACAAATTGATGTATAGTAACTTGAGCTTTATCATGTGGCTACCATGAATTTGTAAATTTTTAAGAAATTTTTGCTTAACAATGTGCTATTTTGGATCAAATATACTGTACTACCATAAGGTACTGTCATATGGCCATATTTTTATGGACTCCATATGGACACAGCTGTACCGTTACCATACCATATGGCCTATCCCAAAATCCTTTGACAGGACGGTTACAGGACCATATATATGGCTACTGTATAACCATACTATATGGTGATGGTGTACAGTCCTAGGAAGAAGAGAAAGAGCACAATGCGATCCTGGGAAACTGAGGTTTGTTGATTGGTCTCGAGTATCACATGATATTATTTGTTATTGTTAGATTGGTTCATGGGGTATGGCGCAATGGGAGTCTGGAGGGGACTGAAGAAAGGAGAAACAAGATGTTCAGCTTGTATTTAGTAATACATGTATCTATAAGAATATTAAATTTTAGATATGTGCTCACACAATTTGCTACTGGAAATCAAAAATTGGAGGGATTTCAGTCCTAGTACTACTCTTAATAAGCCTTGTTTAAACATTGATATCAATGCTACGCTGTTGTACCCATGTTCTCTATAATTTTTGGTTCATACTGGATAGTATAACATTTTATTTCTGCCTTTTTGACTTTTACAGCAGATATATTTCATGATTTCCTGTTGCTATTCTCGCATTCCCACTTACTTCCCATGCAATTTTAATTGCTTATGTAAGCTTATGTAAAGGGGGGTAGCGGTCCATCAGGACGTTTGGTCGCCTCAAAAATGTGAGGCATACAGTTCCGGTTAGTGTTGTTCCAGACTGATCTGAAGTGAACTGAATTGGCATTTTTGAAATAGTTTGCAATAAATCATAAAAATGATTTAATATGATCAGAGTGGCGATCTAGTTCGCAATTTTGGTTGTAAGTTGGTGTTAAAGCTAATAGCCAATCAAATAACAAGTGGAACACATGTTGAGAATTGGTCAAGAACATCACTTGCATAGCACATGTATTCGTAGACACTATTTATCACTAGTGTACTCTATCAACTAGTTACCATAATCTACAATGGGACCAGATATACAGTAATCTTCGGGTTTGAAACCCTATCACCTGTAAAAGTTAGACACTCTTATTTAAATGAGAGTTTAAGTATTTCCTGGGCCTTGAATAGATCTGCAGTAATATGGCTTTGGTACAATATTGTAGCTTCATTACTGGAAGAGAAAGTGTGCTCACAATTGACTGAGGAAGCTTTGAAGGTGGTAAAGAAGTAAGTAGTTGTGTTGCTTCAACATCACAATGCTGTCATCGTTTTATCACGTGATCAGCCCAGAGCCATCCACCAGATCATTCCAATTCGCGATCTCAATTCGCTTTGAGTTCACTCCATAAAGAAAATACAATCTGTCAGCAAAAGCGAACTGAAGTGATTTCAATTCGCACTAGATCAGTCCACAGAACAACACTAGTTCCGGTACATGCTATGCATGGGAACTTCATTTTGTTTCAACCAATGTTTGACACCCCCACATCATATCAAAACAAATGACTGATGGCTCTGGCAGAGTTCCATCTTGGATTGAAGTTGATTCCGAGTGAGTCAAGGAGTTCATGCATGCACCTCTGAATCTGAGTGAGCCAAGCAGTCGCTTACTTGAACTTCAAGCTTCGACACAACATCGACTAGGTACGCTCGTAACAGGATCACCTTGAAATGATGTCATGTCCTTTCTTTTGTTTCTGTGGGAAGATGTGTTGTTTCAACCACCAAATTGTTTCATTTTGCCAAGAGGGCAAGTTTGATTTCTCCTAATGGGAGGGATGAGATGATGATCAGATGCGATCAAATCGGAGGACACACACAATGCCAAGAGTACTGGGGGCACAATGGCAGAGGCAGCAGGAGGCGACAGAAGGGAGGGGAAAGTGCCAACAATGTTGGTGATGGCAATGAGTGGAGAGGTTATAATTATGGCAAATAGCTGTTAGCAACAGGCATCATGGTGTGTAACAAGGGGCCGAGAGATGCCTGTTATCTATAATTCATCTTTATCTCACCTTGAAATCAGGAGAAAGGTGGGAGATAGAGGTGTGGGAACAACAGCCAGTGGGAGCAGATGATGAGCAGAGGGGTGAGGACAATGGAGGAAAGCAAGGGTGTTGAGTTGATGTCTGGGAGGCAATGAAGCTGATCCCCATCACACCTGTTCCCATCCTTCTTATCTCCTCATCATCTTTATCAGCACACTATATTTTTCTGGCTCAAAGATGATAACTAATGAGGAATTTACCGTGCTGGGAGGGAAATGCAAAAATAATTGCTGATCAGCAAGCGCCAAGGAGTACTGACCAGCCCAGTGAAAGTCTGTCAAGGCAGATTGAGATGGATTGAGTTGGGATTGGGCTGATTCAAGCTAATATTGAGCTGCAGATTTCTAACTATTATACCATTTACTTGTTTAATTAAAATCAAGTATATTTAAATATAGTTAAGTACATGACAGTACTACAGCGACCAGCCCTTTGAACTTCCCCTTCCTTCCTACCTTCCTTCCTCCATCCACATGATGCCTAACATCCTACACTTTCTCCCATTAACCCCTACCCCCACCTCAACAAAACAAGTTGGCTGACTGTAGTGAAAGTAGATGTTAGAATATGAAATTGCAATAAAATATCGGAATTAAAACATACCTAAGTAACAACAAGCTAGCGTGATGGATGTGCATACCTGCCAAAACAGAAAATCAGCCTGAGAACCCCAATTGCGAAATGGAAGACATAAAAAGACACTGCATAGCAGCATAGAACCTGTAAACAATTATTAGTGGAGTAGTATTCCATATAAAAACCTTACCTTACTACTTACCTCATGAATTGGAACTTACAGAGTATTGCAGTAATTTATGCTCCCCCTTGGGGTCCGTACAGATTCGTGCAAATCCATGTGGAATCTGTACAAACCTGAAAATTCTGTGCAGATTCTGTATGGATTCCACACAAATCTGCACAGAATTTAAGAAGTTGTGATAATGTCTGCAAAGATTTTGTGCAGATTTCAGTTTTAAATTCTCAATTTGTTCTCATTATCCTTCCAATACCTCTTATTTTCTCACAGATTGTGGTTATAACAGAAAACACTGTTGTTATATTATTAATATCCAATCAAGATTCACACAGATAGTGATGATATGAGCTACTGTGAGGAGGTGCCTACCAAAGATGTGTAGCGCCTCGACACCATTAAAGAAATTACATTGCACACATGATGTAATGAGCAGATGCCAACGAAATATAAGTACAATGCCAGAAAAAACAGTGTGAGGAAGAAATAAGAGAAAGAGACTATAGCTATTATGGTATTATAGATTTTAATATTATAGATTTTTTTTTTTGATTTGTTATTATTTTATATTTTGGTAGAAATGCAATAGAGAGAATGAAAAAGCACGTAAAAGATAAGGGGGAAGAAAAAGGCATCAACATAGCTCATGTGGCAATTGTAAGGAAGCGATAAGGGTGGGATGTTTGCAAATATAAATCCGAAAAGCATCAGAATTCCACTGGCCTATCTGCTGGATTGAAGAATGCAGAATGCCGTGCTCTGTGAGTGCAGTTGCACCACCAGAGCAAAGTGAGTGGCTGGAAAATTGAGAACCAGTGTAGTGGTGAAGGAAAGACAAAAAGAAAGTATGTGTTGGTGGAGTGCCATCAACACATAGCCAAAGTGCTCAGTGAATAGGGTGCCTTTCATCTCACAAATGAAGGTATCGAGTAAAAGTTGAAACAGGTTTGGTCCACCAGCAAAGAGGCATTGTACTAGAATGACATCCCCTTCAAAAGTAGTGTTGGCCTTATGAGTTGGTAGCGTAAATTGATAGGCATGGGTACCATGAAACAAGACTGAGTGCCATGATAGATATTTTCTGAGATCTCGGAGAGAGACAGTGTTGGGGTAGACAAGTTCCCCAAGTTGCAGAAGTGCATAGAATCCTGTGACCAAAATGGTGAGGCAAAGGAGATCATTATAATCTGCTGAAGGAAAGGTCTTGAGCAGTAGGGGAGGTTTGCACATGGGTTTGGAGTAGCGACAATGACGGCAACCTTGCAAAGTGTTTCGCACAATGTCAGAGTTACAGGCTTGGTGAACATTGGGGTAGTAAGGAGCAAGAAGTTTTACAATACCTGACAAGTAAGTAGTGAGCATTGAAGATGATAAGGATGGTGGCATGTACACTAAGAAAAAACTGAGAGTGTTCTCAGTGGGTTCAACAGGGAAGTGGTGTAGATTGCAGAAAGCAAGATAAGAGTTTAGAGCACTCGAATAATTAAGAACAGTGGAGTAGTCAATAGTATAACCAAGGGTGATGGCACGTTCTTGGAGGAGACACTCATGGGTCCAAGGAGTATGGATAGGCTGCTTGGACTGTCAAAAGTGTGGGATCATTTTTTCAATGCCCCAGTGCATCATGAGGGGGTTGAAAAAATTGAAGCAATAGTGCCGGATCATGTAACTGGGCCTTATCAAATTGCTTGTGAGAAAGAGCATCAGCTACATTATTGTGTTCACCTGGCAAATGGAGAACATGAAGCTGATATCCTTCACAAAGTAAAATGTCAATAGCGAGTTTAAGAAGTTGGTTAAGTGGGATAGAAGATGCACCAAGGAAGCTGAAAAGAGAGACAGTGTTACCACTGTCAGAAAAGATTATGACTGTTCGAGTGGAGAGCACTCAAGAGGGCAGTATGCAAAGAGCTGAGAGGACCACGAAAACTTCATAGACAAAGATGTCATGGCCAAGTACATTATCTGGGAAAGTGTAGTAATAGCCAACATGAAGTAAGCTGTCTCACACACCAAGCCCAGTGAGCGACACATCAACATGAATAGTTGTATCTACACTATCTGGATCCCAAGTGATATTTTCGAGGATGAGAAGTTCTGTTTCAATATGAAGGTGTCATAAAAGCCACTGTAGATCCTTGTGAACATCATTGGAGAGATAAATTCAGTCATCTGCTTCATTGATATGTGATATTTTGCAATAAATCGCACACAGACCAGGCTGAAGAAGAGGAAAAACATTGAGGGCCCAGTTTATCCAGCCAGCAAGGTGCTGGAATTCACAAAGAGAATGCTTTATCATACCTGGCATAATAAAGGTCTCTATATGAGTGATGAGTTCGGTTTTTTTGCCAGGGGGCATGGTGATACTGAGACACTCTGTGTCAACTGTGGAAGAAGATTTCTGGTTGAAGGAATTTCTTGACAAAGAAATTGTGAGTGGATAGTGCATCCATCTATCCTCAGGTCCTAGTGAGGTACATTGAGAAGTGAAGAAGGGGGGAAGAGTAACCTGATATTCAACAAGTGTAAAGTACTGTACTTAAATAGGTACAGAAAAATGTAAATGAGCTGAGTATTAAAAATCGACACGAGGCCAATTTTACAGTACAGGCAAATAGCCTGCTCTACACAACCAAGAAACCAATAATGGTGAGTTGGGAGCCAAAGAGCTGTTTATCTGGCTCATGTGGAATCCCAAGATCGTCCCAGAGGCAAAGGAGTTTTGCCTGTCCAGCAGGAAGATTTCGTTGATAAGGGGCATACCAAGATATATCAGATGCCAATTGAACCCCAAAGCTGTCATCAGAGTATTGGAAAACTTCAATGAGGAGAATAAAAATGGCAATCCAAGTGGTGAAAGCCATAATCAGAATAAAAGTGGGTGCAGAACCATGTCCTCCAAATACGTTGCATCGATCAACATATCGGTTGCCATTGGGAAAGGTGGTAACTTGTAAACGCTGCCACTCTTTTGCCATTGGAGCAAGTCGATAAGCACTTTTAACATCTGATTTGAAAAGAATGAGCTGAGCTTGGGGTCCAAATTTGCTTCAAAGAGCAAGAATAGAATTCACAAGTGGTTTGAGGGAGTCAAGTGGACTCCACCCTGCAATGGCTTCATGAGTGATGAGAAGGTCGTTGTGGGCATTGATGTTTTCCCAGGCATCATGGTGATCATTATGGGCATTGGGCACTGTCGTTGTCATTGTCATTGTTGTGCGCTGGCTGCTATCCTAGAAGTTGCCATTGGTGTTGCTGTTGATGTTGGGCACTGTTGGAGGTGTCATTGTTGCGAGCATAGGCAGGGGCATGTGGGGGGGGGCAGTAGGTGGTGTGGCGTCAACAATGGGGTTGATGACAGGGGACACACTGCATAATGTGGCATTAATGTTGGAATTTCAGCTGGCACCTTGATATCTAGCAGATTAGTCACGTGTTATGTAAGCGAGAGGGTAGGGGATCATTGGAGAATGTAGTAGTACATGTTGGAATAAACAGGAAGATTATGGTACTATCTGGAATAGGATTTGGTAGATTATAGTAGCATACACTAGAAAATAGTAGTTACTTGTCTATTATGTATATAAGTCCTCTGTATGAGGCACTAGCAATCTCAAGTTCTCATTCACACTTTAAATCAAACACTCAAAATCACAACAATTAGCATGTTAACATCGCTGTGGGTCTTGAAGAGAGGGACATTAAGGTGGACAGTGGGGACACATTGATGTGGGGGACAGTTGGCAAGCTGGAGGTTGACATTGGGCCATTGAAGTGGGGAGACAGAAGTGTAGATGGCTCGGCCATCCTGTAGATGATGCTGTGGGGATGTGGAGTAGTGGGGCACATTGGGACGAGCTGAGGAGAGTCTTACCTGGTGCTATTGTATGCATAGGCTGGGCAATGTGGCAGGTCCTACATTGTGTCACCGATGCTGAGGGGATAGTGGTGGTGAATGAAAAACGTGGAGGAGGATGATGGGTGGAATAAGGTGGAGTGCAGTGGAGTTGATGGGAGAAAGCAAAGAGCAGCCAGCAAGACAGTGGTGACATGTCTCCAGTGAAGGGGTTGCCATTACTGCAATTTCCAAAAGTTTAAGTAGCATACTGTAGCCAACCCTGAAAGTGGCCATTTCAACTTGTGCAACTGTGTTCACCTTTTCAGGTTGCCCTATGCTTGAAATTATTTTGACAATATTTTAAAAAGTCTAATAACAAAGCTGAGCTGTATTTATCTTTTAGGAGTCAAACCCAACACAATTAATATCCATGTTCCTTAGTGCATACTAACTGATGGACCATCAGAAATTTATAATTGTATCATATTATGTTATTTATTCCAAGACCGAAACATTACTGTCATATATAATGCTATATGGTTCAGATTGAAAAATCAAAACTTACAGCAAATGGAAAAAGGATTTGCCCAGGAAATGAAAGTTTGAACCTGTACTACAGTGTCTCAAATAGCATAGTGTATTGGTAGATACAACAACAGAACATTTACTGTTCAGCTGCTTACTTGCTGATAATGTCTATGCCACAAGTTCTATAGATGATTATGTATATTACTTGATTCATTTTGTATAAACTACTCCCTTGTCTTGAATCCTGTTGTATCATCTGGATATTTCCTACATTGTCTCAAGTACACATATATTATCTAGACTCTTTCAGTATCATCAAATCTCTCTACTTCGATTTGATGCTTTTTACTTCAAATGTATGTTTTCAGCTTTTTCTCAAGTGCCCTACATTATCTGGACTCTTTTAGGCTCATCTAAATCCCCCCCACTTTGTTTGGATACACTCTTAACTTTGTATATGGCTTTTACACTGACTCTCACTGCTCCCAAATTCATTATTGATAAGATGCGCCGCATTGACAATCGATTTTATACTGCAAGTTAATACAAAAGGTGCCCACAAAATGTTAGATCAGCGAATGCTTTGGAACTTAGGAGAACTGTGATGTACAAGAGAAGGCACCTATTGATGAATTTAAATAAGATAGTGTCAAAAGGGTTCTTCAGCATGATACTTGATTACACAATGTATATAGAGTGGCTACCTATACTACTTATAGTAAGCACTGTAGTTAGAAATCACATGTATAGGAGAAAGTCACAAGTAGCTCACTATGTGATCGCCTGCAGCACAATGTACTTTTCACTGCTCTGATTTGCTATCATTGATCTATGGGTTGTAATCGAACTCAAATGATGTATAAATAATTCATTAGAAAAGATTGCTCTGTAGTCCACCATTAATCTATGAAGGGTGCTTTGAGCGTTGACATGGTATCAGAGCTACATATCTGCTCACATTGATTTGGTTGAACTTTGGATTCACATGACACAATGCAGTTTTGTAGGACTTACATACAGGTGTTTTTAGAGGCTTCAAGATGCCTAAGGCAGTCAGAGATATAGTTGACCAGAGATGAAGGAACATTCAAGCTCGAGAACATCATCGGAAGAAGACTAAAGACAACTTGGAAACGCAATGTGTCCGTACTCATCCCATTTTCAAAATTCTCAAGGATTGGGTACCACAAGCGGAATATGACCATTGGTAAGTACCAGCACGATAAATACTGTCAGCAAGCAGATGGATGATCAGGTAGTTGGCACGTTTTTGTCATGAAAGTCCAATTTATCCCAAAAGGCATTAAACCTTTAACATCAGAGTAATGCAATGTAAGGTAACTATAAGATACTACTGAAGATATTACAATACAACTACAAGGGTAAGGTATGGGGTGACCCATAAGAATACTCTAAGATTAAGGCACCATTGCAAGGCAATGGCAATATTACTTTAGTCTTATATTCTATTGCAATATGCCTATGATATAAATATTACATGAGTGCATTTATTGACTCTAAGGCAACCCTTGAATATATTGGTGGCTTCAGTTTACTTTGCTACCATACCATTTTCCAGGAAATAAACAACTTTTAGAAGCTCGAAAAATAATTCCATTACTATGATGGTTATCTTTTATAAGGTTTGTGACATGGATAAATGTTGTGAAGTGTTGAATCATGTCTATAAGCAGAGCTAGACAGAACTGCGGATAAGTCTAGATCACCTAAGCTCGACTGGACACAGCTTGGAACTTAGAGCTGAGTCAATTCAAGATCCAGCTGAGCACTGACTAAAGCAGCTGTCTGAGATGTATAAAAGGGAAACATTGGTAAGAGCTTCATTGTCATTAAGGCTTCAAGAGCTGGCTTAATATTTTCTGATAAGTAACATAACTTAAAGGTAAGTACCCGGGCTGTTGGTTCTTGGTGTCATAACATTAGTACATTACTTATTATACCTACCACTACATAGATGGTAGTTCTGGTTGCAATACACATATGTCAGATGAAAGAATCATGTGTTCACATTAATACTCAGCAGTAAATTACACATATATTGCAAAATTTATTTGCCATTTTGGAACAATATTATACAGGGATAAAAGCCATTGCATGTTGATAAATTCATTGTAAGACTCAGTAGTAAGCTTCACAAGACATTGCATTCATTGCAGGGCATTATAGGACACTCAGCAAGTCTCTCAATACTCTCTAAGATTTCGACCTCTTGGGGGTATGAAATGCCTTAAGGCATTAAATGCACTGTAATGTGTTGTGTGGCAAACTAGATTTTCATGACATTGGACATTGGTATTCGATATCTGCGTACCAAATGGAGCCGATTCAGCACGTGAATGCCATGTAGGGGTAGAACTGGAGGGAAGGGAAGTCGACATCGTCCCTTGGGTTCAGAGGAAGATAATGTCTGTTGTAGAATGCAGTAAGGCTTGTTGTCCTTTGTAAATGAAAACATCAGGACATACTCCATATAGACTTCTCTAGGAATGTAGGTTTATAATCCACCTCCCCATCTCCATAATGTCCCCTGTATTGTCAATACACTCAACATCAACCTACATCCTCTACTGCATCCTGACTCCCCTCCTCCTTCCCAATTAACGCTTCCTCTCTCAACTTCCTCAGACATTCCCCCACTTTGGATTAGACATCACCAAGAGGGGAGTGTTGTCTCCAAGCATAGTTCTCCTACCTGGGCACTCTCGTTGACTACAGCGAGCCATTTTTGATTGAGTACCACCACACTAGCAGCCTCCGAAATGATGCATGCAGGAGTGTTCTGGCTGATAATGTAGAATTCTTTTTGTGGGTTGCATGCTTCACTGTAATTGAGGCTGAAGAGATAGCAAGTTTCAAATTTCTGATGTGTTTAACGGCTGTTGGGGTGTGCTTATGGTTAGTAGGTGCATCATGAAAGTGTTAGATATTCAGGGTTGCACAGCTTCTTTGACAGCTGTCACTTGTCACCTGTCATACTTGACAGTTCTGTGATTGACAGATATGTGATTGACAGATTGACAGCTGTCAGTTACCTTAGTTACATGGACCTTGGTTGGGACTTTGGTAGACAGCCTCAGTATATATAAACACTCTGTAACTTGGTAGTAGTCAACAAGTTTCCTTCCCATCTTGTGTCTGTGTCTGTATTTGTGTCTGAGTTATTTGCTCTCTCATCACCCTCCTTGCTTCTTTATTACTCTTTATCCTCTCAACCACCCTCCTTTATTCTTGTTACTTCTGACAGAAAGATACAAGAATGGGAATTGGGATGAAAGAGGAGACGTGAAGGTAAAACTGAGTGGGTGTGTTGAAAGAGAACATGAAATAGGTGTGGAATAATGCAACGAAAGTTGAACTGTGTTGCTTATTCTCTCAACACATTCTTCTACTTTATGGTGCACATATCTCTGGCATACCAATGTTGTACTCCTGGTACTTGAGTTGATCTTTCACATGAAATTGATAACTGGATTGCTTCAAATCAAGTAGCATCTATCTTCTGGCTATCTGGTTTGGCTGGAACTGGAAAATCTACTGCTGCACACAGTATTGCAAGGAAATACTACAAGAATGGTGCATCTTTCTCCTTCTCTAGGGATTACAAAGATAGGACATCAGGAAAACAGGTGGAACTTTAAGGTGTCTTTAGAGGTCTTTCAAAATACACAAAAGACGAAAAATACTCATATAGATGCTAAAGTGCAAAGACATCGACGTCTTTCCAATGCCAGGTCAATTTTCTTTAAAAGCAGCAGGTATGTCTTTTAAGGTATTTCTGTCTTTCCAAATACTGTGAAAGACATCTGCAATTTTAGATGTTTTCTGCTTAGATTATATACATATGGCTTTCTCTTGTACAAGATACAGAGAAATAAAACATATTATTGTGGGGTGCTACATCCAAAACACTATGTATGTTTTGCCAACAGTGAAATATTGACTTTATCTCAACTCCCACTTCGCCTCCACTAGCCCTTTCATCAACATCCATTACCTATAGCTCTCGCGTAACCTCAGAACATATTCAAAACCATTCCAAATGTTGTTCAAATCACTTGTCCTAAATGTACAACTCTGAAGTCCAGTGCACCCCTTAAAATAAACGTTGAACACATACTGTATCTTCCATATCTCATCAGTCTTCCAACCCTTACGACAAGAAGCACCCACATTGAAAGCCGACATCTGGGTAAGGATATTAGCAAGAAAGAGTGATCTATAAAAAAGAGTGACCTGAACAATGACAACACATCATGGCATGGCATTGGAAGCATACACTGAGGAAGATACAGACATCATACAGAGTTCACACTGAGACAGCCAAGATGAACGAGAAAGAAGCCCATCAGATACCGCAGCAGAGTTAGAAAACAGTCAAATGAGGCAGCTTGTCGCGACAGAGGAGAACACAGAAGCAGCCAGAGAACAGCCAGGCACAGTGATAAGAACTTGAACTGTGAAAAGGAATGAAGGGGAATGTTGTTGACACAGAATTTTGAGGGACATCCATGGATGAAGCGGGGCGAGGGCTGGTGAGGGGAGGAAGAAAGGGGACGAGGGACATTCAGCGCTCAGCAGTTGGATCCGAGAATTCATTAGAGCGGAGCTTCAAATAACATGGTCTGGACTCTGCTTGACCAATGCTCAACTATGCTAGACCGAGACACGACTTAGCCCATGATCAAGCTGGAGGCCTGGGCCATTCTGGGAGTGTCAAGCATGAGCATAAGTATATTAATAAATGTGGAAGGGTATACAACGACAGTGCACGAGTGTATGCCCCTCCCCAATTCAGTGCTACGTACATATCAACGTACATATACGTGCAAAAGAAAGCAAAAACACGAACTTTGAAGAATTTTGAAGTTATGTTAAGAGTCGAGACGGTACGTACTGCATTCCCACATATTCATATAGAGCTCTCCCAGTTAATGCGACATACATCGATGCCCATAAGAATATGTCATACCGAAAATGAGACTTAGAGAAGTGCCAGTTACTATAGCTTATTGTTGTATTGAGCAAATTGCGGCCTTAGACTAGACATTCCAATACTACACATCTTATTATCATAAAATTATTTACTTTAGCCATCCAACATATATCTAACACCATTGACTAAAGCACCCCAACAAAATTAAATACAGAAAATCATACAAAGACAGGTTAAATACTACTAAAGACATTCAAATCCAAAGACGAAAATGGAAAACTCATGCTGTAAAGACAAAGACATGCGAAAGATCCACGTGTCTTGCTGATGGAGTGAAGTTACAAATGTTATTAAAACATTGGCTTATCAATTGGGGAAGCAAATTCCACAACTACATAATGAAATCATGAAGAGAGTAGCACAAAATGATTCAATTGTCAAATCATCACTTTTAATTCAGCAACAGAGATTGATTTTAGACCCAATTATGAATGTAAGAAAAGATTTAAATGGTACCATACCAGTAGTTGTTCTTGATGCACTGGATGAATGTCAACAGGAGATGGAATCAAATATAGTGGAGATATTAGCTGAAAATCTCCACTGTTTCAATTTTCCTATTAAATTTTTCATTACCAGTTGCCCAGAGGCATCACTTGAATATCTTTTTGAAGGCAGAATAGTGAAATCATTAACTACTTCATTTATATTACACAACATTGAGTGTTCACAAGTAAATGCTGATATTAGGCTATACATCAAAGAAGAGACTGATAAGGTGCCTGGTGAAAAGATGTGGTTTAAAGGTGATGATGAAAACAAATTTATTGAAATGTGTTCTGGACTATTCATTGCTGCAAGTACAGCAATTAAATTCATCCAGAATGTGCATGGGCCACATGAGGTTGAAAGTAAGCTCAAATTCATTTTGGAAAACAAATATGCTCTATCTGATCACAGGAATAGACATAAGTCTCTTGATAATATGTATATAAGTATTCTGTTACTAGGAGCAAATTCTCAATATTGGGGATATGATATATTTCAAGCAGTGATAAGCATTGTCATTTTAGGTTTCAACCAATTGACATATCAAACAATATTGGAAATTCAGAGGTTAAGCCAAAGAGACAAAGACATTTATAACATGCTTCTAGACTTGAAGTCAGTTTTATTAGTACCACCACCAGATTCCAAATTATCTGTATATGCCTTTCATTTATCATTTCATGATTTTCTTACAAATAAAGAGAGGTGCCAAGATATAAGATTTCATATTGATGCCAAAAAGAGCCATGCATTAATTGCAATTAACTGCATAAATTTGTTGAAGAGAAGCCTTAAGATGAATATTTGTGATGCCACTGATTTGTCTATTGCAAACAGTGGAATATCTGTGAATCATGCTATAAGTGATGCAACTGTGTATGCTACTACATATTGGATTTTTGATCTAGCAGAATTTGAGATTGATGAAGAGTTGTCCCACCTGGCTACAACTTTTATATTTGAGTATCTACTACAGTGGCTTGAAGTAATATCACTATGTGGTCAACTTCCAAGAGCACTTGAAGGTGTAAGATTGTGGAGGAATTACCTGGTGAGATTAATTTATATTTTATCTACCTTTGTATGCTAAGTAACAATTAGAAGTTGTTTCCATCTGAGTGTACAGAACTGTTAAATGATGCAGAGAGATTTATTCTCCAGAACTTTGAGGTGATTAAGTCATATGCATTGCAAATTTATCAGACTGCACTTTTATTTACTCCACAACAAACTATGTTGTACAAAACTTATCAATATTATTTAAAGACTGTAAAAGTTATTCAAGAATATAACAAGCACTGGGATCCATGTTTACAAGTACTGGAAGGTCACTCTAATTGGGCACATACATTTTACCAGGCCCACACAAAAGTGAGCATGGCTGAGTGTGCCATGCTCAAGGCCAAATTTTCATGCTCAATATGTGAGCATGTCATGCTCAAGGTATATATTATAGCTGTAAAATGCTTATTAGAGAATCAAGAATATGTAAACTAAGTGTACATACTGGTTATTATATTATTGTAGTCTTATTATCACCATGAGTAAGTTTTTTAAGAAATATAAAATGTCAGATGTTGAAAAATAAGAGCTCTTTACACTTAGCCAGGTGTTCTGTACGGATCCGCGCGGAATCCATGCGGAATCCGTACGGAATTTTCGGAATCTGTGCGGAATCTGCACAGATTTTTTCTTTTTGGCAGAGGTTTTTTTGGGTCTGTACAGATTCTGCACAGATTCCGCACAGAATCAAAAATTCCGTGCGGATTCCGCAGAATTCCGCATTACAGACCTGAAAAATTCTGTACAGATTCTGTACAGAATCTGTACAGAATCTTATTATACTTATTTCCTTATAGAAAATTACAATAGAAAATTGTGTGATACTAAGCACTAAGTGTGACACTCTCCATTAAGCGTGACACTAAGGGTTAAGCGTGACACTAAGGTTTAAGCGTGACACTATACATTGATTGTGACACTAAGTGTTGAGTGTGACACTAAGGGTTAAGCGTGATACTAAGCATTGAGTGTGACACTAAGGGTTGAATGTGACACTATGTGTTAAGTGTGACACTAAGTGTTAAGTGTGACACTAAGGGTTGAGTGTGACACTAAGCATTGAGTGTGACACTAAGGGTTAAGCGTGACACTAAGCATTGAGTGTGACACTAAGGGTTGAATGTGACACTATGTGTTAAGCGTGACACTAAGCATTGAGTGTGACACGAAGGGTTGAGTGTGACACTAAGGGTTGAGTGTGACACTAAGTTTTGAGTGTGACACTAAGGGTTAAGCGTGATACTAAGTGTTGAGTGTGACACTAAGGGTTAAGCGTGACACTAAGGGTTGAGTGTGACACTAAGCATTGAGTGTGACACTAAGGGTTAAGCGTGACACTAAGGGTTGAGTGTGACACTAAGCATTGAGTGTGACACTAAGGGTTAAGCGTGACACTAAGGGTTGAGTGTGACACTAAGGGTTAAGCGTGACACTAAGGGTTGAGTGTGACACTAAGCATTGAGTGTGACACTAAGGGTTGAGTGTGACACTAGAGGTTGAATGTGACACTATGTGTTAAGCGTGACACTAAGTGTTAAGTGTGACACTAGGCATTGAGTGTGACACTAAGGGTTGAGTGTGACACTCTGCATTAAGCATGACACTATGCATTGAGTGTGACACTATGCATTAAGCATGACACTATACATTAAGTGTGATACTAAGTGTTGAGTGTGACACTATGCATTAAACATGACACTATACATTAAGTGTGATACTAAGTGTTGAGTGTGACACTATACATTAAGCATGACACTAAGTGTTGAGTGTGACACTATGCATTGAGTGTGATACTATACATTAAGCATGACACTATGTATTGAGCATGATACTATATATTGAGTGTATCACAGATTTTGTGTAGTGTCACACTTGACACCTGTGACAAGGCAGCAATGCATGAATCCACACAGAATCCATGCAGAATATGTATGGAATCCATATAGAATAATCACCTCTAATAATAATAATAGCTAGTATATAAATTCTGTATGGTATCTATACAGGTCTGTACGGGTCTGTACAGATCTGCACGGAATCCGCACGGATCCGTACGGAATTTTCGGATTCCGTGCGGATTCCGTACGGATCTGTGCGGATCCGTACAGATCTGTACAGACCTCTTGGGGGAGTTTAAATTACTGAAAAATAACATGTACATTTCACACTCAAACATGAATGTGCATGCTCACTTCATGCACAAGATTTCACTTCATGCACAGGGTCATAAACTCACACACAGGGTTGAAGGTTCTGAATATAATATATATTCATGCTCACATTCACTCCCTATTAAAATATGTTTGAATGTGTAATTGATTCACACTCATGTTCACTCTATTAAAATTCACTTGAACATGAGCATGAGTGTGTATATGTATTATATTTGTGCTCACACTCACACTCACACTCACTCCCTATTAACATTGTTTGAATGTGAGCATGAGTGTGACATTGATTCATGCTCATGTTCACTATATTAAAATTTGCCTGAACATGAGTATATATATGTATTATTTTCATGCTCACACTTGTGCTCACTCTCTATTAACATTATTTGAATGTGAGCATGAGTATGGATATGTATTATATTCATGCTCATGCTCATTCTCTATTTTTAATACAGTGAGCATGAGCATAAAATTGATTCATACTCATGCTCACTGTATTAAAATTCACTTGAATGTGAGTGTGAGCATGGATATAATATATATTCATGCTCATGCTCACTCCTTATTAATTTTATTTGAATGTGAGCATGAATGTGAGCATGGGTGTATATATGTATTATATTCATGCTCATGCTCACTGTATTATACTTCACTTGAACATGAGCATGAGCATGGATATAATACTATCCATGCTCACATTCACTCCCTACTAATTTTTTTTTGAATATGAGTGTGAGCATGGATATAATACTATCCATACTCACATTCACTCCCTACTAATTTTTTTTTTGAATGTGAGCATGAGTGTGGATATGTATTATATTCATACTTGTGCTCACTCCCTATTAAACTCATTTGAATGTGAAATCAATTCATATTCATAAATTGCTCTTTTAACTTAGAGTGAGCATGAGCATGAATAGTATATTATTCATTCTCACACATTTTTCATACACTTAGAGTGAGCATGAACATCAATATGTATTCACTTTATGCTTATGCTCACTCTCAATTAAAATTCATTCTTTTGAGCCTTAATATATACTAAATGATATTAGATATACACTTTATCATACCAAGTATTCAGTATAGGAATTGTTTTAAGACACCATGTTTGTTCATGCTCATATAAAAATTATTCATGCTCAAGTGTAGAATATTCATGCACACATATAAGATATTCATGCACAGGGTTGAATTCCCATGCTCACCTATTGTGCATGGAATATCAACCCTGAGCATGCATGCTCAACTCACACTCATGTGTGTGCAAGCCTGGAATTATCTCCCTGCCCACTCTAATTATATTAGCTCAGTTGCTATAACATCAGATGATGTTAGAATTGTGTCAGGATCTAGGCACAACACAATAAGAATATGGAACACTAAAACAGGTGAACTGTTAAATGAATTAATAGATCATTCTGGATATGTAAATTCTGTGACAATTTCATATGATGGAAAGTATATAATATCTGGCTCAGGTGACAGAAAAGTCAGAGTGTGGAATTCCCATAGTGGGAAACTTATCAATGAACTTCAAGGCCATTCAGACCAGGTCAACTCAGTTGCCATCTCACATGATGGGACTAGCATTGTTTCTGGCTCATCTGATAGCACAGACATAGTGTGGAATTTCCATAGTAGAAAACTTATCAATGAGCTTCAAGGCCATTCAGACAGGGTCAATTCAGTTGCCATCTCACAGGATGGGACCACCATTGTTTCTGGCTCATATGACAGGACAATTAGAGTGTGGAATTCCCATTGTGGAAAACTTATCAATGAGCTTCAAGGCCATTCAAATGGGGTCAACTCAGTTTCCATCTCACATGATAAGACCACCATTTGCTCTGGCTCAGATGACAGGACTGTCAGAGTATGGAATTCTCATAGTGGAAAACTTATCAATGAGCTTCAAGGCCATTCAAGCTTGGTCAACTCAGTTGCCATCTCACATAATGGGACTACCATTGTTCCTGGCTCATTTGACAGCACAGTCAGAGTGTGGAATTCCCTTAGTGGAAGACTTATCAATGAGCTTCAAGGCCATTCAGACTGGGTCAACTATGGTACATGCATGATGAATGGTGTGTCTGCATGTATAAGGGAACAAGAACTGAGTTAGATTTGTGATACAGTGAAAAGGGGGTGATGTATGCATGATTCCATAACATCATCTCTGCCAACATTGTAACCACTAACATCCTGTGTGCCAACCTCATCTACTCCATCCTCATGTCTGCTGCCTGACAGCCCATGACATAGTTCAGTGTCATCTTTGTGCTCAGCAACCAGTCTATTTCCACCTGCATTATTTTTTCTGTAACATTTTTCACCTTATTTCTCAGAAACTTCTATGACATCATGAATCATTGGACTACATTTCTCCTGTTCTCTATTGTAGTTCTATTCTTAATTTTTACTTCAGATGTATATTGATATATCATCCATTCATTAATTTTTTCTCTATCGATAGTTTTCTTACTTTTAACTGCATGTTTATGATCTATTCCCATTTCAGAAACTTCAAATTCATGGCATTTATCACTACAATTATTGATGTAGTCTTTTATTGAATTGTATTTCTAATGGTAAATGTCTGTTAAATGAGAAGGTAGTGGGCCCTGCTGCTTGCTGGCCCTATTCTTTATACTTTGATTGCACTATAAGCTACAATAAGCTAAGACATCTTGGGCTGCTGACAAAGCAAGCTCAGCTGCATGTGCTTTACCTGGACTGATCTGCTGAGTTCTTTGTCCTACTAATAGGATGATATCTCAATGATAGGGAACTTTCTATACATAGAATTGCAAGAATATAATGTTCAGAACCTATTAAATACTTTTCTGACTTCTGCAAAGCCCAAAGTTTGCCTGGTATTGCAAGCAACTGACTGCATCTGACACTACTAAATTTGGCATAAAAACAAAGATGCTCCTCTTATGCACCAAATAAAATAGTATAAAATAAGCAGAGTACATAATCCTAAAGATATAATCATTTATTGTAGCCTCCAAAAAAATTCTAAATAACAGGAGTTTTCTATGGCCTTTGAGCTTCATACAGATATGGGCCTGTGCAGGTGAGTAGATAACATATCTGTATCAATTGCATACCAAATCTATATATATTGGGATCATATCAGCAATTTTTACCACCCAGGATATCAACACAACTTATTTATACACCTAACTGTATTTTTATTTCAGCTTATCACGGTGTTATAGTGGAGAAGTAGCCATACCCCTGAAAACTCCCCCAAATCCCTGATCTCTGAAAGTATAAAAATGAGGAAATTTTTGAGAAATGCCTGTTGAAAATCCAGATGAAAACTGCTTTTTTCACAAAAAGGCCTGTGGCAGTACTCCAGATAAAAATGGGGGTAGGATAGGTAGGCCTAGTATTTGTAAGGATAAAAATGTATGTTATGTTGGAGGATCAAACTTTGGCCCCACCAGTCAGTATAATACTGAGTGCTTACATTGGGTGTATTTAACCACTAGTCTACCACACACTGCATGTTGGGGCAAAATAAGTCTAGCTAATGGTAAAATGGTGGCTAAGCAAGCTAGAGTGATATATATTGATCCAACATGATAAGAAATTGATGCTATGCTCTTGCTGTCTATCTTCCACCATAATGCCCACTGTAGTGCTTGATCTCAATAATGACCCTCTTTTCAATCTTGATAACTGGATCAGAAAGGGTTGCACTTATCCAGGTAGCACTTATCATATTGATTCATATATAGCCTTAACTAATAAAGTTTGCTAGATACTCAAAAGATGAATGGATATATTCAACAATTTAAACCTACCTGAAGTTGGAACTGCTCATATTAGTAATATCACTCCTCTTCAAGTTTCAGATGGCACAGTAGGTACAGGTTATGGATTTGTGTGGTACAGTGGGAAAGTTATGCTAGGAAAAGGTGTGCTATGAATACTGATATGCTAGTAAAATATAATGACATACTTTAATTTCATTTTTCATCTTCTGAATTTATGGAACTTCCACCTGAGTGCATGAGTAGGACACAGTGGGGAGGGGCTGAGTTCCCACACCACCTCCCATAATTTACTAAGGGATTTAAATAAATAAACTTATAAAAACATAAAAACTCCACCTCAGTATGGTTTAAAACACTTTAAACAAATACTTACCACTTTCATTCAAAAAAACTGAAGTCATTTTGCACTTGCTAGCACCATATAATGCCCCACCATTCACTATGATGAGACCCCAGAGTTACAGAACAACCAAGATGGCACACAGAGTTGAATACAGAACACAGACAGAGCCCAGACTCTAGAACCAGCCTAGAACACAAGAACCTGTGCAAAGCTATGCAGACAGTGCACTAGCTATGCATGGAATGAAGCCAATAGACCATGTGCAGCCCATGTGCAGATCACCAGAAGAGAAAGATAGCAGGGCAAGTATGCAATGCAGTAATGGTGTGCTGTTGTGACACTGACATGCCACATGCATTTGATGATATAAGCAATGCCTGAAATGGTAATAGATCAACAAGCCACCCAGACAGGCACCCATCATGATATAGACATGCATGCATGTGCACATGTAATTGGTTGCAGCAATGGCTGTGCTAGAACAATGGAGAAACCTAGGAATTAAATTAGTAACTAGTATAGACCTAATCTGTGGATAGATATGTCCATAATTGTATATAGATGAGCAAAGAGGGAAAGAAACAGCAGGAACTGCCAGGCATTCTTCCCTCTCATGGATAGGGCAGTTCAGACATCAGACAAGAATCAGAATTAGTTACAAGATGTTTAGACACTGAGAACTGCATACTGAGTTTACTGAATAGAAATCTGAATAACTTTAACTTTGAATACCTTGATGCATACCAAAAATAGCTCAAGTTTAACTTGTTCTATTTTTAATCTGATCTAAATTTGGACTTGAATATTATTGTACTCCTCAAACTTACTGAATCTACACCTCAGGATATTAAGTTTATAATTATATTTGGAATTGCTATTCTAAGTATTAAATAAACTAACTACTTTCATCATGTAACTCAACAATACATATATTCACAGTTTAAACTTACTAGTTCCACTTAGTTCTTGCTATTTGATACATTTGTATTTAACAGTCCTCATTGCCTGAGTCATCCTGAGTGTTTTTACTTCTCTTTTTGAGTAAATTAAAAGCTCTCTCAATGTGACCCACATTATTTGTTAGTTTCTGGAAGAGAGAAAAGTCAGACTACAAAACTTTTAAACTGTTGAAAGTGGTAGTTGGTACAGCCTCAAGAGCACATAGGAAATTTGAAGATTGCAGGAGGTGAAACTGTTTTGCCTGGAAGTTGATACTGATTGACATGTCTCAAAATTGCACACCAATGAAGTGCTCATACACTTGAATTGGGATGTTGGATACTGCTGAAATGTTGGATGAGTCAGACACCCATGTGTGTCTGGCACCTTTTCCATTTGATTTTTCATACTACTGTAACTTGTTCTTATTCATTTTCTGCTATCTGGAGTAGTCATGAGTGCCACTAGGCAAAAATTTTAGAAAAAAATCAGATTTTTGGTCAGGCCTGTGCAACATTGCAGATAAAAACTGCATTTTGGGGATCTGGAGGCATCCCTGGGTCAAATTGCAGATAAAAACCAGGATTTTTGGTGCAGATAAAAATGTGATGCCTTTGGACCAGGCATTTGGGTGAGTATTCAGGGGTCCTGAAGTAGCAGGATGATTCTTGAGACAGTATGTGAACCAGTAGCAAATTGAGGCTACATCAATATTTCTATCACTTCTAACTACCATATCTTTACACACTGAGCCTGTTTGGAGTTAAAATTTTGTATACATGTAGCTACAGTATATTACTATACATATCACAAAAAAACCGAGCTTAATTTGGTGCTGAGGTCATTCAAATCACTCAATGGCCACTTTCAGGGTTGGCTACAGTATCCCATGACCCCATGGGAAGTGGCTGTGGCTGCATGTGGAAACTGATTGTAACCCAGTTGTAACTGGTAGCTGGTAAGTCACATGGCTTCAATGCACATGTCACATGAAGTGTATTACTATTCATTGATCCACACACTGTAATTGAAGTATTTCTTGTAAATCACAATCAATAAATGCATGTAGAGTTAAATTAAATTAATTAATAGATACTATTTGCATATTTTGCTCACTGAATCACTATAAAACTAGTGTAAGAACCTGATTACCCCAGGAATACCCCCTGCTTAACCTTTGCTTTAGCTGATTGCAGCATGCCTCTTCCTGTTAAAAGGACAAAAACTACAGTTACATTTAAACTAGATGAGTTATATCTGATAACAACTATTGATCCTAGTACTGGATGTCACTTTGTTGTGTGTAACAGATGTGAAGAAACTGTTTGACTTACAGTAACTGCCAATTTTCATTGTTGATAATATTCCTGAAACTCTAGTGCCTAATGACAAGTTAGAAAGTGATGAGGTTGTTCACTGCCATATATGTGGAGATGAGAAGATGCTTAAACAAATGCATGAACATATAGGCCAATATGTTCTTGCAAAGTTTAGAGGAAAGTCAGACAGGGGACTGCTTCAAAAGGTATTTCTCCCCCTTTCTAATTAGAATACAGAACAAATGCCTGAATACATTGTAGATTGTAGAACCATGTGGATTTGCGGAAGAGAAATGGAGCTGGATCTATAACATCTACCTGTGAATATCAAGATATAAGCATGAAATACAAAGCTACAACAATCTGTAAACCTTCAAACCATTGCACCAATGTTCTTATTCACTGCCCATTTGCCTACCATCCATATCTGATGTCCCAAAAACCATCTGGAAATATAATGCAATTAATCATTTTCTTATATTTCTTGGAATAGAAGATCCCTCACAGCCTGGAAAATATTTAAATACTGAAATATCTTGGCAGCTATTGGTAGACATTTTCATTTCAAAAGAAGAAGACTAATGAATATTCCTTATGAGGCAACACTATTTTTTAGAGATGAATATGGGATAGAAAACAGTGATGACATTGTACATGTTCAGAATGATTTGAAAGACAAGAAAAGAATAAGATCTGTAAGTGATCAGCAAGCTGTTCCAAAAGGAAAGAAATAGAGAAATAAATAATAAGTAGTTTAGGTATATTTATGTATTATACTGTGTATAAAAATTACTGATCAGTTTCTGCGTGCAGCCACTGCCACTTCCCATGGGGTCATGGGATATGTTACTTTTGGAAAATGCAGTAATGGTGGCCCCCTGTCTCCAGCTATCAGTTGTGTCAGTGACCATGATAGGCACATGTGACATACCTGGCGGTAATGAGTTTGTATGTTTGATGACAAAGCAATGTAGTTGATGCACATTGATGGTTCAAAACATAGCAAAGACATTATATTTATTGTAATTTCCATGCAGAATATTTATCTTGTTATACAGATGATGATCAGTCCTTTGTACACCACTACTCCTTTGTACAGTAGCACTTTTCTCTAAAACCTTTGCATGTATTACTTAATTCAGGGCATTATCCTGTAGGATATAGAACAGAGATTGACTACATATGTTATTTTATATATATTTATTTCTGTTTAAATGGTGATACTGATTTTGGTGTGTTTTTGTGAATTTTTCGAAATTTTGACAATGTTGTTTCCTATGAATTTGTACACTTTTGGCTGAAACAGAACTTATTTTGCACTCGTACATACTTTAAATGCACGCACATATCATTTTATTCCTGAAAGGTTATGTGTTTACTGTGAAAACGGCAAGATCTCCTTCTCATCCCCCAAAATAGTACATGATATGTCACACAGCGTGACACCCCTGAAAGCCCGATGGCAGGGAAAGCAGGGCTGTCACGCATTGTGTGACACTGTACAACCGAATAGTGGTTCACAGAATTCGCATCAAAACCAATAAAACATAAATATCTCCCTCAGTTCTTGTCGTAGTGACGTGAAATTTAAGTATGTTTTATTATAATTCTAGGAAAACATATGTACAAAGTTATACGCAAATTCATGAACGATTGACGAAGTAATAGCAAAAACGAATTTCGGTGTACAAAGTACCGATCATCATCTGTAGTGGTGTTAAAGCTATTTTTCATTTTTCAAGAATGTGTACGGAATCTGCATAATCCGTACGGAACACCAGGCTAAGCGTAAAGAGCTCGAGTATCGGAGCTTGCCTGCAGTGGAGAATGTGATGGTCAGAATATTTCAGATCACAACATTCACGTAAGAGGTACCACACACTCGGACTCCCATATATATAAATATCTACTGCTGTATATAAAGGCGTTTACTAGCTGTTAAGCTGTTACGACGTTGAGTACAGCAGTACTTTAAATAATTCTACTATTAGTACTAATATATCTCTACCTAAGTATATCTACATCGGAGTTCCGTGATAAGATAAGATCTGCATGTCGAAATAAGATAATCTTGTACATCAGTGGGTACCTCCCCAGTCCGCGAAGGCAATGTGAAGCTGGCGTGTTGAAACCATGCTGTACCACGACCGGTACGATTCCAAAATGCTGAACATCCTACATCCATTAACTTATTATTGACGGTTACTAGGACGAAATTTCTGAAGCCATAAGTTACTTATATTTATGGTGTTTGGGGTAATGCCAGCTCACCGAACGTTTTTAGCTGTCTCTCCTTCCATACCGTCACTCGTGCGTTTCCTCATCTTTTTTCGGGGGCGCTGCTTCAACGTTTTAATTCCAACAGTCAGGGCCAAATCCTATGCGTACTGGTGTAACGAGACATACTGTATTCTCCGGCTTCCTAATGTATCTACTTACTTTAATTTATACTTCCGCTTCAACAACTACTGCTACTTTCGGTTCTTATCCTTTTATTTATTCCTTTTTACAATGTATCACGCTGAAACTTGTGTATCTTTGCTACTTATTACTTATACGGGTGTTTTATTCAATTTTTTTTTACTTTGTAATGTACCTAGCATATTGCATGTATACTTAGTTTTACTATGTTCTACTTTCTCATTGTTAATGGGCTTCCGGCCTTATTCGTTATAACGATGGTGTATGACTCGGGCGTGACATCAAAAGATCCGTCAGTATTTATTTGGCAATCACCTTAAAGGCAAGTAAACGCGCCATGAACACAAAAATAGCCTCTCACTTTCTATTTCAGGGATTCGCCTTTTACCAATACTACTTACCAGGGGTAGCGCTAGCACCCACCTCTGTCTGAGTCTCCCATCTCACTTACAAATGCTCTACCGTAAATGTTCAAATCAGCAGCTTTCGTCAATATCGCTTCCCCGCCCACTTATAAGAAGTGCAACATGACCAACGTATGATCACTCCATCCATATGCTCACTAATCCCCGTAATCAACATAGACTAAAACAACAATATCACCTAATCTCTCTCATAATTGACACACCTGATTACTGTGATGGCGGAAGACATAGATAACTGGTGAATATAAAAATTAAGCTTTTCACCGATGAATTTTCAGTATCGCACATTACACCGTCTCATTTTCATATCCATGTCACATCACACTCTACCCAACTTACAACAATGTCTGCTCTTAAATCAGCCCTTTTCTAACTAGCCACTACAGGCCGCCTGACCCTCTCCCACCACATCGTCCACGCTCCGTTGAGGCGTCTGCGTAAATTCAAGCATACACATGTTCCTCTCACCAAGCTAGTAAAGGAGTACTATGCCCAGACATCCTCCTTTGGGACACTTATTATTGCTGAAGGCACTATTACCTCGCTCGAGGCTGCTGGATATGCTAATAGTCCTGGAATATGGAGTGAGGCTTGGAAAGAGGTACATTCTTCTTATTCGTTTCTAAACTTTAATAAGCACAGATATAAATAGATCATAGATGCAGTCCACGCAAAGGGCGGTTACATCTACTCCCAAATACAGTCAGAAGCCGCGCAGCCCAACTCTCCAGTCTCGAAGCAGACAACATAAGCCCCTTCGGAACACCTTCCCCCTTCCCAATTCCATACAAGCTCACCATACCCGAAATCCAACCTTACCTAACTCAATTCGCAACCGCAGCGAAGAACGCTATACGTGCCAGATTCAATGGTGTAGAATCCATGAGGCCAATAGCTATTTGATCGACCAGTTCTTGCGACTCAAGGTTCGTCTTTCCTCCTTCCCCCTCTACATTAATTGCGGTGGTATGCTTACGATTTTGAAGAACTCGGAATGCCCGATCCAGCTCCAGTCCCACAATCCACCCACTTTATCGAAAACCTCAAAGCAAACCACCCGAACCTCGCATACCTGCACACAATAGAGCCATGTTACGCAAGCGAGGAAGAACCACTAGCTCACCCTGCCCCCTCAAACGACTTCATACGTCACATCTGGTCTCCTAGACCATTAATTACCACCGGAGGGTATACGGGGGAATCAGCGATTGAAGTAACGGAGAAGGAGGACGGGGAGTTGACTGCTTTTGGGAGACATTTCCTTACGAATGTACGTCTGTTCTTTTATTCTATTCGGTTTTGAAAGTGGTTTTAACGGTGGATTGATGGTAGCCTGATTTACCGAGACGCTTGGACGAGAATTTGCTGTTGAATAAGTATGATAGGACGAGGTTTTATATTCCTGCTGAATTTCCCGAGCCGGAGAGGGGGTATATTGATTATCCTTTCTATGAGGATAGTGGTGTGCATGCAGAGGGGAGTATGGACGTAAAGAGTCTTTGAGATAATGTATAGGTGTTGAAATAAACGACGCATCGACGACGACGACGTTACATTTGGCCTCAAAGCACGCAGGGGAGGAAGCATGAGGCAAATGGATAAGTATTTACGGTACATTGTAAACTACTTAAGTACAGATGATGATCGGTCCTTTGTACACCACTACTCCTTTGTACAGTAGCACTTTTCTCTAAAACCTTTGCATGTATTACTTAATTCTGGGCATTATCCTGTAGGATATAGAACAGAGATTGACTACATATGTTATTTTACATATATCTATTTCTGTTTAAATGGTGATACTGATTTTGGTGTGTTTTTGTGAATTTTTCGAAATTCTGACAATGTTGTTTCCTATGAATTTGTACACTTTTGGCTGATACAGAACTTATTTTGCACTCATACATACTTTAAATGCACGTACATATCATTTTATTCCTGGAAGTTTATGTGTTTACTGTGAAAATGGCAGGATCTCCTTCTCATCCCCCAAAATAGTACATGATGTGTCACACAGTGTGACACCCCTGAAGGCCCGATGGCAGGGAAAGCAGGGCTGTCACGCATTGTGTGACACTGTACAACCGAATAGTGGTTCACAGAATTCGCATCAAAACCAATAAAACATAAATATATCTCTCAGTTCTTGTCGTAGTGACGTGAAATTTAAGTATGTTTTATTATACTTCTCGGAAAACATATGTACAAATTTATACGTAAATACATGAACAATTGACGAAGTTATAGCAAAAACGAATTTCGGTGTACAAAGTACTGATCATCATCTGTACATAAAATCAGCTGTAGCACATTGTCAGTAAAATACATAATAGGTATAGTAACATATCCTAAAGCATATGTGGAGGCGACATAGAATGATTATTGTGACATTTGAATAGGTAATATAATTCTACAATAGGTGTGTTGTAGGTGTATTTTTGTTAGGGGGTTGTTGATTTATAAGGTTTAGGGAGGATTTTATGTGATATATTTATGATATGGATAATTTAGGGTGCTAATAATAAGCCATGCACACGTGATATTGAAAAAACAAAACGTGTAAGGTAGAGGGCATAAGGTTCCTGCACCCTTATGTAATCAAATCAGTTGTAACATTGAGAAGTACAGCAAAAAATTACAGAACAAGTTGCCTTCACCGTGAACGCATTGATTGCATAATGTTCCTTAATTAATCCAGCCACATGTGGAACTGTTACTAATTAGATATGACCGGGAAGGTACCCACTGCTGTATAAGGTAAGTGCCCCAATGATATCAGATAGACAAGTGAGATCTCAGATAACAATAAGGTAAGAATGAGATAAAAATACTAAGATGGTACCAACTGCTGTACAAGGTAAGGGTTTCCGAATATTAAAACGCTTTAATACTTAAAGTGTGCTATGGCGGAAAGCCTCCCCAACCCCCACCCCACCCATGTACAACCAAGTTCTATACATACTTAGATTTGTCCTCGTCTTCATAACGCCTTTCAACGACGTTAAGAGAGCTATAGAGGACTTAACCCAAGTCGAAGCTCTCATTAAAAAGTTCAGTGCACAGCGCACTATGTGCCTAATGATTGTAAGCATCATCATTGCATAACGCTTAACAATCCTGACCTGACCGACAATGTTATACTAGTTCTGCACATTATTCACATACGATATCTCCAATAGCCAATAAAAAGTACTGAGGCAATGCTCTTAGGGTTAACGCCCATCAGAATAAAACTAATTCTGCCGCTGTCTACCTTGGAGGTATCCTCTTCACTGGTCGCATATCAATATCCTATGACGGAGTAAACGAAGAACAATTTAAGGTATGCCAATTCATTACCACGCTATATGATTTAACGATGATCCCAGATGCAAATAAAAATGATCGGACCTAAGTGCTACACATTGATTAACGTACTACCGGGAATTTTCTTGCAACTGATACTCTTCTATGAGATATTTACTATGTCAAGCTCTACTGCACTCTCCATCATAATTTCATTCAGCTGTTTCATTTTGGGAATGGCGTCGCTTGTTGCAGCAGGAATAATGCATGAAGAGTTAATGCCAGTGCCTGTTGTTACTGCTGGCTTGATGACAGTTGGAGAGAATTAAATACATGTAGATGGCATTTTCCACTCTCGTTATTACTTCATCTTACTTGCTCTTTTTCGCTTTGCCTTTATGGGACCCGCACAACTCATTCAAAGTATTATATAATTAGTACTTGTTCAAATCTGTTCTCATCATCTCTAACGACTAAGGGACAATCTTGCTGTGAGTTTCTGGACCATCACGCGCAATTTCTGGAAAGCTAGCGCGTCATTGGCCAAATGACATACAGTAGGCGTTCATGACGTCATAGCCTTATTACTATTAGGCAAGCGTAGGTGTTCTATGTATCAAATTTGGAGGTCTTCGTTCAACAAGCCCCCCCCGCACGGACCTTTAATAAAGAAGGGGGCTGAAGCTCAAGCTGGTAAAGGTGAAAAACTACACAAAAGATACATGTCTGTAAATAACTGAGATAAAATAAACGAATGAAAATGTAAAAATTAAAACAGGGTAAGTGGAAGGGTAGGGAAAAGCAAAGTTCAAAAGTCAAAGACTATCGAGCTATCCATGAGATCGAGAAGAGAACACAAGAGAAAGAAATTGATAGGGAGGCTTTTAATTTGATAAGGAACTGTTTTAAAATATACCGCTATACAGTCCAGTTTATTGGATAATTTCGACCAAGTGCTCAGACCCTTTAGATGTGATGGTCTAAACCTCTGTTTGCAGACCTATGGATTGCATGACACCTGAAGTGAACTGTTCACAGCATAAGCCATTGGGTGAGAAAGATTTAAGCTGGAATAGATTTGAATGGCTTTCAACTGTAATTATTATACTAATTACACAATTCAGAATGTATATATTAGTATAAACACTATTTTATATATTACTACTAATTTTATTCTATTTTCCAGGATTTTTCAAGATTTTTTGTTTTCCTTGTACCTGTGTTCATGAGTCTTTGTCACACGTCACAATGCCCGTAGCTCTCGAATATCCTATCAATTGAAGGGATGTTACACAAAAATAAACCCTAAGGCTGGCTGTCGCTGGTATAACCCACTACCCATTTTTTCTTGACACGCGTCGAGGGCAAGTAGAAAACAGGGGGGACTGAGAGTGAGCGAAACAAACAACACTTGTGAAAGAAATAACAAATCAGCACTAATAGAAGTTGTAGCCGAAGTTCTGAGATGAACCTAATGAATCTGTGAAAACAGAGTACAAATTTCTCTTAAAGGTGTTATAGTACACATGATGAATCCATGATTCTAAATGACTTATGCATGACCTGTAATGAGCGACAATTATCTTCCATATTTAAATTCACACACCTTGCCACACATGTCCAGCACATGACGAAAAGCACTTCCATAATGACAGACTCATGCTGTGCATGACTTTTCATTTTTACTGATGTGACCAATAGCTCAATCTGTTCTGTTCATTGCCCTGTGTGATGCGTGACCAAACAGTTGGTCGAAATTATACAGTAATATTGAGTACTACTTAGATCTTCCTTGATAGGCTTTTGTCCTGATACACGTTCCCTTGTTAGTATAATATGATCACTATTGGTCTGAAACTCGTCGTTCATGAAACGTCCAGAGAACTAAGACAGCACGGTATGAGTGTGGGGCCATCAGGTATATGGACTCGTGTCGCTTACGATCATCAAACATATAGTAACGCACTGAGCACTAAGCTTCCTGACTAGAGATTCAACTTGCGCAGGGGTTTCTATGGCGCTCTTCACATCGTTGCATGGCGTGATTAAAATAAAGATAAAGTGAAGGAGGTGTAGAAAACTGGGTGTTGGGTATGTTGGTGAGGGGACATTCAGAAATTCGGCTGAGGTCTCTTATAGGTCAAAGGCAAGGATGCAAAGGTAATTACTATTCAGTACCTTCTTCCATGCGCACAATGCTAACGGCTGATAACATGACCCCGGTGGAACAAGATCCCTATGAAACAAACTAGTTCAGAATCAATAGGTCAATAAATCAACAAGGCAGCACCCACCTTGCTCCTGGCATGTACCATTGTTCTTATAAACTATAATATAACATGTTCTGTGCTCCCGCATCGGACCCTGTACATGTTCGTACAGAAATGTCTGATGCATATTTACAAGAATTTCAGAACTGGGTTCCACCAAACTATGTAGCTACAGTTCTATTCTATACAATAGCTACATCTATTGTGTTCCTTGCACATGTAAATCATAAATACCCCACTGAAATTTAAGGGCCTACAATAAATCCAGTTGAGTGTCACTCGAATGTCACTCAATTTTTGCTCGCTTAAATATCTTGCTTAATTTCAGTGGTCTAATTACATGATTTATGTACTTGTTTGCTACTCTGGTCGATAAATTGCTATCCTATTATTATGTACCTAATAAATAATGTATTAAACTGAAAAAATAGAGTAAAAAGCGCAATAAATGAGCTAGTAATGGTATAATATTTTTCTCACTGTTACATATGTCACTCAAATGTCACTTGAATTTCACTCAAATCTTGAATTGTCACTCGATTGTCACTCAAATGCTACTTGAATTTTCACTTGAGTGAAATTGTTGTCACTTGAATAAAATGTCACTCGAATACTACTCAAATGCAACTTGAATGCTACTCGAATGCAACTTGAATGTTACTTGAATTTTCACTCGAATGTGTCACTCGAATTTTCTTGCTTAACTCACTTAATTTTAAATTTAATTGTACTTCTTGTATATTTCACTCTCATCTGCCCTCCTGCTCAAAATTTCCTGCGCCTCCGCTTATCAGCTATGTTCAATAATGTCCCGCTCATTGTTTCCCATGCCTCCGCTTAACTATTATATTGCTTGATTGATGTTACCCTCACCGCTCGTTGTTTCCCACGCCTCCGCTTATCATTTGTGGTGGATGCCAACCTTCCCGCTCGTTGTTTCCCACGCCTCCGCTTATCATTTGTGATGGATGTTAACCTTCCTGCTCGTTGTTTCCCACGCCTCCGCTTATCCATGTGCTGCATGACAGCCTTCCTGCTCATCATTTCCCACACCTCTGCTTATTATATTCAGTTCCCCTCACCGCTGCCCGCCCTTCTCAAAAATTCCCATGGTATTTCCTTCATTAAATACTCATCCTCAACATTTCCCATGCATTTTAGTGTTGCCTGCTGTCACCTATGATTTCCCCATGCTTCATCATTTCATTGTTCCCCACCCCCTGCTTTCATTTTCCCATGCACATATTATTTATTTATTGGACTTTCCCTTAAGTTTATAGTCATTTAACACAGTCTAATATATAAAGAAGAATATATAAAAGGTGTTGCAAAAAGATTCAGGAGAAAATAGCAAATATTGAGTGAAAAAATGCGAAATTACTTGCTCGCTGTTGAGCATGATGATGAAGGGCGCCCATCAACACATCACCCATCAATATGTGCGGCGGCCTTGAGGAAGTGAATTTGATGGCATTGATGGATGTCAATGATAGCAATTGCAAACATGGACAAAGGTGAGAAGATGCGTGGGAAATTTTGAACAAGGCGAGAACGTTGAAGGAAATGGTGGGCGGGGGAGGGCGGGACAGAGGGGAGATAGGAGAGTAGTGTAGAATGATTTTGAAATGGTACTTTTTTTTCGTCACTCAAATCTCGAATCTTCACTCGATAGCAACTCGAACGCTACTCGATTGCTACTCGAACATCACTCGATTTCACTCGAAAGAAATCAACCTCAACTGGAATTCTTGTAAGCCCGAAATTTAAGGTAGGCTTTTAATTAAATTTATCCAACACTCCGGTTCGCCCTACTGCTAGCAAGGACTGAACTTGCACATATATCTGTTAGATACAAGAAACACAAAATCTAAAGAGAAAACCGCTTGTATTTGGTATCATTAGCACAGGATACACTGTACAAGGAAATATTCCCCCACTATTCCGTTTACATAAGCTACTTATGTGTGTCCGGTGAAGAGGATAAAGCCAAAGAATATGCTACATGGCAGTCTGTTTGTTCTTGATGGATGTTTACTCTAATACATATTCACTAGTTGAGTGTAGTTTGATGTCTGTCAGCTCATTGAGCATTAGAATATTCACATCCTCTCATTGCTATTATTTACACATCCTTTCACTAAAAACAATATACTGTATTAATGTCGTGATGGTGAGCCATAGTAAGTATACAAAGTGGAGCGGCTACTCAGGTACATAAAGGTACAATTCTATGTAAAAATGGGGCAGGTATCAACTATTCCATAACACTCAATACACCAGTAGCTACAAACGATGCAAATCCTAAAGCAAAACAGCTGCACGAGATAACAATAGCCAACGCGATAGAGCTTGTAATCGTAAATATCTCATATAGAAGCATCAACTGCAAAATCATAGCCGGAAGCATATTGACGATGGCGTAAATCTCAGGCCCGATAATCCTCAGTTGCATCTAGAGCCATTAATTAGGTCAAGATAAATGGTACTAATAATAGCGAGCACTTACTGTAAATTGTTCCTCGTTTAATCCATCGAAAGCTAGCGAGATACGGCCGGTGAAGAGGATGGCACCAAGGATCAATGCGGCCCAGTTGGATTTTCCTTGGTGAGCGTTTGTTCTACAGAAATATACGTCGTGTGGTGAGCATACTTCAATACATATTGGTCTAAGCAAGCTCGTACGTGAATAGTCCGCAGAACTGCGGCGGTATGATGTCAGCAACGTTTTGGGTGTCTGTATAGGTGGTGCGTACGATCATCAAGCATATCGCGCGTTGAGCGCTAAACTTCTTGATGACCGATTCTACTTGAGCTGAGTCTTCTATGGCACTCTTTACTTCATTGTATGGCGTGATAAAAGTAAAAATGTAATGAAGGAGGCGTAGAAAACTAGGCATGGAGGGGTTGGTGGGGGGACATTCTGAATTTCGGCTGATGCTCTTATAAGGCAGAATATACATGTTAGACATTTCAGGGGGAGATTTAAAGATGAAGGAAGCGCAAGAATGATGTCACATTCTTAAATATTCGTGCAGAGTGGCAATGTTACATGTTAATGAGCTGTCTAAATCGACTTCCCTTTGATATTTGTTATAAGCGCCGTAGCTCTATATAGAAACAACGACACACAGCAACCTAATGCGTCACTCTGAGTCGTGGCTAATTCGTGGCAGTGCAGTCCCGGCTGTACTCCGTTCTCACCGTGATAAGCAAATGGAGAGTTACACGATGCTACGGTGTAGAGCGCGCAGTTTGCCTGCGATGCAAATCTCGTGTTTTTCATTACCGTACTACATTTCATTCATTCTGTCGCTTACTCATACATACCGCATTTGTTAGCTACTTAAACTGTCGTACCTACTCTCATTCAACTCAGGTTTTCATTTCCTCCATTTCAGCTCGAATCATACCTCACTAGAACTGGTGGATGGACGGACGTCCATGGACTTGCAACATTTCTTTTTGTCGAGGATAGCCAAGCTAAAATCCTCCTCCACAAGAGGCACAGTCGCATGGTGTTTAAATGCTATAAAGTACTAACAAGGTTACGTTAAGGCGCAGGACTCGTACCCAATTTAGATTGGCGCCTTGATATAGAGACCGATTTACCTATATCTTGCTAACCTGAGGCGACCTTACACCAAAGGCTGCTAATAGAACTGCTGCATAGCAAAAATGGCCTTAAAGTGCTAGCTACCACTCCTCTCTGTTAGTAAAAGACCCCAGCTTGAGCATAACATCGTGTAAATTAGGTCTGCCAGCCGATGTAGGATCCACCACCCCTTAGCAAACTACGTCTCCAAGTAACAGCTACAGTCCTCACTGTTAAAGCACTGTTCAATGTTCTCTTCGTATTAATCTCCTTCTACTGCATATGTATATAATGCGGTTTTGTTTCTGAACGAGATTCATCAACAATTTTTGAATGTAATTCTGAACATTTTCTCATATCGAAATATTGCTTAGTAAATACACCCACACTTCCATTGCGAGAACACTGGGACTATCGCGACTAATATTTACGTTCATGTACTTGGTACATATACAAATGCAGGTACTAGATAATAAAATTTGACTGTAAAGCCACCGATGACTGGCACAATATTTCTGTGATTAATAACCTTCTTTCACCCCCTATCGCAGCCGAAAGATTAATCCGAATGTTGTTGACTACTTGAGTCAAGAAAGGAAATGATAATTACTCCGTAGAATCTCTCTCTTATGATTGTTTAGCCCCAAGTGTCTTATGTCTTATTGTTATTAATAATAACCTGTTCACAAGTTTTGTCTTTACAAAGTGATAGTAATAAGTAGATTTGGATATTCAGCTCGGATCTTGCACGTTGTTGTTTCGATTACGGTTTCTGCAACAATGTCGTATTAGCAGTACCAAAGATAATGAATATACATAAGTGTTTCACCTAGACAAATTAATGAGCCTACCTGCCAAATAGATATGGCATTTCTATGAATCTTGATATGTATACAGCGTAATATTTCATATGTTAATGTGTCGGCTGAAGTTAAAAAAGAGGGGCCCTTCAAACCTCTTCCAGGTTATTTCCTGGGTCGCTGCCAACCCGATCATTTTGACCATGATCCTCACTAGCACTACCTAGAAGCTCGTCAACTTTGTCCACTGAGCTGCCAGAGTCCTATATCTTTAACTGTATTGCTATATTCAATAGGCCAGGATTGAAAATCAATCGCACTTAATTCTCGGCCAGAATAAAATTCTTCTACCACTGAGTGGTGCCCGACGCATTGATATTTATTCAATCAAGAAATGCATGGTGGTGAAGATTGTCCATAAAGATGGAGGATAACGTTATACTTAATTTACTTAATGAATTTGACAGGCCTGATCTCCTTCTATTAGGAACACCTGAGAACATTGCGGCACGGTGCGAGAATCCCAAGCTCAGTGCTCGAGTTGGCTGGCCAATTTTTAAGGAGATGCTGGACCATTATATTCAACAATATACTTCGGAATGAATAATTTCATCGATGCTATAGTTGATATACTTTCAGCTCAAAGCCCACTGTATAGTATACTAGTACATCAATATACTTAGGCTGCTGTTGCAAGCTCAATGAATATGTTCATGGTTAGCTATCGAAACGTCGTCTTGACAGGCATCGTACCAATGTCATTATTTTTAATTTTTATTAGACATCCACTTATTCCATAGCGTATCAAAGCTCCTCATATTGCGACGAATAATGCATCCGGCCTACGCATCACCTTCAGAAATCTATAAATAAAGCAGGCCATTAATTTGGCGGGATAATTATAGCTCGCTTACTATTTAGCAGGTCCCTATATCACTCTACTCACGAAGTCCTTAGGACACCATCCAATAATATATTACACTTATATCTTAATGGTCTACTATTATAAGATAGTGGTCACAATGTTCCAGCACGCTTACATAATACAAACTTGACCTCAACTCAATCCCGAAATACCTTACTCAACATTTATTTTCGCACAAATCTGATTCCAAGAAGTTATTCTGTAGTATATTTAAAGCAAAATGTTCAAAAATGAAATGGAAAAAAAAGTGAATTGACTTCAGAATTTTGACCACAATATTTTTAAACAAAAGTTGTTCAGAATGCTTTATTATTACACTGCAGATAGGTTGGAAGCCTCTTCGGATTTTTGTCCCCTAACATTTTGCAGCTTATATAATCAAGTCACGTGACTTTTCAGAGTGACAGCAACCACCTCATATGAACGAAAACAAAAGAATATCGGCAATAAAAGCATCCCAAAATCACAATAAACCACCTATTAAACTTGAAGAATGGTTCTGGGAAGCCAAAAGATCAATCTTGTAGTGGGACATCAGGGAAGCTGCAGGCCACTGTGGAGATTACAGTGAAGATGACAAGTGCATGCCAGGATGTGACATGAGTACCACTTCAGAAAGCTTAATTACTTCAAAGAAACAGTTTCTGACAATATTGACTCATTGGACTCTGAAGAGCTCTCATCTTTACATATACAATTTTAGTTATGCCAATCACTCAACACACTTCATCAGCATATATAATCATGGTCTAGGGCAACATGGGCTAACAGAAGATACTTCTTCAAGAAATAGCAGCTAATCTTAAGAGTGAATATCAATGATATATTTCTAATCTTACTTTGTAATACTAATATTAGCTATCTCACACAAAATCCATACTCCACAGAGCTCTTCCGAGCTGATTCCCAGCACTTAATTTTTTTGATTTTTCTGAACCTGACATTTTGCACCTCTTGGCGCTTACATAATTAGCTTACATAAGGGAGCTGGAACATTATGACTGCTATCTTAACAATACTACTTGTTGTGGCCTGTTTTGAAGCTCAGCACTAACTTAGAGCCAAAGTACATTTGAAGCTGAGACTTTCATAATCAGTTCGCTTACATTGAATGCCAAGCACTAAGTGCTGACACAAATTAAAAAGTAAGTGCATGTGGTTCCCGGACACCATACTGCACAGATAATAAACCAACTTGAAAATATTCCTAATGGCTATACCATATATTAGATAGCTAAAAATTCCAACAAAGTCTTAACATCTTGCATAAGTGGCTTATGAGCAGGCTTGTATGCCCAGCAACATTCCATCAGCCCCCATATTTCATCCGGTGTAAATACATCAGGATAATGATCTTTGTGAGGCAGTTCAGGGTACTTCCCACTTAAAGCATCAACTGCCATAGTTATAGGTCTTTTAATAGTCCAAACATGCATAAAATGTAGTGCTCTGGATGCACTACAAAGCTTGAGATGTAAATTAGCAATGTGCCACAACATGACTGCATTATACTTATCAGGTGTGTAGCAGTGTGGTTTCTTGGGTACATTTTAAGATAGTCAAGAATGTTTCAATTCTCATACTTGACCATCACCAGAGTGTAGAGCAAGCAAACTGCCTGTGTTGCGAAATGCAAATTATTCAATACCTCAAGACTAGTGTGTACTGGAACTGCATGCCTCATATTTTTTGTCTTCTTCATTAGGCAACCAAACGTTGTGATGGGCTGTCACACCCGTTCACTTAGCTTACGTAATCATTCAATCTTGCGTGGGAACTAAATAGGAGTACAAGAAGAGTTGCAGGTAATCATCAATTATTTGTTGTAAAAGTCAAAAAAAAAAAAAAGACTATCCAGTACGAATGGAAAATGATAGTGAACATGAGTAGAGTAGTATAACAGTGTTATCCAGGCTTAAATAAGGCCTATTATAGTGCTGGGACTATGCTTACTAAGAGTCAAGACGAATCCCTCAAAATTCCAATTTTCGCTAGCAAGCATGTAGCAAACATGTGAGGACATATCTCTTATAGATTTGTATATTATATGCTAAATACTAGCTGAATATCTTGTTTCTCCTTCCTTCTGTCCCCTCTAGGCTCCCATTACGCGGCGTGGCACAGCATCGCCCAGGTGCTTATGGACCAATCCAACAACAACAAATAATATCATGTGATCCTCGAGACCAATCAACATACCCCAGTTTCCCAGGGATCGTGTTGTGCTCTTTCTCTTCCTTCACCACTATGCATCACCACTCTCCGACTTCAAGACGCACTCCACCCCGACAAATATTTAAGCTAAGTGTTCGTATTTGTGTGTTCTCAGCTTTCCTCTTATTCAATGACAGAAAGAGAATGAAACTGAAAGCCTACCATGCATGTGGCAGATTCAACACAAACGAAATCACTCTCATGTCAGCTCCCTTCCTCATTCACATCAACACTAAGCAGTACTGCACTCTCTTCCCTTGTTTCCTCCGCCTCCCTAGCCTCTTCACTTTTTATTTATTGCTAGTTCAAGTACGACTTTATCTGGCAGTGTATCCTGGACCCTCCCTACCTCACCAGTTGTACCACATACAAGCTATCAGACAACAGTGACTGTGACTAGCATGAGCATGAGGGTGCACAGTTACAGTGCGTTGATGTAGTAGTAGTGGCATTGGGAAGGTGGTAGTTGGGGTAGTGGACCATGGCTTTAAGGGTTTTGATTGATTGGTAGTGGGGACGAGGTGATAAGGCAGTGGCAGTAGCGGGATCGATGTGCAAGTGGGTGCGGTAATTGAGGTTAGATGAAGTAGTATGCACCATATCGACTGGATGGTGGCAGAGGTGCCGTAAGCGGAAGGATATGAGAGACGAAGGGGTGCAAGATAATATAGGTCGGTATGATGGTAGGATGTATTGTTAGTAGCCTATGATTATGGTAACATGTATTTATATATACTGTAAATTTAATAAATATTACATGCACATATATCCACCCCCTCGAAGAAAGCAGTGTCTGAAATATCTACAATATATTCCACTTTTTAAGATAATAATATGTACTTCAGTTGATAAGAATCAAAATTGATGAGACAATGGATCCATCACATGGTAAGAGTGGACCGTCGCTTAGCCTTGGCCCTTAATGGGGATGCCCAATTCCTATATGTCATGCGGCCCTGTTGTGTCACACATCGTCACACATCTGTCACAAAACTTGAAGCCGGCCTTTCTCACATCATATTTCCATCCTCCACATTCAAATTATCAATATTTTGATCTCATATGATGAGTAAAACATGTTTAATTTAACATAAGCATAAATATATAGCAAAAATTTAGAAATTGCACTGTGAGACTACTTAGACCACCTATTCAGATGCCTCAATGCGCAAGCGTGCATGTGAGAAGCATTTATTTGCTTATATTTACTCTGTGATAAGATATTGGGTCAGAAAGTATCTTCTCCAAAAACAATCCTAGCAATGAATTTTAACAACACAAACATATAAAACTGAACTGAATTAGTGTGTATAGCATGTATTTCATGATCAGGGCAAAAAATAAGTTGCATTGGCGAGATAAATGTTAGTAGATCTAATATTATTAATAATATAGTAGAACAGCTTGTTTTGAATAGAACTCATCAACGGATGCACCGATTTATATGATATATAGAGAAATTTTGCACTACTAGACGAATGCAATAATGCTCCGAACGCAGAATTGTTAATTTCGAAGCATAATATGTAGAAGTTGTGATTTTTCAGGCCGTTTTTTACCTTAGCAACAGAGAATAAAAAATCTGGGTTCGGAGTAATATTTTCCTCAATGTATAGTGTAACTTTGCTCTATAATCCATGTCGATCCGTGAAGTCGTTGAGGACATCTATTCAAAATGAGTTTTCCCTGCCAAAATAGCAGGCATTTTTCAAGTTTTGCTATTTAAAGTCTTAAAATCATGTATATATTTAAAACAAGCTCATATATACATTAAATGAACATATATAAATGTACTACATACAGTTTTATGGTGATATAAATGCTGTGGAAAGAGGAAAGTTGATAAAGGTGCCCGGCTTCAGGTTTCAGAAGGTGTCACACGCTGTGACATAATGTCACGCCGCGGCGCGTGACCGGGGATTGGGCATTCGCACCCTTAAGCTTGAACAGGGAGGCATGCGGTTTAGGAACACCGTACAAGACATTCCAAATCGCATTACGTAATCACGCATCACGCTACATTGACGTATCCGTACGCGTTCCGCTCGCGTTCTCTCCCTAATCCGTCGTTCCCGCTCGCTCTTTCTCACTTTCCCCAAATTATACATCTTCGTACACCGTTCCGACCATACCTATCCCCTGCGACACTCCGAGTTCTCAAAATAGTTTTGACATCGACACCGACACAAGACCCTGAGGTTTGACAAGAAAACACTTGTCTCCTCGCAAACCTCAACACATTGGACTTTCTTACTGAGTTTTCTATTCATTTCTAATGTTTCACACTTTCCATCTTACATCCTCCATTCCTTCATCCGATATAATTACTCTTACTTATTTTAGAATTATTGGCTTTTCTAGTATAAAAACTCTGTGGTTACGCTACAGAAGAGCTAATAAAGTTTTACTCCCTTTCACCTTAGAACACCCCAGTCGGATGGACGTCTCGACGACTCACATATTTTATCTTTTTTAGGTACGTCCAGCGGACTTAACACCCCTTCAAGAGCAGGTAGTACCTAGAAATTATCTACAACTCCAACGGTGTCCGCAATATTTTGGTGATGACTGACCTTCATCCAGTTCGTTAGTCCTGCTGAAAGGCTCTGTAATAGTTGCTTTGGGATACAAAATAAATAGTGAATCAATACCACGTGCCTCTATGAACGACCTTCAAGGACCACTGTTCGCAAGTCCTGCGGAAGAGATTGGATGCCATGTCTTAATAATGATGACTTTACCCTCTTGTTTACCCTCTATCAATTCAGAAATTGAGAAATCTTTAATATCATGGTGGTGTATATGTTGAATACTTGTATTTTCTAGTTTGAGCTCTTCGGGACAATATTGCATTAGATTATGGCGGTCCTATCAATGATTGAAAGTAAGAGAGCCAGTGTGTCGTGAAAAGAGAATAGCTCAGATCATAAATCACTTACATGATATAATGTGACCGGGAGGTTGTTAGTCATGTTGAATATTTGAGGGGGAAGGAATTGAGAATGAAAGAAGGTCACCAAGCTTTCCTTTTCTTATATGTTTACACAGTGTGGCGCCCTTGTTTCTGAAAGTCGCTAGTAAGTTCTATTTGTGATTGCAGTCACGCTTTTGTCTGAGTCATTTCGTTCGGTATCAAAAATCAATGCTTCTTTTTGTAAAAATATGTGGCGAGACAAAAACTTGAGATACAGGAGGACCCCTGATAATACACCAAAATGCCTGATCCTGGTGTGGATAAAATTCGAGAAAATTTTGTAAAATGCCTGTTGAAAGTGCGGATAAAATTCACCTTTTTCGCAAGTATGCCTGTACCAGAGGTCCGGATAAAATTGTAAGTTCTCGGGCAGGCCTGTTCCCGGTCCGGATAAAATCTATGGCATGGGTGGGACTTGAACACACCTCACCAGAATTTTTTTACTGTTGACACTATACACTTCACCATTACCAGTTAGTCTACAGAACATTGCCAGTGCACACTTTTAGCTATCAACACAGATTGAGTTCATTATAAGCAGAACAGGCGAAATGAATTGATTTGGTTCCGAGTTATCTCAACATTGTCATCAAAGCTTCTCAATGTCAACCAACTGTCCTCGATCTTGTCGATGAAGACCCATCATTCATTGTAGGGAACTGAATTGGAAAAGGCCATACATTTTCAAGAGATGTACCATAGAAGTCGACTACATATCTGGATAACCTTCTGGAAATAAGTACCTGCATACAATCTGCATACATCGCTTGCAGGGTATGGGTTTATGTGGGTCTAACAGAAAGATCATGCTGGGGAAAGGTATGAATGCATTCAATTTGACTATTTATGAGTACCAACATCTACCAGTTTGCTAGCGTGAACTTTCTTGCTAAGAAATTTCACCTTCCAGCTACAAATGTTCCATGTGTTCTTGAGGCACTAGCTACGGGTATGTCTAACAGCCTAAATTTTTCAGTCTGATTGGATAGTCTTCAAAAAATTAACAGACCATGCTGTACACATTGAAAGGCCATTACTTTACTCCAGAAGCGAGGTAAAAGGCTCAGGAAGAAGAAGACTGTTAAATACGTAGATAACACCTGTACTTGACTTCAAACAATAAAACTGCGATTTTTCAGGGAAAAATTTGATTTTTGGCAATGCCTGTGCCGACTTCCGGATAAAATCTGACTTTTTGCAATGCCTGTGCCAGATCCAGGATGAAATCCTGCATAATCTTGGGAAATTGGGTGCGGATAAAATTGGGTGCAGGCGGAACAGGCATTTTGATGTATTATCAGGGGTCCTGATACAGGACTGTGAAATGTGCTACGTGTATCCCCTTGAGATTATGACATGCTCATCAAACTTTGCTGTCTGTACCGTCTCAATGATGCCTTGCTGCAAACTTTCTTATACTATAGAAGCGGCGAATCACAAGCGGGGAGTTTTGGCCATAACAGCAAGTGAAAAACTGACTTGTCATTGTTCTTCAAAAGTAAACATGTTGTATAGCAACCTACAGCAACATTCTGGATTGATCTTGACAAAAATGGTCATGTCGACATATGAGCTAGCGGATCATAATTCCCATGCCAAGGTAAAAGTCGGCGTGGCTGTGAAGTCAAGGGTGTTTTTTACCTCCTTTTTTTCTTGGTTTTCTTCATTTCATGCCGCGCCCGGTGTCCTTATTCGCTGGCATCAGGCTCCGGGAGTCTTCTCATCATTAAACCCCGCAATCTCCGAGATCTCAGCCGGATCTATGGAGATTTGAGGCACGCACGGTTATTTATATTTGATTCCGCGGCATCAGTGTTTAATGCGGCTCGGATTGGTTGTTTCGGTCCGTTGATTTTCAGAGATTGACGTTCTGGTTTTTGTGGATCTGGTATTTTTTGATGGAGATGATTTGTTATTGTTTTTGTTTCTTTCTATTTCCTCTCTAATGTCTAACGATGAGCGTACTGCTAATATTCGTTTGTCTGCTTTTGTATGGCCGTAAACAGGTTAAAATGGCTGCTGTTAATGAGGCTTATCAGGTTTTGAGTAATCTAAATATTATAAATCAATAAGGCCGACTAGCGGCAAGGCCCGCTACCTGACATTCTTTCTCATAAATACATAATATATGCACTTAGATTTGTTGAAAGTATATTGTAGAAAGGAATATCCTGTACACGTAGTAAGTATATAGTAATCTCAGTGTTATTGTATAGTATAACGACTCTACCTGTACACGTAGTCAGTATATAGTAATCTAAGTGTAAGGTTAGTGAATGATATGAATGGAAAGTAATCTAAGTGTCTCACCTCAGTGTTATTGTATAGTATAACGACTGAGGTGAAAGTGTATCTACTGGTACGTATATATATGTATCTAGGAGTGGCCGTAGTATAAAGGTATGAAAGGGAATGTAGGTAAAGGGATAAAGAGATGAATGGGTAAGATAGGGATAGAAAGGAGTTCATGCATACGCGCATTTACGGTGATACGAACACCAAGTCCGTTTCCTATCAACATATATGAGTAGGTGTATCAGTGGAAGTTAATTGTTAATGATTCTAGTCATAATTATAATAGTACCTGCAGGTGCTTATTGATAATTTCACGTAAAACTCCTGTAGATCACATTAGGGCTGTACACCGTAACTGTATAATACGGCTATACGGGCTACCGTATTTACCGGGCCGTACCGTCTAGGTGAGGTTTTTCAGTGGTTCAATACGGTACGGATTAGACCGTACCGTCGACCGTATGTTTCCCGTATGAATACGGCCGTATGATGGCCGTTTACGGTCATACGGTATGTAAGTGTCTTGGAGTTGAATTGTGGGAAGATAAGCTAAGATAAGTGCACCATGCCTTCACTCCATGACACCATCTGCTGATTCTATTGATTCCTCTGGTGAGAATGAATGCCGTGAAGAGCCTAGTATGTTTTTACTCAGTTATGTCCTCTATAACTAATTTACTAATTGAATATCACAGTTTTTGGACGTGGGCTTCGTGCTAAGAACACATCCAAGCTTCAAGCTTCCATTGCCAGTGAACGCAACCACATGGCAGCAGTTAACCCTTCAACAAAGAGGACAAGAGTGAATGCATCGCCCCCTGCCGGGCCTGCAACCAACGAAGATGATGCCGATTTTAGTACCTCCGACTCAGGTGAAAGTACTGACCATAAACAAGATTGCATGCCAATGAACAAAGAGGTACCTAATTCAGTTAATGTGCTTGTTCAATGATAGTAAATTCTTTTTGTCCTATTCTATTATCCTCTCTTTACCGTTATTATTATTTTTCCTTTTACCTTACTTATGTCTGCTCTCCACTTTATGTGTGCGAATATACTTTCTCAGTCAGTGTTGAAGTGCTACACGTTGTCAGTTGTCACCTCTCCACAGGCCGCTCTTAAACCTTTGGTGCGAATATCCTCAACTGGTGTAGTTTTATGCTGCTGTGTCAAACACCTGAGTTAGGCCCAAAGAAAATAAACTCTGATTGCATATTCATTACTTTTGCGTGCTGACACCAGAATATGTACATGATCTTTCAACTGCGCTACTTAACTTAAGGCTAGTACTAACACATATTATACAATTGAGATATTTCATGTACCACCCCCACACCCCATGTAGCTCAATTGTATTATTTTACGATTTTTTATGTTTATAAATATTTCGACATCATTCAATTGAACTTCCATCTATTAAATACACTATATAAACATACTAATGGCTCACATGCAAGGCCTATTTGAGTTGTACAAGATAGTAATGAACCTTTTGATAGCATTGAATCTCTTATGCAGTGTCCAATTCGCATTTTATGCTTTGTAAACACTTCGATACTTTATATAACAAAATTATTGCTTCGAAAAAATAAAATCACACATTTACTACCCGTATAACTGTATGAGGCCGTCCGTAACCGTTTTACGGACCGTACCGTTTTTTCGTGCTGAAAAAATTCATTGATACGGCACGGTTACAGGTAAACCGTTATGACGCTCCATCCATTAATTAATTCACCGTACTTCTAATTTGGTTTGCCGTAGATAAGTCGTTGCCGTACTCACACAATCTGCTCATTTTCTGTATTTCTACACATATCTTCACTTATACTATATAATTACATACTTATATATCCTACCACTGCAGATATCTCTTTTATAATGCCCGTTTCGACGACTTTCTGAGGTTTCGGAAAATTCCGTTTTAATTCCCACGCACTTCTGAGAGTCGCGCCGTACATCCAACTTCATTCTACTTTACTGTCAGGCATTACGGAACATCATTTAAATTTCTTATTTCAGGTTTTACATTGTATACTGCATGTTCAGCTTTCCAAAACACTGCTTTATTGCTATAAATACATTAAGCAAGATGCATATGTTATAGAAAAGTAGTGTAGAAGAGGTACATAACATAATTAGAGCCTTGTATTGCATGTAGGTAGCTATCAAATGTCTCAGATTATCTAAGTTCATGACTTGCCAAGTTAAACATGTAGATGTCTGGACATGGCCTTACTTTGATGGGCAGTGTACAGGTAATTTTATATAGGAGATAACATCGAAACCTGACATAATAAACATATGGTGTCAGATATATATTAATAAAATGTACAACAATGATAGAAGAGCTTAAAAAAAGTTCTGTAATGCCTAACGGTACAGTTGGATGAAGTTGGATGTACGGCACAATGCTCATAAGTGCGTGGGAATTAAAACGGAATTTTCCGAAACCTCAGAAAGTCGTCGAAACGGGCATTATAAAAGAGATATCTGCAGTGGTAGGATATATGGGTATGTAATTATATGGCATAGGTGAGGATATGTGTGGAAATACGGAAAATGGGCGGATTGTGTGAGTACGGCAATGACTTATCTACGGCAAACCGAATTAGAAGTACGGTGAATTAATTAATGGATGGAGCGTCATAAACCGTAACCGTCACCTGACCGTAAGCTATACGGCCGTATACCGTATACGGTACGGTGTACAGCCATCATCACATGTCTATACTATGATGTTCTGGCGAGGAGACATTTTGTCATCAAAAACTTGGTGTGAATTTTTACAGTAGCAGTGCAAAGGGAAAACTTGTCGAGACAAAAATCACATGCATATGCATGGCAACTACCTATGTACTAAGTTACTTATAGTGGACTCATGGAACAGATATATTACTAGTTAAGACCTAAGTATATTCCATAAAGTATTCTGAGAAGCACAATATAATGAAGCATACTATAGAACATAGAACTTGAAAGCGACGATGCAAAATAAATAATACAAACGAACTCTTATCTATGACGATGCGGTGGAGGTTTGAGCGGTTGGGATACGGGAATGACCGTTATTTCGAACTCATTTAAACTCCGGTTGATGGGAGGTGTTCGCTCTGCAAAATTTGATTTTTCATCACCCTACATAACCCTACTACCTTAAAAGGTAGCGGGAATTTTCGGCGTGGTGACCCATATGCTAAGACATTGTAGTGTCTACCGTATAGAAGGATATAGTACTGGGTACGCACTTGTATACTTCATGGAGGCTGATGTAGTCCTTGCTAAGGACTTCGACCTCAAGTCTGGAAGTGTGAACTTTACTATACCTGTTGTCCCTCCTGGACAATACCAAATCACTCGTGAGTTCCGGTTTTCGTCGTTGAAATTGAAGATTGATTGTTGTCCAAACTTAGTGTTTGGCGATTCTAGAAACTGAAGTGCCTTCTTCCAGATGGACGCTTAGTGCCTCAATTTTGTATCTGTAACTAGTTTACTTCAACTCACTTGGATTTCACTTCACACACGAACTGTCGATAGTTCTCATTGACATTTCGATTTATGTAGGAAATTATATCTTCTGAGGTGCATGTTACACTGGGACCTGGTCCCTCTTCTGAAACCGACATAGTATTAATATGCATTGCCAGTTTCCGTTCGAAGTCCGGAAACTCTGGTCCAACCTCACAGAAAGTACGCACCTGTTCACTGAGAATATTCTGCATGTTGATAATTATGTTGACATGGCATTTATGCTGTTACAGCTGAAGACACTACAAGGAGAGAACACGCAAGCTGGCATCAGTAAATGAAAGAGATGTGACTGTATTGGAGAACGGAGTGGTCAGACTGTTATTTCGAGCCTGACGCCATCGCTATCTTCACGTACCTTGCGTGAAGCTTGAAGACTGGACACCTCCGAACCCGACATCTGATTGTCGGAGTAACATGAAATCAAACAGCTGCGCTACTGTCTGAAAATGAAGTGCTGTCCTAGAGTTGCATATGAACAGGTCTGAGTGCCATGCGTATTCCGTAAGTCACATGCTGTGGACCAAGGTATCTATATCACTATCATGGTAATAACTCCCGCCTGGAAGTGGTCCGACACATTCTTGTCGGTTTCGAACCTAGAAATAGAACTCGAGATTGACATTGCCTTGTGTCTTACGTGTTACATCCCATTTAAGAAAAATATTAATGCTTTACATAATATATCTACATCATAAATATATCACACAGAATCCGTTCGTAAACCCGTAAATCGACATCCACCCAACAACAATTCAGCTACAACACACCTACACAATAACTCAAAGACTCTTAACATCCCTACTCCCCTCCGCCAGAACACCAACCTCCGCATAGAAAGGATAATCAATATACCCTCTCTCCGGCTCCGATAATTCAGCAGGAATATAAAACCTCGTCCTGTCATACTTATTCAACGGCAAATTCTCTTCCAGACGTCTCGGTAAATCAGGCTACAATCAATCCACCATTAAAACCATTTTCAACGAATAGAACAAAGGAAAAAACGCACATTCGCAAGGAAATGTCTCCCAAAAGCAATCAACTCGCCATCCTCCTTCTCCGCCACCTCAATAGCTGATTCCCTCGTGTACCCCCCGGCGGTAATCAATGGTCTAGGAGCCCATATGCGACGTACGAAGTCGTTCGAGGGGTCTGGGTGCGCGAGTAGTCCTTCCTCGCTTGCGTAACGTGGTTCGATTGCGTGCAGGTATGCAAGGTTCGGGTGGTTTGCTTTGAGGTTTTCGATGAGGTATGTGAATTGTGGAATTGGGTCTGGCATTCCGAGTTCTTCAAAAGCGTCAGTATACTATTGCAAAGAATATAAAAGAGAAAGAATTACGAACCTTGAGTCGTACTCCAAGGACTAACTCTAAACCCAACCCTATCCTCACCAACAGCATCCACAACAGCCTTCGTAACCTCCAAAGCAAACCTACTCCTCTTCTCGATACTCCCTCCATACGCATCAGAGCGCGTATTACTCATGTCCTGCAAGAACTGGTCGCTCAAGTATCCATTTGCTCCGTGGATCTCTACACCGTCGAATCCGGCTCGTATAGCATTCTTCGCTGCGACTGCGAATTGGTTGATGTAGGAGTGAATTTCGGGTACGGTGAGTTCGTGTGGGATTGGGAGGGGCTGGGTGGATAGTGGAATTGGGGAAGGTCCGACGAGTGTGATGTTGTCTTCTTTGAGTCCGGAGAGCGGGGCTGCGCGGCCTATTGCGACAATTTGGGAGTAGATGTAGCCGCCTTTTGCGTGGACTGCGTCTACAATCTATATATAGTGTACCGTGCTTAGTAAAGTTTGATAGCGTGTAAGGAGAAGAAGACACGTACCTCTTTCCAAGCTTCGACCTGAGCATCACTCCATATTCCAGGACTATTGGCGTATCCAGCTGCCTCGAGAGAGATAAGAGTACCTTCAGCGATAATGAGCGTTCCGGGGGAAGATCGTTGCGCGTAGTACTCTTTCATTAGTTTGGTGTAAGGCACATGCGTGTGTTTGAAGTTACGCAGACGCGTTAGCGGCGCGTGGACGATGCGGTGGGAAAGGGACAGCCGTCCTACGGTGGCTGGTTGGAAGAGGGCAGGTTTAATAGCTGACATTGTCGTTTAGATTGTAAGTTGCGAAGCGGAGGTAGGGTTATGAAAAGCAAGGTGTAGTGAGCGATACTGAAAAATCATCGGTAAAAAAGGTTAAACTTTATACTCACAGGTTATCTATGTTTTCGCCATCTCCGTAATCAGTCGCGTCAATTCTGTGAGAGAGATTAGGTGAGATTGATGTTTTAGTCTTTGTTGATTACGATCATTAGTGAGCATTATGGCGGTGGAGTAGTCATGCGCTTTGGTCATGTTGTGCTTGTAGGAGATCGACGGATTGCGATATCAACGGGAAGTCGCTGGTTGGGATATTTATGGCTAGGTGTTTGGAAGGGATGGGAGATTAGGAGAGAGGTGGGTGCTAGCGCTAATGATTAATGAGCGGCGAGCGCTGGTATTGGTAAAGGCTAGCTTTGAAATCAAAAGCGAGAGGGTATTTTTGTGCTGATGACGCGTTTATTTGGTTTAGATGTTGTTGCCAAAGAGTGTGACAGTGACGGTAAATCGTCTGACGCGTCTTTTCTTCAACGTGTCACGCCAGCTTGACTCCCTCCCAAATCCTTCCATAAGCTGGCTGCTGGAACTTCGATTCCCATTATTCCAGAATATGTCCCTTCCGACTCTTTCTTCAGAGGCATAAAAAGCGAATGAATCTGAATAGTGGAGAGCGGTGACTAAGCACTGCAGTCTACGACTGTACCAGCTCTACGCTGCCAGTGATTGTGGAGCATTAGTGAGCTGCTTAGTCAGGAGTAGAGATCTCTAACATCTTCATCTTAAACGGGGGGGGATATCGACGAGATTTAATGGGTACCTAGTTCCTCTTTACGTCGGGCCGTTCCTAAAGAAAACGAGAAATTCGAAGAAATGTGGGTGCTCGTGGTAGACGCAGTCACTGGAATGAAGGACGCGTATACTCTGTGTTTGTTTGTCTCGAAGGGATTTGCTAAAGACGCAAAGAAACCTTTCTTTTCGTGTTACTTTCCTTGCTACTTCGTCCTTCGCATAGCCTTCCCGATTCGAAAAACGATCTTAACGGGACTATTCTAATAGACAATTCTAACATCCTATGCCAGCTTCCCTTCTTTATATGGGTCCTATGTTTTTCAGGTTCATCCGGAAGCACGGTTAGTATTTTAGGAACATACTGGCTTCTCTATCACACGTCGTCAATCAGGTACCTTGTCTGTGTGAACAGCTTCCCAAGAGAAAAACAATCTATTTTCGATTCCGTTAAATTCTCCTCAGTACAAAAAACGGGACCGTACCGATGTATATTATTCTTCGAGTATGTACACAGTGCACTCACGGGGATCGACGGCTGCCTGTGACACATATTGATTACTCTACTTCGCTTTCTCAGAACTGTTTCAGATAAATTTAGTTCATCCATCTTGATGTAAGTAATATTCGTAATGTCTAGTACTTGCTGATGACTCAAAATGAAGGTCTTAGCTTTCCGCAAGGTTGCAACGGATATTCTGCGGAAGAACTCTCTGCTACAACAGTAATATATGATTTTAGACTATCTGGCTATACTTAGTCGTGAATGTCACCACCCACATGCCAATCCAATGCCAAACGCTCTGCCGGCTTTTTAACGGCGACTGTACCCCGTAGTGCACAACTCTGTACCCAAGAAGTAATCACCAAGCGACGGAGGAGTTTTACCTCCACTATTTCTGTCTACTTTTCCCGGTGTCGATGATACACGAACGATCGAATACATATCCTTACATCGGTGGATCCACGACGGGCATGGAATGCCTCAACCTCTAGCAATATAAATACTCTGTCTGTTCTCTGTAATATCTATCGTTCACTTCCCCCGAGTCATTGAACACATCGACGTTTGTCACACTTACCATATTACGAGCTTACGACCATGAACTTCAAGCTTTCATTGGCAACCATTCTTCTCTCGCTCGCCAGCGTTTCCGTCAAGGCATCTCCCGTTGAAATCACCTCGAGGAGCGCCTTGGACGTCTTTGACCCGACAATACTTACACCTACTGCGACCACAGTTTGGACCATTGGAACCGTTCAGAGTGTTACTTGGTATAATTGACTCTCCACCTAATTTGAAGATCGTCTACTTACAACTTTAACTATTATTAGGGACACCTCTAATGCCCCGGTAAACATCTCCAACGGCGCGGAAGTCTTCCTCAGAACGGCCAACCTGGTTCTTGCGCAAGGTTTCGATCTCAGATCCGGCAGTGTAGACATTACTGTGCCCGACGTAACACCTGGAAGTTATCAGATCATTCGTAAGCCTTATAGTATATATCAACTACTTTGTGATGTTAATATGCTTTCAAGTCTTCGGAGACTCTGGAGACGTCAGCCCTTTCTTCCAGATTGTCACTTAGGTTAATTCGTAGCATCTTGAAAGCTCATGGATTTGACAATGTATACGAGCTGTAAATACGGACTATAGCAAGCATTATTGATGTATTTCAGTGCCGGGTTGTTAAATCGGTTGGCTTTACAATTCGAAGGTGATGTACAGATCAGGCGCACACGACTTCTGATCATAACCACTAAAAAGCAAATATGCTGCAACGCATTGAATGTTTCTTCTTTAGCTTCACATAGTTCTACTGGTTTTGGTCAGTTCACGACAGCCACTTCTTGACCATGAAATTGATAATCAATATACCCCTTTTCGGGTTTAGGATCTTCAATCCTCCAACAGCCATTTCGGTAAATCAAGCTATGAAGAAAATTAGAATAGTAACAAATGATGATTCAATCAAGAGGTACATTAGCAATATAGTGTCTTCCAAATGCAATGCAATTCCCCTTCCCTTGAGCAGCTTGTATAGCAATTTCCCTCGTAAAACCTCCAGATGATATTAATGTCTTCGGTCCCCATATATCCCGGATGAAGTCGCTTGACTGGCTCAAGTGTGCAAGTTATGCGTCATATTCAAGTGCGAAAAGAGTCTCGATTGCGTGAAAGTACGCTAGATTCGGGTGCGCTTTTTTAGGTCACGCACGATGTGGCTGAGTTGGGTAATCGGATCAGTCGTTCTCATCTCTAAACAACAAATAAATATGTCTGACATTAATCCACAAAGTTTCGAGATGAACATACCTTGGCCAATGCTCCAAGGAAAAATCTGCATTCTTAGCAGCAACAGCAAAATTTTGAACATATTCGCGTATTTCTTCAATTGAAAGCTCTTTGGGAATTGGTTGCGGCTGAGTGGAAAGCGAAATCGGCGATGGACCAACGAGGGTGATGCTGTCCTCTTCCAAATCGGAGAGTCCTGCTGCATGGCCCATAGAAAAAAGTTGTAGGTAGATGTAACTACCTTTGGAGTGAACTGCGTTTACGATCTAATGCTGATCATTTCACTCCATATCCCAGGACTGTTGGCATAGCCTGCGGATTTCAACGAGATCAACGCGCCCTCTGAAATTACGAACGTTCCAGAAGTGGATGCTCTTTGGACATAATATTCTTTCATGAGGTCGGTGAACGGGACATAAGTATACTTAAAATTCCTAAATCGTGTCAATAGAGCGTGCAAAACGCGATGTTGGAGAGTGAGGCAACCGATAGATGTAGGCTGGAGAAAAAGAGGTTTGCTGGACATTTTGTTTTGTGTATGAAGAAAAGTGAGGTTCAATGTTTTAACAAATGGGTATGCCTCGAGAGATTTTAATACTAGATGTAACTGACACACTGGTAGCTGTTGTTGTGCGGGATCATTAAATTAATAAATTTGAGATCAATCATTGTTACATTAAGTAGAAATCAGTCCTTTTCTAGTTAGAAATCAATCCCACTTCAATCCGAAATCAATGAGAAATAAATAAGAAACCAATCAAAAATCAATGGATAGCACGAAATTGTTAGGTACCCTACTACAGGATATACTATATACTAGGGTGGTTAAATACATACATATAGTTACTTTATCTACTAAGTCTACACCATGAGTCCTTTTCTAACATGTAAACTTTTCTCTATATTACACATACCTGGAGAGCGAAATCAATGTTGAAATCATTGCTGAAACCAATCCTTTTTGGAGTCATTGGGGAGATCAATGTAAATTCCAAGGGAAATCAATGATAGTTCAATGGGAAATCAATGTTATATCATAGAGAAATTATTGTTGAAATTATTGGGAAATCAATGGGAAATAAATACTAAAATTAAAAAATTATTTTATTCTATTCTACAGCCTTCACAGAGGTGTACTAGTTTCAAAAATGCTAGAAAGATGAAATCACATGATTACATGATCATGTTTTCTAAGCTATAGTATTATTGCTAATATAACACTTTTACATAATATGTACATTTATGTATGATGAAAATAAATATAAAAAAGTATTGGAATAACATTAAACTTAGCATTGATTTTAGCAATGATTTCCATATTATATAACATTGATTTTCACATTGATTTCAGCAATGATCTCCCATTGACTCCCCTCAGAATTTACATTGATCTCCCCAATGACTCCAAAAAGGATTGACTTCAGCAATGATTTCAACATTGATTTCGCTCTCCAGGTATGTGTAATATAGAGAAAATTTTACATGTTAGAAAAGGACTCATGGTGTAGCAGATAAAGTAAGTATGAATATAGTAGTCACCCTAGTATATAGTATATTCTGTAGTAGGGTACCTAACAATTTTAAGATATCCATTGATTTTTAATTGATTTTTGACTGATTTCTTATTTATTTCTCATCAATTTCACTCCAATGATTTCTAATGATTTTGGATTGAATTGGGATTGATTTCAAATAAAAAAGGACTGATTTCTACTTAATGTAACAATGATTGATCTCAAATTTACCAATTTAATGATCTTGCACAACAGCAGCTTAGTGGTAGTGATCAATTGCTGTGACAGTCATGACTTGGTAAAGCTGAACTTAAACCAAAGAAGTAATAATTTGGTGATGAAAGGGGTATACCCAGTTCTTTTAAAGTTATTTGCAAATATCTCCCAGATGACCATATAACACCTCCCCACTCTCAACAATATAAAGGCTACAGCTGATCACTTCATTTTTCATCATTCTCTTCATCTACATTTTCATTGAATGTTCCAGTGTATTCAATTTTCAAACTATCAATTTATGACAATGAACTTCAAATCTACTCTTGCATCCGTTCTTCTTTCAGTTGTCCACACTGCGGTCAATGCTTCCCCCATCGAACATGCTTCTAGATCCGCCTTGGATGTCTTCGATCCTACAATTCTTACTCCAACCGCATCCACTGTATGGACCATTGGAGATATTCAGAGTGTCACTTGGTATGCTCAATGAACTCTTCAGTGAATGGAGTCAGAGGATTTACTTATATGTTCTGTTCGGGATACTTCCAATGCTCCAGAGAACATCTTGAATGGTGCTCTCATCCTTCTCAGCAACATCGAGTTAGTCCTTGCACAGGGATTTGATCTCAGGTCCAGCAGTGTTAACTTTACTGTTCCCAATGTTGCTCCTGGGACCTACCATATCACCCATAAGTCTTATACATATATTCATATCATTCTATCAACTTAACTTGCCTTCAAGTTTTCGGAGACTCTGGGGATATCAGCCCTGATTTCCAAATTGTTGTGTAGGTCTTCAAAGCAGAATGTCTTGGTACACAAACAGTAAATATGGACTATCAGTGAATGAATTTAATGTTGCTTCAATGAACTAACTGCTAAAGATTGAAACTATTTGTTTTTGAGAATCTGAGGACCTAGTTCACTCATAACCACCATGAATAGATATGATCATGGAAGGTGTTACAATATGTGTTTTAAAATATTGGTAAAAACGTAACAGATCAAATGATGGATGGACCCCAGATAAATCAAGAAGTGATTTGCCGACAGAATATGAGAAAATTTTAGCAGAATGAAGCATGAGCTCTAGAATCAAATCCATGGTATTGATGCCATAAATTTGAACATATGTGTTGTAAAGGTGACTGACTGGTGGGCTCTACTAGCCTCTGAGCTGACATGGAAAGAAGTGTTGTTTTCGGACTGAAATTTTATATTAGATCAATAGTTAGAAAGAACTTAAACGTCATATCAAGCATCCAGGAATAGTGCAAGATAATGCTCTTCGGCGGGGTCCTGTCATTTTACATGCACTTGCTATACCTTGGGAAATATTCATCATGCACCATTATATCTGCGTCTTTCTTTGAATTTATTCTCAATTAATTGAGCAGTATTGAAATCACTAACCAGGCTATCACCTAGTACTACTGCACCCTTTCGACCAACTGTTCAGTAACGCATCACACGATGCCATGAACTTGAACAAATATACCTTTCGTCACGCGTCACAGCTCCCCATGAACAGAGGTACAAGGAAATATTTAAAAACATGAAATAAAATCGTCGCTTTTTGTGAAAAATTTAGCTCAAAATCATTTAGTGATGAACAGATCCTCAATTTTTCACGCATCACACTGACCCTTGAACAGAGGGTCCAACTGTTCATCATCGTCACAGCGTAATTCGACGAACAGTTGGTCGAAAGGGTGCAGTATACTACTTTATCCTAGATGACTTCGACACCTCGACATCTCCCATTGAATATGAAACAATACCTACCCAAACGAAGCAGCTCGAAGTCCATCCTCGAGGGGATTTGTGCCTTCATACTAGGGCAGAAGAGCCTAAAACATTATTAGAGAGAAGGATTGTGCCCAGGAAACCCTTTTCGCTGGTATTGCCACTGATGAAGTAATTTTATTTAGTGAAACTCCTGTTGGTGGCATTCGGAACTCGCGCATCATAGACAGTGTGTGGGCGCGAAGAGTGCTGAACGATTACAAGCCAAATTAGTTATATATGGATCCTTTATAACACACTTACCTCGTGTCGCCTGTATAATGATAAGTATAAGCATTAGGGTTATCCCGGATCTTTAGTACGCCACCATTTCCAGCCACAAATTCCCTACTGCATTAATGGCGCTGAACTCAGGTCCAGCTCAGGTAAACTGTCTTGAGCGCTATCGGCGATTTGTAGAGACTTAGGTTTGCACTTTATAACGATACATTAGAATGTTATGTGGATGGCTAAAGTTTACCGCTGAAAAGGGAATGTACAAAATAATCATCTAGTATGGGATATCTTCACCCCTTAACCCCTCCGTCCATGTCATCATTCCTATGGCAACGACCAACAATAATCCAGGAGAATAACAGCTGATTGCCATTACTACCGCAAATGCCTTAGAGTTCGACAAGACAAATATCTCATTCAGCAGCATCACTTGAACGATAATATCCGGTAGCGACATCACAAGTGTGTATGAATAGGGCCCTATGCTTCTTACATGAATCTGTGGTAGAAAAAGACGAAGTCAGAAGAAAAATAGTTAACAGTTAACTTTTCATAAACATACGGCAAATTTATCTTCATTTACTTCATCATGCATAAAGGAAATACGTCCGACAAAGAGGATAGCCCCAAGGGAAAGGCAGGCGGATGAAGATTTGTTTCGGTGAATGTATGTGCTAAATGACGTTCCGTGAGCAGTCAACAATTTTTTAAGTCTTAGTTTAAAGAAAGGATTATAACTTACGTTAGGAGAGCTGACAACTGTAAAAAAAATACAGTGAATAGTATGTTAACCACTAGTTATGAGAATATAGCGGCTTACAATCACTAGACACAATGCACGTTGTTTGCTAAACTTTCGGACAAGTGTCTCAACTTTGGACGCGTCTTCCATGGCCTTTGTAACCTCGTTGTATGGCGTGATGAAATGAACGGAGATGCGAGCAATGTGCAGAAATATGGATACTACAGTTGACATAGCGAAAGTATGAACGCTTATCTTCAATCCATCCTTGTTTTTATACACCTGCAGATAAGTAGGCATTAAACTAAACATTGGATTATTTGGTTTCACTGAAGAACACGTGTTAAGTTCCATCTGGGCATGAAATATAAATAGTCTTCCGGCGGGATCTATTTGACCGATCACCGAAGACAAAACCTAACTATACTGGGTGACATACACATAACCGACACGCGACTACCAAATGAGATGTTTCAGTAAAGAGAGCTAAGCAAAGTTATCTGACTGCGGAAATTCAATGCTCAGAAATACGCAGCAGAACAAGACTTTTTGGTCAGGGTCACGTGGCGGAGCAATAAGAGGCTGTTTTCCGTCTCCTTAAGTATCGAAACATACAGTCCTGCACCCGTTTTATTTACATGAGAAACCTAGGATTGAAATCTAGTTCGATCCTTCTGGAGACATAATCTTATAGTTAATATCTCAAATGATGTAATACCATGTTCTTACAGGTACTCGTGGTCTCGCACTTCATTGTGGATGAAATCCATTTTTGGCGAGAACAATCAGTGGATGTCAAGTGATGTGCATATTTTTAAGTACTTGTGTACCATAAGAGGATCAAACCCCCCGTAACTACAAGAGTATGGCTCGCGCGCAGGAGCAATAGGCATTTATCAAACAAGTACCATGTTTCTCGAAAACACGCATTTGGTTTAAGACAAGAAAGTGCACCAGTAAGCGCTGTCTTCCTTTGTGCATACATAAACTGCGTGAAGTATATAGATACTATTGATCGTTCAAAAAACTATATATCAACTTACCCCCATGTCCAGAGTTCTACATCATCTCAAATTGTTGATCCTTTATTTTACACCGTACTATGACATTGTAAAAGCCTCTGAAGACAGATCCAAAGTTAGGCCACTCCTTCGGAGGTTCAGCGCACAACACGCTGTTTACATTGTTATCGTAAGAGTTTCATGATTTTCAATTATGTACATATCACTTCCTGTATCTCTTTGCAGATTTCGGTGTTGCTAACGTAATATCTATGACATAAATTCCTGCATACTGAAAGCGAGCGTGCTCACCTGATCTGCCAGAGTATACACTCGTCAAGAACGAACTTCCGCATCCTGCCTTGCTGTTGGAGCTATTCTTTTAACAGGACGCATTTCATTCATATACTATGGAGTACATGAAGATACATTTATTGTAAGCGCTTGCGTTGCATACTCACATCAGCTACACCCATCATATTCACATACAGACACAAGTGAAAAGTATCGGCCCCCCCTCCTATACTGCTATCACAATGCTACCAGGAGTTATTGTTCAAATTATGCTACTCTGGGATATTTTTACGATGTCCGACTCCACAGCATTGGCAATAGTTGTGGCGTTCAGCTGTTACGTTTTTGGGATCATGTCGGTCATTGCTGCGGCGATCATGGATCGAATGGAGAGTGGGGATACATGATACAGGAACCTAATCCTAGACTTCGATGTCATGATAAGAAATGTGGAGTAAATGCGTCACAATACGAGAAGGTTTCCAAAGGTGTGAAGGACATATCTTATATCTTAGCGAACATTTGAACAGAAGTTCTCGTTCATAACTGGGTTATCAGTGAAGTGCCTTGTGCATAACACATCGGACACTAACAATCAAGATTAAATTTCAGGCAATTAGAAGGTGGCGGCAAGATAGCCAATAGACGATATACACATATCTAAATTGATTGTTGTAATATTATTAAGCCAAATCCTAATTGTATTGTTGTTTCGGCTCTAACTGACCGGCGGACCGGCGGCGGCTTGGTGTGCGGTGCGCTCATTTTAGACGAACTGCTATAAAATACATCCGAGGGACACTGCTTTCACTCTAAAGCATATTTATCGTGAAGCAACGAGTATTTATAGCCGACCCACAGAGTGCTTTATTATGATCTGATGATTACTTATTCCTATGAATATGTTGCGTTTACCCTGCAAGAACATCGAGGAGGTGAAATGTTTACCATAAAGTGCCATAATGATAACACAAAAATGCATATAGAGTCCGATTGACAATTTTATTTCTGAGACCTATGTACTAGAATTTCTGCATTGTCGACTCTCCATGCCAGCTTGAAGAAATATTTGTATTGTCAGTGTTGAATTTAGCGATAACTAGATTTCTAAGCAGCGGTGCGAGGTAACACCACAGCGAAGTCTGCGATGAACTCGGAGAAGCTTGGTTGACAGCGTATTTTCTAAATGGAAACTTTTTTATAGCTGCGCCACTTGACAGACTATTTCTAACCGAATGCCCTTACTAGTTGGATGCGCAGTAGCCATGTCGCTTATAGGTATGTGGAATTTTTAAGCAATCGCAGATGACCCCATACCAATAGAGTTTGAGTCTTACTGGTAAGTGTAAGGGTCAAGGTGCGCTTGCACCTCAACAAAGAAATTTGAATGCGAGTCGGTGAACGTCCGTTCGACCTGGGTTGTTCTAAGGTGTCAACTTCAATCAAGTAAGGGGGGGTAACTTTCACTGAATTGCGAGCAAATAGATACAAGAAATTTATAGAAAAAGAACATTACTTAATATAGATTAGCTTGCTAAACGGAAATTAAAGGGCTCTGGATAGCACCGAGAGTAAGGCGTCAGGGTGTAAGGTACGTAAGTAGGACGGAGAGATGGATGGAGAGTGAAATTACGAAGAAAACAAGAAAATCGGAGCGGCTCGACGCGCGCATCGAGTCACGTGATCTTGATACCAGAACTTGAAGAATACCGATTTTTGTAGTGCAGGCGAATCGCCTGCTCTACATGAGCAGACCGTACATGATTGGGGGAGCTTGCTTCCCCTATTTGTTTGCGTTGGCGAGCCAAAATGCGTAGTGGCTGTGCGTGCACTTGCTGTTCTCCGTACATGCTCGGGTTTGTCTGCTTTGCGTTGGTGGGCACTGGGCCAATACAGTGCATTAGTCAGCGTTGCGATGGTGCTTCGAATACACATTTCCATCGTAGATACATCTCTGCTCAAACTTTAGATTCAACAATGAGTACTTTTCACTAAGTTCGTACTTTTATATCACCTTCAAATACTATTGGATAATTGGCACTAGGTAACCAGTGCACTCATGCATTTAACCATAGTAGAAAAATTTGAGACAAGGATTATGTATTAGAATGAAGCAATGGCATTTAGAGTGAAGGTAGAATAAATATATAATGCACAGGCCATTAAAACAAAATTACGACATCAGGACAAAAGTTGGACTACTTACTATTTAGTATATAAAAATGAAGCACAAATTAATAGAACGTTGAAGACAAGACTACTAATACAAAGTACATAATAATGATTCTGATTACATTCTGTTTAAACAAAATTCAAGCTGAAATAGTGGCATTTAAAATATAGCGCAACAAGTTAATTTAGAATGTGAAAAAAAAATATAACTAAAAACTAGGATTCGTCAAGCTAGCCCTTTAACGTGCGTTGCGAAGCGACGTACGTTACATGTTATATTTAACGCAAATTTAACGAAACGTGGAGTCATAATGTTACGTAAGATTAAGTAAATGTTGAAAAGTATAAGCTTAGTAAAGGCAATATTAAACTCCTTCATTTACTTCGTTCTGAGTCATCATCATCGCCGCAATGATTGATATGAATACCAGAGCATAACAACCAGATGCTATCAGAATGGCTAATATAATGGAACTAGACATAGCAAATATCTCATATAGCAGCATTGCTTGAGAGATAATTCCTGGTAGCATCATAATGACAGTGTACGATGGGGGTCCAATTCCCTTTACTTGCATCTGGAACAATGAGCGACAGGAGTATCACGGTTATAATAGATAATATGTACCTTGAATATATCTTCGTTCACTCCATCATATGTAAGACATATTCTGTTGGTGAATAGAATAGCTCCAAGTGCGAGAGAAGCTGAAGTGGCTCTGTCCTGACGAACGTATATGCTGTCGCATGTCGTAAGCGAGGTAAGACCCTTATCCTAAGCGCATAGTGTAACATATCATACGTTAGCAACGCTGAAATCTGGAACATTTTTTTATCAGTATAGTTAACCGATTATGGAGCGATCGATAACTTACAATCATTAAACATGTTGTGCGTTGTGCACTGAACCGCTTGACAAGCGGTTTGACTTTAGCAGTGTCTTTCATAGCTTCTTCAACATCGCCGTATGGTGTAATGGAAAGAAGAATGAAGAAAATAAAGCTTAGCAAGCTTATGAATCGGAACATTAGGATTGGCACTTAAAAATTTGCATTGGAAAAGGTCAGGGTTATATGCGTTTTTCTAGCGCTAAATTTTGAAGTTTTTTTGATTGGCTGTAATACATTTCGAGGCTACATGTTACTTATTGGTGGATGCAACGTCCATTTAGAAAGATACAGGATACCAAATGGACTTTACAAAATTTCCACCCTATCAACGAACGCCTCATGGAATCGAGGAGCATCTAGTACGTTGACATCCTAGATAGGAGGGAAGTGTTCCGTACAATCTATTTAGTTAACCAGTTAATTCAATACATAGGATAAGGATAGAACTGATTAAGCAATTATACACTCACGTTCTGTTGTTTAATACCGTGTGCCGTGTAAGAAAGTAGGATAAACTCTCCTAGGTTTTATAACCAGAATGTTATGCATATGCAACGTATACTGCAGCTACAAATCTGGTCAACTTGAAATATTTAAAGTGAAGTCGATCATAAAGTGGTGTTCGCGATTTGGGCATCTCTCGCTAGATCTAGTTTATTCCAGACACAGTTAGCAAGGCACTAAGTGGGGCAGGCTATCAACGTGCCAGCCTGAATTGCAAGTAGAAACTTGAACCGCATGGCTCTGAAGTCGCAAATTCTTACATTCCAGACTCATAGCTGGACCATTTCCAGGCCAGACGATATCATTGGCATCTATAGGCGCAGTCCACAGCATACAGCATATTTTTAGAGTGATTAGAAGGCGTTTAGTGTGCGCAGGCTGCAGCAGGCAAGGAATCGTTACTCGGACTTTCAGGAACCTGCATGACAGATAGTATGCATGACGTTGGTGTGAAAATAAGATTTGTCGAATGGTATTCTAGATCCATGAGAGAGGAGGAAGTGTGGAGCCAATGAGTTGAAGTTGGGCCGAAATTCGAATATCAATAACCGTTTAAAAATCGATTAGACCAACTGCGAGAGTCTAGACTTACCGGACCGCAGCATCCGAGAATAAGCGATCTAGAGCCATGCAAAGAGCAACAAAAGATATACGGAATGAGAGAGGTAAGAGGAGATGTATTAGGCAGAACTGAATGACATAGTCACGAGAGAGGTTACTTCAAATAAAATCCAATCGGTGCAAGGTGGAGTCATACTTCAAATTACGAAGGTTATTTGCAAGTATCCAACATACAGGGGTTTGAGCTTGGTTTGAGCAAGCATCTGAATGTCTGAGCAGTGGTGTATTTCGGTTTCATGAAAGGCCATGGTAGACTCGGAGGCAGGAGTGCCCCCACCTGATTAATGTTATAAATTTAAGAGATAAATTATAGCCTGACATAAGACCTTGCGAGTCCAAGTCATTCATATCCTGCTATTAACTGGCTAACTGAACATTGTTAAGGTAGCGATTCAAATATTCACGGCCGAAAGGGCAAGGAAATGGTCGACAGTTGCGTTAAAAGTTAAGCTTTCGTTCAGCTTCAACGTTCTAGGTTGACAAAGCTGGGCAAAGGGGACTAGAGGCTCGCGCAGACCAATGGTAGCGCGTGCGAAATAGATCAAGCATCTTAAGTTACTATTAGTACTATCGGAACCAATTACATAAGATTTAGAATCGTCCAATTACAAACTCAATAAGAACACTACTGCACGCCCCCTTCCTCCTCACCATTTATTCATCATTCCCCTCTATCCGCACTTGAAAAAAAACAAAATAAATACTCATTTCAGAACGGTTGTCAACTTGATAGCGTTAGAACAAAGACTTTCTAGGCTTATAGTTATCCTGCTATCCGACTTGTCCGGCAGCAACAACCGAAGCCGGCAAACCCTCCATTTCGACCATTACACAAGCAGCTACGAACGACACAAAATCTAAACCGAAACAACTGCACGAAATAACGGTAGCCAAAGCGATAGAGATTGACATGGAGAATATCTCGTACAGCAGCATAGACTGCAAAATAATCGCGGGAAGCATATCGACGATCGTGTAAATATCAGGTCCGATGATCCTCAGCTGTATCTGGAGCCATTAGTTAGCACCGGATGAGTCATAGGGATATGCATCACTCACCTTAAATTGCTTCTCGCTTTATCCATCGTAAGCTAGTGATATGCGTCCAGTGAAAAGGATTGAGCCAAGAATTAGTGCAGCCCAGTTGGGTTTCCTTGATGAACGTTTTCAGATGAGTAATATACTTCGATATTTATTAGTTTGAGCATCGTACGTGAATATTGCGCAGGACTACAGAGATATGATGTCAGCAACGCTTCGGATGTATCTAACTTATAGATGATGCGTAATCCGAATAAATGTTTGACTATACAATTATATACTGCCATCTGTGGAGACAAGTCAGTAGTAACAACAGGTGCTGGCATAAATCTCCATGTCTTCCATTATCCACGCAGCTATGAATGATGCGAAACCTGAAGCGAAATAGCTGCACGAGATAACGATAGCTAACGCGATAGAACTTGACATAGTGAATATCTCGTATAGCAACATCGACTGCAACATGATCGCAGGAAGCATATTGACGATCGTGTAAGTCTCAGGTCCGATGGTCCTTATTTGCATCTAGAGTCATAACTTTTAGCACAGGACGAATTGTAGTAATAGAGAGCACATGCTCTGAATTGTTCCTCGCTTAATCCATCCTGAGCTAGTGATATGCGTCCGGTGAAGAGAATAGCTCCGAAGATTAATGTAGCCCAGTTTGATCTTCCTTGGTGAGCTTTAGATTTGAAAAGTGCACTTCCTGAGACGTGAGTATGTAATCACCTGATCCGTGGGAAGATACTACGTGTTCAACGTTAGTGTTGCTCCAAGGTGAGATGTCTTCAAGGTCAAGGTGCCTTGAGGCGCTCAGAAAGGAAATTGTGGCACCTCAAGGTACCTTGGAAACGCTGAGATCAAGCTGGGCCTTGAGGTCAAGAACTAAACATCAACAATTTCCGTTCCATCATTCAGTCACCTGACAGATGCCAACCCGTTCAGAATCAAACGCGTCGAGATTCGGGACGTGACTTTTCTGTGTACTTGCTCTCCTCCTAGTTCTCTGCTTGTGTTACGTGGCTCCCGCTAGCTTCAACTTAAACTGTGCCACTTCGTTATTCTTCTACTGTGCTGCTAACCTGACAGATGCCAATGCATTCAATAGAATTAAATGTCTCTCATCTATTAACTCTCTACTTATTTCACTACATGTCATGGCTCCCACTTACTTAAATAATTCCTCTTCGCTATGTTACTAGGTTATCAATCCAACAATGAAGCTACAATGGGCAGTGGGTGCTTTGACTGAAGAAGAGAAGTTGGAAGCCATGCGAGCACTACATGATGTGGTAAGTCATTTATAGTGTGTAAATTATGTTAAAGTAACTAATAGCGACATTGCCACTACAGATGTTAAGACATCGGCGAGCTATGCGCACCGCAAGCATGAAGACACCAGCAGTTGTAGGACGGCGTAAAATTAACATACCATCTCGTGCGGCACGGGCGCAAACGAGTGGTCATGCAAGACTGAACACGCTTGCGAGGAGTCTATCTTCAGGTAGTTTAAAACTGAACAGCTCGCTTCCTCAGCCAGTAGAAGATGTCTCCCCTGCTCAAATGACCGAAGCACACCCGATGGCTCAAGATACTGCTGCTGTCGAAGAAGAGTTAAATCAGTGGATAGCTGCAGGGATTATTACAGATCCAAAATAAATTGAGGAGTTAGATCTTATTATATTTTGGCAGGTAATTGATCTACTCAACATTTTCTCTCCGATTCAATACTAATAATTTACAATGGCTTAGAGTCGAAAATTTGAGTTTCCTTTACTCAATCGTATCACACTTGACATTCTTCCTGCTCAAGCTTCTGCAGTACCATGTGAATGTGTATTTTCATCCAGCAAAGAAACTGACAGCCACTGTTGATCACGGTTAGACTCAGATGTGATGGAGAAGCTTCAAATTCTCAAATACTCCACTCGTTCTAATCGCCTCAATTTCACTGAAGGTCTCTTGGTGACCGAAGAAGAATGTACCACAATTATTGACATTGACACATCAGTTATGGAGGAAATAATAATGGCAGGGGAAATTGACGAGTTGGAATCTTTAATTGATTCATCACAAGAGTAATTTAGTAGTAATAGTAAGACTACAAACAGTGTAAATGTATGCTAGTTACACCTAATCTCACATGACACTACGTTCTGTTAGTCAGACGACATTGGTTTCCAAGGTACCTTGGTAATACCTCAAGCTACCTTGAGGTGAAATAGCCGAGACCTTGGAACGGCCTCACCTCACCTTGGAGCAACACTATTCAACGTTCAACGTTCAACAGCCAATAAGGCAACGCCTAGCTCCATCATTTACACCACTCCACAGCGCTGTTACCGTCTCTTCCCCCCCGACCCCCTCCTCCTCCCCTTACTACTATCCTCCTAATACCCAGTGCCATAAAAGGCAAACCCAATGAACAATGTGCTTCGCGTTCCTAGCCCTACTCCTCCTGCTCCCAGCAGCGGCCCTAGCAGACCCCAGCGCAGCCGGAGTAGGAGCAGGAGCAAGAGGCCTCTGCCCACCCGGCCTCCTCCCCCTCATCAACAGAGCCAACATCCTCCTCCTCTTCCCAGGCCAACCCAATGAAACGGAAAAGTTATACTCTGAAGCTATCGATTGGTCCTTCCTTCCTCTTCCCTTCCCTCCCTCAACGCACTCACACTGGGTTGGGTGGCTGTAGACCCGCAGATGACCTCCTTTACTACAAATGTGCTACAGCGCTACACTCACGCAACCGCTTTGGAGGATTATGACAAAGTCCCGTCATTTGACTGTCCAAACATTCGACTCGGCGCACCTATCCAAACGGCACATCCACCTCAAAGAGGGCGATTTCCCCGCCTCGAGGACGTCTCTCGCTCGATACATCAAGGCCAAAGGCCGGGATGCCTATTCGATGGAGCTAGAGATGGATTTAGACCTTATGCGAATCGGAACCGTTAGTTCGGTCTGTTGGTTAGAGATTAGTGTTTACGCTTTTGGATGGATCAATTGGGTATTTTTAGATTGATGAGTAGCGTTCGAGGAAGGGCTCATTTTAGTCCGAGGTTCGTGATTTTATATTTATGTCGTGTTGATCTTTCGTTTGCGATGTGCTCTTTACACTTTTCTCTTCCCCCCCCTCTTCATTCTATTAAGTGAACGCGTTTACTGATCTCTTCGTTTCTAGCCGTAAACAAGCCAAGTTGGCTCATCCGGATAAGGGCGGTTCGGAGGGTAAAATGGCTGCTGTTAATGAGGCAATGAGGCTTATGATGTTCTAACTGATCCTGGTATGTTTCTACTTTTACGTCTCTGTAATTTTGTCTCTTCTCGCCATATATCCCCCCCGAACCCCCCCCTCTTTCATATCCCTCCACCTCTGCATTGCGTCTTTCTCTTCAGCCCTATCGTTTCCCCCTCGTATTCGCGTTCTATCCCGTCTTGGGCAAGGTGTGCTCCAGTTTAATATTGGTGAGTTTTATAGTTGTTTTGTTTGGTTAGAGGAGGGGGGAAAGAGGAGAGGGAAGGCTTGCGGGAGAAATGGCGGGGAAGGGGGAAGATGAAATGAGACAGAGAATGGAGAAGGCGATGAACAAGTACGCATGTTGATAGTGCGTATTGTATATGAGTAACTCAATTGTGCTTGGAAAGCAGAGTTCACTTAAATTTTTCGAGGGTGTGCTCGTAAATTTGGATGTTACGGCAAGCAATGCAGCGTGGAGACGACCGGAGACCGCTTACCGCTGTGTATGGGGAGCAGTTGAACATATCGCAGCCTTGTCGAACTAGCGCATCACGGCACTTGAAAAGTTAGTGCGATGGCGAAATGCTTTCCTCCCCCACCCTAATGTACATCCTTCTAGACATTCTGAGATTCGTCCTCAACTCTAGAACGCCGTTCAATAGACCCAATGAATATGCTACTGTACGTACATTGTGGAGCTATGTCAGGACTCAGTGGTAACAACTGTTACTGGCATCAACTCCGGCTCCATGTTGCCCATTACTCCAGCAGTTACGAACGACTAGATGCCTAATGCGAAAAAACTGAAAGCTATTACAATAGTTAACGCGAAAGAGTTTGACATTATGAATATTTCGTATATAAGCATCAACTGCAAAATGATCGCCGGAAGCATGTTGACGCTCGTGTAAATTTCTGGTCCGATAATCCTTACTTGGATTTGTCGGAGCCATAAATTAGCACAGGATGAATCGTAGTAATAGACAGAGCATACCTTGAATTGCTTCTCATTTAGTCCATCGTACGCTAGCGACGGATGTGCCCGGTGAACAGGATAGCACCAAGGATTAACACGGCCCAGTTGGAACTTGCTTGATGGGCGTTTGTCCTGATACACGTTCCCTAGTTAGTATAATTTGATCGCTATTGGTCTGAGACTCGTCGTACGTGAAAAGTGCAGAGAACTAAGATAGTACGGCATGAGTATGGGGCCATCGGGTTTATAGACTGGTGCCACTTACGATGATCAAGCATATAGCGCGCTGAGCACTAAAATTCTTGACCAGAGATTCAACTTGGGCAGGGGTTTCTATGGCGCTCTTCACATCGTTGTATGACGTGATTAAAAGAAGAATAAAGCGAAGGAGATGTAGAAAACTAGGCATTGGGTAGTCATGATCCCTTAGCTCGGATTTTCCCACGCCATCACATCAGCCATCAAATCCCCGATAACTCCACTCACTTCTGATGTATTGATGGTGATCGCGTCGCACTTTTCGAGTTACCGGTAACTCGAAAAGTTGACGGTCCCAGGATTACAGATTTCCATCAGCCCATTGAGCATTAGAATATTCACATCCTCTCACTAAAAAAATAAAGGAGTAGGGCCGACAGGCGGCAAAGCCCACTACCAACAAATTAAACCCGGTATGGCTAGTGCATCACACCACATAAAGTTAAAATACAATAAAATCCTAGATTTGCCTACAATAAAGGCAGGAAGATTGTCAACACAAGGGAGAGACACAGAAAGTGAGTGAAATACTAATCGACATTATGTGATATGGCGATGGTACTTGACATGAGAGAAAACACCGAGTACAGGTGCTTAAGCCTTAGATACCAGTGCACAGACCAAAGACACATGGTGCACTGTATGATAGTTAGTGAATGTGTTACAACCTCCAAGGCTCCAATGAGAACGTTTGTCATTCCAGCACTGCAAGTGCAGTCTGTAGCAATAGGTAGAAATGTAGAGCCTATATTCGCCATGCATGGGGCATGATCATGCCCTAAATACTTACCGTAACAAGTTGCAGCTCAATGCATCTATGAACACATTACATCCAACTGGATAAATGAATTCGATTTTTTTTATAAGTGTAGAGGTCATATCAACACATTGAGTACGTGTAATGTGTTCAGAAACTTCTGACTGACATATCTCAAAGAAATAAGGATTACTGAAGACTTTAAGCATACCTTGAAAGGTTCTCCATCATCCCTACCCTATACACTTCAGTAACTTTCCAAACAGCATCAATGATCTCCAATGCGAACCAACTGTGATTCTCAATACTCCCAATGTATGTATCCGTACGCCGCTGATTCATCATGTCCTGCAAAAATTGGTCCACAGGGCATCTATTGTTGATCTATTGGTCTCATAGATCTTGACGCCATCAAAGCCACCGGGCCTTGACGAGAATGAAAACAAAAACTTCGGTTCCGAATTGTTGCTAAGCAGATAATGTGCAATAACGGGATTGCGATCGGCTAACGCCATACCTTTCGGTCTGGTTTGAGGGGCTCGGGAAGGGAGCAGTAAGCAGTGGGATTATTAAGCACCGTGATGCACCCTTCAAAATTTCACACGGCGTGCAAGAGCGTCAACATACCATATTTTTAACCTATTTTGACCATACTTATTGGTACCATACGAGCATGTTTAACATACATATATAAATCGGACCCCCTATTTAAATGTGAAAATGAATTTTATCATGCTAACAAACACCAATATCTGCGCCAGACCAAACCCAAAGTGTCTGCATGTGATGCCTATGATAATTGTGATGCCGCATGCGAGTCTAGCACCCTGACAGTATTGTGTTGCAATGAATCTTGATAATGCAGAATTAATAGAACACGGGAAACATGAAAAGGACAAGTATAAAAAATATGAGATAAGAAGTGATGAATGCTTTTGACAGTGCAATAAGCTACGTTTCAAACACGATATTGGCAATTATAACACATGAAATAATCGAGCCAACAAAGAGAAAATAATGTTCTGTTCATCATGATGTAGTGTATATGATGATAATATATATTTCTAGCATCACAATTATAATAACTTAATGTGAACTTAGACATCCCGTACACCAATTAATTTGCCACTGGATGATTCACATCTTGTATGATGGTTTATCAGTTGAAATCACTGAAATTTATTTTGTAAATTACCAACACTTGTCTTTAACACATGTTGTATTAAAATTTTAGTGCTGGAAAAGGGGGGGAAAGGTTGGATAGACTATAGTGGCATCACCGATAACTGGACAAGCTGTAGAGACAAATCAAGAGAGCATACATGTTATCTAAGCCGTGGGATTAAGTGAGAAATAGAAACAGGTACTTAAAGGTATTGTAGTGTATGTACCGTTCGTCGGACACAATCAAACCTGTCTCCAATCTTTCCCCAAGCCCCATTCTTGCGAGCTGCTGCTCAAGCGCTCAAACTACAACCTCAAATGAACAATCTCCTAAGAATTTTTTGCAGGAGGAAGAGATCGGTAGCTGAGCGGCATCTTCTAAAAATGCAAGAATGTTGCTGTGCGTTGAGGCAATGTTAACAGGCTGGGGTTGAGGCAGGTGTGATAGAACGAGAGGTGAGTTCATGGTGCCAGGAACTAATGGTCACAAGCGTCACAAGAGTTCAGAAACGACTCCAGCCAATCAGGCTGAGATCTTATCCAAGATCCTCAAATTACCATATCCGGTGGCTCAAATGCCCCTAATACCCAACTACCTTAAAAGGTAGTGGGAATATACTGCATTGATGTCGTGATGTTGAGCCATAGTATGTATATAAAGTGGAGCGGCTACGCAGGTACATAAAGGTACAATTCTACGTAAAAATGGGGCAGGTATCAACTATTCCATAACACCCAATACACCAGTAGCTACAAACGATGCGAATCCTAAAGCGAAACAGCTGCATGAGATAACAATAGCCAATGCGATAGAGCTTGACATAGTGAATATCTCGTATAACAACATCAACTGCAATATGATCGCTGGAAGCATATTGACGATTGTGTAAATCTCAGGTCCGATGATCTTCAGTTGCTTCTAGAGCCATTAGTTAGGTCAGTATAAGTGGTACTAATAACAGGGAGCACTTACCGTAAATTGTTCCTCGTTTAATCCATCGAAAGCTAGCGAGATACGGCCGGTGAAGAGGATAGCACCAAGGATTAATGCGGTCCAGTTGGATGTTCCTTGGTGAGCGTTTGTCCTACAGTAATATACGTCCTGTGACGAGCATACTTCCATGCATATTGGTCTAAGCAAGCTCGTACGTGAATATTCCGCAGAACTGCGGCGGTATGATGTCAGCAACGCTTTGGGCGTATGTGTAGGGTGCGTACGATCATTAAGCATATCGCGCGCTGAGCACTAAACTTCTTGACGACCGATTCAACTTGAGCCGGGTCTTCCATGGCGCTCTTCACGTCATTGTACGGTGTGATGAAAGTAAAAATGTAACGAAGGAGGTGTAGAAAACTAGGCATGGAGGAGTTGGTTGGGAGACATTCTGAGATTTGGGTGGTTGAGTCTCTTATACGGGAGCACTTATTAGCCACTTCACGTGCTTACGGGTGCTCAATGAAAAGGGGCTGTGTGACTGTTGCAACGTTTATTTTTGGCGGCTGGATATTATTACCTTGCTTGTCAAGGTCTCTCACAGGTGAAAATGGGTTCGTTCCACTTTTCGACCTACACGTGATTTTTCCCACGTCTACCATCTGGCACTTGCGCGCTCGCTTCTTCCCTTCCTTTGATTCCTCTCGTACGCTCTTTTCTTCTACACATGATCTCCGTGTTCTCAGGTCTTTCATTTGTATTTTAATCTGCATCTAGGCCTGCCCTCCCAAGCTCCAACAGGCCACTTCGTTGACCGTGCTGGCTGGGCATTCAGATAACTGCCGCTAGTCACAGCCAATGCCCGTCCGTCCTCCCTTTGCAGCCCGCAACCACCCATTGACCATCGTTGCTCATCCCACTTCCCTCATCGTCGTGATGGTCTGCTCATCGTTCTCCTACTTCTTGCTCCTCTTTCCTGCCCACCCTTCGGCTGAGTCGATCCGCTGCGGCGGATCATTAATACACAAAGTGCATATGAGGAATTATTAATTATTCCTATATTATATCGTTGTACATAGGCTACGAGCCAAGGATTACTATACTACATAGTTGTTCGTTCTTGATGAACATTTACTCTAATACATACTTGCTGGTTGAGTGTAGTTTGATTTCTGTCGGCCCATTGAGCATTAGAATATTCACATCTTCTCATTACTATTATTTACTCATCCTCTCACTAAAAAAATAAACTGTATTAATGTCGTGATGGTGAGCCATAGTAAGTATATAAAGTGGAGGGGCTACTTAGGTACATAAGGTACAATTATATGTAAAAATGGGGCGGGTATTAACTATTCCATAACACCCAATACACCAGCAGCTACAAACAATGCGAATCCTAAAGCGAAACAGCTGCACGAGATAACAATAGCCAACGCAATAGAGCTTGACATCGTAAATATCTCATATAGAAGCATCAACTGTAAAATCATAGCCGGAAGCATATTGACGATGGTGTAAATCTCAGGCCCGATGATCTTCAATTGCATCTAGAGCCGTTAGTTAGTACAGGATAAATCATAGTAATAGAGAGCACATACCTTGAATTGTTCCTCGTTTAATGCATCGTAAGCTAGCGAGATGCGCCCGGTGAACAGAATAGCACCAAGGATTAATGCGGTCCAGTTGGATTTTCCTTGGTGAGCGATTGTCCTACAGTAATACACGTCCCGTGGTGAGCATACTATTATGCATATTGGTATAAGCAAGCTCGTACATGAATAGCCCGCAAAACTGCAGCGGTATGATGTCAGCAACACTTTGGGTAAGTATATTGGACAGTGGTGCACACGATCATCAAGCATATAGCGCGCTGAGTGCTAAACTTCTTGACGATAGATTCTACTTGAGCTGGGTCTTCCATGGCGCTCTTCAAGTCGTTGTATGGCGTGATGCAAGTAAGAATGTAACGAAGGAGGTGTAGATAACTAGGCATGGAGGGGTTGGTGGGGGGACATTCTGAAATTCGGCTGGTGGAGTCTCTTATAAGGCGGAGTGATAAAAGACCAAGAGCCCAGTTGCCAAAAGTAAAAGTTGCAACACAGCAAGCTCAAGGCATCCGTCCAGCAATCGTACAACTGCAATTAAGCACCTAGTACAAAAATGGTACAACTATCAAAAACGGTGCATCTACGTTGTACTGAGATAATTGTACTGTTGTACTGAGATAGTTATACTGTTGTACTGAGATTGTACCGTTGTTCTAAGATAGTTGTACCGTTTTTTATAGTTGTACCGTTTCGTACTGGACGCTTAATTGCAGTTGTACGATTGCTGGACGGAAGCGGCTTGAGCTTGCTGTTACAGTGTTGCAACTTTTACTTTAGGCAACTGGCTATCGATACCGGACATGTGAGTACTTGAGTATGTAATCACCTGAACCGTGGGAAAACAACTACGTGTTCAATAAGCCAATAAGGCAACGCCCAACTCACTCCATCATTACACCACCTCACAGCACCGTCTCCCTTTCTCCCTCCCTCTCCTCCTCCTTCCCCATCCTCTTACTACCACCCTCCTAATACCCATCACAACAAAAACCCAACCCAACCCAAAGAGCAATGCGCTTCGCGCTGCCAGCCCTACTCCTCCTGCTCCCAACAGCTGCCCTAGCAGACCCCAGCGTAACCGGAGTGGGAGCAGGAGCAGGAGGCCTCTACCCACCGGGCCTCCTCCCCCTCATCAACAGAGCCAACATCCTTCTTTCGACAGGCCAATTCAACCAAGCGGCAAGTTATACTATGAAGATATCAGTTGGTCCTTCCTTCCTCTTCCCTTCCCTCCCTCAACGCACTCACACTGGGTTGGGTGGCTGTAGACCAATCACCCGAAGATGACCTCCTTTACTATAAACGCGCTACAACGCTACTCTCACGCAACCGCTTTGGAGGATTATGACAAAGTCCTGTCATTTGACTCGGCGCACCTATCCAAACCGCGCATCCACCTCAAAGAGGGTGATTTCCCCACCTCGAGGACGCCTCTCGCTCGGTATATCAAGGCCAAAGGCCGGGATGACTATTCGATGGAGCTAAAGATGGATTTAGACCTTATACGGATCGGAACGGTTGGTTCGGTTCATTGGTTAGAGATTAATGTTTACGCTTTGGATGGATCAATTGGGTATTGTTAGATTGATGAGTAGCGTTCGAAGAAGGGTTCATTTTAGTCCGAGGTTCGTGATTTTATATTTATGTCGTGTTGATCTTTCGTTTGCGATGTGCTCTTTACACTTTTCTCTTTCTCCCCCCCCCTTCATTCTATTAAGTGAACGCGTTTACTGATCTCTTCGTTTCTAGCCGTAAACATGCCAAGTTGGCTCATCCTGATCAGGGCGGTTTGGAGGGTAGGGTGGCCCCCGTTAATGAGGCTTATGAGGTTTTAACTGATCCTGGTATGTTTCTACTTAGTATGTCTCTGTACTTTTGTCTTTTCTCGCCGTATTTCCTTTTCAAACTCCCTTCTCTTTCATATCCCTCCACCTCTGCATTGCGTCTTTCTGTTCAGCCCTATCGTCCCTCTCGTATTCGCATTCTATCCCGTCCTGGGCAAGGTGTGCTCCAGTTTAATATCGGTGAGTTTTATAGCCGTTTTGTTTGGTTAGAAGAGGGGCAAAGGAGGGGAGGGAAGGCTTGCGGGAGAAATGGCGGGGAAGGGGGAAGGCGAAAAGAGAAGGAGAATGGAGAAGGCGATGAACAAGTACGCACGTTGATAGTTGTATGTATGTTACTTTATAGCGTATTGTATATGAGTAACTTAATTGTGCTGCGAAAGCAGAGTTCACTTGAATTTTTCGAAGGCGTGATTGTGAATTTGGATGTTACGGCAAGCAATGCAGCATGGAGACGACCGAGAGACTGCTTACCGTTGTGTATGGGGAGCAGTTGAGCATATCGTAGCCTTGTCGAACCAGTGCATCACGGCACTTAAAAGTTAGTACGATGGTGAAATGCTTTCCTCCTCCACCCCTACCCTAATGTACAACCTTCTAGACATTCTGAGATTCGTCGTCAACTTTAGAACGCCGTTCAATAGAGCCAATGAATATGCTACTGTCCGTACAAGAGGGATAATTCTATACGGCCGTCTGCCGAGCCATGTCAGTGGTAACAACTGTTACTAGCATCAACTCCGGCTCCATGTTGTCCATTACCCCAGCAGCTACGAACGACGCGATGCCTAAAGTGAAACAGCTGAACACGATTACGATAGCTAACGTGATAGAGCTAGACATTGTGAATATTTCGTATAACAACATTGACTGCAAAATAATTGCCGGCAGCATATTGACGATTGTGTAGATCTCTGGTCCGATAATCCTTATTTGTGTCTGGAATTATTAGAAAAATATAAGTCGTAGTAATAAGGAGAACACACCTTGAATTGTTCCTCGTTTAATCCATCGTAAACTAGCGAGATGCGCCCGGTGAACAGAATAGCACCAAGGATTAATGCGGCCCAGTTGGATTTTCCTTGATGGGCGTTTGTCCTAATACACGTTTTCTGGTAAGTATACTTTAATCGATATTGTTTTGAGGCTCGTACGTGAATAGTGCAGAGAACTAAGACACAGTATAGCATGAGCAGTGACCTCATCGGGTGTATGGATAAGTGATACTTACGATCATCAAGCACATAGCGCGCTGAGCACCTAACTTCTTGACGAGAGATTCAACTCGTGCAGGGGTTTCAATGGCGCTCTTTACATCGTTGTAAGGTGTGGTGAAGATGAAAATATAGCGAGAAAGGTATTGGAAGGTAAGCATGGACTCGATGTTAGTGGGGGGATATTCTGAGATTCGATTGATGAGGACTCTTTTAAGGCGAAGAGTAAAGGATGGTTGAAAGAGGAAAGTGGGGTAAGAGCACCGGCTCGAGGCTAAGAAAGTGAAAGCTGTCCATAGCGCGAGGCGCAAAAAGTGAAAGTTGTCTATAGCACCTCGAGGCACAGAAAGTGAAAGCTGCCCATAGCACCTCGAGGCGCAGAAAGTGAAGTTGTCCATAGCGCAAGGCGCAAAAAGTGAAAGTTGTCCATAGCGCGAGGCGCAAAAAGTGAAAGTTGTCTATAGCGCCTCGAGGCACAGAAAGTGAAAGCTGCCCATAGCACCTCGGGGCGCAGAAAGTGAAGTTGTCCATAGCGCGAGGCACAGAAAGTGAAAATTATCCATAGCGCGAGGCATAGAAGGTGAAAGTTGTCCATGGCGCCTCGAGGCTCAGAAAGTGTTGTCGATAGCGCCTCGAGGCGCAGAAAGTGGAAATTATCCATAGCGCGAGGCATAGAAGGTGAAAGTTGTCCATGGCGCCTCGAGGCTCAGAAAGTGTTGTCGATAGCGCCTCGAGGCGCAGAAAGTGAAAGTTGTCCTTAGCGCCCTGAGGCGCTTGACTCCCTCACTCTCCCTCACCAATTCCATCTCAGACCTGACCCGTGGGAAAAAACTACGTGCCAATAATTTTAAGGCAACGCCCAGCTCACTTGCAGCTCACTCCAGTATTTATACCACCTCACTTCGACGCGCCGATCGCACGTACCACCGTTCTTATGAAAGAAAATATAACATATTTTTCCGCCTTCCGCTTCGGACTCTCTACAAGCTCGTACAGAGATTTCTGATACATTTCTATCATTATCTATCTACGAATTGTAGAACTAGGTTCTACCAAACTATGTAGTTACAATTTTGTTCTATACAATAGCTATATCTATTGTGTTTTTCACACATTTAAATCATAAACACCCCACTGACAGCTACTATATGCTTGTAATTAAATTTATCCCGTACTTCGATTCGCTTCATTAGCAACAACTGAACTAGTTTGAACTACCTGGTAACTACGAAGCTGAACGATAATAATAGCTAATACCACAGAGCTAGATATGTTATATAAATTCAGACCGTATACCCCTTACCGTCCTGTAGTGAGCATACTTCTATGCATATTGGTCTAAGCCAGCTCGTACGTGAATAGTCCGCAGAACTGCGGTGGTATGATGTCAGCTACGCTTTGGGCATCTGTATAGGTAGTGCGTACAATCATCAAGCATGTCGCGCGCTGAGCGCTAAAATTGTTGACGATCGATTCAACTTGAGCCGAGTCTTCCATGGCGCTCTTCACGTCGTTGTATGGCGTGATGAGAGTAAAAATGTAACGAAGGAGGTGTAGAAAACTAGGCATGGAGGGGTTGGTGAGGGGACATTCTGAAATTCGGCTGATGGGGTCTCTTATAAGGCAGAAAGATGAATGTGCAACCAGCCAGTTGCCAAAAATAAAAACACAGCAAGCTCAAGGCTTCTCGCGGGATACAAATTGCCATTTAGCGTCAACACGAATGATCTTAAATAAGCGCGATCAAATATTGAGTCATATATATCACAACACAATTAAACCTTCGACTATTTAGCGTCAACACCAATGATAATAAATAAACGCGATCAAATATCGAGTTATATATGTCAACACAGATTAGACTATCACAAGGGAATCGGAAAGTCATACACATATCTGGGCGCTTAATTGGAAGTCTATCCCTTGAGCTTGCTGTGTTTTTTATTTTTGGCAACTGGCTTATTGAGGCCTGACACGTGAGTACTTGAGTATGTAATCACCTGACCTGTGGAAACAAACTCCGTGTTCAATAAGCCAATAAGGCAATGCCCAGCTCACTCCATCATTTACACCACCTCACAGCACCGTCTCTTTTTCTCCCTCCTCCTCCCCCTTCCCCATCCCCTTACTATCACCCTCCTAATACCCATTACGCCATAAACCGAACTGAACCCAACGAACAATGTGCTTCGCGCAGCCAGCCCTACTCCTCCTGCTCCCAGTGGCCGCCCTCGCAGACCCGAGCGCAGGTGCAGGAGGCCTCTACCCACCGGGCCTCCTCTCCCTCATCAACAGGGCCAACATCCTCCTCTCAACAGGCCAAATCAACGAAGCTGCAAAGTTATACTCTGAAACTATCGGTTCGTCCTTCTTTCCTTTCCTCCCTCCCACATCTCTCAATGACTGGGGGTGGCATGTAGATCAATCACCCACAGATTACTTACTTTACTATAAACGCGCTACCACACTACACTCGTTACAGCACCATGCAGCCGCGTTGGAGGACTATGAAAAAGTCCTCTCTTTGACTTCTCAGACCTTCAACTCGGCGCACCTATCCAAAGCGCGCTTCCACCTCAAAGAGGGTGGTTTCCCTGCCTCCGGGACGTCGCCTGCTCGGTACATCAAAGCCAATGGCCAAGACGCCGATGCGATGGAGCTATAGAAAGATTTAGACTTTATGCTACTCGGAACGGTTGGTTCGGTCCGTTGGTTAAAGATTGGCGTTGCACCCCCAGACAGATCAACTGGGTATTTTTAGATTGATGATTAACGTCCGAGGAAGGGTTAATTTTGGTCTGAGGTTTTGATTTTATTTTTGTGCGGTGTTAATTTTTCGTTTGAGAGATGTTCTTTATATTCTCCTCTCTTTTCATTTGATTGAGTGGACGCAATACTGATCTTTTCATTTGTAGCCGGAAACAAGTCAAGTCGGCTCATCCTGATAAGGACGGTTCGGAGGGTAAGATGGCTGCTGTTAATGAGGCTTAAGAGGTTTTAACTAATCCTGGTATATTTCTACTTTGTACTTCTCTGTACATTTGTCTTTTTTCCTCGCAATATTTCCTTTTTGAACTCCCTTCTCTTTCATATTCCTCCACCTCTGTATCGTGTCGTTCTTTTCAGCCCTTTCGTATCGCGTTCTATTCCAATTGCCTTCTCGTCTTCTCAATACACTTTCACCATCAAGTACTAACTCTCCTCAACAGAACTCCGCGTCCTCTTCGATACAGGCGACGTTCCGATAGATCCCTCCACCCAAGGCGGCGGTCCATTCCCAGGCGGCGCTTCGCGCAGTTCTTTGGGCAGGGGGGCACGGGTCCTGGGCAAGATGTGCTCCAGTTTAATATTGGTGAGTGTTATAGCCGTTTTCTTTGGAAGAGAGGGGAAGGACGGGAGGGAGGGCTTGCTGGAGAAATGGCGGGGAAGGGAGAAGGCGAAAGGAGAAGGAGAATGAAGAAGGCGATGAACGAGTACGCATGTTGATAGTTGTATGTATGTTACTTTATAGCGTAATGTGTATCAGTAACTCAATTGTGCTTGGAAAGTATAGTTCACTTGATTTTGAGGGTGTGATTGTGAATTTGGATGTTACGGCAAACAATGCAGCATGCAGACGACCGTGAGACCGCTTACCGCTGTTTATGGGGAGCAGTCGAACATATCGCAGCCTGGTCGAACCAGCACATCATGGCACTTAAAAGTTAGTGCGACGGTGAAATATTTTCTTCCCCCACCTCCACCCTAATGTACAACCTTCTAAACATTTTGAGATCCATCCTGAACTTTAGAACACTGTTTAATAGCGCCAAGGAATATGCTACTGTACATAAGGAATAATTTTATATGACAGTCTGCCTAGCCATGTAAGTTGTAGCAATTGGAGCAGGTATCAACTATTCCGTAATGCCCATTACACTAGCTACAAATGACGCGAGGCCAAAAGAGAAATAAATAGGGCCGCGAGAAAACGATAGCTAACGCGATAGAGCTTAACATTGCGAATATTTCGTATACTATTGGTACCCAGGAGATTATAAAATGAAATTATGGATGCTGTAGCTGTCATATCGCCGTATAATTTAGCACACATTTGAGGAGGTAATGTCGTGTTCATAATCCAAATTTATAGGATCTTGGGGTAATTAATAAAATAGGTATTTGTGAGATGGGGGCGAAAATTCAGAACGTCCTCTAATCTAAACATAAAAGCCAGATCTGAATAGATCCTTTGAACACTAGACCTTGAATTCTTCAAAATATATTTATGTATTATAGTAGAATAGAGATATGTAAAAAGATCTGGTGTAGGCACCTCTGGTAGATTGAGATGAGAGAAGGAATAGGTGAGAAAAGGTGTTTATAAACTCCTAGGATCTCGGAGTATTTTTGGCCGGTAGAAACTTGTATTTCAATTTCCCCAAAAAAACTACATATTCGGGTAGGCCATGAATTTCCCCATTCACCCGAATAGATCCGGAGATGATTGGAGTCTGGGAAGGCATGTTAAATCAAACAACAATGAAAACATGATATACTCAGGGGTAGTGATAGTATAAGCATCGACTGCGAAATAATCACCGGAAGTATGTTGATGATCGTATAATTTCAGTTCCAATGATCCTTGGTTGCATCTGTCGGAGTCATCAGTTAGCACAGGATGAATAGTAGTAATAGAGAGCACACCTTGAATATTTCCTCGTTTAATCCATCAATTGAACATTAGATGATTGACACTGTCCTCTCATTATTATAAATTACACATCCTCTCACTAAAGAAATTTATCCCGCACTTCGATTCGCTTCATTAGCAACAACTGAACTAGTTTGAACTATCTGGTAGCTACGAAGCTGAACGATAATAATAGCTGATACCACAGAGCTAGATATGTTATATAAATTCAGATCGTATACTCCTTACCGTGTGTATTTCGGATTATTACACTAGTATATGAAGTGTATACGAGGAATTATTCCTTGATTATTTCGTTGTAAATCTGCTGTCGGGTTGAGCAATAGAATTTTCACATCCTCACATTACTATTATTTACACATCCTCTCGCTAAAAAAACAAATCGTGTATCAATGTCGTGATGATGGGCCACCATAAGTATACAAAGTGGAGCGGCTACTCAGGCACATAAAGGTACAATTCTATGTAAAAATGGGGCAGGTATCAACTATTCCATAACACCCAATACACCAGCAGCTACAAATGATGCGAATCCTAAAGCGAAATAGCTGCACGAGATAACAATAGCCAACGCAATAGAGCTCGACATTGTAAACATCTCATATAAAAGCATCAACTGCAAAATCATAGCCGGAAGCATATCGACGATGGTGTAAATCTCAGGCCCGATGATCTTCAGTTGCATCTGGGGCCATTAGTTAGGTCGGGATAGGTGGTAATAATAATAGGGAGCACTTACCGTAAATTGTTCCTCGTTTAATTCATCGAAAGCTAGCGAGATGCGCCCTAGCACCAAAGATTAATGCAGTCCAGTTGGATCTTCTTTGGTGTCATGGTGAGCGTTTGTCCTACAGTAATGTGGTGAGCATACTTCTATGCATATTGGACTAAGCAAGCTCGTACGTGAATAGTGCGCAGAACTGCGGCGGTACGATGTCAGCAACGCTTTGGGTAAGTATATTGGACAGTGGTGCGCACGATCATCAAGCATATCGTACGCTGAGCGCTAAACTTCTTGACGACGGATTCAACTTGAGACGGGTCTTCCATGGCGCTCTTCACGTCATTGTATGGCGCGATAAAAATAAAAATGTAACGAAGGAAGTGTAGAAAACTAGGCATGGAGGGGTTGGTGGGGGACATTCTGAAATTCAGGTGGTAGGGTCTCTTATAAGGCAGAAAGATGAAAGTCCAAGTGGCCAGTAGCCAAAAATAAAAGTTGCAACACAGCACTTTTCATTAAGCGCCCCGAAATCTTTCACGGATGAAATTGAAAGATTTCGGGGCGCTTAATGAAAAGTGCTGTGTTGCAACTTTTATTTTTGGCGGCTGGATATCAGGGCCTGGTAAGTGCCCGTGTGTATGTAATCACATGAGCTGTGGGAAAACAACAAGCCAATAAGGCAACGACCACCTCACAGCGCTGTCACCGTCTCTCTTCCCCCCCTTCTCCCCCATCCCCTTACTACCACCCTCCTAATACCCACCACAACAAAAACTGAACCGAACCCAAAGAGCAATGCGCTTCGCTCTCCCAGCACTACTCCTGCTCCTGGTAGTAGCCCTCGCAGACCCAGGAGCAGGAACAGGAGGCCTCTGCCCACCAGGCCTCCTCCACCTCATCAACAGAGCCAACATCCTCCTCTCAACAGGCCAACTCAACGAAGCTGTAAATTTATACTCAGAAGCTATCGGTTCGTCTCTCCCCCCCTTCCCTCCCTCACGCACTCACTCTGTGACTGGGGTAGACCAATCACCCACAGATTACCTACTATACTATAAACGTGCTACCGCACTACATTCGTTACAGCGCCATTCTGCTGCGTTAGAGGACTACGACGAAGTCCTCTCTAACCTCTCAAACGTTGGATTCGGCGCACCTCTTCAAAGCGCGCATCCACCTCAAAGAAAGTGATTTCCCCGCCCCTAGGACATCGCTTGTTCAATACATCAAGGCGAAGGCGCGGGACGCAGATGCCGTAGAGCTAGAGAAGGATTTGGACGTAGGTGAGAAAGCTAGGGAGCAAGTGGAGAGGGAGAGGAGAGCCGAACTTTGGAGTGCTTGTGTTGAGAGTTCCACTCGCGCACTTCGCGTTGCTAGTTTTTCGGTGGATATTAGAGCGTGGAGAGTTGAATGTAATTTCGCGAGTGGGGATTTGGAGGGGAGTGTTGGCGATTTGACGTGCGTCCGCCTTGCTTGTGCCCTTCTGTTTTACTGACATAAAATTTCAGGCGATTGACACCTCTCTTACCACCGTCAATAGCTCCCCTCATGCACCTCTTCTCACTCTCGTACTTCCTCCTCCCAGCCTCCACATCCTCGCAAAGCGCACTCAAACAATGCCTACACTACGACCATGACTCAAAACCCTGCCTCGTCCTGCACCGCTTATACACAAATCCTTCGACTGCGCCTTTGCGCAAGTCCACGAGCTCGAAGAGAAAGACGGCTGGATAAGGGTTGTTAAGCTTCTCGGTACCTCTCCCTATTTTCTCGTTTTTCTTTTTCATTCGTCGCTCCCGGTGTATTGGCTGGCAACACAACCGCATGACAGCTTCTGGATTGAATCGTATCTACCCTTGGCGCCAGATCTGAGGTACGCACGGATACTTCATTTGGTTTTGTAGTTTCGGTGTTCTATACGGCTCGAAACAGTTGTATCGGTCCGTGATTTTAGAGATTGGCATTTGCGTTTTTTTTAGGAAGGGGTATTTTTAGATTGGTGATGATTAACGTTTGAGGAGGATGAGGTTGGGTGATGTCGAATCTGGCCTCGGCCTCGTCCCCATTCTCGTCACTGATTCTTATTTTATTTTCGTCAGACTTCTTTTTATACCTTTATTTCAGGTTTTCTATTTTTTCTCACTTGGTTTATATGAACGCGTTTACTGATGTTCTTTATAATTTTTATTTAGCCCTAAACAAGCCAAGTTGGCTCATCCTGATAAGGGCGGTTTGGAGGCTAAGATGGGTACGGTTAATGAAGCTTATGAGATTTTGACCAATCCTGGTATGTTTCCACTTTGTACTTCTCTGTATTTTTGTCTCTTCCCCTTGCTGTATTTCTTTTCGTTTTAGAAGTCTCTTCTCTCTCATATACCTCCACCTCTATACCGCGTCTTTCTCTTCTGCCCTATTGTTTCCCACTAGTTTCGCGTTCTATCCCAACTACCTTCTCGTCTTCTCATTACACTTTCATCTTCAAGTACCAGTAACCCTCAACAGAACTCCGTGCCCGCTTCGACGCAGGCGACGACCCGATGAATGCTCCTGCTCAAGCCGACGGTCCGTTCCAGTTTAACCTTGGTGAGTTTTAGTATCGTTTTGTTTTGTTTGAAGAGTGGGAAGGAGGGCTTGGGGAGAAATAGCGGGGAAGGGGGAACGCGAAAGGAGAAGACGATGGCCAAGTGCACATGTTGATAATTGTATATATGTGATTCTATGGCGTATTGTATATGAGTAACTCGATTGTGCTTGGAAAGCAGAATTCACTTGATTTTTCAACGGTGTGGTTGTGAATTTACATGTTGCAGTCGCTGCGAGGTGAAATTTAACGTCGCTATGATATGCTGCGATGCACTGAAGTCTTCCCTTAACACTCTCCTTCATTACCGTTTCGTAGCTATGCGTCCCGTACCAAGAAACCGCTTACTGCTGTGTATGGGGAGCAGTTGAACCTATCGCAGCCTTGTCGAAGCAGCGCATCACGGCATTTAAAGTTAGTACGATGGTGAAATGCGTGGGGGAAGAGCGCCGGCTCGAGGCTAAGAAAGTGAAAGCCGTCCATGGCGCGAGGCGCAGAAAGTGAAGTTGTCCATAGCGCCTTGAAGCACAGAAAGTGAAAGCTGCCCATAGTGCCTAGAGGCTCAGGAAGTGTTGTCGATAACGCCTCGAGGCGCAGAAAGTGAAAGTTGTCCTTAGCGTCCTGAGGCGCTTGACTCCCTCGCTCTCCCTCATCGATCATCAGTTCCATCTTAGCTCAATCTTAGCTATCGATGCATATAATCACCTGACCCGCGGGAAACAAACTACGTGCCAATAAGACAACGCCCAGCTCACTCCAGTATTTACACAATCTCACTTCGACGCGCCGATAGCACGTACCATCGTTCTTATGAGAGAAAATATAACATATTTTTCCGCCTTCCGCTTCGGACTCTCTACAAGCTCATACAGAGATGTTTGATACATTTCCATCATTATCTATCTACGAATTTTAGAACTAGGTTCTACCAAACTATGTAGTTACAATTTCATTCTATACAATAGCTATATCAATTGTGTTCTTCACACATTTAAATCATATATACCCCACTGGCAGCTACTATGAAGTTCCGATAGGGGAAAAACCCGCCGAAGCGAAATTTGCTTCCCGCCGTAACTCCCGGCGAGCGAAATTTCCAATACTGCTGTTTTTTCTGGATAGTTCTGTAATCTTACGTTATTTATAACGTTGAATGCATTTACTGATCTATTATACTGAAGTTAGCCATACAAAAAAACAGTTATTATTGCACTATTCATGTACCATCTGTTCACTTGTAGATCATTATAATATTTCCCACGCTCATTAAAGGAAACATAGCGTCTAGGTGATGTTATCGTCTTCTCAGTGTATCCCATCCCCCTCGACGCTCTCAATTTCTGTATATCTCTTCAACGATCAACATTATGGAAATACGTAGACAAATATACGAGTAATTAGACCAAGCGAACAGAAAGTATACGTATAGTGAAATAAAGAGTGTTTTTCATATGATTAACTTCAGTATAACATCATAAATAAATACCTATAGCTATAGAAATACCTTGAGATTATTGAAATGTAAAAAAAGCGACAGTATTCTTCATAGCTACTATATACTTGTAATTGAATTTATCCCGCACTTCGATTCGCTTCATTAGCAACAACTGAACTAGTTTGAACTATCTGGTAGCTACAAAGCTGAACGATAAATACCGCAGAGCTAGATATGCTATATAAATTCAGATCGTTAACTCCTTACCGTGTGTATTTCGGATTATTACACTAGTATATGACGTGTATACGAGGAATTATTCCTTGATTATTTCGTTGTACATCTGCTGTCGGGTTGAGCAATAGAATTTTCACATCATCTCATTACTATCATTTACACATCCTCTCGCTAAAAAAACAAATCTTGTATCGACGCCGCGACGGTGGGCCATCATAAGTATATAAAGTGGAGCGGCTACTCAAGCACACAAATACACAATTCTATGTTAAATTGGGGTGAGTATCAACTATTCCATAACACCCAATACACTAGCAGCTACAAACGATGCGAATCCTAAAGCGAAACAGCTGCACGAGATAACAATAGCCAACACGATAGAGCTTGACATTGTAAATATCTCATATAAAAGCATCAACTGTAAAATCATAGCCGGAAGCATATTGACGATGGTGTAAATCTCAGGCCCGATGATCCTCAATTGCATCTGGGGCCATTAGTTAGGTCGGGATAAATGGTACTAATAACAGGGAGCACTTACCGTAAATTGTGCCGCATTTAATCCATCGAAAGCTAGCGAGATACGGCCGGTGAAGAGGATAGCACCAAGGATTAATGCGGTCCAGTTGGATGTTCCTTGGTGAGCGTTTGTCCTACAGTAATATACGTCCTGTGGTGAGCATACTTCCATGCATATTGGTCTAAGGAAGCTCGTACGTGAATAGTGCGCAGAACTGCGGTGGTATGATGTCAGCAACTCTTTGGGTATCTATGTAGGTGGTGCGTACAATCATCAAGCATATCGCGCGCTGAGCGCTAAACTTCTTGAGGACAAATTCAACTTGATCTGAGTCTTCCATGGCGCTCTTCACGTCGTTGTATGGTGTGATGAAAGTAAAAATGTAGTGAAGGAGGTGTGGAAAACTAGGCATGGAGGAGTTGGTTGGGGGACATTCTGAAATTCGGGTGGTTGTGTCTCTTATACGGCAGAAAGATGAAAGTGCAAGCGGCCAGTTGCCAAAAATAAAAGTTGCAACACGTTACACAGCACTTTTCATTAAGCGCCCATAGTTACTATTACCTTTATCTAATATTAGATAAAGGTAATAGTAACTATGGGCGCTTAATGAAAAGTGCTGTGTAACGTGTTGCAACTTTTATTTTTGGCGGCTGGATATCAGTAGTCCGGAAGCCGTCCCGCCTATCGACGATCTCACGCTAACGTCACATGACTGGCGTGGAGGTATCTCGTCGATAGACGGTCCGGTAAAATTCGGGGATTTTGAAACTGACGTTCCTTACGCACCTGCGACGCGTCCACTCCCCTCGCTCTCCTGCATAATATACCCGTTCTTTTGCTTCATTCCTCTAGTGTAAACTACAGCTCTTTTTAAGCAATAATGGATATGGAAGCTTCAAATAGTCCCTACACCGAGACCAACCAGCTTAATTCGACAGATGTTCTCGCACTCACCTGCATAGAAGAAACTCGCAAACTACACACGATATTGTAATAGTACCTAAATAAATTAGTACTTACCAAGGCGCGCAGGCAACTAAGACTTAAGATCACACAATTAGGAGTGGGGAATGGGGGAATAGATTCACACTTATTGTATGTACAGGATTTTCGTTGCATATTTATAATAGTGAATGTATCTACAATGTTCTACATAATTCTACAACATACATTCTTAATTGTTCTCGTTCTCGGTCAACTCGGCGTTCTCGAATGTCATCGGACATTCATGCCGCTTCTGGCTTGCACCAGCACAACACACGACACATATACCTGCCGATCAAGCTGTATCAACGGACCACCGAAACAATTATACTGATAAAGGACAATTATTTGGACTTAAGGCAACTCTAGCGATCTATATTGCGTCTAACTTCAAGAAGATTCCAAGAAAATTCCAACTCAAAGCAACAATTGCTCTCTGTTCCAGGATGTTCTTGTTGATGTGGGCACTGGCAAGGGCAAGATATCTCTTGTGATTTCTCCCTTAAAGAAGCTGCAAGACATGCATGTTCTCGAATTCCAGGCTTATGGGATTTCTGCTCTGGCCATTAACGAAGAAACATCGAGTGAAGAGAGTCCATTTCCTCGTCAATAAAGTCTTCATAGAACTTAGTATCTGTGGCTCTTGAGCCATAGTGCGAGCTTTGAGCGTCCAGAGTCACTTGCAGCCAAGCAATCGAGAATTGAGGAAATCTTTTTATTGTCTTTTTGTACAATTCACTGCGGTACACTCGAAACTCCTCGTTGCTTTCATCCAGAAGCACCGTAATCATATCAAATGGACTTATATACACATTCTTGAAATAAGGTAGAGGCTCGGAGTCCTTCTTAGTCAAAGATCTCCTAGCAGCTCGTGTTTTCGTCACAGTTTGCTCGGGACCCAGGCCTGCATCACTAGAAGCAAGCGATACAAGTTGTCAGTCTCTTTACCTGATGAAATATTGATTAAAAAACACACCTGGTATCCACCAAAGGCTGTTCCACAGTAGCCAAATATCCTTCTCCCCTCCCATCACACTGTAAACCCTGTGCTGGCCCGTCGTTGCACTCGTTTTGGCGCCCGGACTAGGATATCAGGACCTGGTACGTGCTCGTGTGCATGTAATCACCTGACCTGTGGGAACAAACTATGTGTTCAACAAGCCAATAAGGCAACGCCCAGCTCACTCCATCATTACACCACCTCAACAGCTCTGTCACCGTCTCTCTTCCACCCTCCTTCCCCATCCCCTTACTACCACCCTCCTAATATCTACGACAACAAAAAGCAAATCCAACAAACAATGCGCTTCGCGCTGCCCGCCCTTCTCCTGCTCCCCGCAGCGGTTCTAGCAGACCCGAGCGCAGGCGCAGGAAGCCTCTACGCCGCGGGCCTCCTCCCCCTCATCAACAGATCCAACATCCTCCTCTCAACAGCTAATTCAACGGAGCTATAAAGTTATACTCCGGAGCTATCGGTTCGCCTTTTCCCCCTCTTCCCTCCCTCACACTGTGACAGGGGTAGACCAATCACCCACAGAGTAGCTATTATACTATAAACGCCCTATCGCACTACATTCGTTACAGTGCCATTCTGCCACGTTAGAGGATTACGACGAAGTCCTCTCTTTGACTTCCCAGACATTCGATTCTGCACACCTTTCGAAAGCACACATCCACCTCAAAGAGGGTGATTTCCCCGCCTCGCCAACCTCTCTCGCTCGATACATCAAGGCGAAAGGCCGGAATGCTGATGCTGTGGAGCAAGAGAAGGATTTAGAGGTAGGTCAGAAGGCTAGGGAGCAAGCGGAACGGGAGAGGGCCGAGTTATGGAGTGCTTGTGTTGAGAATTCTACTCGAGCACTTGGCGTTGCAAATTTTTCGGTTGAGATTAGTGCTTGGAGAATTGAATGTAGTTTCACGAGTGGTGATTTAGAGGGGAGTGTTAGTGATTTGACGTGCGTCCCTCTTCTTTTCTCTTTTTGTTTTCGTATTAAACTGATGGAAATGATAGATGACTAACATATCTCCTACCACCATCAACCAAACTCCTAACACACCTCTTCTCTTTTGCATTCGTTCAGCTACCGGCATATTCGCTGGTACCACATTACAGCGTGACGCAATGACGTGACTCCCCCTTCCCTTTATTAAACCCCGTAATCTCTGATATCGAATCGCACCTCTTCCTGGCGATGGATTTGAGGCACGCACGTGTTTCGGTGTTCTTGTTTATTGCGACTTGGAACGGGTGCTTCGGTCCGTTGGTTAGAGATTTGCGTTTGGATTTTTTGGAAGGGTGTATTTTTAGATTGGATGATTAGCGTTCGAGGAGGATGAGATGCGGTGACGTCAAATTAGGTCTTTATTCCCTCTGCACGTTCATTTTATCTTTTCTTTCTATTTTCCTCCACAATTTTTAACGTTGAGGGTAATGCTGATATTCATTTGGTTTATTTAGCCGTAAACAAGCCAAGTTAGCTCAAGGGTGGTTTGGAGGCTAAGATGGCTACTGTTAATGGCTTATGAGGTTTTCACCAATCCTGGTATGTTTCTAGTTTGTATTTCTCTGCACTTTTGTCTCTTCCCCTTGCTGTATTTCTTTTTGCTTTCGAAGTCCTTTCTCTCTCATACCTCCACCTATGTATCGCGTCTTTCTCTTCTGCCCTATGGTTTCCCACTAGTTTCGCGTTCCGTCCCAACTACCCTCTCGTCTTCTCATTACACTTTCACCTTCAAGTACCAGTAACCCTCAACAGAACTTCGCGCCCGCTTCGACGCAGGCGACGCCCCGATGGATGCCTCTGCCCAAGCCGGCGGTTCGTTCCAGTTTAATCTTGGTGAGTTTTAGTACCGTTTTGTTTGGTTGGAAGAGTTGGGAAGGAGGGCTTGGGGGAGAAATAGCGGGGAAGGGAGAACGCGAAAGGAGAAGACGATGGCCAAGTGCGCATGTTGATAATTGTGATTTTATGGCGTATTGTATATGAGTAACTCGATTGTGCTTGGAAAGCATAATTCACTTGATTTTTCAATGATGTGGTTGTGAATTTATATGTTACAGTCGCTGCGAGGTGAAATTTCACGTCGTTATGATATGCTGTGAAGCATTGTGCAGTCTTCCCTTAACACTCTCCTTCATTAACGTTGCGTAGCTATACGTCCCGCACAGAGAGACCGCTTACTGCTGTGTATGGGGAGCAGGTGAACGTATCGCAGCCTTGTCGAACCAGCGCATCACGGCACTTAAAGTTAGTGCGACGGTGAAATACTTTCCTCCCCACCCCCCAACCTAATGTACAGCCTTCTACACATTCTGAGATTCGTTCTCAACTTTATAAGACCGTTTAAGAGAGCCAATGTATATGCTACTGTACATAAGGAATAATTCTATACGGCCGTCTGCCGAGCCATGTCACTGGCATCAACTCCGACTCCATGCTGTCCATTACCCCAGCAGCTACGAACGACGCGATGCCTAAAGCGAAACAGCTGAACATGATTACGACAGCTAACGTGATAGAGCTAGACATTGTGAATATCTCGTATAACAACATTGACTGCAAAATAACACCCGCATCATATTGACGATCGTGTAGATCTCTGGTCCGATAATCCTTATTTGTGTCTGGAATTATTAGAACAATATAAGTCGTAGTAATAAGGAGAACACACCTTGAATTGTTCCTCGTTTAATCCATCGTAAACTAGCGAGATGCGCCCGGTGAACAGAATAGCACCAAGGATTAATGCGGCCCAGTTGGATTTTCCTTGATGGGCGTTTGTCCTAATACGCGTTTTCTGGTAAGTATACTTTAATTGATATTGTTTTGAGGCTCGTACGTGAATAGTGCAGAGAACTAAGACACAGTATGGCATGAGTAGTGACCTCATCGGGTGTATGGATAATGATACTTACGATCATCAAGCATATAGCGTGCTGAGCACCTAACTTCTTGACGAGAGATTCAACTCATGCAGGGGTTTCAATGGCGCTCTTTACATCATTGTACGGTGTAGTGAAGATGAAAATGTAGCGAGAAAGGTATTGGAAGGTAAACATGGACTCGATGTTAGTGGGGGGAGATTCTGGGATTCGATCTCTTTTAAGGCGAAGAGCGCCAGCTCGAGGCTAAGAATGTGAAAGCCGTCCATGACGCGAGGCGCAGAAAGTGGAGTTGTCCATAGCGCCTCGAGGTACAGAAATTGAAAGCTGTCCATCGCGCCTAGAGGCTCAGAAAGTGTTATCGATAACGCCTCGAGGCGCAGAAAGTGAAAGCTGTCTTTAGCGCCCTGAGGCGCTTGACTCCCTTGCTCTCCTTCACTAATTCCATCTTAGCTCAATCTTAGCTATCGATGCATATAATCACCTGACCCGTGGAAAAAACTATGTGCCAATAAGGCAACGCCCAGCCTACTCGCAGCTCACTCCAGTATTTACACCACCTCACTTCGACGCGCCGATAGTACGTACCATCGTTCTTATGAAAGAAAATATAACATATTTTTCCGCCTTCCGCTTCGGACTCTCTACAAGCTCATATAGAGATGTCGGATACATTTCCATCATTATAGGTTCTACTAAAGTATGTAGTTACAATTTCATTCTATACAATAGCTATATCTATTGTGCTCTTCACACAATTAAATCATAAATACCCCACCGACAGCTACTATATGCTTGTAATTAAACTTATCCCGCGCTTCGATTCGCTTCATTAGCAACAACTGAACTGGTTTGAATTATCTGGTAGCTACGAAGCTGAATGATAATAACAGCTAATACCACAGAGCTAGATATGTTATATAAATTCAGATCGTATTATTCCTCGATTATTTCGTTGTACATCTGCTGTTAGGTTGAGCAATAGAATTTACACATCCTCTCGCTAATAAAATAAATCCTTTATCAATGTCGTGATAGTGGGCCATCATAAGTATACAAAGTGGAGCGGCTACTCTCGCACATAAAGGTACAATTCTATGTAAAAATGAAGCTGGAAGAGTGGGCAGGAGAGCTTGGGGAGAAATAGTGGGGAAAGTCATTACTATTATTTAAACATCCTCTCACTAATAAAAAAATACTGAATTAATGTCAATATAAAGTGGAGCGGCTACTCAGGTACATAAAGGTACAATTCTATGTAAAAATGGGGAGGGTATCAACTATTCCATAACACCCAATACACCAGCAGCTACAAACGATGCGAATCCTAAAGCGAAACAGCTACACGAGATAATAATAGCCAACGCGATAGAGCTTGACATCGTAAATATCTCATATAAAAGCATCAACTGTAAAATCATAGCCGGAAGCATATTGACGATGGTGTAAATCTCAGGCCCGATGATCCTCAATTGCATCTGGAGCCATTAGTTAGGCCAGGATAAATGGTACTAATAATAGGGAGAACTTACCGTAAATTGTTCCTTGTTTAATCCATCGAAAGCTAGCGAGATACGGCCGGTGAAGAGGATAGCACCAAGAATTAATGCTGCCCAGTTGGATGTTCCTTGGTGAGCGTTTGTCCTACAGTAATATACGTCCTGTGGTGAGCATACTTCTATGCATATTGGTACAAGCAAGCTCATACGTGAATAGTGCGCAGAACTGCGGCGGCGGCGGTATGATGTCAGTAGCGCTTTGGGCGTCTGTATAGGTGATGCGTACGATCATCAAGCATATCGCGCGCTGAGCGCTAAACTTCTTGACGACAGATTCAACTTGAGTTGAGTCTTCTATGGCGCTCTTCACGTCGTTGTATGGTGTGATGAAAGTAAAAATGTAACGAATGGGGTGTAGAAAACTAGGCATGGAGCGGTTGGTGGGGGTTACCCTGAAATCCGGCCAATGGGCATCTCTTATATCGCTACTGCTAGACCGTGAAGTTTACATCTGTCCTATGTAGTGGACTTCAGTCAGGGTGTCTCGGTTATGGAAATCATCTACCCCGTAGCCAAATACGGTTGTGTGACCCCACCATCGTAAAACATGTAATCAATCTCTGTCGGGTCAATAGCACCGTTCCGTGATTGCTAAGCTATTTTCGACTGAGCTTACTAATACTCACCAAGTAGCCTTTCGATGAATACCGACGGTGAACGAATAGCAAATGTGGCAGTGACCGGCGGCCAAATCAAAATAGACTTAGCTGGATCTCGATAGCAATGATTGATTCTCCTTCATCAAACATTCTTCATACATACCAGAAAAGAGATGATCAGAAATTATGCAACACTTTGCACTCCTGAGTCCTTATATCATGCTTCGCAGGATGCGCTCAGTAGTGCGCCAATATGTCGCCATCATTCACGCAGTACACAAGTAACAAGCCTTAATGTAGTTTCGCGAGTGGCGATTTGGAGGGGAGTGTTGGTGATTTGACGTGCATCTCTTTTTCCATCATTGGGTGACTTACCACAATGTCTCGAATGGCTCCCAGAATCAGATCTCATTTCAGACATGATGTGCCGAGATGCCGCTACCAAGGTCCATGAGTAAGCGAAGATTTCACACTCACTGTCAGCTAGAAAAAAGCGCCCATATATGTGCATGACTATCAGATTCCCCCGGGAACCGACTTTCCAATTACAGTCACTGATGGTGATCTCGGTCACCTAAGATCAAATTGAGAAATAAGACATAAAATGTTTCGAATACTGCCATCAATTTATATTAAGGTTATGGTACACTTTCCAAAGAATAAATTGAGACTTTTTTTTTAATTTTTGGATCTTCCAGTGTGTTTCTATGAATATTTTTTTAAAGTGCATGCGATCTTGGACAAAACTAGGAAGCCGGTCATAGCGCGGGAACTTAATATTGTGCGGCATTTAGTACCTGACAGCTTAATATCTTATCTTATCAAGTGCTACTGGGCAGCCAGTTGACTCGCGCTTGCCTGTGCTCTCTGCACTTTACCTCTGCTTACTCCGTTGCTCACCCCAAAATGCTTCCACAAAAGCTTCTAAAATATAATTTAGATACCATTCATTAATTTTCCGACAGTTATTAGCAAGTTAAAAGCCTTTTCCAAAAATTCCTCCATTTGACATTTCTATGTCCTGAAAATGAAATTTTTATGATCTCATCACTCCAGCACCTCAAATAAAACGTTAAAAAGTGCGATAAATACACTAATATATTTTTAATGATACCAATAACATTTATGCCAAATTTCAAGGTCAGTGTTCAACTACACAATGTACAGTAGTGCTTTCAACTTGCAGAGGGGGGATAAGGAATATACCTAACACACAAACTTAAACCTTTATTACAAAATTTAAACAAAGCAAATATGGCATGAAACTGTTGTAAAAGTGTGCTTTGGAACTTGAAAAATGAATATGGTTAGTCACCATATAGAAAGATGTTCTTGAAAAGTGACTGTGCAGCAGATATGAAGCAGCTGATGGGAAATAGACAGCCAAATAGATGATGTAATGGCATGGCGAGACATACAGTTGTTATAGCATGGCGAAATCTGTGTCATTCTGCATATAAATTGAGATATATGAAGGCAATACTTATATAATTATTATTGTGGTTTCTTTTTTGCAGGGGACTGACTTGTTCTGTTAAAAATTCCTGCTGACTGACTGCTAGGTGTGACTGAGTTCCTGATTATGTACTGTAAGGCAGGTGAATTGGAAAATTAAGGAAGGTAGGTTGAAATGACAATTAAAGAAGATTGGGGACATTGACAGTCCCCGACCTTCCTTGAAATGTCCAAATTGGGCGATTTTGTAACTTCTAGCTTTGATAATGGACAGCTGAATTAAAATTGATGAGTTGGACCAGTCGGTATATCATTAGGGCTGTACACCGTAGCCATATGATATGGGTGTACGGTTCCTGTATGTACTGGCCTGTACTGTTTAGGTGATGATTTTCTGTGGTTTTGATATGGTATGGATTGGCCCATGCCATTGACTGTATGTTTCTGTATGAAAACAGCCATATTATGGTTGCTTATGGTTATATGGTAGATAAGAGACTTGGTTTAATTGATAAGTATTCATACTTAACGTTGTCACTGTCTTATCTCTAAATAGAGATAAGTGTGCCATGCACTTCTTTGACTCATGCGAGATTTTTGTGCTTTGTAATCACACATCAACATGTCCAAAATGTGTTGTTGAACATCTACGCAATGCTCAAGGATGCACTCAACCTTTGACTTCAAAACTCTGTAAAATCACTGTATTATTATATCATGTTATATGTATACAGTTATTCAAGGCATTTATTCACTGCATGGATTTAAGCCATTGAGTATGTAATCAAAGTCAACAGTTCACTGGTTTCTTCTTGCCAATGACCGTTATCTCCTACTCAGTGCACCCCTATCTGACCTCCTCAAAAATATTTCTCTGTGCATATTATCATGAGGGAGGAGCTTTATCTGTTATTTTTTCATGTGGAATTGTAGCTTGTAAGCTCTTGGTATGTCTCTTTATCTTGATACAAGTTCAGCAGTCTGATAGACTCAAGTGTATAAATAGAGGTGCAAATTATTGCTCAAGTCTAACCATTGCTCTCGCATTCAGATTACATTCCACATATCCATATCTTCAAAATTTTTACTCAGCCATATACCATGCAGTCCCCCACTGATTCATCCGCTGAACTTGAACACCATGACATACCCAGTAAGTGTTTGACTCATCAATCTACATTTATAACTAACTATACACCTTAGGCCTTGGGTGTGGACAGCATGCAAAGAACATAGCCAAGCTTCAAGAATCCATCGCCAGTGAACACTTGGATGAAGACAGAAACCCACTGAAAAAGCGAATTCAACCTCGCCCTTCAATCAAGAGGACAAGGCCTGACATATCCTCTTCTGTTGGATTGGATGAAGGTGATGGTGCTTTCAATGTGGCTGATTCATCTTCAGATGAAAGCATGGATCTTGACCAAGAGTTAATGCCAACGAACAAGGAGGTATGCCATCCATTTACTAAATAAGTTGACTTGTTAATATCTAACGTATTACCATTTTTCATTTAGATTGCTCAAAGTCTTCCTGCAAAAACGGTACCAGAAGTTGGAAAGGGATCTGGAAAACGAAAGAAGAGACACATTGAGGTAGCAGTAGTTGAAGACCGTGACAGTGCAAATAATATATCAAGTCGAAACCTTGTGCCCTCTGTGAGTGGCACTATTTTAGAAGACATGACAGGCTCTGTGAAGTTGAAGGTCAGTCATTTAGTTATAATAAATTACTATCTTTTATATTCATGTGTATTTGTAACTTTAGATCACTGGAAACCCCATTTACTTCTTCTATGAGCATGCTACACTTAATGCCAATGGCTTAGTTGGAAACCCAGGTGATAAGCATTATCAGTGCTACCATGGAGGACAAAGAATTTTAACAATAATGAAGGCTATGCGATGCTGTCTGAATGGTAATTATTTAGTTCTGTCTTCATGTCTACCTTATAACTCATTACTCATGTTTTCAATGCTTTCACCAGGTTTGATTGGCAATTTAAAGATGGCTAATGAAGCAATGAGCCAGTTTTATATGATACTGAATAACTGGCCACATAGTGAAGGAATTACACAAGATGAGATTGATATTGCATCTGGAACAGTATTATTGTTGGAAAGCTAAGCTTTCAAATTTTTACAAGGGCTTGAAAGGAAATCAGAAAATATTCATAAAGCTTTTGCTATTCAGGAAGAGCAAGCAAAGGCATGTATTAATTATTTTCTATCACAATTCAGGTCATATATCTAACATATATACAGGGACCCTGGGATCAAGAAATGTTTGAAAGAATGCTGGCGAGCTGGGTTGTCACTTGTGACCAGCCATTTGAGGAAGTGGAGCAGCCTGAGTTTCATCAATTGCTTGAGTATGTTTTCCATGGGACATCCTTAAAAATTCCAGGTTGCCATGCTCTCAAACATCACATTGCCAAGCTAAGTGAAGAAGGAGTAGCTGAACTAAAGCTTGAGTTCTTGGTTAGGATACAATCCTTTTGACATCATGTAATCTTTCTCATTTTAATTTAATTTCAGAGACTTCTTACGCATTTTTCTGTATCTCTCGATCTTTGGACCTTGCCAAACAACATTGCCTTCCTGGCAATGATTGTACACTATATTAATGATTCAGGAAAGCTTGGTTAGTCTCATGTTTAATATTTACTATTATCTGTCAATTTAACAGTGATTCCTTTTAAAAGTGGAAGTACTGCTTGATTTTAGGGAGCTTGTTGGCAAACACTCTGGTGAAAATATAGCAGAAGCTGTATGGCAGACCCTAACTGATTATGGGATCTCACAGAAGGTGCGATCCTCAACATTATAGTTTTCATGTTAATTAAAAGTTTACTTCTCTTAGGTCACCACATTTATGCTTGATAATGCTACCAGCAATGACACCTTTGTTGAGGGTATTTCAACATGCTGCAAGAAAGAAGGAATTTATTTTAATGCAGAGTGGGCTCACTTACATTGTATGCCGCATACAATTCATCTTGCAGCTTTAAAGGTATTTCATATTTCTGCAATCTGCCTGTTGTCCCACTCTTATATATTGTCAGCTCCTTGAATCAATTGGCGCAATCTCAGGACCTGATGCCAAAAAAGCTTCAGATACAAATGGAAACTATCAAGACTCTGTCAATGCACCCATTCTTCATGAAGCTGATGAATTAGATGCCTTGCAGGGTGACGATCTCAGTGAAATTATTAATGAAACTAATATTCTTACATCTGTTAGCAAGGTGCATAGATTTATTATCTTTTCAGATATCTAATAATATCATTCCTCCATTCAGCTTCATAAAATTGTTCATGGAATATGTTCAAGTCCTCAATGTAAATGCACTTGGCTTAGCCAAGTCTCACAATCTATAGAGGAGCAAGGTTTGTTGAAAATGAAGCATGCTCTTATGCCAATTTTGGATGTGCACACTTGTTAGTCTTCTACCCATCAAATGATGAGTTATTTCATTAATTCTCTCCCATGTCATTCATTTCTCACATAATTATAGGCCATGCATTGGATTACTGCAGAGATATTGATGAATTTACTATTTGTTACAAAGACTTACAAGGCTTAGAGCTATCAGCTCAGGAGTGGAGCGCCATTGAGATTGTTACTACATGGTTGCATGCATTCTGACAAGCAACAACACAGATGTCTTCCACCAAGAAGCCCATGTTATCAACAACACATGCTATATTTCAGGGACTCCAAGACAAGCTAAAGTGCGCAATAGAAGTTTTGCCAGAAGACATTTCTCCTCGCATTCGATTGGGGCTACAAAATGCACATAAGAAGCTCAGCAATTACTATTATTGTTTTGATAAGTCTCCCTATTATATCTGGGCTGCATGTATGTGTTCTAGCTATCTTTGAAATGCACATAGCTAAATTTTACAAGTGCTGGATCCTAGGATATTATATCAGGGCCTGCTGGAAGATTATGAAGATGACAAAACACTTATGGATGATGTGAACAAGGCAAAATGGTTGCTCCATACCCATTATGATCAATTTTATGCAGGGAAGTTTCAATCTATTGTTACTCAAAATGGCAGCTTGTTGAACAATAACTTGGGAGCTGTCCCCACTGGCGACAAATTCAATTTTACCACACACTATTCCTGAAAGGAGCATCTTATCGTTGATGAGCTGGATTCTTACTTCAAGTTACAGCCCGAGAACTTTAGCCTGTGTAACCCACTTGAATGGTGGTTTGGACACTGTGCACAATTTCCAAACCTCTACTACCTTGCCATGAATATTCTATCTATATCTGGTATGTGATCATTATAGTTCAATATTTCTGTTGCTAATCAATTAATTATGTATAGGATCAGCTGTTGGAGTCAAGAGAATCTTCTCTGGAGGTTGTGATACAATTTCTGTGTGTCATGCGAGCCTAGGTGCAGATACTATATGTATCTTGATGTTGGCCAAATATTGGCTTTGTTCTCTTTGTGGATCTCATAGTTAGTGTATATATTACATACATACATCGTTACTATGTTATATATGTATGTATCCATGTAAATAACGATGGGACTTGAACCCATATACTGTAAATGACCATATTATACCATTTACAGTCCTGTACTGTTTTTCTTCGAAGTAAAACCTTCCTCAATACGGTACGGTTATGGGGTTCCCATAACCGTCACATGACCATATGACATACGGCCGTATACCATATATGGTACAGTGTACAGCCCTATATATCATTATCAATATAATGTAAGGCTTCTCAGTGTGCATACATAAGTGCCCAGTTACACAACTACTGTGCACAAGGTGTATCAGGCAGGATTTCAAAAGAAAGCAAATGGAAAGATGGTTCTTGAGCTTACTTCTGATGCTTTGCATGACAACACAGTTCAGATCGTCTTACCTAACAATAAGCTGGGTTGTTCTCAAGATCATGTGATCTTTGTGCCACACAGACGGCAGTCAAAGTTGTATGCTCCGCCAATTTGAAGGTAATAATTGAGTTGGTATCATACTGTCATGTACAGATATATAATACAAGTATCTCTTATTTTAACTGATACTACCAGGGTGTTTGCATGTTAGACTTATATTTATTCAGTACTCTAAGTTGCTATGGGGCACTATGGAGTGTAGTTCACTGCACGATGTGATGCTCTTAAGAATGTCTACTTCCAGATCACCGAATACTTATATAAGTCAGGAATTAGACATATAGTATAGTAGCCAAAAACTATATAGACATTTAGAATGAAGAGAGGTGCTTCAGAACGAATTAGAGAGCTTTAGAAAATTGAAAGCATAGACCTTAAAAGTTTAAATAAATCTGGAAGTTCTAGATCGAAGAGCTGAGCTAGAGAATGAAGAGAAGAGCTTTAGAATGAACCTTAGAGCTTGGGGATAAATTAGAGAGCTTCAGAACAAAGCAAAGACTTTAGAATGAAGAGGAGAGCTTGAGAATGAATATGAGAGCTTTGGAGTGAAATACAGAGCTCAATAACAAATAAAAGATCTTCATAACAAAACAGAGACCTTCAGACCGAGGTACAGAGTGTTATATTGAAGTGAGGAAGTTGAGAGCGAGAAAAGGGCATTCAGGATGGAATATGCAGTCTGGGAGTGAAGCAGAGGTGTTTAGGTCGACAGAGAGAGTATCAGAATAAAGCATGAGCCTTCAAAATGGGGTAGAGGTCATACAATTGGCTCAGAAGGTTCAGTACAACAGAGAGTGTGTCAGAGAAACACAGAGAACATTAGAATACTTGGGGAATAGGGCAGGGGACTTTTCAGAATGAGACTGAGGCTTTCAGACTGAGGCAGAGTGTGAAAGCGAAGCAGGGGGCTTGAGGGGGACATATACAGGTTCAAAGCATGTACCCCTATTTAATTGCCGATGAAGCCAACAACAGTTACACTTACAGTGGAGTTGATGACACAAAAGTTCATATGTCTGGCAAGGGTGTTAGAGGAAGCTGTGGCATTATTGTACATGAACTTCAGTATATGTGCCATAATTCTGCCGGACATCTTTAGCATCAATGAATTAAGAGTGGGGAACAGCAGTGGTATACCCATAATCTATAGATAAGAGCATTAATGAGAGCGAGATTGGGATGAAGCCCTATATGACTTGAGCCATCCGCCAAAGGCCCTATCATGACATGAATAAAGACCTAAAGACTATCCATAATGCATGCAAGGCTCGAGCCCACTTAGGTTACCTACACATATTTGGTAAGTTGCTTTATGCGGAACATGATATTATGCCAGTTACAATGGTTGTTGCACATATGTAATACAATGCATTCAACACTTGACATGCATCAGGAAATACCGGTCCGGCTACCAAACTAAGCGCCAAGCTTGGTAGCCGATGTCGATCATCCACCAAGCCACACAGCTCTGTATAGGCGGCATAGCACTGCATAACAGCAGTTTATGATGCGTTGCGCAATATACTGGCACTGAACTGCTTCGTAGAACATTATAGGCTACAGATGAAAGAGTGAAGGAGGTATAGATTCATATACATTAGACAACCAACTACATATACCTTTGTACATGATATGTGGTATAATGTAAACTATATAAGTTCCTTAAATTCTTTTTCTCTAATGCCATATATCATGTTTGTAATGATGCAGAAGTACTATTATTTGATGATTTCAATATGAACAGGCCTAATTTACATATTACATCTTTGAATCCCTTGATGATTACCTATTCTAACTTATAATATATACCGCACTGAGTAATGTAACATGAAATGGAGAATTTTGTGACTAAAATCAACATGATTAATGTGACTACGATGAGTGGGAGGAGGAAATGAAGAGGGGGCCGGGTGGGTGTGCAGCAGTGTGCTCGGCTGCGCATGCGCTTGCCGGTTGATGTTTCCAGCCAATCGCTTACATATTAATCACGTGATACAATGAATCTCCGCTCCGGGTTTGCTTGAAATTTTTTTCGTGCATGTCCCTTTCTTCCTTACTCTTACTTCCTCTTACTTCCCACCAACAGTGGTAAAATCTGCTTGTGCTCGTGGGCTGGGGGTCACTCGGGTTTATGGTGTGTCTGTTGCGTTGTTGTGCTCGGTTGTGTGACTAACGTTTTTTGCCTAGTGTAGTTGTGTGGTCTTGGGATATGTGTCTTGCGTGCTTGGAGGGTGTTGGTGTTGTGTCGGCTGGAGGTCGCTTGGGGGTTTGTGGTCTCAGGATGCGTGTCTTGTATGCTTGGAGTGTGTTGGTGATATGTGGGCTGGGGGTTGCTTGGGAGTTTGTGGTGAGTGCCTTGTGCCATTGTGCTTGATTGTGTGACTAATATTTGCTACCTGGTATAGTTGTAGAATGTTCCGGAGATGGATATCTCATATGATTTGATGAGACCATGCTGTGCTTTTTGCAGTACGTAGGGAGCAGAAGGATCTGAGGGCTGTCTGGGATTGGGGGTTGGGTATTGAACTTGGGAGCGTCGTTTTGTCATTTTGTTGTAGGCATTACTAGTTTGTTGTAGTCTAATATATTATATATGCTTTTATTCTATGTATATTTGTGATAATTGGTTCAATCAAAGCAAAAGAAGTGGATGCATATAGGGAATAGTAATTGTTGTAATGGTCTTTTAAGTATAAAGCCTACATACACTATGTAGTTCAGATAGATTGGTTACTTTCATTGCATATATTGCATTCACTTACTGCTACAGCATACTACATGGTGATCACATGATGCTATGTCGAGCTATCACAGGCTACCACAAGTGAAGTGAGAGCTATACAGTGCTATCAAACAGGGACTTTCCCATGGCGGTTATGGCTGCTATATGGACTACATACTACTATATTCCATTGTCTTTTTTTCCTGATGTGTCTTTCTGTAAGTATGTACATACTGCAATTTTTTAGCAGCAGTTACATATTTAAGAGTCAGTACAAAACTGTACAATAGAGTAAGAGGGATAATATCATATACATGCGGTATGACTCGTGAGTGACTGCTTAGAAATTGTAAGAAGTCAAGGAGGCTGTAGATCAACTGTAGATGGCATAATGTGTCAAATTCTTTCAGTCCACAATATGTTAGAAGAGGAGATATAAGAGTGAAGGAGCAATCAATGAAGTCACTCAGTTCCTGCTGAGTTTACACACTGTATGCTAGTGCAGACAAAGTTTGACCAAACAGATTCTCAACAGACTCTAAAGTGATTTTTGGAATTTGGAAATGAAAAATTCTCTAATGTTTCATAAGCTATTACCTTTGCTGTAATATACAGGTCCTATGTATGCCATATATTTATTTTGGTACTAATCAGTACTTACTGTGACATTGAAAGTTGGGGGGAGTGGTGGTAGGAAGCAGTGCTGTATGGCAGGTAATATCATGCCATGTAACACATTTGACCCAGCTTGAAGTTATGTAAGCCAAACTGAACCATCTGTCCATCAGAATTGCTGAGAATCAGCTCAAAGAAGCTCAAACAGCTTATTGCATTTACTTTGCATTGAAAATCCTGCCTGATACACCTTGTGTGTGGTACACAACAGAAGTAATGTTCCTGTAATGTTACTTCCATTACACATCAGTACAACATTGTACAACTGAGATTTAATTGCAGTTGTATGATTGTTGGATAGAAGCCTTGAGCTTGCTGTATTGCAAGATTCCCCCTGGATTACCATACAAGGCATATCATACCTTGTAAGGAAATCCAGTTGCCTTTTAGGCATACAATTCACAATTAAGTGCCCATGTATTTGTATGATTCCCCCACTGTGCATGATGCATCTCCCATCATACCAGTAATTTACACTCCCCCAAGAGGTCTGTACGGATCTGTACGGATCCGCACAGATCCGTACGGAATCCGCACGAAATCCGAAAATTCCGTACGGATCCGTGCGGATTCCGTGCAGATCCGTACAGACCTGTACAGACCTGTATAGATACCATACAGAATTTATATACTAGCTATTATTATTATTAGAGGTGATTATTCTATATGGATTCTGTGTGGATTCATGCATTGCTGCCTTGTCACAGGTGTCAAGTGTGACACTACACAAAATCTGTGATACACTCAATATATAGTATCATGCTCAATACATAGTGTCATGCTTAATGTATAGTATCACACTCAATGCATAGTGTCACACTCAACACTTAGTGTCATGCTTAATGTATAGTGTCACACTCAACACTTAGTATCACACTTAATGTATAGTGTCATGCTTAATGCATAGTGTCATGCTTAATGCAGTGTCACACTCAACCCTTAGTGTCACACTCAATGCATAGTGTCACACTCAATGCTTAGTGTCACACTCAACCCTTAGTGTCACACTCAATGCTTAGTGTCACACTCAACCCTTAGTGTCACACTCAATGCTTAGTGTCACACTCAACCCTTAGTGTCACACTCAATGCTTAGTGTCACACTCAACCCTTAGTATCACATTCAACCCTTAGGGTCACACTCAACACTTAGTGTCACACTTAATGCATAGTGTCACACTTAACTCTTAGTGTCACACTCAACCCTTAGTGTCACACTCAATGCTTAGTGTCACACTTAACACTTAGTGTCACACTTAACACTTAGTGTCACACTTAACACTTAGTGTCACACTTAACACTTAGTGTCACACTTAACACTTAGTGTCACACTTAACACTTAGTGTCACACTTAACACTTAGTGTCACACTCAATGCTTAGTGTCACACTCAACTGTTAGTGTCACACTTAATGCATAGTGTCACACTTAACTCTTAGTGTCACACTCAACCCTTAGTGTCACACTCAACCCTTAGTGTCACACTCAATGCTTAGTGTCACACTTAACACTTAGTGTCACACTCAACCCTTAGTGTCACGCTTAACACATAGTGTCACACTCAACCCTTAGTATCACACTCAACACTTGTGTCACACTTAACGCTTAGTGTCACGCTTAACACATAGTGTCACATTCAACTCTTAGTGTCACACTCAACCCTTAGTGTCATGCTTAACCCTTAGTGTCACACTCAACCCTTAGTGTCATGCTTAATGCAGAGTGTCACACTCAACACTTAGTATCATGCTTAACACTTAGTGTGACACTCAACCCTTAGTATCACACTCAACCCATAGTGTCACACTCAATGCTTAGTGTCACGCTTAACCCTTAGTGTCACACTCAACCCTTAGTGTCATGCTTAATGCAGAGTGTCACACTCAACACTTAGTATCACACTTAACACTTAGTGTCACACTCAACCCTTAGTATCACACTCAACCCATAGTGTCACACTCAATGCTTAGTGTCACGCTTAACCCTTAGTGTCACACTCAACACTTAGTGTCACAATCAATGTATAGTGTCACGCTTAACCCTTAGTGTCACACTCAACACTTAGTGTCACAGTCAATGTATAGTGTCACGCTTAAACCTTAGTGTCACACTTAACCCTTAGTGTCACGCATAATGGAGAGTGTCACACTTAGTGCTTAGTATCACACAATTTTCTATTCTAATTTTCTATAAGGAAATAAGTATAATAAGATTCTGTACAGATTCTGTACAGATTCTGTACAGAATCTGTACAGAATTTTTCAGGTCTGTAATGCGGAATTCTGCGGAATCCGCACGGAATTTTTGATTCTGTGCGGAATCTGTGCAGAATCTGTACAGACCCAAAAAAACCTCTGCCAAAAAGAAAAAAATCTGTGCAGATTCCGCACAGATTCCGAAAATTCCGTACGGATTCCGCATGGATCCGTACAGAACACCTGGCTAAGTGTAAAGAGCTCCATCATACACATTATACATCCCCCATAATACACATCATATACCCCCATCATACACATCATATACCCCCCCCATCATACACATCATACATCCCCCATCATACACAATGGGGGAATCATAAAAATACCTGAGTACTTAATTGGAAGTTGTATCTGTGTTTTATTTTTGGCAACTGGCTATCGAGGCCACCTGACATGTGCATGTGAGTACTTAAGTATGTAATCACCTGACCTGTGGAAACAAACTATGTGTTCAGAAAGCCAATAAGGCAATGCCCAGCTCACTCTACTTCACAGTGCTGTCACTGTCTCTCTTCCCCCTCTCCTTCCCCATCTCCTTACTATCACCCTCCTAATACCCACCACAACAAAAGCAAAACAAAACCCAATGAACAATGTGCTTCACACTCCCAACCCTATTCCTCCTGCTCTGAGCAGTGACCCTCACAGACCTCAACTCTACTCTGAGAATGGAAGACAGCTTATGCAGTACTTGCTTTACTTATTCTACCATCCCTAAATTATATACTAAAAATCCTACCTACGTTATTTGTAATGGTAAATAGTGTATAGTAGATGTAAATAGATTGTGTATGCTATTTCTAATGCTGTTCATACATTCCCTAAGGTGTGGAGAACCCCCCCATATGGCAATCCATATGGTTACACCTTATTCCAGAAGGGTCTCAAACACTGCGGTGTTGGTACGAGCCTGGTACATGTGCTAAAACATGTGGTTACAAGGAATTTCGGAGTTAATGGCTCTTTCTGTGGTGCACATCAATAGTGCGTGATGGTATTGGTACTGTGCTTGGCTGTTTCACATGCCATTGTCCATGTGGTTTTACACATTTAAGTTATTCTATTATTCAGACCTGGATATCGTAGGCATGAGGCATATTTCTGAAAGCTACTGGCTGAGCAACAGCAGTCCATATGTTCTGATTTAGGGATTTTCCAGAGGGTTCTATGCAACGTCACATGGTCTATTGGACTTGGTGCAGGGAATCATTTGAGATGCACAAGAGCAGTACATTGGCTTCATTGTAAAATAATAATAATTGTAAAAGAAGTAGTGCAATGGCTACTAATAAACCAAAGTAGTGTATTAAATAAGTACAAAGAACTGATGTCCCATATGATATACTTCCAATACCCTTGGTTCGTATTGCTGAGATACTTTGGCTGGCAGCACAGGCCTCAACCTCAGCCCTTGTACTTGTCCCTTAGTAGTGTATTTTGTAGAAAATACTATAGTTGGCAACTCGGAACTCATTCCAACTCTTGTACTCATGGGGTGGTTCCTTGTACAGATTTAAATATGGAAGTTGAATAAAATGAAATAATAATCGAAAAATGAGTGTATATTAAAAGCCGGCATATCACCTCCTTCACTATAATCACACTGAGCTGGGTGGCATGTAGATCAATTATTGACAGATTACCTGGTATACTATAAATGTGCTATCATGCTACACTTATTATAGTGACATGCTGCTGCATTGGAGGCTTGTGACAAAGTCCTTCCTGTGACTTATGGCTTTGGTATGGGCTGAGTTGGGTTGTGGTTTTGGTGGGGGACTTGGGCAGTTTAGGTCAGTTCATTTTGTTCTTTCTTTCATTTCAACTAGGATTTGGGAGGGAGGGAGAGAGAGGGTTATATGAGAGCTGGCTGTGGGGTGTGGAGCAGGGTTTCATTGTTTCTGTATGTTTTGTCATTGTCTCATTATTTCATCTTGTTATTCAATTTGTCTCTCTCATCCTTTCCATCTCATCATTTCAATCTCATTCTTTCTGTCTCTCATTGTTTTCATCTTGTCATTCTGTCTTGTCTCTGTGTTACATACCAAATCCTTCTTACTGGAAACAAACATGAAGATGCCTGGAAGGCATGGAAGAGCTATAATGGAAACCCAAAGTGAGTACAGGTATGAGAAGAAGAGCAGAAGTGCAGAAGTGAACCATGGCTTCAGCTTATGTGCTGTGCTGCCTGGATATCTTCTGGGAATGGTTTGTATTTCACAATGAATGATATTCAATAGAAGAGGACATTTCAGAGTATAGAGAGAGGCGTCACCACTACACTAGGCAGTGGGAGAGAAACCTGAAGGAAACCTGGAGTGGGTTTCAGAACTTAGAGTAGGAAGAATTTGTACAGAGTTGATACAAATACTGAAGACTACTAGTACATCTGGAAGTCTATATATACTAAGTAAAAACCTATGGGTGTGAATGTGGAAGCAGGTAGCTAAGAACAAGTCAAAGAGATAGGTAAGAGAATAGTCTGGGCAAGTGGAGTAGGGGCACAAATGATGTGTTCAGAATGAAGAATAAAGAACTAAACTACATTGGTCATAATGAAACAGATAAGTATGAATGGAAGGGAGGAGTAATGCTACAATGACGTGGTAAGACCATCATAAGAGAAACTATGTATCCAAGATACCTAACAGAAAACCTGATGGGTTCTGGGTATAAACCTGGAGGGGAACATTGGGAAGTATAAACCTGTAGCAGGTTTGTTCTGGGAATGGACCAAGTATGTTGGAAGGTCACATGGGTGCCTTCGGTAATGTTGGCATGATATAGCCAGACATAGATATAATAGTATCCCCCTTTTTGGGCCAAGCCCACAAGGTCATACTGCCTGTGAGAAGATATAACTAAAAATAATATGAGAATCCTATTGATCAGTGAATGTTCTAATAAGAGAGACTGTGCACATCTGGTTCCTTTCTAACCCCCATCATGGATATGAGTGTTACTCCAGTGAATGTGACCCCAGAGGAACTTGCTGCTCTTCCAGTAATTTACACTCCCTCAAGAGGTCTGTACGGATCTGTACGGATCCACACAGAATCCGAAAATTCCGTACGGATTCCGTGCAGATCTGTACAGACCTGTACAGACCTGTATAGATACCATACAGAATTTATATAGTAGCTATTATTATTATTAGAGGTGATTATTCTATATGGATTCCATACATATTCTGCATGGATTCTGTGTGGATTTATGCATTGCTGCCTTGTCACAAATGTCAAGTGTAACCTTAGGTGAAAAGTGTCACACTATACAAAATCCATGATACACTCAATATATAGTATCATTCTCAATGCATAGTATCACACTTAATGCATAGTGTTATGCTTAATGTATAGTGTCACACTCAACACTTAGTGTCACACTTAATGCAGAGTGTCACACTCAATACTTAGTGTCATGCTTAATGTATAGTGTTATGTTTAATGTATAGTGTCACACTTAATGCATAGTGTCATGCTTAATGCATAGTGTCACACTCAACGCTTAGTGTCACACTTAATGCATAGTGTGACACTCAACACTTCGTGTGACACTCAATGCTTAGTGTGACACTCAACACTTAGTGTCACAGCTTAGTGTCACACTCAATGTTTAGTATCACACTCAATGTTTAGTATCACACTCAACACTTAGTGTCACAGCTTAGTGTGACACTCAATGCTTAGTGTGACACTCAACGTTTAGTATCACACTCAACACTTAGTGTCACACTCAATGCTTAGTGTCACACTCAATGCTTAGTGTCACACTCAATGCTTAGTGTCACACTCAATGCTTAGTGTCACACTCAATGCTTAGTGTCACACTCAATGCTTAGTGTCACACTCAACGCTTAGTGTGACACTCAATAATGTATAGTGTCACACTCAACACCTAGTGTCACGCTTATAGTGTCACATTTAACATATAGTGTCACACTCAACACCTAGTATCACACTCAACACCTAGTGTCATGCTTAATGCAGAGTGTCACATGCAAGGAAATAAGTATAATAAAATTCTATACAGATTCTGTACAGAATCTGTACAGAATTTTCAGGTCTGTAATGCGGAATTCTGAGGAATTCTGCGTAATCTGTACAGAATTTTCGGAATCTGTGTGGAATCTGTACAGACCCAAAAAAACCTCTCCCAAAATGAAAAAAATCTGTGCAGATTCCGTGTGGATCCATACAGAACACATGGCTAAGTGTAAAGAGCTCTGCTCTTCTGGCTTTTTGTACAGCCAACCAGCAAGCAGAAACTTCAACTCTGGCCTCCTGGGATAGTTCCAGTAAGCCAAGACCAAAGCCAAGGCCAATAAATCTGGCTCCAAGATGCAATAACAACACATATGTCATGATTCCATCAGCACTGATTCTATCTGTACATTCTGGTAAGGTGGCAAGTGTGGTTGTGCTGCAGATTGAAAATCTGATGGAGATGAGTGTCAGGAGTGGCTTGGAAGTGTTGGGAGAGGTGATTGGTTCTGGGTTGTAGAGCAGGCATTTGGCCTGCACTATGAAGCAAATGATTCTACAAGTTCTGTGAATGTGTATAGTCATGTGACATATTCATGTCATCAAGCTTGAAACAGCATGTCTATGCTATTGTCTCTGCCACCTCAACATGCTCCCTGATGCTCTCCGCCTCCACCCCTTTGCCACAATGCTAACCATATAGTAAACACCAAGACCACCACAAGAATGCTTACAACACTGACTCAAGTAACTGAGAGATCACTCAACAGTGGTGCCTCAAAGTCTAATCATGTCCATATTGACATCTCAACATATTCTCTTTCTCCCCTTATCTTTTAATTCATTTTCTACATTCTATTCCAAACAGACTTGTGTTTGGCTTTACTTACACTCATTTCGCTCTTTTTAGGTGTATTTCTATCTCTTTTACTATATAAATTGTATATGTTGGTATTGAGCAATCCAGTGAAGTTTACCACCTCGAGCTCTCATTTAAGCGTTTCATAATTGTCCTCTGTTGCTGTCTGCATCGTTCTGCAATGCTCTACTCATGTCAACTCATCGAAACGAACTTCATTTGATCACTCTCATCTCAGAACTTCAACTTGAAGCTCCCTTTGTCTTACGTCGTTCTTCCTCTCAAATTTATTGCTGATTATCATATTTCATCACCTTAGAACCTTTGTTACACTTTTTCCATCTCAACCCTGCCAGACTACCTCTTTTTCATGTGACTCTTCTATTTATATCTTTTCACTTACTCATCTCCCTGACCCCGCCCCCTCTGGTTTGTCATACTATGGGCATGGACTTCTCTTATCTCCTAGGACTTGCTTACTGATACGCTGTGCATTACTGTGCATTCTATTCTTAGACCTCTGCCGAGTCATGGCAAGTCATGGACTTATTTATAGTTACATACCTCTCTGCAAACGGACCATGCTTCTTTTGTATAAATAGCTCATGTATTCCGATCAAGCTTCTTCAGCTTGATCTTAGTTTAGCTATCATCCAATATAGCTGGCTAATCCCCTCTATCCTCTTTGAGAACTCCTCAGACCCAGAACACCACTACTTCATATCTGCTCTTCAAGTGTAACTGTGAAGACACTGCTAAGTCCATTAGTGTATAACTTACATTATAACTGTTTAGACTTCGACTTCGTCATACAATCTATGAGTGTAGTGACAAGTCACATGATTATTATATCACAAGACCAGAAGACACCACAAGACCAGCTCAGATCGTAACAACCTTACACTGGACGGACATGCCAGCAACTCGCATTTCTTTGCATAGGAACCTTCAACCATGAGTTTCCCTCTTCAGGGTATGAGGTGGAATGTAGCAAGAACATTAAGGAAGGTACAGGAACAACTCAGGGAGGTTCTGAGAAGATTGAGGAGAAATCAGGAGGTGTCAGCTTGAAAAATCTGGAACACAATGTTATATTTCATGTTTAAGATGTACAAAACCCCTCCCCCCCCCTCCTCCTTCCATATATAGATATATTACATAATTAATGTGCCAGCTTTCACTTCTTTTGATCTAATGCAACTCGATACCCAGCAGTTTTCTTGCACTTGTCATCACAAAACCAAGCCTCAGTAGGTCTTTCTACCAATCCTCAACATGTAAGGTGATACTAGTAAAAGATTAGAACAATAATACATCAGAATTAGCCATTAGAAATGCTTACTGCAAGGTTGCAGCCAGGTGCACTACATTGCAAGAGTTCTTGCGATGAAACTTCATCCCCACATTCAATATCTGCACAAACCATCTGGTCTTCATCCATTACTATTAATGTTCTTTTTCTTTTTGGTCTTGAGGATGAACTTTCTATAAAAAGGTAAGTCTTTTTGCAATAACCAATGCTACTAATTTACTACCTTCAGCACGAGTTTCATTTGTTGTGGTTTCAGTGCTGGGTTGCACTGTGGTTTGGTTCTCCTCAGTATCTTCACTGTCTGATTCATCACTATGATCTATTTCATCAGGATCTTCTTCAATTTCATCCTCTTTTTCAGCACCATAATCATCTCTTGTTTCAAGCGATGAGTTTAATTGTTTTGATTCATGAATAGAAGTTATAATCTGACTTACTCCAGCAGCATCCTTGTACTATATCCTTCAGAGATCATCAAGTTTCTGAGTTGGAGTTTCTTCTTTTTAGAAACATGAGGCTTTGAAAGATAAGCAGCTTTCATTAATGTTACCTCTCATTCAGAGATATTGTAAAATCTCATATAATTCTGGACCATTGCTGTTGGATGGGCAGATAGGATATGCAACTGCAAGTTATATTTCCAAACAGCAGGTGCACCATCTGGACAGATGTCACATTTTATTGGATAGTTAGTGCAAGGTGAGTGATCTGTGTGTTTAGCAGCTTGCTTTAAGTGGAATTTATGCAGATTTGTGCACTTTGACTTATCCATAGATATTTGCATTGTATTTCCTTTGTTGAAAAGATGGATAACACAACCATTTGTTGAACTCAAGCACAACCCACATGCATTGTTAATATCATGGAGTCAAACATCATGAAGTATATGTACTCCCATGTGCTTAAGAAGTTCTGGTGCACTGAGGTTGGCAGTATCAAAATTAGGGCAATACCTGCATGTTCTGGTGTTGGGTTCTCTGCCAAAGTTTGGACTATCAGCTTCACATGCGAAGCAAGCACCTGCTCTAAGGTAAGTAACCATTGAGTGTAATTAATATTAGTGACATACCTCCTTGTGTGTGATAGGGATATGAATCACTTAGATTAATTACTGGAAGCTCATCAACTTCTGTCTGGATGTGTTCATGAATAAGGGCTGTGAAGCCACACAATTTGGAGGTTTGAAAAATGTAAGTATTCATTCCTTTGTTATGACCTCTTGATGCAGGCATTAACACAGGATCGATGACCTCAAACCAATGACCTTCAGCTTCATGGAAGCTTGCCTGGTGTTCAAAGTTACCAATCCATTCCCAATCTGGTCCATCTGGCTGCTGGGAGGTATCTCTCAGTGCAAGTTTCATTATTTGTGCATGAATTTTAACATTTGGCTCATGCAAAAGACTAGTTGAAATAGATCTGACATCATTATGTCCATGCCGAATCCCTTTAACCTGTACAACAGCCAAAAAAGTGAAATTTGTGCATTGCACAAGTGTAATAGCAGGGTCCTCAACTGCCAATCCTAGCTGATCACCTCCATTACCAGCTGAAGCATAAACTTCATCAAGACTTCGCAAGTCATTAAATTGTGAGTAACCATGTACATGCTTTAGACAATCCTTTGAGTCTATAATTGAAAATGGATTAGAGTAGAGATGTGTCATGGATGCTTTATGGATTTTCTTCAGTTGGGAATCTGTGGTAGATTTGACATATACCCAAGGTTCATGTTTCTGACATTGCATGTCCTCATTATTTTCAGCCTCTGCAATTCCTGCTAAGTCATTGATGTCTGGTTCCAGATCTAAGTTGTCAAGTGTAGCTGCCAATGACCCCATGTCATTTTGATTGGGCATGTCTGCTTCTTCTTTGGATTCAGCTGCATTTACTTTTCCATTAACCAGAACCACTTTTCCATCACCAAATGGACACAAAATATCATAACTCCAGTTTCTTCCATCATTTCAAATGGAACCAGTACCCCAGCATAAGTAAGAATATCTTCTGCTTTCCATCGACCTTCTTTCCAGCATGCTTCAAGTACAACATTCTGAACATCAACATTCCCCTTCCATGTTCTGGGACTGATGTGATCTTATCCACTCATAATGCTCTCAGGATTTTCAGACAGTGGTTTTAAATTAAGCCTTTGTGAATTAGCTCCTCAGTCTGGATGCTCCTCTAGTATATTGATGCACTGAACAGCTCCATTGATGTGAATTGTCAACTGTAGTTGATCTGCATTTGTGTCACCTCCCACCATTGTGCAGACCTTTCCAAAAACTTTCTCAAGGCCATCAGTTCCAAGTAGTGTAATCCAGAACTGGCCTGATGGATTGTCAATTTGAACTTTGCCGACTCCACAGTATACATTTTTAATCATTGATTCAACATCAAAGTAGAGTTGCACTGGAATGAAATCCCCCTTGTTAATGTGATAGAGAGCAAGGATGAGGTGTGCCACAGCACTCAAATATGCGAGCTGTTGATCAAGACAAAGCTCAACATTGAGGTATGCTTGTAGAAGAAAAAAGTACACTTTTCCTAAAAGTCAGAGAACATGATGAGTAGCCACAACACTTGGATGGGCATTAGAATCACATTCTGGAAGAGATGCTATTGCATGCAATAACTTCATCATTAAAACAACATCTTGCTTGTCATTTGGCATTAAAATTGAATTAACTGTTGGTGAAGAAATACCAAGAGAAAGCAGATGTCCATGGAGAATTTCCACTGTAGTCAGAACACCATCAATAGAAAATCTTCTTTGCTGAAGGTCTGTATTTTGAAAATGCTTCAAGACATGTTTCCAGTCAAAGTCACATGTTATTTCATCTGGGACACAAAGCATATTAAATAGTGGTAGTGGCAATAATATTCCATGCAACCTGCTGTTGGGAGAAGGCCTGTCCTTAAGGGTGATTGAAATAAGTGAAGCATGCCTATGTGCATCACCATCTGATGCAATACAGTAAAGATGTTGATCAGCACTGAGACCAGATTTAAGTATTGCTGAAGCACTCTGCAAGAGATGCCTTTGCTCTTTTACTGTTTCTTGCTTGCAACTGCCACTGATAACAAATGGCTTTGCTGCATATTCTAATGGCACATTGGATAAAATAGAACAAGCAATTACAGTTGCCTATTTTTTTCTTCAGAAAAAGCAATAGCATAAGGTAAATAGACTTACTTCAGTTGCCAGATGTATTTCCTTCTTCTTTAGACAATCTAGAATGATATCTGCTTGATACTCTGAGTGGAACTCCAATGAACATTTGCTTCCATGTTCATGACACACACCTAAAATCATATTAGATCTGGGATCCCACTGCAAATGCTCCTGAATTTTAATCTCGTCAATTTGCATGACCACACCAACCTTGATATTTCCAGAAACACTCTGTTCTCTAGGATATATGCATTGAATATTTGATGACATCTCCAGTACAGTTGGGAATTGAGCAGATGACTGCAATGGGTTGTTACTATGTGTGATTTTGTTGCATTTATTGAGGGTAATGTTGGAATATGAGAAACAACCATATTCAAATGTCTCAATGATCCCTGCTCACACCACTATATGTTTCATGTATGTCTTCCATTTTATTCTATGCCACCTAACTATGCCTTTTATGTACTACATATTTTGTATTTAAATTTGTACATTACATTGTTTACCATGTGCGTTTACCCCCACAATATACATCATCACACGAATTTATTAGAGCCTTCAACAGGTAAACCAAAGGTACACTGGGAAATAGTTGCAGCAGATCAACCACCAAGTTTATAAATAAGGAATGTACACTGAAAATCAGCTTTGTCATATCTGCAAGGTTGGTAAAGTCCATGAGCAGCACAATCAACATCTTCAAGCATTGAATAAACACTTCACCCCTCTCAATATGCCCTTCCCATTAGTTGGTGAATGCGAGGAATATCTTCACTCCCAATAGCCATTGAAAGGTGCTTCCAAGCCTGTAGCTGTTCATTGTGAACATTAATTTTGTGAGCCATGTTGAGTGAATTCAACTTTAGCTGGTTAATCTGTGCAGACTTCTTCTTCAAGGCTGAGTACATTTGTGCAATAGTTAGGTAGGCCCAAGGTTTCAATTCAGGAGCACCATCAAGTAGTCAAAATTGTATTCCTGCCACAATATTGTGATTATGGATTTGCAAACATGAGAGACAAGGATCCTTTGCAGAGTTTCCCACTCTGGAGCAGGAAAGGGAATGTAAAATTAAATTTTCATGTTCAATAAAGACATTCCAAGGAAGATCTCTTGTTGTGTGTACCAAAAACAGATAAGATGAAAAAGGATTATGATCAGTAGGAAGTATGAGCTTGTATCCTGGGCAATTATTTGTGGATACCAATTTGCAATGACATTCATTTTCACATACATGAAATGAGAGTGGATTAGTAGTATAATCTGGTGCATCTACATCAATTATTGCCTCATTACATCCATTTATGGAATGACTGGGAGTAAGGGGCCCTGATAGTGTTGTACTAGAAAGTACTGTCGGCCTTGGTACAGACTTCTGTCCACTAAGTACCACTGCATCTTGTTTGCTACACTTCTCAAAGAAACTGGAAATTAAGTGTGTGGTTGATTTGGCAGTGGCAATTTGGTGATGTGAATTGCCTTCTATATGATTGTTCCAATTTCCATCACCACCAAGTCCTATATGAACATTAATTCCACATGAATCACAAAAGCATGTGGAGTCCTTAGTAAATTGAGTAGACTGTATAATAATAGATCAAAATCATAAATTACTTAGATAATGTGGGGCACTTACCATCTTTTTCTTTGATTTACTAGTCATCATCTTCAGTGATCTAAGAAGTTGCTAAGTAGCAAGTAGGCATAGTATGTGACTGTGTGCAATTAAATACTGCAAGTTGGTGCATTGTCCAAGTATTATCTATGTAGAAATACCATATTTATCAATATTGAGCTTCGACTCTTTCATTATTATACACTCTTGACTTATAATCAGCCAAAGCGGGTCATAAAGATGGTCAATCTGGCTTGAGAACAATAAAATTCTGGTCATATATGACCACACATAATTACACATTGTTTTGCATTTAAGGTAGCCCATTGCAACCTCTCCCCCCCATGGGTGTGTCTCAGAATTTGCTGACAGATACCTCTTGGGAGAAATAGTTCAAACATATGGTGTTTTGCACTTATTATAGGGAGCATGGTTCTGACTGCTATCGCCTTAAAGAGGCCAATAGGTGAGTAAATCACAATTATCAATCTATAGCATTTATGAGAACTCTCTTTAGTGCTTGTGTTGCTTGTGGAATTGCTAAGGCCAAGTGTTCCCTTAGCAAATGAGGCCGGAGCAAAGCCACAGTGAGTTCCATTCCATTCAAGCATTTGGAATGCTCAGATAGTCACATGGGTCCTCCATCTGTTGCACCTCTTGCCAGTCATACTGTCAAAGCCTTAAGTGAGCTCAGATCGACAGGATGGATGATAAGTTCCTTCATCCTTTATTTGCAATAGTGGGTCCATTGTTCCACTCCTCTAGTGCAAATGATTCTGCTAATCTTGTGTCCCTATCCACTTTCATGAATGTTGCAACATTCATCCTTAGTGTGATGCAACTGCAGAATGACACTATCATCTCTCAGCAAAGGGAGATGATCACTCAACTTGGAAACCTTGCCAATACCAATTGCCAGGTGGTAGGCAAACTCAGTAAGCTATATGTGTTCTGGGACTCCATGCTTGAAAAAGACATGGAGTATGAATAGGAGTGTAAGGTTGGATGAAGTGCATGTGGTATGAGTGGAAATGAAGATAGACTATTTGGAGAAATGATCCACAATAACAAGTATAGAATCATACTTGGAAGCTGATGATTTTGGAAGTTGATCTATGAAATCCATAGATATCAAGTGCCATGGGTGTCCAGGAACCAGAAGTTGTTTCAGGGTTCTGTATGGGTAGTGGTGCTGTGGTTTAGAATGCATGCAAGTATTACAAGACTTACAATAGTCCTTTACAAATGTCTGTATAAGCAGCCAAATATATTTGCATTGAATTAGTTCAAGGGTCTTGTTCTGTCCAAGGTGTCCTGAAAGCAGATGGTTGTGTTTGTACTGTAAAACCCAAAGCCAAAGGGTTTCAGAGTCTGGAACATAGATCTAGTTGTCTAGATGGAGGAATCCATCTAGGGTTACAGTCCAACAATTCTTGGGAGTCCACATTCAGATAACTGCAACTAGGTCATTAAGGAGAGCTGATAATATATCAGTATGTAACTGTTCAATGTCCATAATGATACTAGCATGAAGAGTGGGTACAATAAATGAGGTTGCTCAGCACTAGTACTAACAACTATTGTCATACTTCATACATTTACTTCATACAACTTCAGTCTGCACTTCATAGTACCTTCACTTCATTGTAGCTGTTACTTTGCTGTTTGACTTCAGCTTCACACTTGATACAGTCATTACTTCATCATTGTACTTCCACTTCACATACTTCCAGTCTGCACTTCATACTCTCTTCACTTCATTGCAATTGTTACTTCACCATTTGACTTCAGTTTCACACTTGTTGCAGTCATTACTTCATTATTGTACTTCCACTTTGCCCAGTTCCAGTTTGCACTTCATACTCTCTTCATTTCATTGCAATTATTACTTCACCATTTCACTTCAGCTTCACACTTGTTGCAGTCATTACTTCATTGTACTTCCACTTCACCCAGTTCCAGTTTGCACTTCATACTTCCTTTACTTCATTGCTGTTGTTACTTTACCATTTCATTTCAGCTTCACCCAGTTCCAGTCTGCACTTCATACTTTCTTCACTTCATTGCAGTTGTTACTTAATCATTTCACTTCACCTTCACATTTGTTGCAGTCATTACTTCATCATAGTACTTCCACTTCATGTACTTCCAGTTTGCACTTCATATTTTCATTGCTTCATTGCAGTTGTTACTTCATTATAGTACTTCCACTTCACATACTTCCAGTCTACACTTCATGTTTTCTTCACTCTGTTGCAGTTGTTACTTCACTGTTTGACTTCAGCTTCACACTTGATGCAGTTATTACTTCCAGTGTTGGCATGGTCAGTCAATGGAGGTCCAAATGGTCTGATTATGTCATGCACCATCTGACCTATAGACAGGATTGCAAAGGGTCTATAGTTACAATCATTCCCACACTATTCATAACCCAGGAATTAAAGTGCTGAGTAACACCACATTTAACACTCAGTCCGTCACTTAGTAATATAATTTGGTCTCTTCCATTGACCAGTCAGTGATTGATCTGTCAACCATCAATCATTGACTCAGACCCTCTTGATGGATGGGGTCAGATCCTGTCAATGACAACACTGATTACTTCATCATAGTATTTCTACTTCACACAGTTCCAGTCTGCACTTCACACTTTTCTTACTTTATTACTGCTGTTACTTCACTGTTTCACTTCAGCTTCACACTTCTTGCAGTCATTACCTCATCATTGTATTTTCACTTCACATACTTCCAGTCTGCACTTCATACATTTCTTACTTCATTGCAGCTGTTACTTCACTGGTTGACTTTGGCTTCACACTTGATGCAATTGTTACTTCATTGTAGTATTTCTAATTCACATACTTCCAGTCTGCACTTCATACTTCCTTCACTTTATTGCAGCTGTTACTTCGCTGTTTGACAACAATCATTAATTACTACTAATTGTCATATTTCTCACATATCTCACACATTTCCCACGTGTGACACATGTCACATATGTCACATTCTGCATGCTTGTTACACACACTACATATGTTACATTTGTCATGTTTTAAACAGTTGTCACAAATGTCATATATGCTACTTTTTTATGACCCTTCTGTCATGTATATCACATATGTCACATCTTCAAATATGTCACATTGTACTCATATGTGACACATGTGACACCTATTACATTCTTGCATATATCACACTTTACTCATATATCACACATGTCACACTTCATTCTTTCATGTGCATTACTATTTATATGACAAAAGTACTTTACTACTTTAAGAGAATCTGTTTACTTGTACTATGTTGAATTTAATATTCATAGCACTAGGCAGAAATTACATTTCTTCAATACCATTTCATGACAATCACAATGCTGTTTTAATTAGATAGTCAGATTTCTCTTATCTATATCAGTTCTAATTTAGTTGTTAAATATATGTCAGACAGTAATGAAGAGGCAGCCAGCTGCCAAAGTCATTCACACTCAGATTCTAGTCAGCTTCACCTGAAAGTTACCCATAGTAGACATAGCTGGACTTGGCTTCTAATTTTGTCTAACCTTCTTCAGTCATCATCTGTTCTATTTCCAACAATTCCCACTAATGTTTTCACACCCTAACTAAGTAGCTTCAACCATAATATGAGTTTGACTTTTGAAACAGTCTTGACAATATCATCCTCTTGCCACATATCATATTTCATTCTGTCCTTTAATTACATGTTCAGTAATCTAGTCGAGTATGTTGTCACATCTATATCTTCCATTCAATTATTCCTTCTATTGACACATCATCTATCTCTTTTTTACACTCCCTATAACTCAATCAAATGCCTTATGCCTAAATGTCTGTCTCAGTGCATTCCATTATCATGACATCTGTTATGATATTCTATTATCACACTACCATAGTCTTCATTCTGGTTGCATATCATTATTACTTCTATTATAACTTTTCAATACCTTATTCCTGTTGTTATTCTCAGCTAGTACACTTTATATACTTATATTGGGATGCTAAATTACAACATAACATTAGGTCAGACAATAATACATGTAATAATTGGAAAGAGTGATATGTGATAATTGATGGTGAACATATTGCATTGTTAAGGTTGGTACTATCATCCTCTCTAGGTTACAGAGATAACACTTCTTTAAAGTGAGCCTGGACTGTATCACATGTGTGAAGTATGCAACATTGTGACATTGTGACAAATTTGTGAAACATGACAATTAGTAGTAATTAATGATTGTTGTCAATCAGTGAAGTAACAGCTGCAATGAAGTGAAGGAAGTATGAAGTGAAGACTGGAAGTATGTGAAGTGGAATTACTATGATGAAGTAACAACTGCAACAAGTGTGAAGCTGAGGTGAAATGGTAAAGTAATAACTGAAATGAAGTGAAGGAAGTATGAAGTGCAGACTGGCAGTATGTGAAGTGGAAGTACTATGATGAAGTAACAACTGCAATGAAGTGAAGAAAATATGAAGTGCAGACTGGAAGTACATGAAGTAGAAGTACTATAATGAAGTAATGACTGCAACAAGTATGAAGCCAAAGCAAAACGACAAAGCAACAACCACAACAAAGCGAAGAGAGCACAAAGTGCAGACTGGAACTGGGTGAAGTGGAAGTACAATGATGAAGTAATGACTGCAACAAATGTAAAGCTGAAGTGAAATGGTGAAGTAGCAATTGCAATGAAGTGAAGAGAGTATGAAGTGCAGACTGGAAGTATGTGAAGTGTAAGTATAATGATGAAGTAATGACTGTATCAAGTGTGAAGCTAAAGTCAAACAGTGAAGTAACAGCTACAATGAAGTGAAGGTACTATGAAGTGCAGACTGAAGTTGTATGAAGTAAATGTATGAAGTATTGATAGCAGTGCAATTGAAGTAGCTTCATATTTTTGCAACTATACATCACCAAGCAATTTTACTGCAGTTGCAGTTGAAGTATGACAATAGTTGTCAGCACCCCTCTGCTCGGAGAGAAGTGATGAGCTGTTCCTGGGTGAATACTTGACAATAGTTGTGTGGATTGACCTTAGCATAGTCACTATCCCTCTCTTTAGGGTAGACATCCCATCATATAGTCAGTGTGTCTGGCTTCACCCTGAGTATTCCAGGTTGAAAGTGGATAACTAGATTAAACTGGGAAAGATACTCAGACCATTGTGGAGGGAGTAGTTGGTATACTGGTATAACCCAGTATTATACTTATAATTCGACTTACTTCGTTTCTTTTATCTTTTATCCTTTATTTCTTATTTCTGTCTACTCTAACTTACTACTGTTACATTTCTACCTTATTATTTTTACTCTAAAACGGGCGGCGCAAGCAGTACGTTTGGTGTTCTGCGATTTCGTTCCCTGAAGTGGACTTAGAAACGCGACGCGGCTTATCCAAACATTGGGAAGCCGATGCCAAACAACACATGACGCGCGTATGCGCTGTCGCGTCTCGCCTACGCTACAACGTGTTCTACTTACTGCTTTCCACATTACATCTCTGCTTTTACCTCTCCTCGTGTTATCTAGGCTCCCGGTGTGTGGCCATAAGGCCTTTATGGACAAACGTTCGGGTTCTCTGGGCATTGTGCGCCCCTCGGAAGGTTCAAGACACAAGGGCTTAGGGTTACACGCCCTCTCAAGACCCCTTTTCCATCCTTATGCCTCTCGTTTCATCCTCAAGACCGACGCTTCGCATGCAGAGATACGGTGACCGGGTGTTTACCGTCATCGTTCGATGCTCCGATTGGTGGAAGGACAGGGAGTTGGGTCGAGATGTTGGGTTTATATTATTCCGTTCGTTATTTCAATTTTCTTTCGATCATTCTTTTTTTTTCTTTTCTTTATCCGTTATCGTCACCCTCGTTTTTCCGCTACAATACTGTCTAGACTTTCCTTCTCTTTCTTCCACTTCCGATGTTCTGACTACCGATGTCCGACGATCGAGCACCCCGCCACCAACCACGCGTTGTCGAGCGTGCAGCCTAGTCCCCTGCACGGCTACTTTGGGGAGAGTAGCCTATTTTCATCTCCAACGTTGTGTGTTCGGTGGTAGCATCAAGAGAGAGTCGCCGTCGTTGTGAATCGGTTCAAGGAGTACTGGGAGTGGAAGGTAGTTTTGTTCATTCTTGATGATTTAAACATGGTCTCTCTTCCATTACTATACATCCGTTACCTTACCTTTTCTCTTTCCGTTGCTATAATTCTTTCTCTGCTTTCTATTTCACATAGTTTCGTGTACCTTTTCATTTCCTGGGCAATGGCGACGTGAGAGCACGCATGCGCTATCCCGTCATTATTGCTGCCCATGTATATATCCTAGGTTTTACCTAAGGAGAAATCTTACCTCCCTTTACTGGCTTCACTCTGCGCGCGCCCATTGAGTCTCTGAGTAGTATAGTCATCAGGAAGTGTCAAACTCCAAACTATAAGCTAAGTTCTTGTTATCGTCTCTAGCTACTGACTACTCTGTTCTAGGGTTATTGTAGTTATTTGTTCTAGTCAGGTGTGACGCTCACTACGCGTCTTCGAGTTGTCTCCTCCACACCATTGGGCTTGTCATTGGGATAAGATCTTGGTTGTGGGAAAGTATTCCAAGTTCTTGTGGTCTGTGATGACATCAATGGGTGAACCAGAACCTTCCAGGTAATTACACCAGACTTGGAATGCTTTGAAGATAGCAAGCAATTCCTTGTCATAGGTGTCATAGTTTAACTCAGGAGGTGTAAAGGTCAGCAATAGGGTGAATCTCACCATCATCCAAAACTATAGACAGGATCACAGCCAGTGTGTAGTCTGAAGCATCGGTTTCCATGATGAGCTACTTGTCAGGAACTCAATGGGTAAGGATGGATGCCAATGTGAAAGTGTCCTTAAGTTCAGTAATAGTAGAACAGCACTTTTCCAAGAAGTTCCACAGATTACCCTTCTGAGTAAGGCAGGTGAGTGGAACAACTATGCAACTATGTCAGAATAGTTATATATAAAATGCCAATAGAAATTAGTGAACTCAAGGAAAGATTGAATGTCTTTTACTTTCCTTGGTTCAGGCCAATCTTGAATAGTCTTCACCTTTGTTTGAGACATGGTGAGACCATTTGGCAATAGTATATATCTGAGGTATTCCACAGATTCTGAGTGGAACTCACACTTATCTGTGCACATGTACAACCCATGCTTCTGGAGTCAACACAAGACTTCCTTGACATGGTGGTGATGTTGCACAAGATTATCAGAGTATATTAGGATGTCATCCAAATAAACTATGATGCACACATCAAGAAGGTCCTTGAATATGTCATTCATGAAGCATTGGAAACCTGCAGATGTGTTGGAAAGTCTGAAGGGCATAACTAGCCATTCAAAGGATCCATAGCAAGTCTGGAAAGTGGTTTTCCATTCATTGTTCTCAGCAATGCAGACCAGATGGTATGCACAGGTCAATCTTGGTATAGATACAGGTATGATGGTGTTATATCTGTGTCCAGATACATCGTGCCGACATTACTGAATGTTCCCATGTGACCTTCCAAAACACCTGGTCTGTTCCTGGAACATACCTACTATGGGTTTACACTTCCTGATGTTCCCAGGCAGGAACATACCCGGAACCCGTCGGGTTCTCTATAGGGTATCCTGGATACGTTGTTTCTCTTATGATGGCCTCACCACATCATCATTATATTACTCCTCTCTTCCATTCCTACTTATATGTTTCATTATGGCCTTTGTAGATTAGTTCCTTATTCTTCATTCTGAGTGTGTCATTTGCACCCCTACTCTGCTTTGCCCAGACTTCATTTCCTACTTACTCCTTTGACTTACTCTTTCTATTATACTTCTACATTCGTACATACAGGTTCCTACTTAGTATAAGTAGTCTTCAGTATTCATATAACCTCATACACTTCTTCCTACTCATAAGTTCCAAAACCCGCTACCTAGTGTAGTGGCAAAGCCTCATCTTATACTCTGGAATGTCTTCCTTTGTTGTATATTGTCTTCCTCAAAATATGAACCATTCCCTGGGGATATCCAGGCAGCACAGCACATAAGCTGAAGCCATGGTTCTTTCCCGCACTCCCACCATTAGTGTCAGCCAATATTTTCAAAAAAGCCTAGGATAATTGATTGCCTCAATCATGCAAGCCAGGCTTTTTTTGAGTGCCTATCTTTGCATGGGTATTAGTCATTTAGTGATCAAAAATAATCATTGGTTTATTCTAATTGAATATTACTACTAATCTATTGGTGATCATAAACAATCATAGGTTCATTCTAATTGAATATTACTATTAATCTATTGGTGATCATAAACAATCATTGGTTCATTCTAGTTGAATATTACTATTAATTTATTGATAATCATAAACAATCATTGGCTCAATCCAATTGAATACTACTACTAATCTATTAGTGATCATAAACAATCATAAAGAATACTAATTGGGTATTGCATCAGTTGGTCACACTGTTTGAGCATGTCACATGTGTCACAGATTTGTGTGCATCACACTACTTTCCTGCACCTCACAGATTTCAAGCGGATCACTATTTTCCTGCGCTTCACATTACTTTCCCATGCCTGGAATATTTCTCGCACGTCACATTTGTCACAGTTTCATGCCACAGGTTCGCACGCTTCGATATTTCCTGCGCTTCCCATTACTTTCCCGTGCTTCACACTACTTTCCTGCGATGTACACATTTCTCGCATGTAACAATTTTCAGGCATGTCACGCTATTCACACGTGTCACATTATTTACACGCGCGTCACGCTATTCGCACACGTCACATTATTCACACGTGTCACGCTATTCATGCGCGTCACACTATTTACACACTATTCACATGTGTCACGCTATTCATGCATGTCATGCCATTCATGCGTGTCACGCTATGCACACGTGTCACATTATTTACACATGCGTCACGCTGTTCATGCACGTCACGCTGTTCATGCATGTCACACTATGCATATGTGTCACACTATTTACACACCTGTCCTGCTGTTCATGTGTGTCATGCTGTTCATGTGCATCACAATATTCATGCATGACATGCTATTCACATGTGTCACACTGTGTTGGAATACGAGAGACAACCATATTCAAATGTCTCAATGATCCCCACTTGCGCCACTATGTTTCACTTGTATGTTTCCATTTTATTCTATGACATTATGCTATTCCTTTTATATGCTACATGTTTTGTATTTAAATCTGTATACTACATTGTTTACCATGTGCGTTTACCCCCACAATATACACCATCACCCGATTTTATTAGAGCCTTCAACATAAATGCACGACCTCAGTGTCTTGTTCCACGCCACTACCACTGTTCCCGCGCTTCTCTCTGCCACTGGGGGCCAAATCCCTGTTGTATCATTGCTCGTCGCCGCCGTCGTTGATTTATTGCCGTTGTTTTATCGTCGTTATCATCACTCGTATCGTATTTGCTGCCATGTCGTCAGACACTAAATTTGACAAACTCACCGAGGGAAATTATCAGGAATGGAAAATTTATATGGAGGCGCTACTAACTCGAAAGAGTCTTTTGGAGTATGTTGACGGAACCACAAGACATCCTGGGGGGACTGAAGGTTCTAAAAAGGTTAAGGATTTTTACAGGAGACAGGCTGAGACACGAGCCGAAATTATTCTTCATGTAATGGCTTCCCAACTCATTCACTGCCGCGATTCGGACCCTTACAATATCTGGACTTCCCTCTCCAACATTCATTCGTTCCGCGGTCAGTCCACTATTATTTCACTCCGTCGTCGTTTCCATTGCATTCGCCTCGAACGCTCCGAGACCATGCCCGCCTATATTTCTCGTGTCCACCATCTCGGTTTTTTACTTGAAGAAACTGGAGTCCAGGTTAGTGACGATGAATACATCATTACCATCACTGCAGGACTTCCCCATTCGTATGACCCTTTTTTGATCTCAATCGACACGCTGCCGGATTCGGAATACACACTTGCAAATGTCATTGCATGCCTCAATAATGAATACCAGCACCAACATATGTATTCAACCTCTCCCCATATATCAACCTCTTCCTCTGCGCCTGTTGATGAAGCCATGGCCGTTGTGCCATCATCTTCCAGTTCTTCTTCTCGTCTTAGCCAGATCACCTGCTTCTCATGTGGCAACAAGGGTCACTATCAAATCAATTGCCCATCTCGCACTGCCACCTCCACATGACCTGCCCCACCGACACCCTCTGTCAAAGCTCAGGAACAAGCCGCATTTGCCGAGGGAATTGATACTGATGACGAATTTTAGGCTTCCGGGGGTGTATGTTTCATTTTTCTCTTTTGTTTTATGATCATTGCGCCATTTGCGGGGGTGTGTTGGAATATGAGAGACAACCGTATTCAAATGTCTCAATGATCCCTGCTCGCGCCACTATATTTCACTTGTATGTTTCCATTTTATTCTATGACATTATGCTATTCCTTTTATATGCTACATGTTTTGTATTTAAATCTGTATACTACGTCGTTTACTGTGTGCGTTTACCCCCACAATATACACCATCACCCGATTTTATTAGAGCCTTCAACACACTGTTCATGCACATCACACTATTCACACATCACTCTTTCTTGTGCATCACACTATGTGTTAATGCATATCATGCAGTATTCACATTGTACTTTCATGCCTGTTACTCAACTTTCACTTGTCATGCTATTCACACAAGTTCATGCTGTTGACATGATATGGACTTATCATTCTTATCACTGAATGTGTGATGCATATGAATTATCTCTAATAATGAACAAGTGTCTAAAGCATAGTAAGTATTTAAATGTGTACTATTAAAATTGAAGGGTGTAATACAAATATGACAATTAGAAAGTTATGGAAGTGGAAGTTAACTCTGTATCATGTAGAATGTGTATACAGTTGAAGCTTTGACAGAGTATGAAAATTTGAAATGGCATGATATGAGATGTTTTACAATCAAGTCTGGATATGAGAGATAATGATGATTTTGGAAATATTAACAACTAGACAAAAAAAGATATGTGATGAAAGAATCACATGTGGATACAAAATATAAAAGAATGGTAAACATATGTGATTTCACAAGTTATTACATGACTATGTTTCTTGCATCAGACTATTGGTTATTCTAATATCTTCAACACATATTATTGAGGCACATATCTGCTTACTATATATGACTACACAACAGTTTTCTTTCTTTTATTAAGACAGAGAGTTAATGAAAATGACCATCACTCCTATTGATATTGTGTCACAATCAGTTTCACTTCTGTGCTGCTATATGTATTCACTTCTATGACATGTAATGTATGGTTCTTTTAATAATCATATACATTTCTGAGCATAATGTCCATATCATGTTAACAGCATGACAAGTGAAAGTTGAGTAACAGGCATGAAAGTACAATGTGAATACTGCATGATATGCATTAACACATAGTGTGATGCACAAGAAAGAGTGATGTGTGAATAGTGTGATGTGCATGAACAGTGTGACACATGTGAATAGCATGACATGCATGAATATTGTGATGCACATGAACAGCATGACACATGAACAGCAGGACAGGTGTGTAAATAGTGTGACACATGTGCATAGCATGACACATGGTAATAGCATGAATAGCGTGACATGTGTGAATATCATGACATGTGTGCATAGTGTGATGTGTGAATAGCGTGACATGCCTGAAAATTGTGACACATGAGAAATGTGTACATTGCGGGAAAGTAATGGGAAGCGCAGGAAATACCAAAGTGTGCGAATCTGTGGTGTGAAACTGTGACAAATGTGATGCGCGAGAAATATTCCAGGCGTGGGAAATTAATGTGAAGCGTGGGAAAATAGTGATCCGCTTGAAATCTGTGAGGCGCAGGAAAGTAGTGTGATGCATGTGAACCTATGACACATGTGACATGCTCAAACAGCATGACTAACTGATGCAATACCCAATTAGTATTCTTTATGATTGTTTATGATCACTAATAGATTAGTAGTAGTATTCAATTGGATTGAGCCAATGATTGTTTATGATTATCAATAAATTAATAGTAATATTCAACTAGAATGAACCAATGATTGTTTATGATCACCAATAGATTAATAGTAATATTCAACTAAAATGAACCAATGATTGTTTATGATCACCAATAGATTAATAGTAATATTCAATTAGAATGAACCAATTATTGTTTATGATCACCAATAGATTAGTAGTAATATTCAATTAGAATAAACCAATGATTGTTTTTGATCACCAAATGACTAATACCCATACAAAGATAGGCAATCAATATTCCTAGGCTTTTTTTGAAAATATTGGCTGACACCACTCCTCCCACTCTATGTTTCCATACCCATACTCACTTCAGGTTTCCATTACAGTTCTCCCATGCTCTCTGGGTGTCTTCACATTCATTTCCCAGTAGGAAGGGAATTAGTATGTAACAGATGGGGACTGTCAAGCAAATATGAAATGAGTGGCAAAGGATAACAATCCTTTTTAGAAATAGCATTCAACCTGCAGTAATCCACACAAAGCTGAAGCAATCTGTCCTTCTTGCAGAAAAAAGGAATGGGAGCCCTGTGTGAAGAGCACAAAGGTTGAGTGAATACAATCCAGATATGTTCATTGATGAAATCCCAAAGAGCAGAAAGCTCAGATTGGGAAAGGGAATAGATCCAACCTACAGGAGGTGATGCTCCTTCCTCTAGGTTGATCTTTAAGTCGTAGGGACAGTGAGGGGCAAGTGTATCTGCCTAGGACTTGCTAAATACATTAGCATACTGTCATATCCATGACAATCCCTGAACCATTGGAGTCAACTCTGGGTTTACTCCACTTTTTGTATGTTTCCTCCAGACTATGTATACTTATTATATATCAAACTCTTCCTTACTAATGTTTACTTGTAACTGTTTACTTGCTCCTTCCCTTTAATATTTCTACCTTGTTCTCTGGCCACAGCCATTTTATCTATGACTATAATCAAGAGGCGTACTACTAGTTTACATGTGGTCGCCAAAAGTGATGGCAAGAAACATTTTTCCCACACATAATTTCCCCCCCTCCCTCGAAATATTTCAATGTTATCTTACTCATTTTCAATTGAATCATTACCAAATTTATGTAGACTAAAGATATATGTATTAAATGTAATGTCCAAAAATTAAAATCATGTTGACCCTCCTTTGGCATCTAAGACAGCCTTGACATGCATTGGCATACTTGCAATATGCTGGTCAATTGTCTCCTGTGGTATTGCATCCCAGGCAGATCGTACTGCAGCTCTAAGGCATTCAATGTTTGAAAGGGGATCACCAGAATGAATTATGTGCTTCAAATTGCTCCAGACAGGCTCAATCAGATTAATATCTGGAGAATTTGCAGGGTGGTCCACAAGTGGAATGTCTGCTTTCTTGAACCAAGCTTTGGTGGTCATTGCGACATGGCAAGCAGCTCAATCTTGCTGAAAATCAACCAGCCCTCTCTCTTGTACCACCTCTTCATAAAACTGATGAAGACAACCCTCCAAAACCTGCTCCTGATAGTGCACTGCAGTCATTCCCCCTCCCTTTCCTTTCTGAAATAATACATGCCCATACCATAATTCGAACCGATGACTACTTAAAAGCAGATACTAGACAGTCATCATTGAATTCCTCACCTGGGCGACAAGTTACAAAGATGTGGCCACTTTTGTCATAAAGACAAATATAACACTCATCTGAGAAGATAGTAAACATGAAATCTTCAGCACATAAATCTTTCTATCCTTTGCCCACTTGAACTGAGCAATTCTATGATGTTCTTGAAGATAAGGCTTCTTTCTAGCAACCTGCCAGTAATAGCCATGATGATGCAAACATGTCAAACTGTTGAGACTGATGATTTTGTATGCTGTATCTGGAGGTATGTTTTTGGCATTGGCAGTGTGAATGATCTGATTCACCAGAACATGCTCAATCAGCTGATTCTTCTTGGATTCTGAATGTTCACATTGGGATGTATGTTCTTGAGGCATTTGAAGTAGTAAAGCAAGATGGACATTGAGAAAAATGAGTAACCAGAAGGCACAGAGTGGAAGACACAACACAATCATTATATAATCTGCCATCACATTTGGCAACCATGTGTACTTATGGTCTACATTCTATGGAGTTTACTTACCCCTAGGATGCCACATACCCATGGGCATTATTCCATATGCATTTGGACAAAGTAGTTTACTATATAAACTACTCCTGTAATGTAGATAGACTTCAGTTTTGAATCAACTATGTTTACACCCTTCTCCCACTTGGGCCTTGAGCCAACTCCGCTATTTTGCCACCTACTCCACTTTGTTCTAAATATGGAACTGGAAGTCCAAGGGGTGCAACACACAAGTTGAAGCCAATGTTCCACTACTCCTGTACTTGTTCACTATCTCCATGCACCCTACTAACATGTACAAGTTACTCTGCTACTTAGACTATCTCCTCCAAGGTTCTTGTCACTAGTGGAATAGAACAGGACATGACACATACTCATGATACTCAGAGAGTATGGAAGAGAGATCCAGGGCTTCCTCAGGATTGAGGGAAGCAGAGGAAGCAACAGTACCAAGCTGTAGGCAACGTCATGGGTAACCCATGGGTGTCTCGAGCTCGACCCGTACCTGTACCCACGTCAACCTGTACCCATTCCCACGGGTATGGGTTCCCATGAGTTTTAAGTACTTATTTTAGAATTAGAATAAACATATGTCGAATTAATTTGTATCACTTGAAGCAAATGTACGATAATTTTTTGTAATGGCTTATTTTATACTTAAACGGTACTAGTATTAGTATGCAAGCATATGTGAACATTGCGTGAAAATGGCCGCTTTTATTGTACTATCTCCAAAAATAGGAAATTTGGAATGCTTATTTCGTAGTATTTGAAGCAGATACGCGAACGTTGTGTATAATAGCTCATTTTGTAGTTATACAATACGGGTATTAGTACACGAGTATGCAAGAGAAGTGAGTCAAAATTGCTGCTTGTATTGTACTATCTCCAGTATATAAAAGATATAGAATATCTATTTCATAGTACTTGAACAAGATGTGCCAATATAGTTTATAATAGCTCATTTCGTACATAGACAACATGGGTATAATTGCATGAAAGTATGAGAGACTAGCATGAACACTGCTTGTTGTGTTGTACCATCTTCAAAATATAGGAAATTCTACATAACATAGAAGAATATTAAATAAACATTGTCTCAGGTCCAATACACAGTTATATGGAACAGGTACTATATTGCATGTAACCAGTACATAATAGTGCGATATTTCTGTTGAAATACAAAGGGAGCGAGTGTGATATAGAGGGGAATCCTAATTTCTGTGTACTGGGGAAGAGGTAGACAATATTATTTATAGAACCAGAACGAGTCGGCTATAAATTGTGTATGTAGGGTCGTTAGGAACGTGCAGAAACGCACTATCTGTATCCGAAATATCGAAGAGATGCAAAAAGAATTGGAGTAGTAATGTTAGTTTGAATGAATTACATTAGGTATATCATTTATGGTCAACCCCGCGAGCTGAACAAAATTCAAAACCGAGGTTTTTCTCTAAGCACAAACACTATCTAGGTTAATATATACTATGTACTTATTCATTATTATTATAGTGCTTGTAAAATCTTCCTTTCAGTCATTTTTATTCAATAAACTGTCTACGGGTACCTGCGGGTTACGGGTCTCGAAGACCTGACCCATACCTGTACCCGCCGGTACCCTTACCCGTGACCCGTGCGGGTATGGCGTACCCATGCATTTGCCTACCAAGCTGGATATGGAAAATCTGTGCTCCCTCTAAATTGTATGCACACAAGAAGGCAGCACTGTTTATTAGCAAAATGCTGGGAGGACTTGTGGGCAGAGACTTATCAGAAGTGACTGGAGATGGATCCTCAGAAGCAGAACCTGGTTCCAAGGTATCAGATTTGAGTGGATGTTGGTCAGAAGTGACTGGAGTCTGGAATGTTAATGAGCCCAATACCCAGTCAATCAATGGATTGAAGCAGGTGAGCCAATTGTATCCTAGGACTGCAGAACACATGGAATCAAGAGGTGTCACATAGAGTTCAACTGTTATACATTCACTGGTAGGGAATAGTACAGGGAGTGTAATGAACTCAGTTATAACATAATTGGTGGTGCCATTGAAGAGTCTAAGAGCAATAGGTGGAGTAGGTGAGGTGGGAATAGCATGTGTCCATATGAAAGATGAATCCATAAAACAATAGGTAGAACCTGAATCAACTAAAGGTATGCATGTTGATAATTGTATGTATGTGTTACTTTATGGCATATTTTATATAGTTGATTGTGCTTGGAACACAGAGTTCACTTAATCTCTTGAAGGCACAATTTTGAATCTGAATGTTACAGTAAGCAATGCAGCATGGAGACAATGTAGTTCCAGAGTCTTGCAGATTTTTGTGTGCACCAGCCAGTGCCAGTGCCACAAAATCACTGTGACATGCTGTTGAGCACTGTCAAGTCCTCCCTTAATGCTCTCCTTTATTAAAGGTTCATAGCTATGTGTCAGGAGCAGTTGAGCATATTGTAGCCTTGTCAAACCAGCACATCATGGCACTTAAAAGTTAGTGTGGTAGTGAAATGCTTTCCTCTGTGGCTAATATTGTGATTGATCATTGTTGGTAACTGGATGACCTCCTGTAAGGATCTGATGTCTGGTCTTGTGTCAATTGTTATATCTCAATTGGATCTTCACACATGCATGTGACCTCCCACAGGCTAGCCTGCAGAGCTGAATGCATGTTTACCTCTGGTTCAGGCATCAACCTGTGAGCCAGGTGTGGGAAATGTGTGCTTCCACAACAAATTCAGTACCAGTTCAGCACCTTCAGCATTCTTTCTACCGTTCTTGAGGTGTTTCTAATTGTAAGTACTTTAAAACATAATTTATTCCTTAAATAAAAAATTCTATTCATTTTTAATATGAATTATGTGTTATTGAATATTGAATGCAGCAAGTACTAATATAATTCAATCATGAAACATGCCTATAGTATATAAGTAGATGATGAGAGAGACAAATTAAGTAAAATAGGAAGTAGGTATCCTGTCATCAAGTGGTTATTATGAGCTAGTAATTGGTGCTTGTGAACTATGAGGCAATGTACTTATTTTTTTTCATAGTCAACTACATTTGTAGCCTGCTATACATGAGGCAGTCATTATTTATTAACATTGAAGACATAAGGCAAGCACTGGCTCAGTTGTTGTTGGCATGCTTCTGAGCTAGTGTGGCACAACCCTGAGCTGGAACAATTTGCTTCCATATATGGTACAGATCCACTATCAAGATATAACAGGGGACTTGTCACGTCCCGTTCTATTCCACTAGGGACAAGAACCTTGGAGGAGATAGTCTAAGAAGCGGAGTAACTTGTACAACATTAGTAAGGTGCATGGAGATAGTGAACAAGTATGGGAGTAGTGGAACATTGGCTTCAACTTGTGTGTTGTGCCCCTTGGACTTCCAGTTCCCTATTTAGAACAAAGCAGAGTAAGTAGCAAGATAGTGGAGTTGGCTCAAGGCCCAAGTGGGAGAAAGGTGTAAACGTAGTTGATTTGAAACTGAAGTCTAATTACATTACAGGAGTAGTTTATATAGTAAACTACTTTGTCCGAATGTGTACGGAGTAATGCCCATGGGTATGTGGCATCCTAGGGATAAGTAAACTCCATGAAATGTAGAATATGGTAAACTAGTAGTATGCCTCTAGATTATAGTCATAGGAGAAATGGCCGCGGCTGGAGAACAAGGTAGTAATATTAAAGGGAAGGAACAAGTAAACATTTACAAGTAAACATTAGTAAGGAGAGTTCGATATATAACAAGTATACATAGTCCGGAGGAAACATACTAAAAGCGGAGTAAACCCAGAGTTGACTCCAATGGTACAGGGATTGTCACAGATATGACAGGACTACAGCAGTGTTGGGCAAGGCATGGCGGTCCATGCCAAACACATCCATACTAATATGGAGATCCACATGGTTGTACACACTATGTAATCGTGTACATGTTGTGGGAGCCTGTCAGAACAGTCATGTGATGCTGATCTAGGCTGTGGGCCGGCTGCCGCATTGTACCATACCATAATACATTGGGCCCTGTATATGCATGAGGCTCGCTGCTGCCACACTGCATTCCCTTGTCCAATTGACATTTCTATTAGATTTGTGCTGAACCCAACTGGAAACCTTGAGTGTTTCAGCAAGGTATTGGTATGTTGTGTTGTTCCGTCTTATTCACATTAAGAACACGACTGATCCATTAATCTAGTACTCATCATTGATCTATCACCGTGCCATTGTTTGTCCTTCATGGACTTTTTCATCTCATTACTATTGTCTTCCATGCTTCTCATTGGTGTAGTCCAAGTGTATATATACAAGATTCAATACAACTTCTTGCTCTACAGACTCGGATACCTGAGTTTCTCACTGCTGTTATGAGGCTCCCACCAGATTCCATAGCTCATCAATATCCACGATCCGAATTTTATGATCATCCAGGCTACAACACAACTCCTCGCGATCTGAATTCGGTTACAGGTGGTGAAACAAAGGTCCCAAAGGTTTATTGCAAGCGTTGCTGGGTAGTTGCATGGCATAGAGAGGTATCACAAGATGATAAAGATATTCAGGAAGGACGTCATCATCAGCCCAGAGCTGATGATGAGATCTTCGCAACACGTATGTTTTTAATTTATTTTTATGACCCCCAGGTTACTAACCGAAATTAGTTTGGGAAATAAAAGCTGCATCACAGAACATCGGGTGGCTGCAAGGGCGAGTGGAGACACTTATTCGTCACTTAAGACACTGTGTAAATCATCCACCTGAAGTCAATAAGAATGCTAAAGATGAACTAGTCATACGTGGATATATGAAAAGCCCGCGCAAACGCGATCACAACATAGCTAACTCAGACAGTATTGGACTGGATCCATGCTTCCATCCTCCACCACTTCCTTTTTTGGCAGGGAACTCATCGTTATCATCATTATCACCACCATCTGCATTCCCAACACCTCCTACCATTGATACCGGCGCAACACATTTATCGCTAGGCCCAGACTCTGCCAATACACTGCAGAGAGCTCTTCTTTTTCAGCAATTACAACAACACAGCCCTGCTCAGTCAGCGCTTTCTAGTCTTCATGGTAGTCCGTTATTGGACTTTAATTCATTATCAGCTGAATCGGTATCTCAATTTATGCAAGGGTCTTCTCGAGATGCTGACAATGGACAAAATTCAAAACGGTGCAGAGTGACTACATCAAAATGAAGCTCAAGTCACATGAGCTTAAATTCTCCAGCTTTGCCAGTTTGGAATACCTCCTTGCAGGATCGCTTTGCAATCCGTGTTGCACGACTTACTGCTTCCTGTGGATTTCCTCTTGTTTGGGTCAAAAATCCAGAGTGGCATGCACTCTGCAATGAGTTTATTCCAGGTTCTGAGCCAATCTCTCGCAAATCCTTGACTAATACATGGATTCCCAAAGCTGTTACAGCTTTTCGTGAGCAAGCAAAGCAAGCTGCTAGAAATTCATCTGGGTACTCATATGCAACTGTTCAGTTTGATGGATATACTGGCGGTAACCATCATCATTTTATTGCTTTCATGATCACAACTAATCTTCGTCGTGTGGGTATTTTTTGTCTCTAATTTTAGCCCCTCCAACTTATCTCTCTAGGTTTTCACTGTTTATGTACATGATGCATCAAATGAGCGGAAGTCAGCCGAAAATTTGAAGAAACTCATTTATTATGTCAAAAATATCATAGAAACAGAGTGGGGTCTCACCGTTGTAGCCCTCATATCAGATGGTTCAGGCGAGTCATCTAAGGCACGAAAAGATATCGTAAAGGAATGTCCAGAGCTTATTGGGCCGGATTGCTATGCCCATCAGGTTTGTAATTCAATTTACTATTTTCGAAGCCTACCATTTATATTATTTTAGATAGCATTGGTCTCAGGCGACTATTTCTGACATGATGCTACCTCTCCCCTTCTTGTAAATTCAGATAAGGCCAGTAATTTAATAACTTGGCTGAGGAGCAAAACACTTTTGCTGTCTCGTCTTCGCACAGTTCAGGAGGCTTTGAATCAGTCCAGAGGACCTGGGAAACATAAAGTTCTGAGCGTTGTCCGGCCAGTAATTACACGATGGTCTTCTCATTTTATAGCTTATAGCCGCCTCCTTGAGCTAAAGCAGCCACTTGAAGTCCTTGTAGATAATGAAGAGGAGGAGACGGACTCTAATAATTGTTGTATTAGAATTGGGAACCGGGCAGCACGACAGAAAGGACAGGAAATGATGGATATAATTAGAAACAGCTTATTCTGGCACTCACTTGCCTGGTATGTTGTCACTTCTTATCACTCTACTCATTTATTAATAGAAGAATAGAATAAAGAAGCACCTTGAACCACTTGCCCACGCTTCATCTATCATGCAAGAGGCACATGCACGTCTTGATCAAGTGCCACTCATCTTTGGTACATTGATGTATGAATATCTAAAGATGGCAGAGACAGATGGTGATCGTGATGGACTAATACAGGCAATTATCGACAGCATTGAAAAAAGATGGGCGAAATGTGATCAGGAAGCATTTATTCTTGCTATTGTTCTACATCCCAGCTTAAAGACAGCACCATTTGCAAAAAACATGCCACAACTTGTCCCAGCTTCATTGTGGCAAATTTTGCGTCACCTATGGACCAGATTCTACAGTGAAGATATTCCTATAAATCTCTTCAAGGAATTTATGGACTATTTACATTCTAGAGGTGTTTATTCGGTGCTTACAGGATATATTGACAGTTTACAAGAGGTCAGTGTCCTTATTCCACACTACTCTATTATTATTTTATCCCTGCTAAAAAATTGCTCAGAGCGATCCACTCCTTATGTATGATGGCGTTTATCTTGCTGAGTCACCTCTCCAGAGGATCGCATGTCGACTTCTTTCCATTTGCTCAAACTCGGCATCATGCGAACGCTTGTTCAGCATGTTTGGAATTACACTGACTCATCTCAGATCAAGGCTAAGTACTAATGTTATGGTTAACCTTGCAGAACTTCGAATGCACCTACGTGACTTACATATGAAGCAAGGGCTAGTAAAGGAGCGCCTCAAGCGGAATATGACGTCGCATGCTCCTGTAAATCCTGTTAATACAACTGATCAGTTGGAAGATGACAACACAGTGGTGATCTCGGGACCTCCAGCCAGCAATCACCAATATATAGGCTTTAATGAAAACGGCGCAAATGCTCTCAATATGGAACAGGAGTCAAATGAAACTTCAGCTTCCCAGTCATTGAGAGATCTTGCAGATAAGATGGCAGAAGCGGCACGTCTTGATGATGAAGATGACGAGGATTTTTATGCAGGAAATGAAGAGCTGAAGAAGATTTTAATTCAAGAGCTTTTTGATTTTAAAAATGCGTATTGGACAGACAATATTGCTAAATCTTCCATTCGCAACTTGGAAGATGAGATGGAGTTGCACGAGCTGTTAGATCTTGATGCAGATGGGGACTTCGATGAAGAATTAGCTGATATCACTCATGCTTCGCTGTAGATCTATTGTTTCTTACTACTGTACTCAACTTAAATGAAATGACTATTTCTCTATTCTATCTACAGATATACTTACTAAGTTACAACGCTCAGTTCGTGTGGCGGTGTGTGGCGCTCGCGCATTTGATGGCATCCATGGGTTTTACTTAAAACGGAAAATCCACATCCATAGTCATGGACACAAACCCACGATCGCGTGGATGTGTGGATTTCCCATGGGTATACAGTGGAGCGCACAACGCTGGACTACAGACTCCTGATGTTGTCAGACAGATTCTGGCATCACCAGACTGAGATCAGCCAAGATGCCAAGAGAAAATCAGCTTGCTGAGCACCATTAGATTTTTCCAGACTGAAAAACTGTCTCTAAACAAGCTCTTTACACTTAGCCATGTGTTCTGTACAGATCCGCGCGGAATCCATACAGAATTTTCAGATTCTGTGCAGAATCTGCACAGATTTTTTTTCATTTTGGCAGGGGTTTTTTTGGGTCTGCAGATTCCGCACAGATTCTGAAAATTCTGTACAGATTATGCAGAATTCCTCAGAATTCTGCACAGACCTGAAAATTCTGTACAGAATCTGTACAGAATCTTATTATACTTATTTCCTTGCGCATGACACTCTGCATTAAGCGTGACACTATGCATTGAGTGTGACACTAGGTGTTGAGTGTGACAATAGGTGTTGAGCGTGACACTATACATTAAGCATGACACTAAGTGTTGAGTGTGATACTAGGTGTTGAGTGTGACACTATACATTAAGCATGACACTAAGTGTTGAGTGTGATACTAGGTGTTGAGTGTGACACTACACATTAAGCATGACACTATGCATTAAGTGTGACACTAAGTGTTGAGTGTGACACTAAGTGTTGAGTGTGACACTAAGTGTTGAGTGTGACACTAAGTGTTGAGTGTGACACTAAGTGTTGAGTGTGACACTAAGTGTTGAGTGTGACACTAAGTGTTGAGTGTGACACTATGCACTAAGTGTGACACTATACATTAAGCATGACACTATGCATTGAGTGTGATACTAGGTGTTGAGTGTGATACTAAGTGTTGAGTGTGACACTATACATTAAGCATGACACTAAGTGTTGAGTGTGACACTACATGTTGAGTGTGACACTATGTGTTGAGTGTGACACTATATGTTAAATGTGACACTATACATTAGATGTGACACTATACATTAAATGTGACACTATGCATTAAGCATGACACTATGCATTGAGTGTGACACTATGCATTGAGTGTGACACTATATGTTAAATGTGACACTATGCATTAAGTGTGACACTAGGTGTTGAGTGTGACACTATGCATTAACCATGACACTATACATTAACTGTGACACTAAGTGTTGAGTGTGATACTATACATTAAGCATGACACTATGCATTGAGCATGATACTATATATTGAGTGTATCACAGATTTTGTGTAGTGTCACACTTTTCATGTAGGGTTACACTTGACACCTGTGACAAGGCAGCAATGGAGACAAGATGGTGGTAGGGATGAGATGAGATTATAAATTAACGGTTTTAATAGTATTCACTGTGATTTGAAACAGGAAAATTAAGGTATTAAATAGATCTTACAGATTCTGCATAAATCCACACAGAATCCATGCAGAATATGTATGAAATCTGTATAGAACAATCACCTCTAATAATAATAATAGCCACTATATAAATTCTGTATGGTATCTATACAGGTCTGTACAGGTCTGTACAGATCCATACGGAATTTTCGGATTCTGTGCAGATTCCGTACAGATCCATACAGACCTCTTGGGGGAGTGTAAATTACTGCTCTAAACCTCACTTAAGCTTGCTAAAAGTGTCAAGATGGTTTCTTTATGTGGTGTTTCTAGATTTATTATGTACTCAAAGGCACTGACCCACACACCTTGCTTATGTCTTTATTTTCTGACAACAAGTCTAGCACCTAAGACAGCCTCCTCATGGTCTGATGCTACTTGTAGAAATTAAGCCATCAGGCAGAGTTTAAATATCTGGTGTCATCTGGCATTGTCAGATCCTTATGGGTAGTCATCCACTAACAGAAGTGTGCGATGTTTCATCACTGAGGGGTTTATTGATTGTAAAATTAGCCAATGCAGAGTCAATACTTACCAGTAATTGGTTAGGAATCATTTGTATGTACTCATTACTGTAGTAAAATCAATAAAGTATAAAATCAAATCAAATGTATTAAGTTCCCCAATGGTGAGCACTATGTATGAGTAGGCTTGTTAACTATGTGTAATTGACCAGTATGCTTAAAGAATTACTTGGGTATTGAAAGTTCTGCATGGTCTTGTGCCAGTGCCAATGCTGATGTTAAAGCTATCTTGAGAGCTTGATGTGTCATAGTAGTTGGATTGTTGATAGGTATGTTTCACAAAGACATATATTTTGAGGAACAAGTGAAATTAGTGAGTGGAGACCACAAGCAGAACACGTATGGATGGGTCACCTCCAGCATGATTGGGAGGACTATGTAGTCAATTCTTGAACATCTCAAATTGTCAAATGTGCCAAGTTTCACAGTAAAATTGGATTGACAAACCAACAGCCCAGTTGAGAGACACATACTTACACTATAAATTGTACCACATATCTTAGTCCCATTGAAAGGGATGTGAGATTGGATGTCTTCCCATAAGCATTTAGCAAGCTAAATTCTCTCCAAATCTTTATGGGAAGTTGTAGATTATATTTTGCAGTGTAGGTCTATAGATCAGACAATGTATCTATCATATGGATCTTTGAATTAAAGGTTAGTATTTAATATTTAGTATGTGAATGAAGAATTGGGAAGTCAAGCCAAATATAAGCAGCAGGCTGAAGAGCCGAAAGTTGGAGCTCAAATGCTTTGACATAGTTGAGCATGATTGTCCAGCTTTCCATATTCTTTCATTGAACTTGTGTTACTTATAAACAGTAAAATGTAAGAAATCCTTTTTTTTTTTTGACATAATTGGCACAGATCAGTGGTCTAAGCTTGTAACTATACAAAATAAAATGCAGAATTATAAATATCATGCATGAATAAAAGTTATTGGACTAGCTGATGTGTTAAAAAGTCATGATTTGTGACTCCTCATAACTTCCACTGTAGATTTGTAGCTAATTTTATCCAGCAATCTGATTCGTCCCAGCAACAACAACTGTAACTGGCATGAACTCCAATTCCATATCACCCAGTATTCCCACAGCTACAACCAACATGAAACCTAAAGTGAAACAGCTGCGTGCAATTAAAATAGCTAATGCTATAGAGCTTGACAGAGTGAATATCTCGTATAGCAGCATCAATTGCACAATGACCACAGGAAGCATGTTGATGATCATGTAAATCTTAGGCCTGACAATCCACAGTTGCATCTGAAGCTGTTATTTAGCACCAGATAAATCATGGTGATATGTAGCACATACCTTGAATTGTTCCTCATTTAATCCATCATAAGCTAGTGATATGCAACAGGTGAAAAGGATAGCGCCAAGGATTAGTGAAGCCCAGTTAGTGATTCCCTGATGAAAACCTGTCCTAATACATGTCCTCCAGTGAGTATATTTTAATGTCTATTAGGACGAGCAATGACATACATGAATAGTGCACAGAACTAATAAAGTATCATGTGAGGACCCTTCGGGCTTATGGATTGGTGACACTCACAATCATAAAGCATATAGCACACTGACCACTAAACTTTTTGATGAGCAATTTAACTTGCATAGAGTTTTCAATGGCAGCTCTCACATTGTTGTACGGCATCATCAAAATGAAAATGAAACTAAGGAGGTGTAGACATAGAAAACTCGGCATAGAGGGTGTTAGTGGGGGACATTTTGTGTTGGTGCACTATTTAAGGTGGTTGGAAGATTGAAAATGAGGTGGAGGTCAAGTAGAAGTTGCCAAAAATAACATTACTATAAAAGTTGCTTCCTTGCTTTCATATTAATGGAGCAGAGAGCTCCATGAGCCATGGTGGAGCTTGAGGTAGGTATGACCAATAGTGATTTATGGCTCATCACAATGATTATTACATCTAGGTCAAATGGAGATCTTCCCAAAACAGGCAGTAGCTCTTTGACTGTTGAACCCTACTTCCCCATTCCCTTCATTCTGTGCATTGTGTGCTGCCCTATTTACCAGATGCTACTAGACATTTCTTTTCATTTTGTTTCAGTATATCATTGACTTTAGAGCCACTTATAAGTTATTGTTTATTTAGAGATGTCAATAACATTATTATCTATACTGGCACTGCCATTGTAGAGGAAAATAGATTAAACACAAGGTATTAAGTGAAATATTAAAATAAGTACTTGTTCACCTTTAGTCAGATAAGTTGTATGCATAAAATACATATGTGGCTGTGTTGTATGGGTGTAGTAGCAATGTGTTAAATTTATTATTCAAATCTGTTGCTAATCCCTCAGAGATCATAGTATTTAATGCTCTTCAAAGGGAGAAATTTCAAACAATTGTTATCTTAATACTTCGCATGAAAGTGAGAGTGTTAAATGCATACAAAGAAAGGCAAGAAGCCTGGTAATGGTACTAATATATGGCAGGCTTTACTAGCATAATTAATGACTATAGTAAAAATGTACTTACTGCTACCTGAAATTGTAATAAAGGAATAGGGCCAGCAAGTGGCAAAGCTCACTACCTCCTTATTCACTAAATATCTAGATTCTACTAGGACTCCTGTATTGAAGATTAAAGAATACACCTGTTAATAATAATGAAAAGCATATGTTACATGGGAGTCTAGAACTTTCACAGAGAATCTGAATTAGAAAATAATGATAATTCGAAGGTTTTGATTGCCAGTAGATAGGAAATAACAAAAAGATTGTACATATACTGATATTTGGACATAGACAGCATCCCTTACTGCCCTAACCAACACCAACACCAATGTTACTCATACTAAATCACATTCCCAACCTCCTAATCTCATAAGTCAACTTACTCACCCACATAACATGGTCAAAGTTAATCAAATTCCTCCTCTCACTGTCTGCCCCCCATGCTTGAAAGAGAGCTCTGCCTTTAATAAACTGGAAATATAGCTAACCACACAGAGTCAACAGCAGAGAAACCTCCCAGGAGTTCTTCTGGCTGGTGTGAGCATGAGATTGATGAGTGCTCTCATAGTGAATGAGCTGCAGAGGGTGTTAGTATGTGAACAAACATGGAAAGAGGAAGTAGAACAGAACAAAACAACGAGATGAAAAGGATGGATTGGATGCAAAGGAAAGAATTATAAATAGCAGAGAAATGTAATAAGTTAAGATAAGATACAGTTACACATTTAGTCCTTAACACATCCATAACTACTATGTTTATCTTCTGCTCTGAAGCACCCATCCCATTCAGAGTTGTACACTAATAGGCAAGCTCACAATGATTCCTCTATATATACTCTGCACTCACCCAAGTCAGTTATTTGCCCTAGCTAGGTCACCAGAATTTATGACACTCCTGTATGACCCACAGTTTGCTAAGTCTGTTCCATATTAAAGTAAGTATTTAGCTGCACCCTGAATACTTAGTAGTACTCAGAAGACTCATGTGCAAACATCTGTAATTCAATGAAGACATGTTGATACTGGATGATCAAACACTGTTCTGATGACATGAAGACAGTATGTCAGATAAGCAGGACATGGAGGATTGTGCTTTTCTTGATTTTTTCCACTGTTCCACTGCTGTTATGTAGGACTTTATAAGTCAAACCTGGGTGCCTTCATGCAAAATTTATTGATAATTCCTGAAAGCTATGATGCTCCAACATACATTGACAACCTATTAGAACATAGTGATTAGTACATACATCTTACTAAACTTTTCTAACAGTCTACAGAAATTATATGTAGCTCAAACATGGTGAACAACATATCTCATATAGGTATATTATATTAATTAATTCATAGTTAATAATAATAAGTTACTGACATACCAGATGACCACACTTCAGTCAAGTCAGGTCTCACATAAGTGATTCTGAGTACACTAAGCAAATCTGAAAATCTGAAACCAAAATTATAATATCTAACTGAGAAGCCAAAGTGCCAGGCACTGGAGTCTCATTATATTTGATGCATCTGAGCATGGTCATTAGACTTTCCATAATTTACAATAAAATCTGTGATCCCATCTGTTCTAGGCCAATCAGAAAATTTTTGGAGGCTCAGTTCACATTGCACAGGTAAATTTGGCATGAAACAATTGGAACAATAAGCAGATTTACTACCCAATTTAGAATTTTCTAATGCATCTGGCACATTACATATTTTATGGCATATTCTAATTGTTACAAAAATCAGGGTGTACCATATTTATGCGAACCCAATATAGGCCTGTCTGAGGTGATTGAAGGAAGATATTTTCAAACATTTTTGTTACCAAGAAGTATATACATAATTAAAGAGGATTGAATTACTACAAGAGTTCCAGGTAGCAACATAGATAAAACTTGGGAAGGATGAATTTGAATGCTGTTTTGAACATAATAAGGAAGATGGACCAGCTTTTTCTTGTAAGCTGAATGTTGTCAGGATGGAAGTCAATATGAATATCCACCCAGTGAGAAAACTACTGGTGTACTCCCACTTTTTTAGTAAAATCTGAATGACAAAGATTGGAGAATGTCATGAAATGATATGATAGAAAGTCAAATTTGGCTATTTCTCACTATGGGTGGCAGTTGTTCCAGACAATGACCTATTCAATTCCATAACCCAGAACACTCTTGGTGTATTGCATGAAGATTGTTGTGGGAGGTGACAAGGAAGAAGGTGGTAAAGCAGTGATTTGAGATGAGGGAAAGACCAAATGATATAATTGGAAGAGGAATGAATGATAGTGAATGGACAATATAGGGGTTGTTGAGTCACGTGACGAAAGTAGTTAGTTTATTTAATACTTAGAATAACAATTCCAAATACAATCATAAACTTAATATCCCGAGGTGTAGATTCAGTAAGTTCGAGGGGCGCAATAATATTCAAGTCCAAATTTAGATCAGATTAAAAATAGAACAAGTTAAACTCAGGCTATTCTCGTTCACGCATCAAAGTATTCAAAGTCAAGTTCAGATTCAATTCAGTATCGCGGTACGTATTTCTCGGTATCAAAACGTCTCGTAACTATCTCTGATTCTCGTCTTTACACACCCTGTCAGTGGGAGGGAAGAATGCCTGGCAGTTCCTACCGTTTCATTCCCTCCTCGCTCATCTATATACCTTTTCTTATCTACTTACTTACAAATTGCATAGTAATAAATTTATAATTGATCTCCGGTGTTTCCCCGGCCTATGTGTAAGATAGCACGTCGTCAGCACCCAGGCGGCAGTCAGCCAATCGTGCGCATAACCCAGTGCGCTCCCTTTCTGCAACGCGCGCTTGTTTGAGCATCCCATCGGTTACCTTCCTAATCGGGTAATCAGCCGATGTGGCAGCGTCATCCATTCCGCATCATTTCATTTACATTGGTCTCGCGGGTCGGTTTTCCGCTTCCGCTTGAACTCCTGACTGTTGAGGTACTCATTCTCTTTCCATTCTTGCTTCCCTTCCCCCTTTCTCGCGCGCTCTCTCTCTCTGTCTCGCTTGTCTCGTCGTCTCAGGGATTCAGGGTCTCAGGGATTTAGTAAGTCCGTGTTTTGTCTATCTCCACACTTGTTATCGCGTGCTGACTTTTGTTTAATAGTCTTATTGTTTGTTCTGGGCTTGGGTACTCATGTATAGAATGCAACGTCGTATTTTTAAAGGTAAAGTGTTTATGTAGCTATTTGTTTAAAGTGTTTTAAACCAGTACTAACGCGGAGTTATGTGTTTTTTAATAGGTTATCCCTTGTTTAATTATGGGAGGCAGCACGGGAACTCAGCCCCTCCCCGCTGTTTCCTTCCTCAACATGCCCGGTACTGGTATCTCGAAATTGAGATATAATGAAATTAAAATTGGGTACGTTGTTTTCGTTTACATGCGTATCAGGGTGGGCATACTGATGAAGAACATTACATGAAGATAATAGGAAAGAGTAGGAAAGAAAGAGAATTTATTAAATAGTCACCAGAGCAATTCAAACTTTTTAAATTGAAATAGTGATTGGTGCCACACAGACAAGGTAACTCAAATGTGTAATACAAACAGGCATGTCACACTGGTCACAGCCTCACAGGGCAAAGGGTTTTAGGGAGTCAGCCAATCAAATCGCCTGAAAGTGAGATCCCAATCCCAATTTCTGAAATTTCCTTATAGGGAAGTCAAAACCACCCTATAACCCAACTACCTTAAAATGTAGTGAGAATATAAATTATGTAACAACTTCAAACCCTCCATTTCAAAGGCCAGGCTTCTTTAAAGGTTAAGATAATAGTGGTTTATATTACTTGCCAGCCCTATTCTTTATAAAATTGTTAATATAATAATAGAGGGAAAGCATTATTGGGAATTCAACAACAACTTGGAGGACCAACTACTTGTATAATGAAATAATGCTTGCTCCCTACTATAAAATCTTGCTTGAACATAGTCTGATTAATAACATTGAATGTAAAAGTGGGGGTATATTTCTGCTTTTTGTGATAAAGTACCTTAATGCAGCATGCCTGCTGTGATGTCAAGGCACAGGAATCCAAACTGAAGCTACATCAGAAAATAATGGAGGTCATGTGAAAATCACACGACTGACTCCCAAAAGTGGCACTATCACTCTGTGAGATCAAGTTGAGTCTGACCGAAGATATTGTTGGTATGCGAATATCGCCATGTTTCTGGCAAGTACATATACTCACCTGTGAAGCTCTCTGTTGGTGGTAGGTCCCCTGTCCAGTGGGGATTTCTGCCCAGTGGAACAGTGACAACTTCTCAACCCCTTACATAGCCATGACAAGTTGGTGATTAGAGCTTTGGGTGTAATGTAAGATCAGTATTGTCAATGGATGCTGACAACGCTGATTTTACAAGTTTTGTTCTTCCCTCTCACTCACCATCTCCTGCAGACTTAATCTAATTTGGCCACTCTTGCATCATTCAAAAGCTGCAGTAAACATGACTGAAACACAATAACATTGGTATCCTGCTCTACCAAGATCCAGTGAATGTCATATAACAATTTCTACAAAAGGGTGCATCAGTTTATTCTTCAATTTATCTTCTATTCATTGCGATTTTATGCTTAAACTTTCTGATCAAGAATCTACAATCTCAACACTATCAATTTATGTTTTATTGACCATTTCTCATTAAATAACTTCTTTATGCTGGGCAGCAAGAAAATTCTGGGCACACACAAAAGTGAGTGTGAAAATTCGACCCTGTGTGTGAATATTCTATATGTGAGCATGAATAATCCTTATATGAGCATGAGCCAACTGGCTGTCTTATATCAACTACATACTGAATAATTGGCATAGTAAAGCATGTTTTTAATACAATTTGGTATATACTAAGCACTGTAATGTAATAATTGAAGAACACCAGTGGGTTTTATATTCCCACTACCTTTTAAGGTAGTTGGGTTATAGGGTCATCTGGATTTCCCTATAAGGCGATTTACAGGATCTTGAATGGGATCTCAATCTGATTGGCTGGAGGGCTGTGACCATCTGTGACCAGTACCTGTTAACCACTGACAAATTTCACTTTTTCAGCTCCCCCCACCCCCTCTTGTTTTGTTAACTTAACTGCCTTTTCTTATCCTGTATGTTTCTTCTTTTCCCCATACATATGCTCTTCTATAACTTATGACACTCACCAAACACTTGCTACAGCTATGATGTCATTATACTTGTCTCATCAGCTTTATGGTCATTTCTACGACAGTCAACAACCAAGCAAGCGAATATGTCCTCTTATAGATATCATAATTTATGTCCACACTCATGCAATACTGCGACACCAATTACTATACCCACACTCCACCCTCCACTGTACACACCATCTCCATATCTCCTATTCTCCCTGAACCACTCTATCCACCTTCCCGCATATCAAGAAAGACTTAGCAATGTTCCACACCTCAGTACATATCCTTCATTATGCCGTCCATAAGTGTCAGCCATCATGATCATTTGCCATAGAACTAGCAGAATATTACTATGCTCAAATGTGATCATTTACTATAATACTAGCAGAATATTCCCATGCTCAAATGTGATCATTTACATAGAACTAGCTAATTGCTCATGCTCAAATGTGATCATTTACAATAATACTAGCAGAATATTCCCATGCTCAAATGTGATCATTTACATAGGACTAGCTAATTGCTCACACTCAAATGTGATCATTTACAATAATACTAGCAGATTGTTCCCATGCTCATATCTGATCATTTACAATAGAACTACCACAGTATTCACACACTCAAATGTGATCATTTACATATTACCACCAGAATATTCTCACAATCAAATGTGATCATTTATGATAATACTAGCAGAATATTCCCACGCTCAAATATAATCATTTATGATAATACTAGCAGAATATTCCCACACTCAAATATGATCATTTATGATAATACTAGCAGAATATTCCCACGCTCAAATATGATCATTTATGATAGGACTAGCAGATTGTTCCCACACTCAAATGTGATCATTTACTAAAATATTAGCAGAATATTCCCACACTTATAAGTGATCATTAGGTCATGCAGGTGGCATAATAGGTTGTTCATATATGTCACACTGTGTCACATGTGTGACATATGTCACATATGTCACACTTTTACACATGTCACACATTGTCACAAACATTATATTTTGTCACATGTCACACTTTTTGACACGTCACATTTTGTCACACATTTCGATATGTCACACATGTCACACTTTTTGACACGTCACATTTTGTCACACATTTAGACATGTCACACATGTCACACATTTAAACACGTCACACATGTCACACATGTCACACTTTTAAACATGTCACACTTTTTCACATGTCACATTTTGTCACACACATCACACTTTTAGATATGTCACACATTTAAACACATCACACATTGTCACACATGTCACACATTTAAACACATCACACGTTGTCACACATGTCACACTTTTAGACACGTCACATTTTGTCACACACATCACACTTTTACATATGTCACATTTTATCATGTATATCACACTTTTACATATATTACACATTTACATATGTCACATATTCCACATTTGTCTTGTTGTTTATAGCTGTCACACTTAGCTGTCAAACTTCTCACATTTGCTTTTATAATACTCCTGTCATGTAGTCACATAGGTTACATTTCCAAATTCATGTCACACAACATCTGTTACAACCATTATATTCATCACACATGTTACATATCCCAACACATCACATTTATTCACATTTTGTTCACATGTCACACATCTCTCATTTGTAATACTGTACCATTTAAATGAGTTTGAAATAGGCAAAATGTTGACATCATTTGATGCTTGTCACATTTTATGTTTCAAAATCTAATAGTAAATGTGACAAAATGATCACACAGCAGATATTTGCAATTCTGTAACAATGAAAATTGAACAGTAGTGAGCACTGTTAAGAGAGACACAAGAAATCATATAGCCCATTGGTTAGTCAAGAAAAACATCTGATTGGCTGATAGAAAGTGTGACAAAGATATAAGTAATGTGACAATAGAAGTAATAATTGAATGGAAGATATAGATATGTCAACATAACCAGACCAGATAACATGTGATGAAGATACAGAATACATATTAAGGTTAGTTAGAAAAAATTAGTATCTAAGTACAGTTATGTCTACTATAGAATCTGACTGTCTTATTAAAACATAACATTGTGATTACCAGAAAGTAGTGTTGACACAATGTGATTTCAGCTTAGTGCTATGAATGCTGAATTCAACCAATACAGGTAAACAGTAAGAGAAAATGTGATTTTCATAAAGTAGTCAAGTGCCTTTGCCATATAATTTGTAATGTGCATGAATCACTTAGTGAGCACCTTTCATGTGACCTTTTCATATGACATGTGTGATGTGTGTAGGGTCTGTGTGACTGTTGGGTGTGCAAATGAAAGTAAAAATGCAATTTTATTTTTTGACAAGGAGAAAGTACCATGACAAGCAAGTGATATGAGAAGGAAGTGTGATATGTGTGACAAATGTGAGAATATAACAGGTGTAATATTGACATATAAGAGATGTATAACATGTGTGATGAATATAATGGTTGTAACAGATGTTGTGTGACATGAATTTGGAAATGTAACCTATGTGACTACATGACAGGAGTATTATAAAAGCAAATGTGAGAAGTTTGACAGCTAAGTGTGACAGCTATAAACAACAAGACAAATGTGGAATATGTGACATATGTAAATGTGTAATATATGTAAAAGTGTGATATACATGATAAAATGTGACATATGTAAAAGTGTGATGTGTGTGACAAAATGTGACGTGTCTAAAAGTGTGACATGTGTGACAACGTGTGATGTGTTTAAATGTGTGACATGTGTGACAATGTGTGATGTGTTTAAATGTGTGACATATCTAAAAGTGTGATGTGTGTGACAAAATGTGACATGTGAAAAAGTGTGACATGTTTAAAAGTGTGACATGTGTGACATGTGTGACGTGTTTAAATGTGTGACATGTGTGACATGTCTAAATGTGTGACAAAATGTGACGTGTCAAAAAGTGTGACATGTGTGACATATCGAAATGTGTGACAAAATGTGACGTGTCAAAAAGTGTGACATGTGACAAAATATAATGTTTGTGACAATGTGTGACATGTGTAAAAGTGTGACATATGTGACATATGTCACACATGTGACACAGTGTGACATATATGAACAACCTATTATGCCACCTGCATGACCTAATGATCACTTATAAGTGTGGGAATATTCTGCTAATATTTTAGTAAATGATCACATTTGAGTGTGGGAACAATCTGCTAGTCCTATCATAAATGATCATATTTGAGCGTGGGAATATTCTGCTAGTATTATCATAAATGATCATATTTGAGTGTGGGAATATTCTGCTAGTATTATCATAAATGATTATATTTGAGCGTGGGAATATTCTGCTAGTATTATCATAAATGATCACATTTGATTGTGAGAATATTCTGGTGGTAATATGTAAATGATCACATTTGAGTGTGTGAATACTGTGGTAGTTCTATTGTAAATGATCAGATATGAGCATGGGAACAATCTGCTAGTATTATTGTAAATGATCACATTTGAGTGTGAGCAATTAGCTAGTCCTATGTAAATGATCACATTTGAGCATGGGAATATTCTGCTAGTATTATTGTAAATGATCACATTTGAGCATGAGCAATTAGCTAGTTCTATGTAAATGATCACATTTGAGCATGGGAATATTCTGCTAGTATTATAGTAAATGATCACATTTGAGCATGAGAATATTTTGCTAGTCCTATGGTAAATGATCACATTTGAGTGTGAGCAATTAGCTAGTTCTATGTAAATGATCACATTTGAGCATGGGAATATTCTGCTAGTATTATAGTAAATGATCACATTTGAGCATAGTAATATTCTGCTAGTTCTATGGCAAATGATCACATTTGATCGCCTAAGTGATCATTTTTTGCCCTGGTAAAATGATTGTGGCAATCATTTTACCAGGGCAAAAAATGATCATGATGGCTGACACCACTCTGCCGTCCTCAAGTTATCCGACTAGTATGCTCTTTTTGGCATGCTGCGCCCATTTGTCCATCTCATGGAACTGTCATTGGATGTAGTGCTTGATGTTAGAGTTGTTGGTCGAAGGCTAGTGTAATTCCTATGCTCATTTGCCTGGTCATAAATCGTGTTAGCATGACTTAAAGGCATCATTGCTTTCGTTGGGCCTCTCAAAGATCACATTATCCACACCCTTCATAAGCAACACAAGTTAGTTATCCTCATCATCTGGCTTTTATTCACTCATAGCTTGAATATGTAAGATTCGCATATATAATCTTTATTGGAGCTTGTAAAGGATGGTGAATAAGAGGGAAGAGTGGAGGGGGAGTGAGGAGGGGGAGCAGGAGGTGGTGAAGAGGCTCCAATGTCCTCCCCATAGGACTATACACAGCAGGCATGCCCACCTGGCCAGGTTTACTCGTCGCATTCCCAACCTTCATAAACTGTCCTTTACTGCACTTGATTGAGTACACACCACTATAATGCACAGAAACCCTCACACTGCCTGCGACATCTGTGCATATGATGATCCTTGACCCTCCATAGGCGAGTAAGCCTGATCCGCCACCAGGTGAGTAGGCGGCATTGTGTGTGTTCGATGTGCACCCGAAGAGTGGGTTTGTGAATTCGAAGGAGAGAGGGGTGATAGGGATGTTGATTTTGACAAAGGGGGGGGGGGGCACCTGTATCCAGTAGAAGCTGTGTGAGTGGGGCATGGTGCTGGAAAGGTCGGTGTCATGGGTGAAACTTGATTAGTCATAAACACACACATATGGCTATATGGCCTGATGTCCAGAATCCACATCATCCGGATCTTTCCGAATACACTACCAAATAATTCTCATGAGGCACTGCTTCTCAAGAAACAAACATATGGAAACACAAGCCAATACCCAACTTCTTGGTGACCAATAATTGGTACTGTTAAAAATAGGACACCCCTGTTCTTCACACCCATTGTTCAAGAACAATGCCTATGCATTCGATTACCAAGGACATGCCATTGTTTCTAATAATAGAACTCCATTGTTCTTCACACCCATTGTTCAGAACAATGCCTATGCATTCGCTTACCAAGGATATGCCATTGTTTCTAATAATAGGACTCCATTGTTCTTTTGCACCCATTGTGCAGAACAATGTCCTCCTATTCACCCATTGTCTTCATGCCCATTGTTTGCTGGGATCTATAAATAGAATTCCATTGTTCATCACCAGAACAATGTAATACTATTTCTGTCACCATTGTTCAAGACCTGACTCATCTCCTTGAACACCACTGTTCTGCACAGCCTCCACCATTACCAAATTTGAATGACAATGCAGAATTGGTTTTGGATAGGATTAGTCAGCAGTAGGAGGAAAAGAGCATAAAAGGAGAGAGGAATTGAGCCTTAGACAGTAGTTTTATCCATTTTACCACAGCTTGACAGCTAGGATTCTACTCACCAGAGTTTTATCCATTACCAAATAGCCTGCCACTAGCTAGGATCTTACTCACCTGTTCATCCCCAGTAGTTATTCTTACACATTAGATACAGAATCTATTGTGCTTTTTCTTCAGTTCTATTAGTAACATAAACAACGCAGCTCAACTCACCATATAAATAAATTCACAGTAATATCAAAGTAACTCAACTCAACTCAACTCAACTCAATGTAACGCAGCTCAACTCAATGTATCGAATCTCAACGTCACTTTTATCATATCTATTCAGTAACAGCACATATTAGTTTATGCGCTGCAGCCACCAAGCTACAGTCAGAAACAACCAAGGCTCTCAACTTTGTTTCAACCTTCACCACAGCACCAATCTTTATATACAGCCTTTGCTGTACATACAAGCTTTCCTAGTGTTTCTAGCAGTTGTTGTTACCCTATACAGCTTTAGCCATATACTCTAGAAACTCCCACAGTTCATCTCTTATTTACAGCCTTCGCTGTACCACACCAGTCATGGGCCAAGTTCTAAGCAAACCTAGCAAAGCCCCACAGTTCATCGCCCATTTACAGTCTTTACTGTACATCCCATATCATAGGAGTTTGCAGGAATACATACGATCAGTATCCCTCAACCCCCAGGTGCTAGGTACGAATAAAGTCACTTCCTGCCGAACACCTAAGGTATCAATTACCTTGAAAGACATCGGTTGACAAGGAGCATGTAGCTCATTGTTGAGTTGTACCCTGCCACACCTACTGATTCGCACTCCTTGACTCACCTCTTCCATCTGCCTCTGCCTGCCAGGGTCTATATTTGGCATGCTTTACTTGGATGCTATTACCACCATGTAATGGATAAACTGTCCATTCATTGTTTATGAGGATTGCTATTCCCTATATGGCTTCCTTATATATAATGCTGAGTCATACTCAACAAGACATGCAGTACTCCTGCTCTATTCCACACCATGCCATTATCCGTAATTTCTATCCTACACCCACTACTTACCAGAAAATAACACACAAACAATTCCATACCCATTCATCACCTACCCTTTCATAGCTTCCAGAATGTTGATCGTCGTGCACACCACCACCCCTGTCATGTTAACCATTAAATGGCAATTCCTATAACATCACATCTTGATATGAGATATGGACAGACCTTCAGTCCCTCATTCTCATCCACTCCCAACAGATCATGCCATATCTCCCTCACTGATTACAATATCTCTATCAGTTACCACTATTTTCAAGCTCGGTATGCTATCTATTGGTGAATGGGCTTTTCAACCAACACCTTATGAAATCAGCATCACAAAGTTGTACGTGCCATATATGCCTTATGAGCTATCACTCTTCTTTGGAATGAGGTGGCAACACCACAGCTTTGCAGTATGTAGATATTCCTATGGGTAGTAGAAAGTTGCCTACTAACCATTACTTTTTTATTAATAAAGGCAGCATTTCTATGGGTGCCGCAGCAATGACACTCTGTTACCCACTACTTTAATACCAACTATACCGACTATGCATGATGAGATTCAAATGGAAAGTATACTCTTCCCATTAATTGGATCATTTGAACTTGGACTGTTGATGAGCTTTAACTGCATTGTGGCATTCAACTGGTCTGGTTTCACTGTCCTGAGAGTGACAGTTTCAGTGAGCAGTGCAATTCAAATTGTGTTGACTGATAGTGATACTTACACCCATACCTCCATTCTCTTGAAATCCACCTTTGTACAGTGATCATATATACCCCAGCTCAAAAGAAATACTTTTACGGGTGGATTCCCATCAGTGGCAAGGGGGGAACTGAGGCTAGCAAATCAATTCTTGTAATCTCTATCACTGATCATGCAACATAATGACAACATGAGCAACAGATACTAGTTGGACTAGTAGCAGGGAGTATGGGTCTATACTGTGATGTGTTGTTTCATGGGGGCATCTATCACTACAATTGTTAATGTAGTTTTTTATTATCTGTTCTCTCTTTATACAATTTTCTCTATAGTGATTTGTATTTCTAAAGGTAAATTTCTGTTAAATGAGGAGGTAGTGGGCCCTGCCGCTTGCCAGCTCTATTTCTTTATGTTTCATTGTTATTGTCTTCTTTATGAGTGTATATTGATTTAAAATGTATACCAATGATCCAGAGTGTTTGGATATGACTTAGAGTGTATATAAATGATTCAGAGAGTGTACATATGATCTACAAGTTGAAAAAATGACTCAGAGAGTGTAGCAGTAATTCAGACTAATAGTTAGAAATTTATAGAGCTAGAGAATGGTATATATTGAACAGTAGAAACAGGGGAAGTTTATAATGAGGCAGGGGGCTCAGAAAATTAAAGAAAGCTTTACAATGAAGCAGGAAAATTCAGAACAAGGCAGGGGGATTCACAGTGAAGCAGAGACCTTGGGAAATTCAAAACAAAGAATGGGGCTTTACAGCGAAGTAGGGAACTTCAGAACAAGGAAGGGGGCTTAATAACAAAGCAGGGAAATTCACAATGAAGCAGGGAGCAATACAGGATAGATTACTACCTATCACACATATTTGCATAGTTTAACTGCATGTTAGTATTATATTTACACTCATGCTCAATGCCCTTTGATTTGAGCATGAGCATGATAGGTATTCTATCACATTTATAATACTTATTTACACTTGCACTCAATGTCCTTTAACTTGAGTGTGAGCATGATTGGCATATTTACTCATGCTCACAAATATTACACTTGTATTTCACTTGAGCATGAGTGTGATTGGTATTCTTACTCATGCTCACAAATATTACACTTGCATTCAACTTGAGCATGAGTATAATTGGTATTTCTATTCATGCTCACAAGTATTACACTCATGCTCAATGTCCTTTAACTTGAGCATGAGTGTGATTGGTATTCCTATTCACACTCAAAAGTATTACACTCATGCTCAATGTCTGAGTGTGATTGGTATTCCTATTCATGCTCACAAGTATTACACTTGCAACTTACTTTTCCTCCCACATGTAAGTGAAGCCAAAATATAAATGTAACATATAATTTTTTTGTGAGCATGAAGTAAAGACTTTGAGTGTGAGTTGACAGACCTTGAGGCATGATGTGTGCATGCATGCTCAATCCACACTCACACCTTGAGCATGAAGTATAAATATTATTCTTCAAGATTTGACTTTATATCTTGATTAGAAACATCACTCACATTCACTATATAGCACAGCCATACAACACCAGTATGTACATTTGATTTACACTCTTTTTGACCCACAAATGGGCCATTTAGAACTAAAATAAATACCTTGAGTGTGACATGCTCAATCACGCTCACTTTTGTGCGTGAAAATTTGGCCTTGAGCGTGGCACGCTCAATCACGCTCACTTTTGTGCATGCCTGGAATTTTCTATGTGCCCCTTTATCCTGATTCTATATAAAAAGTATAAAAAGTATGTATATTGCAATTTCCTTCACACTTCATTGAATTTGCGCTCCTTACTCTGCTCCTGCTCTCTGCTGCAGCCCTAGCAGCTTGAGTGCATGATTTTTCTACCCAACATGAGCTCTCCCCTTCCATCAACTTTGGGAGCTAACATTCTCCTCTCCATAGGGCTATCTCTACAGTAAAATAAAATATAAAATAATTAGTGTCTTCGCATCGGACAGGGTACAAGCTCTTACAGAAATGTCTGAAAGTTTTCATCATTATCTACCGTTTTATATGGATTTTGGAAGTGGATGATACCATAACTATGTAGTTACAATTTTATTCTGAACAACAGCTAAATCTAATGTGTTGTAAATAATACATATCTTACTGATAATTAAATTTATCCGCACTTCAATTTGCCCCATAGCAACGATGAAACTGGCACATACTATCTTGTAGCTACTAGAAACGTAAAATTTAAAGCAAAAAGCTGGATGCTAACAATAGCCAATAGCACAAAGCATGATATGTTCCATAAGTCTCAGATCTTATACTCCTTACCACGTGCATTTCGGATCATTAATACATGAAGCGCAAATGAGGAATTATTAACTATTCCTTTATTATTTCATTGTACCTAGGCTACGAGCCTAGGATTACTATGCTACATAGTTGTTCGTTCTTGATGAACATTTACTCTAATACATATTCGCTGGTTGAGTGTAGTTTGATTTCTTTTGGGCCATTGAGCATTAGAATATTCACAAGCTCTCATTACTATTATTTACACATCCTCTCGCTAAAAAAACAAATCTTGTATCAATGTTGTGATAGTGGGACACCATAAGTATACAAAGTGGAGCAGCTACTCGGCACATAAAGGTACAATTCTATGTAAAAATGGGGCAGGTATCAACTATTCCATAACACTCAATACACCAGCAGCTACAAAAGATGCGAATCCTAAAGTGAAACAGCTGCACGAGATAACAATAGCCAATGCAGTAGAGCTTGACATCGTAAATATCTCATATAAAAGCATCAACTGTAAAATCATAGCCGGAAGCATATTGACGATGGTGTAAATCTCAGGCCCGATAATCTTCAATTGCATCTAGAGCCATTAGTTAGTACAGGATGAATCATAGTAATAGAGAGCACATACCTTGAATTGTTCCTCGTTTAATCCATCGAGAGCTAGCGAGATATGCCCAGTGAAGAGGATAGCACCAAGGATTAATGTGGTCCAGTTGGAACGTCCTTGATGAGCGTTTGTCCTACAGTAATATACGTCATGTGGTGAACATACTTCTATGCATATTGGTATAAGCAAGCTCGTACATGAATAGTGCGCAGAACTGCGGCAGTACGATGTCAGCAATGCTTTGGGTGTCTGTATAGGTGGTGCGTACGATCATCAAGCATATCATGCACTGAGCGCTAAACTTCTTGACGACAGACCCAACTTGAGCTGAGTCTTCTATGGCACTCTTCACACCATTGTATGGTGTGATGAAAGTAAAAATGTAACGGAGGTGTAGAAAACTAGGCATGGAGGGGTTTGTTGGGGGACATTCTGAAATTTGGGTGGTTCGGTCTCTTATACGGCAGAAAGATGGAAGTGCAAGCGGCCAGTTGCCAAAAATAAAAGTTGCAACACAGCACTTTTCATTAAGCATCCGTAGCCAAATGAAGGACACATCTATAAAATGTTGGTTAGTAACTCCTTGTGGAACCAACCAACAGTTACTAACCAACTTTTTATAGACGTGTCCTTCATTTGGCTACGGATGCTTAATGAAAAGTGCTGTGTTGCAACTTTTATTTTTGGCGGCTGGATATCAGGGCCTGGTGGTACGTGCCCGTGTGTATGTAATCACCTGACCTGTGGGAACAAATTATGTGTTCAACAAGCCAATAAGGCAACGCCTAGCTCACTCCATTATTACACCACCTGAACAGCTCTGTCACTGTCTCTCTTCCCCCCTCCTCCCCCATCCCCTCACTACCACCCTCCTAATATCTATGACAGAAAAAAGAAAATCCAACAAACAATGCACTTTGCGCTGCCTGCCATTCTCCTCTTGCTCCCCGCAGGCCTCCTCCCCTCATCAATAGAGCCAACATCCTCCTCTCAACAGGCCAATTCAACAAAGCTGCAAAGTTATACTCCGAAGCTATCGGTTCGTCTCTTCCCACCTCCCCCTCCCTCATACTCACACTGTGACTGAGTGTTGAGTCATGCAACGAGAGTAGTTACTTTATTTACTTAGAATGTAGCTTCCAAATATAATAAATCAACTTTAATCCCGAGGTGCGATATCAGTAAGTTCGAGGGGTGCAATGATTTCAATTTCAAATATAGAACAAGTTATTTTTAGATCAGTTTAACTTTGGTTTTACTCTTAGAACGCATCAAGGTATTCAAACTTCAAGGTATTCAGATTTCAATTTCAGCAAACTCGGTATGTAATTCAGTGTCAAAACATCTTGTAAATAATTCTGATTCTCGTCTGTATACCACCCTATCTGTGGGGGGAAGAATGCCTGGCAGTTCCTGCCTTATTTCTTCCCTCTTCGTCTACTATATACATTTTCTACCTACTCTACTTACAAATTGCGTAGTAATAAAATTCTATTTGAGATCCGGTATTTCCCTTTCTGCCACGCGCGCTCGTTTGAGCGTTCTATCGGTTACCTTCCTAATCGGGTAATCAGCCGATGCGGCAGCAGCAGCTACTTGTATCAATTTCATTTATGTCGGCCTCTCGGGTCGGTTTTCCGCTTCCGCGTGGACTCCTGACCGTTGGGGTACTCATTCTCGTTCCATTCTTTCTTCCTTTCCCCACTTCTCGTGCTCTCCCTCTCTGTCTCACTGTTTCGTTGTCTCATTGTCTCATTGTCATCACTCAAGCTCGTTGATTCTCATGTTTTGGTGGGATCCAGGCATATGTCTCAGGGTCTTGGTAAGTCCGTGTTCCATTAATCTCCACACTTCGTATCGCGTGCTGACTTTGTCATAGTCAGGTGTCTGTTCTGGGCTTTTGATACTCGTATATAGAACGCAACGTCATTTTTAGAAGGGTAAAGTGTTTTGTATTATATTTGTTTAAAGTGTTTTAATCCAATACTAACGCGGAGCTATATGTTTTTTAATAGGTTTAATTTTATCCCTTGTTTAATTATGGGAGGCGGCGCGGGAACTCAGCCCCTCCCCGCTGTTTCCTTGCTCAACGCGCTCAGTATTGGCATCTCAAAATCGAGATGTAACGAATTTAAAATTAGGTATGTTACGTTCTTTTTACATGCGTATCACTGAGGTAGACCAATCACCCACAGATTACTTACTATTCTATAAACGCGCTACCGCACTACATTCATTGCAGCGCCATTCTGCCGCATTAGAGGATTACGACAAAGTCCTCTCTTTGACTTCCCAGACATTCGATTCTGCACACCTCTCGAAAGCGCGCATCCACCTCAAAGAGGGTGATTTCCTCGCCTCGCAGACCTCTCTCGCTCGATACATCGAGGCGAAACGCCGGAATGCTGATGCTGTGGAGCTAGAGAAGGATTTAGATGTAGGTGAACAGGCTAGGCAGCAAGCGGAGAGGGAGAGGAGAGCGGAACATTGGATTTCTTGTGTTGAGAGTTCTACTCGCGCACTTGGCGTTGCAAGTTTTTCGGTTGAGATTAATGCTTGGAGAGTTGAATGTAGTTTCGCGAATGGTGATTTGGAGGGGAGTGTTGGTGATTTGACGTGTGTCCCTCTTCTTTTCTCTTCTTGTTTTCATATGGGACTGATGGAAATGATAGTCGACTAACACACCTCCTACCACCATCAACCAAACTCCTAACACACCTCTTCTCTTTTTCATTCGCTGGCATCGCATCACAGCTTGACGCAATGACGTGACTCCCCTTCCCTTTATCAAATCCCGTAATCTCTGACACCGAATCGCATCTCTTCTTGGCGATGGATCTGAGGCAAGCACGTTTTCGGTGTTCTCGCTTATTGCGGCTCGGAACGGGTGTTTCGGTCCGTTGGTTAGGGATTTGCGTTTGGATTCTTTTGGAAGGATGTAATTTTAGATTGGATGATTAGCGTTCGAGGAGAATGAGATGGGGTGACGTCAAATTAGGTCTTTATTCCCTCTGCACATTCATTTTATCTTTTCTTTCTATTTTCCTCCACAATTTTTAACGTTGAGGGTGATGCTGATATTCATTTGGTTTATTTAGCCGTAAACAAGCCAAGTTAGCTCATCCTGATAAGGGCGGTTTGGAGGCTGGGATGGCTACTGTTAATGAGGCTTATGAAGTTTTGACCAATCCTGTTATGTTTCTACTTTGTACTTCTCTGTACTTTTGTCTTTTCTCCCCGCTGTATTTCCTTTTCGAACTCCCTTCACTTTCATATCCCTCCACCTCTGCATCGCGTCTCCCTTCAGCCCTTTCGTTTCCCTCTCGTTTCACATTCTATCTCAACTACCCTCTAGTTTTCTCATTGCACTTTCACCTTCAAGTACTAGCTCGATGTATGTGACGACCTCATGGGTCACTCCCGCCCAAGGCGGTGGTCCATTCCTAGGCGGCGCTGGTACTCCCCCCTCCCCATTGGCGCAGTTCTTCCAGTAGTTCTTTGGGCAGGGAGGAGTCAGAGGTCCTGAACAGGGTGGGTTCCGGCTCAATTTTGGTGGTTTTAGAGCCGTCTTGTTTGATTGGTAGAGGGGGGGGAGGGGAGACTGGAGAAATGGCGGAAAAGGGGGGGGACAGGCAAGTACGCATGTTCATAATGGTATGCATGTGTTACTTTATGGCATATTTTCTATAGTCGATTGTGCTTGGAAAGCAGAGTACACTTAATCTCTCGAAGGCGTGATTGCGAATCCGGATGTTACGGTAAGCAATGCAGCATGGAGACGATGTGGTTCCAGAGTCTTGTAGAGTTCTGTGCGCACCAGCCAGCGCCAGCGCCGCAAAGTCGCCGTGACATGCTGTTTAGTACTGACCAGTCCTCCCTTAATGCTCTCCTTCATTAAAGGTGCGTAGCTATGCGTCAGGAGCAGTTGAACATATTGTAGCCTTGTCGAACCAGCGCATCACGGACTTAAAAGTTAGTGCGATGGTGAAATGCTTTCCTCCATGGCTAATATTGTGATTGATCGTTGTCGGTGACTACCAGGAGTGTGCAATTTTTCGTCACCGGGGGGTTTATTGATTGCAAAATTAGTCAACGCGGAATCAATACTTACCAGTAATCGGTTAGGAATCATTTGTATGTACTTTAGTTTGAAATCATTACTGTAGTAAAATCAATAAAACGTCAAATCAAATGTATTAAGTTCCCCAATGGTGAGCACTATGTACGAGTAGGCTTGTTAACTATGTGTAATTGACCGGTACGCTTCTACTTTGTGAAAAGAATTACTTGGGTATTGAGAGTTCTGCGTGATCTTGTGCCAGTGCCGATGTCAAAGCTATCTTGAGAGCTTGATGTGTCGTAGTAGTTGGATTGTCGATAGGTATGTTTCACGAAGACGTATATTTCGAGAAACAAGTGAAACTAGTCAGCGGAGACCACGAGCGGAACGCGTATGGACGGGTCGCCCCCATCAGTAAATCAGTGAGCATCTCGGCAATAAATATGCACATCACGATCAGATGATCAGAATACTCCAGCTCAGGAGCAATTATGAGACGTTAGGAGCTCCCCACAATTGTGGTACGTTATCACGAGTGTCTCCCAATATTTTGAAGTGCCTGTGGGTTGCAACGACTATTAAATCCGCATTGTTACATATCAGATCATACCGGGGGTATCATAATGGTATCAAGATTGTATTGTGATACTCTCTAGGTTAGCATAACTACTGCTGAGTATATAATTATTCTCAGATTCACATTGTTTATCTACCGTTTTATATGAATTTTGGAAGTGGGTGATACTACAAATTTATTCTGTACAACAGCTGAATCTAGTGTGTTGTAAATAATACATATCTTACTGATAAATAAATTTATCCGCACTTCGATTCGCCCCATTAGCAACGACGAAAATGGCACGAACTATCTTGTAGCTACGAGAAACGCAAAATTTATAGCGAAAAGCTGGACGCTAACAATAGCCAATAGCACATAATACTCCTTACCGTGTGTATTTCGGATCATTAATACATGAAGTGCATACGAGGAATTATTAATTATACCTTTATTATTTCGTTGTACATAGGCTACGAGCCAAGGATTACTATGCTACATAGTTGTTCGTTCTTGATGAACGTTTACTCTAATACATATTCGCTGGTTGAGTGGGACAGTGATGCGCACGATCATCAAGCATATCGCGCGCTGAGCATTAAACTTCTTGACGGCCGATTCAACTTGAGCAGGGTCTTCCATGGCGCTCTTCACGTCATTGTATGGTGTGATGAAAGTAAAAATGTAACGAAGGAGGCGTAGAAAACTAGACATGGAGGGGTTGGTGGGGGGATATCCTGAAATGTGGCTGATAGGATCTCTTATAGAGCAGAAAGATCGTAAAAGCTTGACGGCGTTGCCAAAAATAAAATTTGTAAAGCTATACAGCAAGCTCAGAGCTTCTAAACGTGCAACCAACATATCAAGGTGTGTCTAAATATACACAATGTTGCATATTTAGATGTAATGTGCAACTAACATATCAAAATGTATCTAATACGCAACAGATACATTTTGATATGTTAGTTGCACGTTACGTCTAAATATGCAAGATTGTGTATATTTAGACACATTTTGATATGTTGGTTGCAAATTTAGAAGCCCTGAGCTTGCTGTATAGCTTTACAAATTTTATTTTCGGCAACTGGCTATCGAGGCCTGACACGTGAGTATGTAATCACTTGACCTGTGGGAACATACTACGTGTTCAACAAGCCAATAAGGCAACGCCCAGCTCACTCCATCATTACACCACCTCACAGCACCGTCTCTTTTTCTCCCTCCCCCTCCTCCTCCTTCCCCATCCCCTTACTACCACCCTCCTAATACCCAACACAACAAAAACCAACCCAGCCCAAAGAGCAATGCGCTTCGCGCTCCCAGCCCTACTGCTCTTGCTCCCCGCAGCACCCCTAGCAGACCCGAGCGCAGGCGCAGGAGGCCTCTATCCACCGGGTCTCCTCCCCCTCATCAACAGAGCCAACATCCTCCTCTCAACAGGCCAATTCAACGAAGCTGCAAAGTTATACTCCGAAGCAATCGGTGTGTTCTTCTCTTCCGTCATACCGCTTCCGCACACTCACATGGTGGCACGTAGACCAGTCACCCACGGACTACCTCCTGTACTATAAACGCGCTACAGCACTACACTCTCTACAGAGACACTCCGCCGCCTTAGAGGACTACGACAAAGTCCTCTCTCTAACCTCTCAAACGTTCGATTCGGCGCACCTCTCCAAAGCGCGTATCCAACTCAAAGAGGGTGATTTCCCCGCCTCCAGAACGTCCCTCGCTCGATACATCAAGGCGAAAGGGCGGGACGCCGATGCACTGGAGCTAGAGAAGGATTTGGACGTAGGTGAAAAGGCTCGGGAGCAAGCGGAGCGGGAGAGGAGGGCCGAGTTATGGAGTGCTTGTGTTGAGAGTTCTACTCGGGCTCTTGGCGTTGCGAGTTTTTCGGTTGAGATTAGGGCTTGGAGAGTTGAATGTAGTTTTGCTAGTGGGGATTTGGAAGGGAGTGTTGGTGATTTGACGTGCGTCCCCTTCTTCCTCTTGTTTTGGTATGGGACTGATGGAAATGATAGACGACTAACACACCTACTACCACCATCAACTAAACTCCTGACACACCTCTTCTCACTATCATACTTCCTCCTCCCAGCTTCGCCGTCTTCGCTCAGCGCACTCAAGCAATGTCTGCACTACGACCCGGACTCGAAACCCTGCCTCGTCTTACACCGCCTCTACAAATCCTTCGATCGCGCCTTTACGCAGATCCACGAGCTAGAGGAGAAAGAAGACTGGCGAGGCATAATTAAGCTGCTCAGCGCATCCCCCGGAGGGAAGAAAGGCGACATTATGGCGAAATTCGATACGGCGTTGAGGGAGTACATTTCCCCTGACGCTTTACTCCCTCTCATTCCCACCATACCCACCTCTGCGAAATCCAAGAATCTACCGGTACCAAACCCTCTCCTCACTTCACCCCTCCGACAAGACTTGTTAAGGGCACTGTGTAAATCCTACACGAGGCTAGCGGATACGAGTAAAGGAAGCGAATATGTCAGTGCCATGAGCGAATGGTGCGAGGCGTTGCTTGGTATGACCGGTAACGACGGAGACGTCGATGGGTTGATTGGGAGAGCGGAGATGTTGTTGAGGAAGGAGGAGTGGGAGGATGCTGTGAGAGTGCTTGAGAAGGCTTTTGAGGGGTCTGGGAGATCTGATCGTCAGGTGTGTTTTACTTTTGGTTTTGCGGGAAGGGGAGGCTGATGGGTTGGGTAGATTCATGCGAGACTGCAGAAGGCGCAAAAGTTGCTTAAGCAGAGTCAGCAGAAGGATTATTATAAGGTCTTGGGTGTGAGTAGGGATGCGGATGCGAGGGATATTAAGAAGGCTTTGTACGTCGTCTCTTCCTTTCTTTCCTTTTTTTTTCTTTCGGTTTTTCGGTTTTTCGACTTTTCTGGCTTTTTTCTTCATTTTCTTTTCACCCGTCGCTCCGGAGTATTTGCTGGCATCACCATCACAATGTGACACAGTGACGTGACTTTTATTAGCCCCTCTATCTCCGAGATTCGATTTGGATCTGAAATGATCGAGGCATGCTACGGTTACTTTTTATTCTTGGTTCCGTGGTTCGGTGTTCCACTTAAGCGGCACGGAACGGTTAGTTCGGTCCGTGATTTTCAGAGAGATTGGCGTTTGCGGTTTTTTTGGGAGTAGGTATTTTTAGATTGGTATTAACGTTCGAGGAAGTTGAGATGGGGTGATATCAAATTAATCCTCCGGGTCATCGTCGCTGTTTCTTTTTCTCTTTTGATCGTAGACTTTTTTATACTGTTATTTCACATTTTCTATTTTTTTCTTAGTTGTTCTCGTGAACGCGTTTACTGATCTTTTCGCCTTGTAGCCGTAAACAAGCCAAGTTGGCTCATCCTGATAAAGGCGGCTCGGAGGCTAAGATGGCTGCTGTTAATGAGGCTTATGAGGTTTTGACTAATCCTGGTACGTGTTTCCACTTCAACCTTCGCTTTCGTCTGTATTTTGCTGTACATCTTTTCGAAGTCTTTTTCTCTTTCCCCATCCCTCCATATCTGCATCGTGCCTTTCTCTTCCACTCTATCGTCCCCCTCTCGTATTCACTTTCTATCCCAATTACCTTCTCTCGTCCCTCCCCTTCTTCTCTCAGTTTTGCATTACACTTTCACCTTCTGGTACTAACCTACTACCGATAGAACTCCGCGCCCGCTTCGATGCTGGCGACGACCCAATGGATCCTGCAGCTCAAGCTGGCGGTCCATTCCCAGGGGGCGCCGGTGGACACCCCTTCGCACAGTTCTTCCAGCAGGGCGGAAGTCATGGTGGATTCCAGTTTCATCAGAGTGGTGGCCATGGTGGCCAGCAGCAGTTCTTTAGGCAGGGGAGGGGTCATGGACCTGGGCAGGGTGGGTTCCAGTTTAATTTTGGTGGGTTTTAGTGGTTTTTTTGGTGTGGGGAAGAAGAAGAAGGGGGAAGAGAGAACGAAGATAGAGGAGGGGATGGGCGAGTACGCATTTTGGTAATTGTATGTATGTGTTACTTTATGGCCTATTGTATATACTTGGTTGTGCTTGGAAAGCAGAATACATTTTCGTCAGTGTAATTACGTGTTACGCCACTGAGCACTACGGAGTCTGCGCAGCGCGAGACGATGTGATTGGAGTTTTGCAAGCAACTTACACTGCAGTGTAGTGATACGCATGTAAAAGAAATGCAACATACCGTAAATTTAAATTCTTTACGTCTCGATTTCGAGACACCAGTACCGAGTGCGTCGAGTGAGGAAACAGCGGGGAGGGGCTGAGTTCCCGCGCCGCCTCCCATAATACACCAAGGGATTAAACAAATAAACCTATTAAAACACATACTCCGCCTCAGTACTGGTTTTAAATCCTTAAACCAATAAAATAACGTATTACTTTACCTTTCAAAAGAACGACGTTGCATTCTGTACAACGAGTATCAGACACCCAGAGCAGCCAAAATGACTAATGACAAAGTCAGCACGCGATACAAAGTATGGAGATTGACAGAACACGGACTTACTAAATCCCCAAGACCCAGACCCTGAACCACTAAGACATGAGATCAGCGAGCTTGAGTGACGACGACGAGGCGACGAGACAACGAGACAACGAAACAGTGAGACAGAGAGGGAGAGCGCGAGAAGTGGGGAAAGGAAGAAAGAACGGAACGAGAATGAGTACCCCAACGGTCAGGAGTTCACGCGGGAACGGAAAACCGACCCGTTAGACCGATGTAAATGAAATTGATGCGAGCAGCTGCCGCTGCCGCATCGGCTGATTACCCGATTAGGAAGGTAACCGATAGAACGCTCAAACGAGCGCGCGTCGCAGAAAGGGAGCGCGCTGGGTTATGCGCACGATTGGTTGACCGCCGTCTGGGCGCTGACAACGCGTTACCTTATACACGGACCGGAGAAATGACCGGAAGATAAATCATATTTTATTACTACGCAATTTGTAAGTAGAGTAGGTAGAAAATGTATATAGTAGACGAAGAGGGAAGAAATAAGGCAGGAACTGCCAGGCATTCTTCCCTCCCATAGACAGGGTGTGTAAAGACGAGAATCAGATATAGTTACGAGACGTTTTGATACCGAGAAATACGTACCGCGATACCGAATTAAAATCTGAACTTGACTTTGAATACTTTGACGCGAGAACGAAAATAGCCTAAGTTTAACTTGTCTATTTTTAACTTGATCTAAATTTGGACTTGAACACAATTGCGCCCCTCGAACTTACTGACTTCGCACCTCGGGATTTAAAGTTGATTATTATATTTGGGATTTACATTCTAAGTATTTAATAAACTAACTACTCTCGTCGCGTGACTCAACAGTAGTTTCATTAACAGCGCGTTGTAGAGCAGGCCTTCTGCCTGCACGGTAGAATCGACGTTCTGACGCGTTCCGGCGTCATCACGTGACCTTCCCATCAAGCGCGTCAACGCGTCTGCTGTTGAACTGTCCTCCTGAACGCATCTCAAACGCTCTCAGCATCGGACCGAATCCACTCAAATCTCAAACCTCGGACACACACGGAAGCACACCCAAGGTACTCTAATAAGAGTTGCGAAGCAACGGACCTCGATACACATGCACAGGACAACAAATTTCATCCGGGCATCGGTCACACCACATTGCTTGAGCCAACAACTCTACATCTGTTCCCCCCTCCCCATCGCTTCAAGACTTCTCTACAACTATTTTTCATTCTCATAATATCACACTCCTTGAAACCGTAGTCAAGTTCCTATCACCTCCTTGGACTTAATAAATTTTTATTCACTCCTTTTAGGTATATTTCCTTCCCTTTTTCTTATTTAAACCGTGTATCTAGGTCTAGGGTACTTTAGTGAAATTCACCCCCTCATTTCTACCTCTCACTCTCTCTCGTTCTGTCTCTGAGTCGTCTCGTTCGTTCTGAATCGTTCTCACCAAGTCCCATTTTTCCGAATTCACTCCAGAACTTTGTCTCGAAGTTCTGCTCCTTGTTGCGTCGTCATTTCTCTCAATTACGTCGCTAACACACTCTTTCACCTTACCTTAGAACCTTAAGGTTGGACGGATGTGCCAACCGCTCGCATTTCTTCATTGAGGAACCTTCAAGCGCACTTCCTCCTCTTCAGCGTATTCAAGTAGCAGAGTGTTGTCGCTACATGGGTACCTCCGTGTTCCTATGTACACTCTCTCTTATTAGCTACAACTATGTATTACTGCTGAGACCGACGTCAATGCAATCCGCTTGTGTCCAGTTATCCAGTCCGCTCCAACGAACTCAAGATAAAAACGTATTTCGGTCCAATCCAGCTCGGTCAGCGGCAACACTACTTATCGTCATCTGAATCATGGCGTGAAGAATCAGATGACGACAAGCATTATTATAGGATCAGAAGCGCCAAATCCTCTTTATATGCACTGCGCGCCCTGTTTTAGTTTTTACAGCGCCAATTAGCTCCAGGAGGACCCTTGAACACGCCCATAAACATCTGATACTTATCCACGTTTGTACACTAAACTTTTTAATGCCGAGTGCTTTGACTTGGGACATGTCTTCGGTAGCTCTCCTAACGTCGTTGAACAAAGGTGAGGACGAATCTCAGAATGTATAGAAGGTTGTACATGGGGGGTGGAGAGGCATTCAGCCATGGCACAAACTTATGAAGTGCCCTAATGCTGCCCAAATTCAATGTCAATAGTACCATTTCCCACGAGTAGTACTTGCACCATCAGGTATGGCTGTACCTATGTCTGATGGTACAAATACTCCAAATTTGTACCATCAGACCTTGGAGGCAAGCGATTAAGAGGTACACCCATACTGACATTATACTTGAGCGCTTTAGTGTGCATGTTCAAGTTCACAATTGGCATTCTCTAATTCTATGCGTGAATGTTCATTATATATCTGCATGCTGACATTAATACTTTACATACTAATTATTACTTTGTGCACATACTTCTGGTTGCTGTAAATGAACGGATGAGTAAAGGGCTTGGAAAACAGGTACAGGGACAATCACTAATAACCATTATGGTCTGTATTAAGTACTTTACAAATGACATCGTCGAGACATTTAGCCTCCACATAAACGTGACCAGGGATGACCGATAACGAAAATGCACTGTGGATATACTTTGGGCCGCCGTGTAAGCTGAGGGAAAATACCACATGTTCCTCAGATCCATCCTATAAAATGTAAATAAGATCTCAGACATATCCGTATTGTACTGACTGACCTTAACCACTAGATCCCAAAGGGGCCAGTCCCCAGAATTACGGCCGCGTCGAGGGATACTATGCTTGCTGACTGCCGAAGAACTAGTTCCGCTCGCTTGTGAAACAGCACCTATGTATGAACTAGGACTTGAGTTAACATACATTGTAAAAATATCGTTGATAAGTTCGCGGTGATTATCAATGTGTTGTCCTGCTTGTAAACTCGCAAGAAGGTCCCCTCCACCTGAGCGTAAGCGATCCATAACTTGCTGTTTCTTGTCTTCATTTTGTAAGCGCGTGTAAAGCGAGTGCTGAAGTATCAGTTGTGCTATGGGGGTGTTGGGATCTTCCTCATCCTGATCCTCATCATTGATAAACCCTACAATAGTCAATTTCAGCCAGATAATTTGAATTCGGGTAATGAATTATACATACCATCCATATTCTCACCGTCCTCTTCATCCTCTGAGTCAGTAGCCACCTTCGCTTCGATATCTAAGAACATTCTCTGTACGAGATGAAAGACTTCAATAATACATTCGTTACTCTCAGCATAATACATCACCTCTATTCTTGCTCTCTTGTTATTCTTCGGTAGAGGCATCTCGTCGTCAGGGTCGTAATGCCATTGAATTTCGCTGGCATCCTTCAATGTGCCGTTGTGATTCAAAGCACAATTATCTTCAGCCATTATTATTTTTATCGCTACGGGTGGTGTTTTTATTGTATCAGAATGTGCCTTCGTTGTGGGTCCCAGGTCCTGGTGGTTTTTGTTGCTTTTACGGTGTAGCTTCGTTATGACTGGATGTTTTATCACTCAGTGATATGTATCTACGTTTATCTATGTTATCTACTTATTGTATCTACTGTATCTAGTTTATCTACTGTAATTAATGTTCAGATACTGCAATGGTGAAGGAATGGACAGAGAATCAACAGGCGCCCACAACCGTTATATTGAAAATGGTTTATTTTAGGGCAGGCTCAAATAATCACGTGATGTTCACGATCATATCAAACTTACGGATAGCGTACCTACAGTATCTTATCTACTTTAACTAGTGTTCAGTTGTTATGATGGTGAAGGAACGGAAATAATTGATAAAAAAAACCATAAACTAGTTGAATCTATATTGGCACCCACTAAACTTAATAATAAAATCGATCTAGAAAAATGTTACTGGAAAACCTCGATATAATAATGTACTTATTTGGATTTGAACCCAAAGCCATCCAAAGACTAGTATAACGTTTATTCGCACTGTACCATTAGGCTAATTGAACTTAGAAATTACATGTAACTGCTCAGATCATATCACTACTATTCGTGGCACAAACTTTTAAAAGACATTATAAAATATATGAACAGGTACTTACTGGAATTCGAACTGAAAGCCTTCCACAATATATTACAACGTTGGTTTGCCACTGTACCATTAGGCTAATTGACCTTAAGATCAATCTGGAAAAAGAACTCGGAAGTTATTGACCTAGAGGTCCATTCGGAATTCGAACCCAAAGTCTTCCAAAGACTAGTACAATGTTTATTCGCACTGTACCATTAGGCTAATTGACCTTGTGAATTATATGCAACTGCTCAGATCATATCACTACTATTTATGCCGTGAACTTTTAAAAAAAAACTAACCTTACAACTAGTTGAACTAAAAAGAACTATATGATACTCTTTGTTGTGCGAACTTTCAATGCTGAAACAATCTGGAAAAAAATTGAGATATATAATACTTTTCGTCGAGTGTACAACTACGGGGATCTATGCATACTGAAGAATAATATTAAGGATTTCATAGCATAAACTTTTTAAAAAAAACACTAGATGCAACATAAGCAAGTCGACTGCTCACGTTATATTACTACCACCTAATAAACTTAATAACAAGAGCAATCTAGAACATCGTACAGGAGCACTTCTAATCCATGAAGTCACATGGACTTTAAGTAACTTAATATTCACTTAACATACATTCAAAGGAACTTGAATTTTTGCTAGATGGAACTTAACTTTTCAATCAAAGGAACTTAACTGAACTTGACTACCACTTGACAGAACTTCACTTTTGACTCGAAGGAACTTAACTTTCACTTGACGGAACTTAACTTTTTAATTGAAGGAACTTAACTGAACTTGACTACCACTCGACAGAACTTAACTTTTGACTCGAAGGAACTTAACTTTTGACTCGAAGGAACTTAACTTCCACTCGACGGAACTTAACTTTTTAATCGAAGGAACTTAACTTTCACTCGATGGAACTTAACTGAACTTGACTATCACTCGACAGAACTTAACTTTTCACTCTGTATGTCGACCTTCATTTGATTAACTGAAAGGCCTCAACTCAATTGAGTCTTCATTAACTCAGAAAAAAAAGATGTCTCAGCAGCATACATCACATGTTCAATATCCCATAGAATTCTCGTTGAGGTATATGGATAGTACTGTTGTATCACACTTATGTCCCTTTTCAGCGTGTGTAGTTGGGTGTAATATCGGTGATGGGGTACCATATGTTGCGACATAGGGGTGTCTACTTGTAAGTGTAAGTATAGAAATTGTATCATAGAAGAGAAAAATGTGTATGCGTAGTCCGTCGTCATTATATACTGACACTTGGGATTTATAGACAAAATTGAATCAATAACAAAATGATATGCATGAAAACATATACTTGCTTAGGTATCTTCATAATTGTAATGCAGCTGAAACCATGATATCACCTCTAATATATTAATAAAAATATTCTCTACTTTCTACATACGGAAAAGAATACTTATTGTAGGCCTGAATCCTACCGATACTGTACTCATATGTTGCGCTTCGATGTCGATGTTCATTCTTGTTACATAAATAGCCTAAAATGACATAAACTTAAAATTAGCATACTGAAACAACCGAAAATCCTGAACAACATATTATCAATAAGAAAATAACACAGAAACAAGACATATGTATAATGTACTATAAGTTACCCTCAAAACTTCAACCGCAATGAGTGAACTGCGAAGCGTGGTGTGTGCGGCTCACGACGTGACGTGCAAAAGGTTTTTGCGCAGAAATCACGCCGTACGCGACCATCTGTGTGATGAGGCTAGTGAGTCTTAATGGAGGAGTAGTGTCGACTTAGAGGAGATGTTGTGGGTGATCTGTGGGTGGCTGGGGGAGAATTTCCAGTGGTGGGAGGCAGCAGCTTTGAGTCGTTTCACATCATAATGAACTGCGCGCAAAGCAGACCTAGAGAATGGTAAGTTTTTGTGGAGGAGCTTCGGAGGCTCCTTCGGTGAGCTCGAGCCATGGGTAATTGCGTGCTTAGCCTCCCTGTCCGCTGCATTGTTTCCAACGACGTCAAAGTGGCTAAGGTACCCATCTGAGAGTGACCTGGATGTCCACACCACCCTGTCTGGAGGAGGACTTTCTATTGCTAATACTAATACTAATACTACTACTACTTGTACTAATACTACTACTACTATTACTTATACTGGTGCTACTCTAATACGTTACTAGTGAGAACATGAGTGAATAGATGAAAGAATTGATGGTAACGGTCACAGTGTTGACTGCTCCCATCATATTTAGGGCAGGCCAACCCTGCCCTAAATATGACCAAAACAACCAAACTTGGAGTCACATGATGTGGCTGCGCCATCACTTTCTTTCCACTACTACCACGTACTCCCATAGTTAGATAGTAGCAGTAGTATCTCGAGTGTACCTAATAGTAGAAATAATAAAAATACATTATATTCTTCAACAAATGTTTGAATACCGATGGTAACTAGGAAAAGAAGATGGAATGCTCAACAGTGAGGGCCGATTTACATGAGAAAGGGATGGAGAAAAACATAGTATTCCCCTCAGTACTGTGAACAGAATTAGGTACGGCTGTCTACGTATTCGAGATGTAACTAATGTTCTTTATATATTATCAGAACCAACCGTTTACTGTTACAGCTCAGCCGTGAGCACCGATTTACATGAAGAAGGGAGGGATAATGGCATTCGGTACGGTACGGCTATCTATGTATTCATCCGAACAAACCATTTACTGATACTAGCTATTCTTCTTTATAGTTAGGACCAACCTATTCGACGACATAATTAATACGACAGTCCAGGATGAGCATACATAAGCGTACCTCCAGATCCTCTTGAACATCTTCAAATTTTGATTCTCGCCAGTAAGCAGGGACTTCATTATAGGGGAACCATTCATTCTGGAGAGGCCCAACATCGAATCCCCAAATTCCACTTCCAGCGCGGTCTGCTTCAATCGAACTTTCGAACAGTCTCTGTTCAAACATTGTCACGCACTCGCGATCCACATCTATAGAAGGCATCATCCTTTCCTTCACCTGGTATATCCATGCGGCTTCGACAGGCTTCTTTCTGGCTTCAAGCCTATCCTTGTAGACCGACATGATGTATAATGTCACTGCATGTGCAAATGATACGGTAAGCATTCACTTTGATGGATGACACTTCGAAGGCTTTTTCTTGTCTGACGATGCCGAAGCAATATTAATGGAGAACCAATGCACGATTTCAGCTCGTTGCTGAGCCATCAGGTTTCCATAATGGTCAACTGTCCCTCGAATATAACTTAGGCTTCGCTCCTTGGGGTATTTCTCCATTCTGCGAACATAATGAAGTACTGGTACGTTCTTATATTTTCGGAGATCGACTTTGTAGATGTCGATATGGAGTAGCTCATCCAGTATAGTGATGTGAGGACCAAGGATTCTGTCCATTTCTTTTGTTACCGGAGTCTTTATGAAGTTCTCGATTATGTCTTCCTCGGAAGGAGTATTAATCGCCAGCTTCCAATGACCAAGCTGATATGTTCGTTAGCTATTATGTTAATACTATAAAAATATGATCACCTGTATCGCTTGCCGGCCTTGAATATCTGTCCACAGCTCATCAACAATTTCGCTTTCCCTAACTCCATTATAGATATGAAATTCTCCTTGATTGCTCTCAGGAATACTACAGTCCCTCCAAAGCTTTACGTCCCATTGCATCTCATCTCCTAGCTCGACCTTCCTAAGAATCCTTCCTGGGTACCAATACAAACCGACTAGGATTAAAGCGCCTCTCCCTGCTCTAGTTGACGAAAATGGTTAGTAGTTATCTCTTATGTGGCTAGGAAGAACTAACAGTAAGCGATCTTTTTGCTTTCTTAGTAGCCACCTTGGTGGAAGTTTTGGCCTGAAAGGCGGAAATATAAGAAACATTGCTATAAAGTGAGTAAAAGGTTGCTTACGGTTTATAAGACACTCCCTTTGAGCAGTAGTCACAGATGAAATCTGTTTCTTCTGGAAGCCAAGATCCTTGTCCACCTCGTTGGCAAGCCAAGTGCATCCAATCTTTGCACCTGTAGCATTGAATAGCTCCTGGTGCCTCCGCGTCGAGTTCTGGGCCGTTTCCAGCTACACCGCATCGACAATTGAAAGGTGAGTCGCTTTCGACAGAGTCGTCATCTTCCTCAGCTTGTAGTTGCGAAGAACGCTTCTCTTCTGGATGCTGAGTTGACGATTCCTCTGGCGGAATGGAAGGTTCGTTGCTCTCATCATCTGTAATGGGGATAACTCAATGGTGCAGAGTTGACGATTCTTCTGGTGGCGTTGTGGGCAGTTCAGAAATAACTTTAGTATATTCCCGAGTATACACTTGCTTCTTCTTCGCAAACCATGGACGATTGACCTCTGGAGAAAGATCAGCTCCACGGTACTTTAATACCGGAGGTTTCTGTAGCCCCTCCGTATCCACGCTAATCTGATGTAACTCAAGAACCTTTGCGACCTGTCGCTCTAAGAATGATTCTTGTGAACTTATTCCACCTCGCAATTTATAAACAACCATGGTTGTGGAGAAGCTGGGTGGAGGATTTATGTGCTGTCTGTACAGAGCAGTCTTAGCCGTCACATCGGTGAGCTCCATTGCAATACCATTGTCCATCCCATCATAGTCGTAAATTGCATCGTTGTACATGTACCGAGTTCTAAAGTGGTTAGCACCATAGAAAGCACGCCCGATCATTTCGTAAGTAATGGACCCCCCGTCAGGTCGAATTTCCCCCAGAAAATTCCAAACTAAAGGTAAGTTGTCCTTGCCTTGAGGCGTAAAACAACCCTCATCCACATTGATGATTAGTATGACTGGGATAGATAACCATTTCGTAATATTGAAGTTAACCCCAGTGCACTTGGGCTCGCCATCAATGGTTCTGTAACAGGGAAGTACATCGTGGATGTCATATTTAAAGCAGGTTTGATGTTGAAGCCAGGTATTTGCATTTCCTTTGAATGTGTTAAAGTCGTTAATGTTCAGATGAATGGCCCTTTTCCGTTTCGGCGTTTTTTCCATGTACAAGTGTGTAATCTCGTTTGCGTCAAGAGCTTTACAACATACGTGTATGGCCACCTCGAGTCATTCAAAGTACAGGTGGCCGTTATACTTACTTTCTGTGCTCGCCTCATTCACAATGTCATAAAACCATTCCTAACCATGAAGCCAATAAGAAAGTATACGTGATAGATCGTACCAACTCACCCAGAGATTGTTAAATTCGCCCTTTTTAACACTTCCTATCCTATTATTTGCGAGATAGGCTAAAAATGTATTCCGTTCCTCTGACAGCTTCTTTACAGAGGATTGGCTAAAGACTTCGGCTTGATAGCCCGAGTATTTATGAAATAATGTTTCGACTACCTTCAGATGGCAGTTTGGTGGCACAGTCCTCACCGCAGTTGTGAAGTCGCGGGGGCGATGATACAAAGCCTGAAATAATAGCTGTAAAGAGGAATCCAACCAGCACGAATTATCCTCCCATGAGAAGGAAGCAAAAAGACTGGGCTCGCGCCCTCATTAAAGATACTGGAGCTATAATCGTCATACGTTTTCTTCTTTTGAGGCTTCGTAATGCCTTCAGGTAGTATCTCGCGCTGAGTTTTCTTCTTTTGAGGCTTCGTAATACCTTTAGGTCCTTGTCGAGTCTTCCATTGTGTTGTAACTTTGTTTGTGGTATTTTTTGTGGCTCTATCCGCTGCTTTTGTCACTTGAAGGAGCTTAGCCTTCTCTTCGTTCTTAGCAGCTTCATTTAGACCCACTTGGGTATCTAGATATTTTTTTGTTTTGGGATTGTAAGGACGACCATCGTTCACGATCTTCTCTGTTCTTTTCTTCTTCGGTTCATTCTCAACCAATGTTTTCTTTGGAGACTCCTCTTCAGGCGATTCGGTCGCTTTACTTTCCTTCCATGTTTCCTCATCTGTCAAGTCATTTATTGGCTTCCTTTCTGGATGGCGAGACTTTCAATCATATGTCTGCCAGGGTGCAGCTTTTCCATAACGAATACGTGCACCAGCTGTGAAAATAAATATCAGTACCTTCCCCAACTTAAGATAAGAGTAAAGACTTACTAATGACAGCATTGAATGTCATTTCGTTCGCGTCTGCAAGCACCTTCAACGATTTAAGGCCTTCATAAAAGTAGTGGTCTCGACCCTGGGCCATGTACATCTTGAAGTGCTGCGCTTCCTCAGCATTCATTGTGGATGGTAGAGATGTCCATTCAGTAACCTCCATCGTTCATTTACACTGGAAAATCATGGATGCCATGTGGGGCTGTAAATACCAGGAGAGCCATGGCTTCACCTTCGGGAAGGTTAGAAAAATCTTCTCGAGAATCTGGTCAAATTCTTTCGCCGGCACATCGAGAAGACGAAGCACGTTCATTTCGAATTTATAGCCATTGGAATCGTCGGCGATTCCTTTCATATGCTTTATACGCCTCACACTGCTCCTGAAATGCTGTTGGCAGCCTTTCAGAAGACCCCCAGCGGTGACCATCAGTTCATCAACGTCCCGAGGATCATTCATTTCAATGGCCATCTCAACAAACACGTCGACATACCCATTTCGCTGGGCCTCACTGAAATCAACAACCTAACAGATGGTTAATGTGTGTTATCTATAGAGAGAGAGCATATAAAATACACACCCCAGAGAAGGCACGATCGGTAATCTGCACGTTGTTCTCTCTGTACAGAATGAAGATATTTCCGAATAACACCCGGAAATGAAGCTTGTAGTGTAGGCTTGTTCCGCTGTCACTGTAGGTGAACAAGACCGGCATCCATGATAAAGTTTGCATGCAATAGAGTGTAGAAATAATAACAAGAGAAGACCTGTCTTTCCACCAGCCATGCGCGGCATCTGAGATAACACCATTTAACCCAGAAGGATTAAAATCAGCTCTGATGAGTAAGGAAGCCATCCAAGTAGATTGGAAAGAGATAACTTTCTTGTCGATAAGATCCTCAGCGACAATAAATGTCAGATATGCTTTAGAAAATGTTTTGTATGCTTCGAGATTGAACTCCAGCGTCATTGGGGGGCCCCCCAAAGACTCAATGATCTGTCTTCTTTCCACAGCGATTCTGTGGGTATTGTTATAGCAGGAGGAATAATCAGTCGCTGGCACCCCAGGTATGCCTATTACATCTCGCGGTCCTGTCTTCAGCTCCGAAGCTTTAGCGTTTGGATATTTGATGACATCCTGCCTTAGCTTGTCGCGCTGCACTGGTAAGGGACTAACTATGTCACCCAGTTTGCCGTGATGATGATAACCATGCTGATGGAAATATATGCCCGTCTTATAAACATAAGTAATGGCCTTTGCACGGCATGTAATGTAGGTGATCAGGTTCCTACATTGCTTACACTTGTGCTCCTGTTGCCCAACTCGTTCCTGCACTGTGGCTCTGGTGCGAATAATAACTTTGCAATGGGGATTATTGCAGGTAAAGACTCCTCGACAAGTTCTTTCACTTCTGTAGCCTCCTTTGTATTTTTTTGCACTTCGGCTTCCATTCTTTTTCACCCCCCAAGATGACTGATTCACCCATTGGATCTTCATTCGTCCTGTATCAGCATAATACCGCAGAGAGTATCTGTGATGCCACTCCCCATCTGGAAAAGTGTTCCATGTATTAGGGTCTTCACTGGGCCAAAGTTCAACTGTTTTGGTGATATTTTTGAGCTCGTGTTCATTGATTCCTCCGAACTTGTGACCATTCTTAGTGTTCAGGCCCTTCCCATTGTCTTCGTCGTCATCAATCTCTCTATCACTGTCATTGCTGTCACTGCCAGTACTGTCACTACCATTATTGTCACTGTCATTGCTGTTGCTGTTGTCGTCTGTACGATGTGCAGTCCGGCGGTTAGTGTTATTCTTTGAAGCTTTAGCATTGACTTGTGTCTGTGCATGGGTTGCAGTTGACCATATAGGTTCCATGGGCTCAGGAAGTAGTCCGGTTATGTCCCTTTCAATGGGCCTTGGAATATATCCACGGACATGTCCTAATGCAAAAGGATAGATAGTATCTAGCAAATAATGTCTTAGTATACATCAATAACTGACCTTCAGGTGTTACAAAGAGTGCGAATCCTTTCGGTATGCCTTGTTCCGCCCGTTCGTATACTTCACCAATTATTTTATTCTTCTTATCAATATCGTCCTGTGTTTCATTTTTGTAGGTCTGTAAGCAGGCTATAACCACACCTGGTGGCGGATGTTAGAAAAGGTAGAGGGCATATCATTATAGTGTAACAAACCGGTCGTATTGAGGAGATCCTGCATAGTTGTTTCCCTCCTACTCCCCTCTCCTTCAGTCTTCTCTTCGCCACTGGAAGCTTTCAGTTTCTTTGGAGGGGGAGATGTGGGATTCGAAATGGAACATTTGCATTTATGTCCGACAGCAAATAAACTTGCAATCGACTGCACAAATTTGGTCTGCTATTGTGTAAGCAAAAAGTTATAGATGAATACTGATTACTAGTACATACAAATCCCATTTCTCGATTCCTGTTTAGCACTATCTATAACTTGCTGCAAGCTGGGATAAAAATGTTGTTGAGGTCCGAAGCAATGAGCCTGTTTCAATAAAGCCCCCTTTTTCGAACTGCAGAAAAAAAGTATTATCCCCATGTAACATGTACTCACCTGATGCGCCTCAGACATATCAATGACATATTACTACTCGCTCCGGCCATCCAGTAGCAATGCGCATAATCACATAGATGTTAATCAAGTTCAACTACTCTACTGGTACTATTGCCTGGAAATATCATGGCTCAATGCCAAGAGACTCAGATATGTCAGCCAATGCAACACCTAGTTTTTCAGTTAAGGAATCAGTGGGAGATTATTCCCTACTTCATCCTGTCTGTCATAACTCGTTAAGAGACTTACATGTTTCACATGCCTGTTGGAGTCATTCACTACTGCGCTTGGAATCTTCGGCTGCTTGTTCAAGATGTGAAGGTTTGGGAGGTGCATCACATTTGGCATCTAAGTGAGATCATGAGTGGCAAGTCTGGATATCAGGTACAGGATCGGCAGGGTTGATGTTGTCAACAGATAAGTCTACCACTGCAATCTTTTTCATATGTGTACAAGAATTAGAAACAGCGAGTACTAATGATACAGCCAGGAATTTAATGAAACAGTACATGATCAAGATATAGTATAGGGCGTGGAAGAGATTGTCACACGACAACATGTGTGATTGATTTAAGGCTATTGTGGAGGAGGATATTTGCTTGGCGGTATCCTCTCGACAAAGAAATGATGCGAGTGGTTGGCACATCTGTCCAACCTTCAGATCCAGTGAGCTCGCATTGAGAGAGAGAAAAGGGGGGAAATGCAAAGCTGAATTTCTCGAAGCATATGTATGACATTTATGTAGGTAGGCGACACGAGGTAAACAGCAGTATGTAAGGAGTGAGGTAATGGTAATGAAAAATGCATTTTTACCATGCAGGCAGAATGCCTGCTCTACACTATCTTAGTGTTAATATATTATTTAGAGACTTCTATCTATACCTGAGAACAAAAATGTACAATGAAAATGTGGAAAATAGAGGACAAATCATAGACTACGACGCCTCCAATGCTACGGCAACCGAACTACAGTACTATGACACTCCAATGTATGATGCTCCAGCTATTAATAAATTCACCGTACTAAAAACCTGCGCCGTATTTCGGTTGCCATAAATAAGTGTTGCCATAAGCTCAGATTTGGCTCATTTCTCAATATTTTATACAGAAATGTATTCTCCTGTTTTTATACTATGCATTCATATATTGTAACACTGCAAAATGTCTGTGAAATTGACCGTTTCAACTACTTTCTAAAGATTCGGAAATTTCCGTCCTTATTCCCACGCTCGTCTGAGCGTTGTGCCATTCATTCCAAGTTCACTCAACTGTACCATTAAGCATTACAGGATGTCGTTTAAGCTCTTATATCATTGTTGTACATTTTATTAATAGATAATTGACCCTAAAAATGTTTATTATACATCTTGCTTAATGTATTGATAGCAATAAAGCAGTGTATTGGATATCTTAACATGTAATATACAATGTTAAACATGAAAGAAGAGCTTAAGTGATGTTCTGTAATGCCTAACGGTGAAGTTGAATGAAGTTAGATGTACGGCGCGACACTTGGAAGAGCGTGTGAATTTAAACGGTAATTTCCGAAGCCTTAGAAAGTTGTCAAAATGGTCAATTTTACAGACATATTGACAGTAGATTTACATAGCAACATATATTATAATATAGCAGAATGCATTTATGATGAAAATAATTCCCACGCACTTCTGAGCATTGTGCCGTATTTCCAACTGTACCATTAGGCATTACAGAACTTTGTTTAAGCTCTTCTATCGTTGTTGTACATTTTATTAATATATAACTGACACCATATGTTTATTATATGGTAGATTTCGATGTTATCTCCTACATAAAATTACCTGTACACTGCTCATCAAAGTAAGGCCATGTACACCTGCATGTTTAACTTGGCAAGTCATGAACTACATAAGATAATCTGAGACATTTGATAGCTACCTACAGGCAATAAAAGGCGAGGGTATGATAAGGAATCTTTCCAATGTGTACAAGAACTAAATACAGTACTAATGATACAGTCAAGAAGTGCCGAAAATGTATAATACAATAATAGTACATGCAACAAAAATACATATAAAGTCAAAAGAAAATGATTTCATGTCCTATAGAAAGTTGAGGACTTGAAGAATATAAAACAAAAATACTTACTACACAGGGTAACGAATATGATCCCAGCCAACTGAGTGATATGTACGCTTTCCAGTCTGGACGACAAACTCAAGGTACTAATAGGATTCGATGTGTAAGTATTGAGTACTAGTAATAGAAATGAATCACTTACTTTACATTTTTTCTTTTTATGTTCAATAATTTGGTCCACCATTCCTGACCTCCATATTGGTCCAAGTCTACGACCTCTGTGGTATCTTTGATCAATTAGTATCATGACACGGTTTCCACACTACGTACACGTTAGCTTAAAAAAGGGAGCAAAATTAAATACCTACTTGGTAGGTTGCTAACTTTTCTTCGTACTTGGGATGTTGAATAGGTGGGATCCTCTTGGGCATCTACAAGAATAGATGATATTAGTTAGCATATAACGAAGATGGTCAAATAAAAAATACCGCGCCAATGGTAGAAATGGTGGCAGGGAAATAAATGTTAAGAACTGGAGCATACTTTGTGCACCGACGTGATTTTGGCACCGACGAAGTTGTTTACCAATGCATTTTATTCCAAACAAATGAATAACGATAATAATTGGATAGAGCAGATTGACTACTCTACGGGATGGATAGTAGGGCGTTAAACGCTGCGGTAGGATGTGTGTAAGAAAAAATGGGCGCGGGGGTGGGATACCACGATCAGTGGAGCGGGTGCGTGGGAATGATACGCAGTGGCTTATCTCTGATCTTGGCGGCGTTAAGCACATCGTCGGTATAGGGGCAGCTATACGTGTTGTTCAATACTTCAAGGGAACGCAAAATATACAACTTACGCTAGACAGCGACAACACTATTACTCCTATCGGATTCACGGACTCAGATTGGGCAAACTGCCTCGACACCCGCCGGCTTCGCAGTTTCCTTGGCCTCAGTCATCCTTCAAGTTAGTCTGGCTACACGACTCCATGCGAGGAGGCGTGTACTACAGTGAGTAGGAGTGTTGAGCTAAGTGAGAAAAGGCGTTCACCATAGTGCTCATAAGTCTATGGAAAGTATATATAGCCTCTTAGATACAATCTGTATGCCAACCCAACGCCTTCATATTGGGACTACTCGGATCTTCTGATAGTCGTTAACCGGCGTATCACAGCAGCTAAAGGGGCCGTCAACTTTTCTAGTTACCGATAACTCGAATGGAACTTAAGAACTCAACTTTCACTGGAAAAACATAAGGTACTAACTTAACTTGATCTGAGGGAACTCAACTTTCAGTCAAAAAAAAATAAGCGAGGAACTTAAGTTTACTTGAGGGAACTCGACTTTCACCAAAAAAAAAAAAAGAAGGAACTTAAGTCCACTCGAGGGAACTCGACTTTCACTAAAATAAATAAATAGGGAACTCGAGTCCACTCGAAATAAAGGAACTTAAGTCCACTCGAGGGAACTCGACTTTCACCAAAAAAAAAAATTGGGGAACTCGAGTCCACTCGAAATAAGAAAATGGCCACTTGAGGTAACTTAACTTTGACTCGAAAAATTTAAGTGAGCTCAATAGTGGAACTCGACTATAACTTAAGTGAGACTCGACAAAAACTCGAAAAACTCGACAAAAACTCGAAAAGTATGCAGCCCATTTGTTCACAGTTACAAAGTTCCTACGTGTGTATATGGAAAAATTACTGAAATACAGATGGAAAAATCGGAGTCCCTATGGAAATTCCATCGCCTTGGTAAGCATGAGAACTTTCTCGGAATGAGGTTTTGTCGTACATGGCATACAGTGTCACTTTTTAATATACGTGCCCACAAGAAACTAATATATGTGTGCTGATGACAGATTATAATCGTTTAACTACAAAGAATATGAAGATACATCGAACTTTGAAGAAAGGTTAAATGTGGAGCTTTAATGATGAAGAATATTTAATCTTGCCATTGAGAGAGAGAAAGGGGGGAAATGCGAAACTGGATATCTCAAGGCGTACATATGACAGTTATGTAGGTATGCAACACGAGGTAAACAGGAGTATGTAAGGAGTGAGGTAACGGAAATGAAAAATGCATTTTTACCATGCAGGCAGAATGCCTGCTCTACATGGTGAATTATTCCACACTCGGAACTTCATACGGAACTTCATAGATATGCCGCTCCGAATGGGAAATTAATTGCCGTACTCTAGTTCGGCTGCCGTAGGAAAGGGTGTGCCGTAGTCTATGGTTTTTCTTCAAATTTCCGCATTTTCACCGTACACTTTTGTTTTTATGTATAGATTAATGTCATTACATGTTATAATAGCCATAAAATAGTCGTAAATCGACCAAGCTATGTTTATTCACAAAATGTTTTGTTCAACGGTATTTCCCACGCTTAAATGAAATGCCTTACATCGCTACTTATCGATTGTTCAGGTGTCCAAGCTTCAAGTTCAACATATCTATGATACTTCAAGCACTGGTTATAACTCTCATTTAAATTTATTAAATTTATTCACTAACCTTTATCTTTTTCTTGATTCTTTCTTTGTAAGCTCTCACTCTTATATGTAGAAATGTATATGTTGTATATGAACGAATTATTATACCATATAGCCCGAAATCAATCCGGATCATATGTTTCTACCCCCTAGTTTGTGTTGCTATGTTGTGTTCAGAAGCTAGTTGAAATTCCTTCTGTCAGAATCGACGATATGGATGCATACTGTTGCATGACGAGCTTATATATTTGAATGCATATGCGTAATGCATGTCTCTCACCTCCGGGTGTAATAATGTAACATACTTCAACGTTTTCACCCTCGGACCAGATATACTCAATGCTTGCCTGTCAGATATGCATTTGTGGAGAATATTTATACAGCATGCCTCCGCTACTCAGAATATCTTCTCCATTCATTATTCAATTTTCTCTTCATAAGTGCCCGAGCTAAAACAGCATATTTAATGAAACAACTTATGCTGGCTTGTTATTTAAGTCTCTGAAAAAAATTAATGTGTAACATAGTCTTAAATCGACCTAGAAGCTATGTTTTTTCATAAAATGTTTTATTCAATGGTATTTCCCATGCATTGCCCACACTCGATTGACGTGCTTTAAGTATGCAATCTTACAGCACTTCAGTCCACCTTTTGACTTTATTCAGCCTTGCGCTCTTGTAATCCTCATTATAAATATAATGCCAATACATATCAAATTAATTTTTTCTGGAAACTTAAATGACAAGCCAGCATAAGTTGTTTTATTAAATATGCTGTTTCAGGTCGAAGAGCTATGAAGAGAAAATTGAATACCGAATAGAGAAGATATTCTGAGTAGTGGAGGCATGCTGTATATATATTCTCCACAAATGCATATCTGGTCCAAGGGTGAAAGCGTTGAGGTGTGTTACAGTATTACACATGGAGGTGAGAGAAATGCATTACGCGTATGCATTCAAATATATAGGCTCGTCATGCAATGGTATACATCCATATCGTCAATTCTGACAGAAGGAATCTCAACTAGCTTCTGAACACAACACAACAATACAAACTAGGGGGTTAAAACACATGTTCCGGATTCAAAGAAAGAATCAAGAAAAGATAACAGTTAGAGAATAAATTAAATAAATTTATATAAGAGTTACAACCAGTGTTCGAGATATCATAGATATGTTGAGCTTGAGGCTTGGACACCTGAACAATCGATAAGTAGCGATGTAAGGCATTTCATTTAAGCGTGGGAAATACCGTTGAACAAAACATTTTGTGAATAAACATAGCTTCTTGGTCGACTTACGACTATTTTATGGCTATTATAACATGTAATGACATTAATCTATACATAAAAACAAAAGCGTACGGTGAAAATGTGGAAATTTGAAGAAAAACCATAGACTACGGTACACCCTTTCCTACGGCAGCCGAACTAGAGTACGGCGATTAATTTCCCATTCGGAGCGGCATACATAGTATGAGGACCCCGGATTATTACGGTAAAGGTTGTTCCGCAGAGCGGACAAAATTTTGAGAATTTTGGCCCTTATGTCGTTCCAAAACCGGACAAATTTGAGGCCTTGGGACGAAAAGGACGTTCCAAAAGTACGGACAGCGATCACCCTATGCTGTGCAGGTCGTTCCAGCCAGATGGACACCGATGAGCACCAAGGGTCTTATGTGGGAGTTAGAGTTTAAACAATTATGACCCAAGTCTATGTGTAACTTATAAGTAAGGCTAGTGGCTAGTGGCTAAGTGGAAAATGTAGTGATGAACATACTGTAATTTCGGTTACCCACACGACTGATTTTTGCCGGGAAAAGCTCATACAAGAATGTCGCACTGTATTGAGCAAAATCCTACACGATATAGCTATTGGGACAGGACCAACAAGGAAAATATACTGGGAGCAAACGGATAGGGGCAGGCAGACTCACTTTGCAGTTGAACAACTTATCACTCAGGCTGTTGAGATGCACTCCTTGCTGGTAAATATTACGGATAGAAAGAAATCTAATAGTATTATTACTTATACATTGGAAAAGGACCACTAGCCAAGGTATGGATATTTTATGTTGGCCTTATGCCTGCCAGTGCTAGATTGAAGCCTTCAAAGTGTACTGCTAAGTACCTGCTGTTCCCGCTCTGATGGCTAGAGAGGATGACTATATGATACCTAGCATGACCATGAAACCAACATTGGTTGAGGACTATATTGTATATTTCTTTCAGAGTACAGACTGCATCGAGGAAAACTCAACCCTGACAATCGGACAGTACAGAATCTCAGACCCATCTACCATATTTCTTCTCTGACTATTTTTTTAGTGGGCACTGCCAAATTTAAAAACCCTTTAGACCACCATTCAAAGTTTTGTTGGTTCAACTGGATGCATGTGCGTGGTTACTTATATTTACTTATAGATTGAAGTTGAGCCGTCATAGGAGATTAATTATTTGTTAATGCCATACGATAAGATTCAGATTGGTAGAGCATACTTATCCACCCACAAGGAGTCGTTACTTACAGCATTCAAAGATGTCACTAGAACGCACATGGTCCAAGGATGAAGCCACCTGTATTATGTAGTAACTAGCAATAATTACAAGTAACATCATGAATGACAATTTACAATTCACATCAATGCCTACTAAACTGCTGCTAGCCCATGTCTCATTATTCTTCAGTTTACACGAAGTGATAACTTTGTGCTATTACAGCTTCCCAAATCTATTTCAAAAATTGGTTTTAGAGTACTGCAAGGCAACAAGGACTCAATGTCAAGTTCTGAGCTTTATGAACAGCTGGACTTCAGGTTTAATGTAATTAAAATTGGAAATGAAGTGTTTACAAGTTGAAAATTGTTTGAGTTGTGGGATAAGCAATTAGTATTTAAAGCACTTGAGAGCGCCATAATTTAATTTTAAAAGCTCCTCAAAGCCCAGAAAGCTCAAAACCATCGAAAACTGGACTGTCTGGAAAAAAATACCACTTCTAGAGGTTGTTCCGAAATTTCGGACAAAAATTGACCTCTGGAAGGTCGTTCCGCATTTTCCAGACAAACTTCGAAGAAAAATTGCTATGTCGTTCCGAAAACGGACAAAATTTCGCAAAACTTGGACGGACAGAAATTCGAAAAATGGGGTATTTTTCGGAACGACCTTTACCGTAATAATCCGGGGTCCTATAGTATGACGCTCCGTTTGATCAAAAAATAACCGTGCCGTAGTTCAGCTGCCATAGCATTGGACATTTCGTGTTTTTTCTATCCAATTCTTATGTTTTCAGTATTAATATATGTTCTATGATATACTTCCACTATTATGATGAAAATATACGCCTGAAAAGTCTTTTTTTAAGGTTGTTTCATGTGTGAAGGTTTTTTTCCCACGCTTATTGACCAATATTATAAATGCAAGGATGTTATAAAATTGAATTAATCTACTTCTATGTCGTACATAAAGACTTACAAAAGTCGAATTTTCAACATATTCCGCCTTCATTAAGCAATCGACCCAGAGATGTGGCTAAAACGACAGTATATTGTTTGGCTCATCATTAGCATTACTAGTATAAGATATCCGATTTTATAATCGTTACAACATAGGTCATAATTCGCTTTTTATAATATCCATGAGGTATATTTTACTTATATACCGGCTTAACCAATATTGAAGTCCTGGCACATTAAGCAAGTGTGGGAAAATAACCTTCGTATGCGAAACAACATGAAACTCGGAGACTTTGAGGGGTATTTGAGGGGTAAATATCAATATAAACATCTCTGAATTTTATAATAACAATGAGGTAATCTTACATAGACCCAGAAGCTATGTTATTTTACAAAATATTTTGTTCAACAATATTTCCCACACTACCTTATCAATCATCCAGCGGCTAGCCGCCCAAGCTTTAAGTTCAATGAATTTACAATACCCCAAGCACTTGGTGTAACTCTCATGTGGGATGAGTTAGTTTAGTCTCTAAACTTTATCTTTCTCTCCAATTTTTTAAACTCTTATTCATATGTGTAACGACGTACCATCTATGTTGTGTATAGGAACTAATTATTGCAACTATATGGCCTGAAATCGATCTGAAATATATGTTTTAACTTAATTTGCGCAATTCAATTCTCTCCCCATAGCTCCCCGAGTCGAAGAATCGACACTATACAGATAAAGACCCACACAAGTCAGCCCACCAACACACCCTGGCACATTCATCAAGTCTACTGACCCACAGAAGCAACCAGAATGCCAAGCGACCGCACATTGCCCCAGGAGCACAAAAAATCCCACACCATAGCTACTAAATAATAGTACTTAACTCGTTTTTTATAACGTTCATGATGTACAAATTACTTGTATTTGGGGTCTGGTAAATATTGTTGATGTTTCTGTGCATTGAACAAGCGTGGGAAACCAGCCTTCGTATGAGACATAACATGAGAAAACGACACTTTCAGGACAATTTAAGGTGTCAAGTTTCAATATAATATAGTATCTATAACATACACTATGTAACAATGTTGAAAATACAGGAAATAGTTGAAAAAGAAAAGAAAAGATCAATGCTACGGCAACCGAACATGTTATAAAAAACGAGTTAAGTACTATTATTTAGTAACTATAATGTGAGATTTTTTATACTCCTAATGCAATATACAATCAGCTTGCATTTCTATCACTTCTGTGGGTCTTACTGAAGAGTCTCCGCACAGTCAATAAGCATGGGAAAAAAACCTTCACACATGAAACAACCTTAAAAAAAGACTTTTCAGGCGTATATTTTCGTCATAATAGTGGAAGTATATCATAGAACGTATATTAATACTGAAAACATAAGAATTGGATAGAAAAAACACGAAATGTCCAATGCTACGGCACCCCCTGAAGTTCCAAGTGTTGAAAAAGTCGCCACCGCCGTAATTCAGTTGTGCCGTGGCCGTATCCACACTGCATAGTTAGAATTGCTGTTTTTTCTTGCTTATGTTGTATATAGATGAATAAAATGTGTATTATATTATATTCTATACATTTTGGTGCCTTTATGCGAGATGTATTCTGTGTTTTTGCTATGTTTTATCATTTGAAGAATTTTTCCCACGCTTCCCCACGCACTATTCAGCTTTCCGAAAACATACCAAATCTACCGAATAAATGTTGATTCAAATGTTTTTGAGCTATAGTTAGAGTAGTTTATGTTAGGTCTCCTTTGTAATGTCCAGCTCCTCCACTCATCGCTACTCACCATCGAGCTCAACACAATTTCTTCATTATGCATTATCTAGATAATCTTGCATGCTACGTATTCTCATGAAGATTTTGGGTTATAAGACAGAATTAATAGTGTACAAGTAAAGCTGCAATTAAGTGAGAGATAAAGTTATATCACAATTCAACGTAACGAGTTGAATGGTATATGAGCTTATTTAATTTTCGACATAGTAAATATGATCTCTTACGTGCCCAGTGTACTTTGTATTATTATGTATTTCAAGATAGAGTGCATCTTATAACGAAGAGATGCAATATATTTGAATCAACATTTATTCGGTAGATTTGGTATGTTTTCGGAAAGCTGAATAGTGCGTGGGGAAGCGTGGGAAAAATTCTTCAAATGATAAAACATAGCAAAAACACAGAATACATCTCGCATAAAGGCACCAAAATGTATAGAATATAATATAGTACACATTTTATTCATCTATATACAACATAAGCAAGAAAAAACCGCAATTCTAACTATGCAGTGTGGATACAGCCACAGCACAACTGAATTGCGGCGGCGGCGACTTTTTCAACACTTGGAACTTCATACATAAGTATACATAGAAATATGATGCTCCAACTATAAATAAATTCACCGTACTAAAAACCTGTGCCATACTTCGGTTGCCATAAATAAGTGTCGCCGTAATTGCAGAATTGGCTTATTTCTCACTATTTTTAAGATAAAACTATTCTACTTTTTATGCTATATACTCACATATTATAAATCTGCACATATGTTAGAGAAAAGGATGTATTCAATGACTTTTTGCAGCCTCGGAAATCTCCGACTTAATTCTCATGCTCTCCAGACCATACAGCGTCGCGTACATTTAATCTCATTAAGCCACACTTACTTTAAGCATTACAATTTAGAGTCTCGATTCGTAGTTTTACATTATATTAGTAGATAATACACTACATAAGGGCTTTTAAATGATTGTTAAAATGTTATAATTTATTTTCGGTACACTCATTCAAGTGTGTCCATGTTCGGGGAGACAGTGCACCGCTAATGACATAAAAAAACATAATTTGATCTGATTATCTATATAAAAATGATGTTGTCATGCCGAATAAAACAAGAGCTATGTGCATAGCAAGTAAAAATATATGATACAAATATGACAAGGCAATCGGTACCTCAGGATAATCAGATCAAATTATGTTTTTTTTTTGCCATCAGCGGTGCACTGTCACTCTGCACATGGACACACTCGAGTGAGTATACTACAGTATGTTATTATACCAAAGATAAGCTATAACATTTAACTACCATTTAAAAGCCCTTACGTAGTGTCAATTATTTACTAATATAATGTAAAACTACGAATCGAGACTCTAAATTGTAATGCTTAAAGTAAGTGCGGCTGAATGAGGTTAAATGTATGCAATGCTGTACGGTCTGGAGAGCGTGAGAATTAAGTCGGAGATTTCCGAAGCTGCAAAAAGTCATTGAATACATCCTTTTCTCTAACATATGTGCAGATTTATAATATGTGAGTATATAGCATAAAAAGTAGAATAGTTTTACCTTAAAAATAGTGAGAAATAAGCCAATTCTGCGATTATGGCGACACTTATTTATGGCAACCGAAGTATGGCACAGGTTTTTAGTATGGTGAATTTATTTATAGTTGGAGTGTCATATAGAAAGTATTTGCCGTGCCATAGTTTGGTTGCCGTAGCATAGGGGGCGCCGTAGTCTACTGTTTTTCTTCAATTCTCTGCATTCTCACCATACATTTTTGTTCTACTGTATAAATATATGTCTCTAAATGATATAATAATGACAACATAGTCCTAAATCAACCTAGGAGCTATGTTTTTTCACGAAATGTTATGTTCAATGGTATTTCCCACGAGTTTCCCACACTTTGCTGGGGTGCTTTACAATGCCTTTAATCCACCTTTAGAATTTCGTCAGCCTTGCTCTCTCGTGCTCTTCTTCATATATATAATATTGATAAATATAGAATTTAGTTATGTCCAAACACCCAAATGTCTTACTAGCATTTATATGTACATTAAGTTGTTTTATTAGGTGTGTTGTTTCGGCTCGAAGAACTATGAAATTAAAATTGAATAACGAATGAAGAGGATAATCTGAGTAGTGGAGGTATGCTGTATACATATGTTTCACAAATGCATATCTGATTACCTTAATTGTTGTTCTAAATATCTCACAAATGAGCATTGAGGTGAGTTACATTATTACATATGGAGAAGTTGAGAGACATACATATTATGCCGCTATGCTATGCATATGCAATATCATTATAAATGTCTCTGTATTTTATCACAACAATAACAGTCTTAAATCGACACAAAAGTTATGTTATTTCACGAAATGTTTTGCTAAACAGTATTTCCCACGATTAATTGAAATGCCTTACATCGTTACCTTGTCAATCGTTCAGCTGCCTAAGCTTCAATTTCAACGTATTTAAAATACCTCAGGTAATTGGTGTAACTCTTATATGAATTAAGTTAGTTTAGTCTTTAAATTTTATCTTTCTTTCCATCATTTCTTTGAGCTCTTATACACATGTATGATGATGCATATGTTGCATATATGAACTAATTATTACAAATGTATGGCTTGAATTTGATGTCGAATATAAATTTTAAACTAATTAATACCGTTCACTTTTCTCTTCATAGCTGTTTAAGCTGAAATAACATATTTGGTAGAGCAACTAAATGTACATGTGGAAGCTAGTATGACATTTGGGTGTCTAGACATAACTAGATTCTATATGTATCAATATTATATATATGAAGACAAGCACGAAATAGCAAGGCTGCAGAAATTCTAAAGGTGGATTAAAGGTGTTGTAAAGCACTTCAGCAAAGCGTGGGAAACTCGTGGGAAATACCGTTGAACATAACATTTTGTGAAAAAACATAGCTCCTAGGTCGATTTAGGACTATGTTGTCATTATTATATCATTTAGAGACATATATTTATACAGTAGAACAAAAATGTATGGTGAGAATGCAGAGAATTGAAGAAAAACCATAGACTACGGCGCCCCCTATACTATGGCAACTGAACTATGGCACGGTGAATATTTTCCCATTTGGAGTGGTATACCCATTCGGAGCGGCATAGAAGTCAAGCTGAGGATTCTTGGCCTGAAACCAACACCCCTGTGCGCATGACGGCAAAATGTTCCGGCAAGTCCCGAGCTTACCAATGTGACTTTCTCTAACTCTATGTAACCATGTCCTCGAAGTCTACCTCGAGATCCACTGCCATACCAACACCCGCTGTCCCAACAACACTTGTGCATGTCGTGGCATTCTCCCACAACACATACATCACACCATTCTTGCACATGCTATTGTCGACGTCAGTCCTATGGAACAAGGTCCATCTCAGAAACTGCTGCTCTCCACTCCCTCTTCGCTCAGCGCCAGCCATACTTCTCCCAGGAAGATGCTTGTGGGCTTAGCTGGACTGTTCAAAGTAAGGTACAAGTGAAATGACGAGTTCAAAAGAGCAGGAAGATGTATCTTTGATCCTGTGTCGTATACTGCAATGCAGGTTTTGTCTGCATCTGGAGTTGGTATGGTCCCGCTTAGTTGGTTGATAGCGCTTGGGTTGGGTATGAGCACATGGACATGTAATTTGACTAATCTCATGGTGTTTCTTGGTGAGCTCATCTATCTTGTTTGGGTTTTGTGGTTCTGAGGAGGAAGATGGGTAGATATTGACTTCTACCCTCCATTCCTCTTACTACAGCCCGTTCTCAACCCAATTGTGGACCTTGTCAGTGGCTGTGAAAGGACTCACAGTTTCTATTGGGTTGGTTATCAGGTACGTTCTTCTATTCTTTATAATCTGTTTTATTATTGTGTCTGGTGTGTCATGCATGGTTGAGTGGGGCTGATGACTCGGCAACTGACACTTATAGATATACCCAGCAGATATGAAGGTAGATAATTGTATTGGAATATGTGCTAGGGCTGGGAGTGATAGGCATATGCACTACCACTTAGGATATCGTTGGGTGGTTTGTAGCATATCGTTTGATGATGGTACACTAAGACATGCTCCGGATTGGTGTATGGCAGTACACTGGTTTTGTAGGTGGTCATTGGCTTTCGCTCGCTATCATGACGTCCAACTAGGTTTGATGGTCATACAATTGCCTATTAACTGCTCCCTTGGGACCATAGTGCAACTAGTGGAAAAATGAATATGCATGGTCATGCTTCTGTGCATGGTTATGGCTTGGGGCAGCATCCTATATGCAGCAGATGGTCAATTCTTGGTGTGTTAGGTCACAGTACAATATCTCATGACGAGCCATTAACATGATTTAGAAACCCCTGTGGCTTATTTGTTTTCATTTTTATATATTTTTGTTCCATATATGGGATACTGATGATTTGCGATGGTAGTGTTAAAAAATTGTTGGCTTGTTCTTCACTGCTCGTCTACTTTCAAATCATTTGTCTCATTGTCCTTCTACTATCTTCAAGGCATAATTAAGATTCATGTACGAGCAGTGCAATGATCTGAGGTATGCACATTTACTTACCTTTCCAATTATTTGTTAACATTTTACAGCTTACACTATGCTCTTCTCTTCAATCCCCATATTTCAATGCCTCTTTGATGTTATTTCACTCTTCCTTTTCCCTCTACTCTCTATGTTTTACCCTCTTCCTTGTTCTTGTTGTCTCCTGCTTCAACTCAGGCAATGACCCAATAGATTCCAAACACAGCTCAAGCCAGATGTACATTTCACATCAGTGAAGATCGCCCCTTCATACAGTTCTTCCAGCAGGGTGAGAGTCATAGTCGGTTCCAGTTTAAGCAGAGTGGTGGTCATGGTGGAAATAGTTCTGGCAGGTTCCAGTTTAACCCTGGTGGGTTTAAACCCCGTTGTACCCAATGGATTGACTGATTGGCTGCACAGACATTCATTCTTCTCTGTATAGGTGGTTGGACGCTGAAGGTAACTAGGACTGCTGTGAATATATGCCTGAGGTTGATTAATATTGGTCACAACCCCTGGTAGTCGATGGCTACCAGATATGTATTGCTTTATGGTGTACTTATTATGTGTACCCATATTTATGTTGAGTTGACACCTCGACATGCACTTTGGAATCTGTGCAGCAAGCACTCACTTATACTGGCTTTCATGTCATCAGTGCTCACTGCAGTCCCAAAAGTGAAAGGAGATGTGTAATTCTGCAAGGATGTGTCATGCAGTATAATGTTACAATACGATGCCATCAATATAGGTGTCCTTAAAGTCAGTACCATAGTGGAATGGCTTCTCAAATGGCATTCCCTATTATGATCAATATTCTCTCCATTCTGCGTTTCATTCTTATTTTTATAACACCAGTCAACGATGTTAAGAAAGCTATGGAAGACCTGTCCCTGGTTAAAGCACTTGTTAAGAAGTTTAGCACACAGCGCACTATGTGCCTGATGATTGTAAGTGTTGTTGTCGCATACTCTTACCTGGCTTCACATTGCTGTAGTTTTGCATGTTATTCACATATGATATTTCAAATATGAAACAAAGTCACTGAGGTAACATTCAGTAGCGTTAACATCAACCAGCACAGAAGTAATTCTGCCACCCTTTATCTCGGAGCTATCCTCTTCACAGGTTGTGTTTCAATGACATATAATGGAGTAACCAAAGAAAATTTTAAGGTATTTGCTTATTCATATTCATAATTAGATCCTGTAATTATGATTCCAGATGCAAGTAAGAATTATCGGACCCTATTTCTACACGTTGATCAACATACTACTGGGAATTATCTTACAACTAATACTCCTCTATGAGATTGTCACCATGTCCACTTCTTTTATCTTTTCTATCATTGTATCCTTGAGCTGTTTTATTTTGGGATTCACTTCACTTGTTGCTGCAGGGGTTATGGGTGAAATGTTATTGCCAGCACCAGTTGTTACTGCAGGGATTACAGTCAGAGAGAATTAAATACCTGAGATCCAGTGTGATAGGAGTATAGGAGGACAATTTTGACGTATGCATGTTTAAGGACTCAGAGAGTATGTAACATATACAATATGACTTTGTATTTAATCAGACAATTTAACTTACAAATGTTACAAAGGTAAAACTTACATTAAATAGGGAACAGTGCCAACTGGGCAGTACTATCATTACATTAAAGTTCTGTATTCCTTGCAGATATATCTACCAGCTAACTTGACCATGATGAAAAAGAAATGAAAGCGCTATGTTTATGACATGTATGCTGCTCTATGTAAGAATTTCATGGTTAAGGGGTAGAGATATTTTTAGAATAAGTAGTGCTGTTGTACAGGAGCTTGGAATTACTATACATATATTCAACTATGTATTTCAAGCTAATACAAATTCACACTGGCATTCGTGAACATATAGGTAAATATCACATACTTTGAACATAGTGAGACCTGAAACAGGAGAGTGCTGGATACTTATCTTGGCTATTCTTATACTACTTACTTATGTAGTTCTACCATACTCTCACGATTACGCCAAGTACAAATTAGGACAAGTTCATGCCATTTGTTGGAGTATAGGTTTTTACTTTGCTTTCTTTTGCTTTGCTTTAAAAGGTGCACACAGCCTGCAATGCCTACCCAATTCCCGCCCCACATGCCTTCCTATCTGAACATCCTATGCGACTCTATCCTTTCCCTCACACTGTACCAAGTGATCAAGGATGCTTTGAGTGACCCCTCCTCTGCTAAGCAGCTCAGCAGGAACTGTGCAATTTGTCTTACAATCATATGTCGTTGCTGAAACTTTTGTCACAGACCGTCCTCATCTCTGAATACACACTATTTTTAGTTTCTAGGACTCTTTGGGTATGCAATTGCGCAATGACGATAAAAATACTCATAGAACTTGTAACAGGTATTACACCCATCTAGGAAGGGCTACTGCCACTGCTCTCTCCATTAGCACTATCCTTTTCACAGGCCGCCTTTCTTTGTCTTTTGATGGTATACCTCCAGGACTGTTTATGGTATGTCTGCCCTCTCATCAGTGTTGGACATTTATAGTGATCTGACCCCATATTGTTCCAGCATCATGTAAAGGCCATTGGCCCGCATATCTACACTTGCATTATTATGCTACCTGGATTCACTTTGTAAGCAATGCTTCTGTATGAGATTATCACTTTACCTGTCTCCACTGTGTTATCTGTAGTAGTGTTGATGTGCTATATCTTTACTCCCATTTTGGTTATTGCTGCACTTATGAAAGGACTAAATGCTGGGGAGGAAGCGATCTAAATGTAAGTAGAAAGTGCTTGTAACTTCATGAACTTGCGCTGTGCTAACCCTAACCTTTACAACTCTTACGTACAGTGGCATCCAAATGTATTGCACAACAAGTGCAAACAATAGATAACGGCTTCGTAAAACAGCAAAACACAATGTATGTACATGAAATAAAGACCATATTGTAGCTAGATATATATATTATGTGTAGCATATATGTATTAGTTCATAGGAAAATAAATGGAAGCTAAATATCAAATGCATTGAGAAAACCACTGTGCAATACTTATGGACACCCCCTATACAGTAGACAGATTAGCATGTATTTCCATACAGATTGAATAAAAACTTACAGCCTGCTAGTACTTTGTATTACCACCTTGGGCCTTCAATAATGCCTCAATACAACAAGGCATACTGTCATACAAATCTCGCAATCACTCCATGGGGAAATTATACCATTCTTCCTGAATAGCCTCCCAGAACTCCTCTTGGTTGCGAGAGAGAGGGTCATGAGCATGAATAAGACGATCTATCTGGTCCCATACATGTTCCATGATGTTCATATCAGGGCTAGAAGGTGGCCAAGGGAGGTGTTGAATGTATTTCTTGGTAAACCACTCTTCTGCCACATGGGAATGGTGCTTTGGATCATTATCTTGCTGGAAAATATAGCCGCCAGTTTTTGTAAACGATATTTTTAGATTCTTGGTGGTCTTGGTAAGTGATGTATTCAAGATCCTGACATATTTGGCACCTTCCATGATGCTGTCAATATGATGAAGTTCTCCCATGCCCTTAGAAGTCACCACTCCCCATACCATGATGTTCCCACCCCCATGTTTGATGTTTTTTTTAGTAAATCATGGGTCTAGAGCCTGTCCAGGCCTAAACTATGCATACTGCTGGCCATTGGACTTAAACAGCATGAATTTGGACTCATCTGAAAATCCCACGCGATCCCAGTCCTCCTGAGTCCATGCTGCATGCTCCTTGGCCCAGAGGTGCTGCTTCCTCTGATTGGTTGCAGAAATGTAGGGTCTAGACTTACAAACATGGCATACAAGTCTGAGGTCCTGGAGAGCGCGTGCCATGGTTTGGCAAGACACATCAGGAAAGTCACATTTTACCAGTTCTGTACCATTAGATGCCTTTGTTTCAGCAAGTTTCCAGCCTGCCAATCGAACATCTCTCTCTCCAAGCTTTCGGGAGTGACCAGGCTTAGGTCCACGATAGTAAACATCACCAGAAGCATTGTACCACTTTATTATACGAAGCACTGTTGTCCTGTGTACCCCAAGCTGACTAGCAACATCTTGATCATGCTGTCCCAAATCCTTTAATTGGACAACTCAAGTGACTTTGCTGGGAGATGTGTAGACCATAGCTAGTAGAAGACGAGGTAAAAAGTTTGTGAGTGAATGTTACAGTACTCATGGAATAAATGTCCTTTTATTTCAGAAGATCCCTCTGCTCAAAAGTAATGCACAGTAAATTTTGAAGTAAAACATGAATAATGTATTAAGGAGACATTAATTACACTACTACGCAACAGGAATGAATTACCAACATCCTACACTACACAATGTACATGGTTTGAAGCAAGGATATCGCATTGCAGTGAAACATGTCATGTGTTAATGAATCACATGATTTGCATGTGATACTTTTGGATACCACTGTAATTGTGTGACACAACAATGTGTCTCTGTTGGTCCATTGGTCCCATTTAAGCACTTGCTATCTCTCCACAGCCATGACGACCTTTGTCACCCTGGACATCAAGACAGGCAGAGTTTTTTGATAGCGAATTCGAAGACATACATGCCCCCCTTTCATACCCACCACATGGAGAGAGAGGAGAGTGCTGCCAGTCTGCAGTGTATCAGCAGCAGGAGCAGTAGAGAGAAGTGAAGCTTATGTTGCCATCACTTATTAAGAAGAGGATAAGGGTATGTGGACTCAATGGTAATTTTCTTCACGTTTCTTATGGTGTTCTGCTATCCTCCTAATACCCACTACAGCAAACCGAACCCAAATAACAATGCACTTTGCGCTTCCAGCCCTACTCATGCTCCCAGCTGCAGACATGCTACATGCTACAGACTCAAGTGCAGTAGGAACAGGTGCAGGAGGCCTCCTCCCCCTCATCAACAGAGCAAGCATTCTCTCAACAAGCCAATTCAATGAAGCATCAAAGTTATACTCTGAAACTATCGGTTCGTCTCTTCCTTTCTCTTCCCTCCCCTCATACTGCTGCACTCACACTAGGTGGCATGTAGACCAATCACCCACAGACTCCCTACTGTAATACAAATGCACTACAGTGCTACACTCGTTACAGCACCATTCTGCCGCGCTGGAGGACTACAACAAAGTCCTGTCTTTGACTTCCCAGACATTCGATTTGGCCCACCTCCCCAATGCATGCATCCACCTCAAAGAGGGTGATTTCCCCGCCTCTCAGATCTCGCTTGCTCGATACATCAAGGCCAAAGGCCAGGATGTCAATGCGATAGAGCTAGAGAATGATTTAGAGGTAGGTGAGAAGGTGAGGGAGCAGGCAGAGAGAGAGAAGAGAGTGGAGCTTTGGAGTGCTTGTGTTGAGAGTTCCATGCAGGCTCTTGGCGTTGCGAGCTCTTCAGTTGAGATTAGAGGGTGGAGAGTTGAATGTAGTTTCGTGAGTGGGGATATGGAGGGGAGTGTTGGTGATTTGACATGTGTCCCTCTTCTTTCTTTTCTTTTATGGGTTAGGGAGGTACTGACGTAAAATAATAGATGACTAACACACCTCCTACCACCATCAAAAACCATCCTAACACACCTCTTCTCATTATCATAATTCCTCCTCCCAGCCTCATGAGTCACTATCCTTGCTCAGCACACTCAAACAATGTCTGCACTATGACCCGGACTCAAAACCCTATCTGGCACCTTCATGCAAGTCCACGAGCTCGAAGAGACAGAAGACTGGCGAGGTATAATTAAACTTCTCAGCATCCCCTGGAGGAAAGAAAGGCGACATTATGGCGAAATTTGATACAGTGTTGGGGGAGTATATCAACTCTGATGCTCTGCTCCCACTCATTCCCACTTTATCCACTTCCGCAAAGTCAAAGAATCTACCAGTGCCTAACCCTCTCCTCACATTATCCCTCTGACAAGACCTATTGAGGGTGTTGTGTAAATCCTACACTAGATTGGTGGATACGTGTAAAGGAAGCAAGGATGTCAGTGCCATAGGTGAATGGCACGAGGCGTTACTTGATATGACTGGTAACAATGGAGACATGGATGGGTTGATTGGGAGAGTGGAGATGCTGTTGAGGAAGGAGGAGTGTGAGGAAGCTGTTAGGGTGCTTGAGAAGGCTTTTGAAGGTTCTGGACAGAGTGATCATCAAGTGTGTCTCTTTTTTGAATGTTATGAGGGAGGGGGCTGATGGTGGGATAGATTCATGCATGATTGCAAAAGGTGCAAGAGTTGCTTAAGCAAAGTTGGCAGAAGGATTATTATAAGGTTTTGGGTGTGAATAAGGATGCAGATGCGAGGAATATTAAGAAGGCTTTGTGTGTCGACTCTTGCTTTCTTTTCTGTTCTTTTTTCTTTTTTTTTTTTGGCTTTTCTGTCTTTTTTCTTCATTTTCATTTCATCCATCCCGGGGTATTTGCTGGTATCACATCATGTGCCATGACGTGTCACTTTTATAAACCCTGCAATCTCTGAGATCGAAACTCATCTCTCTCGACGCTGGATCTGAGGCACGCACCATTTTCTGGTTCCACAGCTCCGGCACCAGTGTTCTTGTTTACTGCACTAGCACAGGAACCTGGCCACATTAGCGGAAAACCCAAATTTGTTCATTCTAAAAACTGTGCACTTAGAATAAAACATATGTGCTAGATAGTAGACTATGTATAGAATTATATAAAACTTAAACTGTATTTTTTGAGACACTGTGAGAAATGTTATGAATATTTTTGTCACAAGTCCTTGGAAACTGGGAAAACTGGGAAACTGGCCACCCCTTATTAATAATACAACAGCTTGTTTGGCAGCCAAACTACTTATTCGGATTTTATAGCCAAAATATCATCTTTCTTCTGAGATTGACTATGATTTGGATATTTGAAGCAATAGCTCTGCATATTATACCCAACTAATACTTTTAAAATATTAATATGTATTTCTTCTACTTATACTGATTTCATACAGTGCTCTATTTGGTCTGTAACATCCAATATGTGATGTATTAAGATAAAACAATGAGAAGCAGAGGTTTAAGACATATCTGCAATTTTTAAGAGAAGGAAAATTGCTAAAATTAGGGTAAAACCTGGATAGCAGTGTATTGATTGTATATATTCTGCATTATAAATTTTATAGCATATATTTATCATGTAGGAAAGATACAGACAGTTCAATATATACCTTGAAACTGTATCTTTCTAGCACTCTTTCATGTAGATTGATGAGATAGAATAGACATGAGCAAGAATGAGATTTCTAAACTGATTCCAATGAATTCAGAAGGCTTTAAATTATATATATATCCTGATTTTATGCTTTGAATGTACTACATAATGTCGCAGCATTATCTACTTTCCAAAGTGTGAGATTCTGCATCTTAGATTTAGCCTATTTTGGTTATAGGGGTCAACTAATTCTTGAATTTCTCTATGTACAGGAGAGCAATGGTCTAAATGATCATATATTATATAGGTACTATAGTAATATACCCAACTGTATCAATAATTTGTACAAGTAGTCAATGTCGAAGCTGGAGGATGAGCCGTGACCAGATTCCAGGTGTGGCCAGCTTCCTGATAGCCGATAGTATTGTGGCTTGGAACAGGTGTTCGGTCCGATGGTTGGAGATTTACATTTGGGTTTTTTTGGGAGGGTGTATTTTTAGATTGGGATTAGCACTCAAGGATGGACTCATGTTGGTTGACAGTTTTGGTTTTATTTTTTTTCAGATCAGTCTGCAATTTATTTTTCATCCTTTCTTCTCTAATGTGTAATGTCAAGTGTGGTACTGATATTTGTTTGTTTTACTTAGCCATAAACAAGCCAAGTTGGCTCATCCTGATAAGGGTGGTTGGTGGTTCAGAGGCTAATCTTCAGCTATATCATTTCCCTCTCATATTCACATTCTATCCAGACTATCTTCTCTCATCCTTCCCTTTTGTTGAGTTACGCAACAAGAGTAGTTACTTTATTTACTTAGAATGTAGCTTCCAAATATAATAAATCAACTTTAATCCTGAGGTGCGATATCAGTAAGTTCGAGGGGTGCAATGATTTCAATTTCAAATATAGAACAAGTTATTTTTAGATCAGTTTAACTTTGGTTTTATTCTTAGAATGCATCAAGGTATTCAAACTTCAAGGTATTCAGATTTCAATTTCAGCAAACTCGGTATGTAATTCAGTGTCAAAACGTCTTGTAAATAATTCTGATTCTCGTCTGTATACCACCCTATCTGTGGGGGGAAGAATGCCTGGCAGTTCCTGCCGTTTCATTCCCCCCTTGCTCATCTATATACATTTTACGGACATATCTAGTTACTACTTTGGTCTATACTAATTACTAATTTATTCCTAGATTTCTCCATTGTTCTAGCCCAGTTGTTACTGCAGCCAATTGCATGCATGCACGCACATGTGTCCATGTCATGACAGGCACCCGTATGGGCGGCATGTCGATCTATTACCATTTTGGGCATTGCTTATATCATCAAATGTGTGTGGCGCGTCAGTATCGCAACAAAATGCCATTGCTGTGTTGCATACTTGCCCCGCTATCTTTCTCTTCTTTGTGATCTGCACATGGGTTGCGCATGGTCTATCGGCGTCATTCCGTGCTTAGCTAATGCATTGTCTGCATAGCTTTGCTCATATTCTTGTGTTCTGGGCTGGTTCTAGGGTCTGGCTGTCTTCAACTCTGCGCGCATTCTTGGTTGGTCTATGACTCTGGGGGCTTGTCTTAATGAAGAGTGGGATTTCTGTTATACTAGCAACTGCAAAATGACATTGGTTTTATGAATAAAAGAGGTATGTATTTGTTTAATTTGTTTTAAACCATACTGATGCGGAGTTTTTATGTTTTTTATATAGTTTTATTTGTTTTTAATCCCTTGATGAGTTATGGGAGGCAGCGCGGGAACTCAGCCCCTCCCCGCTGTGTCCTACTCACGCGCTCAGGTGGAAGTTCTGTAAATTCGGAACGCAAAAAATGAATTTAAAGTACGTCATTTTATTTTATTAGCATATCACTTTCTTCACTTATCTTCACATTATACCTCAATACCACTGGGGATCACCAGTCAGGCCTGTCACAATCCTGTCACGCAGTCACATGCCCTCCAGCATTGACCCAGTAGAATAACTTTTGATACACACTATCTACTTCTTTCAAATTAATTGCATATTGGACACTTATATATGTTCTTTTATTATATGTAATTGAATTATTTTTTACTCTACTGTGTTTTCCATAAATTGGCATATAGTACCAACTCCCTGCCAAAATAGGCATCAAAACAGTATTTTTGCATCTTTAATTCAGATTTAAACCATCCCGTACCACATCATTGGTAACATATGTTCAAAAAGCAATTGTAACAAATATATTGACTCAGAATTTCGAAAAAAAAATTAGAAGTATGTAATCTTGCAGTGAAAAGTGCCATATCTCACCTTAAAAGTGTGAAATCAAAAATTCTGGCTTAAACATTTTGTTCCCACATGCCAACTGAGTATTTTTTTGTCACTGTAGCAAAGTGAGAAAATGTGATTATGAGAAACAGATACAGTTACAAGTTCGCTCTGCCAATAGAGTGTGGGAAAATGTATTTAACCTTGTGGCATGAGTTGGATGTGGTGCACACATGGCCTTCGAGTGTGTATTTAATGACATTTCATTGATTAAACCACCTTACCACTCATTTATCATCTCTAAAATCGATTTTAAAGGCACAAATCTACCAACCAGAGTGTTTTTTCACATAATCACCAAAATCCCTGGAAATATGCAAGTATTCACTGTATTTCACTGAATTTATCACTTATTTCATATCACTACAAGCTACAGAACATTATCAAATGCCCAAAGTATCAAATAAATCACAGGCAAGGCTACATAGAATTAAATCTGGCAAAATAGCCCATGCACTGCAAGAGCTTGACTCTAATTTGGACAGTGGAATAGCGTAATTACTTTGATATAGGATTTACAATATCATCTGTCTCAACTGAATACAAGAATATCAATTATAATGCAAGACATTTGAGTTATAGAGTTGAAGATTAAACATATTAGAAGAAAGGCACAGAACCATTCTGGTGAAGAAAAAAGTTACAAGCTATCATTCAGCATACTGAAGAAAGAATTGTACAACATGAAGAAAGGAGAACTGAGAAAACAGATAAATGAAGCTAATGAAGCTTAAAGAATTGCTTCTATTAAAATTATAATAAATAGAAGTGAACTATATAACCTGAAAAGAGGTGAATTAAGAGATTAAGTGAGTGTTAGGGCTTCACTTCTTATCTAATCAATATCTTATCTATGTCATGTGATTAGTCACATGACACACCATGCGGACACCATGCGTATCAACATACATTACTCATCAAGACTGTGGGCACAGTTACACAGTTTGGCCATATGTTTTACATGAGTTCTTAATGTAGAAGTACAGTTACATGTGTTGTAGTGTAGGTAGTATTACATGTGATTCCCTCATGGTACATTTCTATAAATACAGTCTTTCTAGTCAGTAGTTCGTTATTCTTGTGCTAGTTTATTCCAGATGAGCAATAAAAGTCAATCGTCTTTCCATATTTGAGTGTTTAAGTTCGACTTCAAGTGTTTAGCTTGTCTGTTGCTAACAGTGAGAAAGTACAAAGCTTTAAATGGTGAATATGCTAACAAGATTAATTTAAGTCTTGCAATGCCCAGGCTTATAGAAGTTCTTGAAGTAGATATTAGTAAATACACCTCAGGGAAATAGATAATACCAGTAGAAGAGATCAATAACAGCTCAAATGAAGAAGGGGAGTTTGATGGATTATTTATTAGTGATTGGGAGGATGAGCACACATATTTCTTACATAATTTAGTTAATTTAGCTTAAATAAGTGGTGTACTACATTTTAGATATGCAATATAGTATTTTACTGCAAAAAGAATGAAGAAAAACGATCAAGATTCAAGCTTTCTGAGGCAGTTTCTACTTGGGTCAAGATTTTGGGCGCGTGACGTCACACAGTGTGACGTCACGCTTCCCACCATATAGGGATTGGTGATCCCCAATACCACCCATCACATACTAACTAACCCTCTTCAACAGAACTCTGTGCCCACTTCAACACAGGCAACGACCCAATGGACCCCTCCGCCCAAACTGGCGGTCCATTCCCAGGTGGCGCTGGAGACCACCCTTTTGCACAGTTCTCTCAAACGATATGGTCTGAGTTTTGTAAGCAATTTGCACTAGTTTCATTAATACTGTACTAATCAAAATACTTCGGCACCCTTATATGTGCGTGATAGGTCCAACCGCGGAACCACTTCGTCAGGATGAAAATATTGCGTGACAATTTAAGAAATTCGGCATCTTCATGAGTAGAAGAGCCCAAAATATATAGCTTTTAAGTGTAATTAATTGATAGGATGTTGTGGTCTAATGGTAAGTTGTATTTAAACACTGTAAAGGGCCAAATTTGCGAAGAAAAATTGAAAAAATCATTAGTTCGAGCCTTCTTCAGCGAAATTTTTATTCATGACCTCTCAGACCTTCCGTCAGTTGCAGTTATGACGCGTGACAAGTACCAAATTTCGGCACGTCAGGTAGCTGTGTGACGTGTGACTGCCGAAGTATTTTGATTAGTACAGTAGTGCATATTCAAGCAGCACAGTGTTGTCACTACATGGGTCCTTCAATTTCCTATGTACTCTCTCTCTTATTAGGCACAACCACATACCACCATTGAGACCGACATCAATGCAGTTGGCTCATGTCCAGTCCGCTCCAATGAACTCAAGACAAAAATGTAGTTCGGTCTAGTCCAACTTGGTTGGCGACAACACTACAAGTTCTTGTCACCTGAATCATGTCATGAAGAATCAGATAACGATAAGTATTATTATTGGATTAGTAATGCTAAATGCTCTTTGTATGCACTGTGTGCCCGGTTTTGTTATTTACAGTGCAACTGAGCTATGAAAGGACCCCTAAAAGTGCCCATATAGGTTTGATACCTATCCGCAGATTTTGTACACTAAACTTTTTAACGAGTGCTTTGACTTGGGACAAGTCTTTGATAACTCTCCTAACATCATTGAACAGCATTGTAGAGCTGAGAACGAATCTCAGAATGTATAGATGGTTGTACATGGGGGGTGGTGGGGGCGAAAATGCATCCCTCGAGTTTACCCAGGTTTGCTATTGAGTCTGATGGGACCAGTGACTGTTGTCAATACTTGTTGTTGAAGAAGTGGTAAGTCGGTTGGGTGTACCTAAACAAAGAATAATAAACGAGTCGATCGAGATGTCCATCCAATCTGGGGTGTTCTAAGGTGAAGGAAAATTGATTAGATTTTTGTAGAATAACTACAGGTGTTTAAATACTAGAAAACTAATAATCTAAAATAAGTAAGACTAATTATATTGGATGAAAGATGTAAAAGGAAAAGTGTGAAACATTAGAAATGAATAGAAAACTCAGTAAAAAAGTCCAATGAGTTGAAGTTTGCGAGGAGACAAGTTTTCCAAACATCAGGGTCTGGTGTCAGTGCCGATGTCAAAGCTATTATGAGAACTCAGAGTGTCACAGGGGATATGTATGGTCAGGACGGTGTACAAAGAAGTATATTTTGAGGAAAGATTGAAACGAGCGAGCGGGAATGGTGATTGAACAGAAAGTGCGAGCGGAATGCGTACGAACACATCAATGATGTGTGATGCGTGATTACGTAATCGTATTTGGAACGTCTTGATACTGTACCATTACGACCGAATGTTCGTGATTTTTTAGCGTGACACTGAAGTTTAGTTCATTGTTCAGTTCATACTTAGATTTGGTGCATGACATTAGCCAAATTTGTTCAAAGATATAAGGGCACACTGAAGTACTGGGACAATGGGACAATGCATTATACATAAGTAGCCCAAGGAGAAGAACAACGATGTATTGTCTCATAATAACTTATTTAGAAAGCCTTGATGGTGGTCCAAGCAATGGAATTAACATTTAAATACCATAGCATTCAATAAAGTAGCTTAAGACACACTAACAGATGCAACTCCGACTTTGAGGCATGGTGAGAGAAAAAAATATAAAAATACAATGTATTTGTCTAAATCGTGGGAAGAGCATTAGAGTACTTATTTCACATAATTTACATGTACTGTCACCTTGAACTGTTCGAGAAATTTTGAAAAAATAGGCTTATTTTATTTCAGCTGAACCTTTGTTCAAACTAGCTTGTGATGCGTCACAAATCAAAAAATTGTTCAGTTCACACAGGTACCGTTATGCGTCACTGAACAATCGGTCGTAATAGTACAGTATGTCGGATAATTCCTGAATCGCATCACAGGCATTTTGCCTGCTCTACATTGTCCCTGGAATTAATCAAGGCTTAGTTCGCCAGGCCTGATTCGGTGAGATTAGTGTTGCTGTGAGGTGATTTTGATATTATCCAAGGTCTCGGCTAATTGACATCGAGGCGCCTCGAGATAAAATCAATGCACCTCAATTTCCATGCACCAGATTAGTAATACATGATATAATACCCTCACAGCACCTTCAAAAAATGTCTCAGAAATTGCTTAACATTAAAAAGCACTATTCTTGCAGCTAATCAAGTACTATTAGATCTTGTTAAAAGTATAACTAGTTTAAAAGAATAAATAGTGCAAATTCGGTCAATAAAAATCTGTAAAAAGTCTGATATTTCATGTTCGAAATCTTGGTGCTGAACTTATAAGTAACGCTTATATAGTAGTTGATGATAACGCTGAATTAGCACTGACCAAATTAATACATCATCTACAATTGTATTATCGTTGTCTTCCGTTTCATTGTATCGTCTTGGGTGAGGTAACCAGACAATTGAGTATCATATGTCCGCTCCAGCTCATTATGACCATGCAAATCTATGTACAAACATTACCTCACGACACTATTGTAGACTTGATTAGTACATTGATAGACCCACTAGTATAAGGTACAGTTTGCGACAGGCAAACCCCGCTAATTTTTTGAGTGAACTTGAGCGATTTTTTCAGCAGCGACAAATAAGTTTTAGACTCCGAAAACCGTCGGAATAGCGTAGTTACGATGTATTAATTAAGATTCCACGAGCCGATTTTTCAATTTCCGATTTTTTCATTTTTTGACCCAAAAATTTGGCACTCTGCCATAAAAAATAGTAAAATTCATGAAAAATGTGTTTTTGGCATCCTTACATCAATAGCGATATGATCCCGTAAAAATATCAGTCCCTGAACCGCCTAATTTGGTGCCAAAAATCGTCTTTCTGAACACTATGACCAAGGATTTACCCAAGAAAAGAGCTGAAATACCAGCTGACTTTGCAATAATTCGCCAAAAACTGATTTTCAGCAATCAGAACTATCCCCACTACTGCTTAGAGCCCAGTACAAATACTAAAAATGTGATCACTAGGGTATCTAAACCACAAGCTATAACTAATTAAGTATTAATCACCAATGAAGAACATCTTTTTAAGCTTCTGCCAAAATATCATTGTGAATTGAATCCAGTAGAGATGACTGATACAAAGAAAGATATGTAGAGAACTTCTGAACAATGCAGAACTGTTTCAAATATTATGTTGTAGAGGTAAAGAATGTGTTGAGGCCTAAACAAAGAAATTAATTAGCAAGTCGGTGAACATCTGTTCAACCTTGGGTGTTCTAAGGTGTCGAGAAAGGGAGACCAATTTCACTTGATTGAGAGGAAGTAGATACATAGTATATTTATTGGAAGAAAAAGGAAAGGTTTGAAACATAGAGCATATCGATGAATTGAAAGAAAATTATGAAGAAAAAGACTAGGGGAGGGAGACTTGAGCAATGACACGGCCTTTGGTAATGCTAATTGCAGTATTTATTGGGACTGGGTAAAGCAGGATACTGACGATCTTGAGTCCTGTTGAGTAATTGCAGCATTGAGGGCGATACAGGAGTGTCGGCGTTGAAGGGAGAAAGTGAGAGAAAGCGTAAACAGCTCAAACGAACGTGTCGATGCGCGCATCACTTGATTACATAATTGGAATCATAATATATCGATTTTTGTAGTGCAGGCAAAACACCTGCTCTACAATGTAAAACATATGTGTAATATATCACTCTTGTATCACTTTCTGTTCTTGTATAACTACATAATGTGCATGCAATAAAATTTTGCACTTAAAATTAGGAAAAGGTATACTGTTATGCACCCAATATACACTGGTTTCGGGTCCCGTGGGACCTATAAGGCCTTCAGAGTTGGCCTGACCCGTGCATTACCCTAGTAACATGTTGATTTTTTTGTCAAAAAAATTGGCACACCCATTTTCTCGTGGGAATTTCTCAAAAACATCGTTTTTGTATGTATTTTGACTTTCTGAATCTGAATCTGTAATTAGTTTTCCCTAAAAAATTCATTTTCCTATCATAATAAAATTGGCGGGGTTTGCCTGTCGCAAACTGTAGTAGTACAATAGCAGTGTTTTATTTGCAACGAATTAAGAAAACTGATTATTGTTGGCACATGAAGGAGGGCAGGTTACATGATATTAGTTGCCAGTGTAACATGTAACAAGTCATATGCATGTACTACTTACATCGACATTAATAGGCACCTTTACATAAGCGAGAAAAGATGACCGAGTCGACTGAAGTTCAACCCCCCCTTTTCTTCGTTGGAAGGAACCCAGGCTCTCACGATAGGAAGTCCTTTTTAGGACATGGCCTAAGTGGGAGAGGGTGGCAAGCGAGACTAGGTGAGATTCCGCCTGGGCGAATTTCTCTTCCCGGAAATTTTCTAAAGAAGCACCGAATCAGGCCTGGTGAACTAAACCTTGATTAATACCAGGGACAACACGTATCGACAACGGTCACTGGTCCCATCAGATTCAATAGCACACTTGGGTAAATTTGGGCAGCATTAGGGCACTTCAAATGTTTGTACCATGGCGGAATGCCTTTCCGCCCACACCCCAACCCCCCATGTACAACTGTCTATACATTCTGAGATTCGTCCTCACCTTTATAACGCCGTTAAACGACGTTAGGAGAGCTACCGAAGACTTGTCCCAAGTCAAAGCACTCGTTAAAAAGTTTAGTGCTCAGCGCGCCATGTGCCTGATGATTGTAGGCGTCGTCGTTGCACAACTCTTAACAATTCTGACCTGACCTCCCTCACATTGTTTTAGTTCTGCGCATTATTCACGTATGACATTTCCAATAGCAAATAAAAGTACTAAGGCAATATTCTGCAGAGTTAATGTCCACCAGAACAGAACCAATTCTGCCACTGTCTACCTTGGAGCCATCCTCTTCACCGGTCGCATATCAATGTCATATGACAAAATAAATGATGAAAAATTTAAGGTATGTACTACTACTTCGTTACCTCATTATATGATTTAATAATCATCGCAGGTGCAAGTAAAAATTATCGGACCCCATATCTACACGCTGATCAATGTACTGCCGGGAGTTATCTTGCAACTGATGCTCATATATGAGATTTTCACCATGTCCAGCTCTATTGTAGTCTCTGTCATTATTTCATTCAGTTGTATCGTTTTGGGATTGGCGTCGCTTGTTGCTGCAGGAGTCACTAGTCATGGGTGAAGAGTTAATGCCAGTACCTATTGTTGCTGCTGGGATGACGGTTGGAGAGAATTAAATAAGTGTCTATGGAATTTTCTGTTCTCATTATTACTTCACCTTTCTGTCTATTATTGGATTTGCCTATTTTTGAATCTCTTTCTTACATAGTTCTCCGCCCCCGCAGTGCATGTAAAGAGGATTTTAGCACTCAGGCCTGTGATCTAATAATATCGTGAATAACCCATATAATTCAAGTATTACTTTAGCTTAGGTGCTTAAGATTTAGCGCTTAATCATTATATGATATAAAGTTTACTTTAGTACTGGATGCAGACTGTATGCTGAGTTATTAGCTTGTTATTAGCTATAATGACGGTTTTTTGATACACTATAGTATTATCATAGCTAGCAAGAGTACAATACACAGTAGTTATAAGTACGTAGGCGATGGCAAGGATGGTTGAGGCTCAGAAAGAGTTCGAAACATGTTTAGATATAAGGTTTTTCTAACCATTTGGGCATGGTCACTACTAGGAAGGGTACAAGACTGACGTGAGACGACGAGGATGGCTGAAGATAAGTATTAAAGTAAGCTGAGGATATCTCGGCTCGGAATCGACACCCGTGCGCGTGGCAGCAATGTCCCGGCAAGTCCCGAGCTTAGCATCGCTGAGAACTGTTCTGCGAACAATGTGACTTTCTCTAAGCACATCCTCGAGGTCTACCTCGAGATCCGACTATTCAAGGTAAGGTACGAGTGGCACAACGGGTTCAAGAGCCGGAAGGCGTACCTCCGATTGTCCGTGCCCGGGGTTGATATGGTCCCACTCAGTTTGTTCACAGTGCTTGAGTTGGTATGAGTACATGGGCATGTAATTTCACTAAACTCGTGGTTTTTCTTGGTGAGCTCATCTATCTTTTTTGGGTTTCGTGGTTCCAAGGAGGAGGATAGGTAGATATCGGCTTCTACACTCCATTTCTCTAACTACATTTCGTTCTCGATCCAATGGTGAACCTCGTCAGTGGATGCGAAAGGACTCACAGTTTCTACCGGGTCGGTTAACAGGTACGTTCTTCCATTCTTTTTAATCCTTGTCATTAGGCCTGTGCTGAGTCTGGTGTCTACGAGTGGATGAGAGGGGCTGGTGACTTGCCGATTGACACCCAGCAGGTTATGTCACGAAAGTCCAATCTATCTTGGAAGGCATTAAGCCTTTACTCTCGCAATAGTGCACTGTAAGATAATTGTAAGATAGTACTGAAAACATTACAATGATACCGCAATTCATTGTAAGGTATGGGCTGTCCTATAGTGTATTATAGTGCCACTGGTACTATACAAGAGATCTTAAGGTATCTCTACGATTCAGGCACAATTCCAAGGTAAAAGAAATATTATCCCACCCCTACATTCCATCGCAACATGCCTAGTGTATATGTGTTGCAATGGTGTGTTTGTTGGCTGTGGGGTTGCCTTTGGTGTGTTGGTGGTGTTGCCATGTCGGTTTGCTTGTCTACATTACCATTGGCCAGAATGAAAATAATTTTCTATGAATGCCGAAATATGATCCTATTACTCACTGTGATGGTTACATTTTATAAGGTTTGTGACACAGATTAAAATTGTGAAGCGGCGGCGAGTAAAATTAGATAGAATTATGGACAAGCCTAGAGCAACTAAGCCTTGACTAAGCCTAACAGGACACAGCCCGGAACGTAGAGCCGAGATTATGCAAGATCCGGTTGAGTGCTGACTAAAGCACCTACCTAAGACGTATAAAAGAGCAACTCTATCAAGGGCATTTGCACGTTAAGTCTTCGTGACTTGACTGAAGAACTAGTATAGCCTGTAGGTAAGTTACATAGTTTAAAGGTAAGCACGATATGATCCGGTAAGTACTATTCTTAGTGCGATGTGTGTACTAATTAATATGTATCACTTATCTCCCTAAGTAGACGGTAGTATTAGTTGTACTGTATGTATATAGGATGAATAAAATGTGATTGTCTATTTAATACTCACTGAAAAATTTCGCATATGATGGAAAGTTGTTTGAACATTTACTTTTACCTTTTTGGAACGTTCTTATACAAGCTTAAAGGTCATTGAATGACATCGACTTCATTGTAAGACTCAGCACTGGGCTTTACAAGTTATCAAATTTGTTAAAGTGCATTATGGGGCTCACCACAAGTACCTCAATGCCATTTAAGATTTCGTTCTCTTGGGGGGCAGGAAATGCCTTGAGGCATTAAAATGTACTGTAATGTGTTGGGTGGTAAACTAGGTTTTTGTGACATACAAAGGTGGATAATTGTATTGGAATATGTGCTGGGGTTGAGAATGATGGGTGTATGTGCGACCACTTAGGATATGGTTCGTTGGTTGGTATCGTTTGATGATGGTACACCAAGACACGCTCCGGGTGGGTGCACGTCACTGCAATGGTTTCGTAAAGGGTCGTTGACTTCTGTTCTCTATGATGTCCAGCGAAGTTCTATGGTCATACAATTATCTGGAAACTACTCCCTGGGATACGTTATGCGACTAGTGAATGGTTGTATGTGCATGATCTTGCTCCTGTGCATGGTTATGGCTTGGGACAGTATCCTAGGCGCAACCGATGGCCAATATGTGGCGTGTTAGGTCTCAGTCAGGGGGCTGTCTTCCGAGCAAATCGCGAAAGTGACCCATCCTGGGTTGTCGTGGGAAGTGGCTGTGGTTCCGCTTGGAAGCTTATTGTAACCGGTAGCCGGAAGCGACTTGACATGGCTCTGCACACATCAATGCCAGTCGCCGCATCGAGCCTCGTAATTTCATAAAGGATGCAGTATTGCAATCTGTTAAGTTTTGAAGGTAAGAAAATTCAAGACTCCTCTTTTTTAGACGATTTATTTTTGCTGTTCATATCAGAATTTAAATGTAACAATTTAGAATGTGTTCCGAAGTAGAGAACCATATATCTAGTGAAATAGATGTCATTTCCCTACAGGTTTTATTATTTGTACAGCTTATACAGTTATAAAATGCTTTACAGTTACAAAAAGGTGAAATCATAGGTTACTGTGAACTAGTAAAACTATTTGATGCAAGTTTGTTTGGTCAGGGTTGAAATAGCGGGAGAGACGATCAATTTTTGTCAAAGGCTCTTTTGTTACAAGGGGCTACCAGTTAGCACTCGAATTATTGTTATGCTTGCGACACCTGTGTCACAACTACGGTTCCATCTGGCCTGTTTGCTTTATGCGCTGTTTAACTAAGTTTAAAGGTCAGGTATGAGCAACTGGCCATATACATTGTATGCGTGTAACTCGCTGAGTTAATGGATTACTTTTAAAATTCCGAAGTCTTGTAGACTCCATACCTTTTACATGTGTACTAGTATAGTACTAAAAAGAGATAGAGAAACAGATAGGCATTTAGGATAAAGCTACCTTTACAAAAAGATTAAAATGGACTAAGGAACAGTGCTTCAGCCTTCATTAGACACTGTTTTCATAAAAATTATTTGGAGACTGGCACTTAATTGAAGAACGAAATATTTGCAAGCATATTAAAGTCCTATTAGAAGAAATAAGCAGAAGAAAAAAATAGATATATTATATAGTATGAAACTTAGTATGAATAAGATTTTGTGCAGCTATATTGAGTGTATAAGTAATATCGGGAAAGCAACTGGAAAGTGTTGCTAACTGCAATAACTGGACAATGCGCGTGCGTCCAGTCGCGTTGAGTCACATGATATAGGCACCACAGCCACTTCCCACGACATCCCAGGATGGGTCACTTTCGCGTTTTGCTCGGAAGACAGCCCCCTGGTCTCAGTGCAGTATCCACAATAGGACGTTAACACTTTATAAACCCCTGTGGTTTATTCCACCGTCTTGTCATTTTCATTTTTATCTATCTTTGTTTCATATATAGGTGAATACTGATGATTTGTGATGGTAGTGTTAAAATGATCGGCTTGTTCTTCAGTGCTGTTCTACTTTCAAGTCGCTTGTCTCATCGTCTCTACTATTCTCATCTTCAAGGCATAATTAAGATTCACGTACGAGCGGTACAATGATCTGAGGTACGCACGTTTACTTACCTTTCCAATTATTTGTTAATGTTTTACGTCTCACACTGTGCTCTTCTCTTCAATCTCCAATTTCAATACCTCTTCTATGTTATTTCGCTCTTCCTTTTCCCTCTACTCTTTATGTTTTACCCTCTTCCCTGTCCTTGTTGTCTCCCGCTTCGACTCAGGTGATGACCCAATGGATTCCGAATGCAGCTCAAGCCGGTCGTACATTCCACATCAGCGAAGACCGCCCCTTCGTGCAGTTCGGTTGATTAATATTGGTTTTTCCGCGTTTTCTCCGCATTTCATAAGTCAAACTAGTTCAATCGTATGGTAACACCCGTGAGTCGGCCGTGACTGATCTCTGAACACGACAGCTATAACGACAGGCTAAAGGACAGCCAGAACTGGATAGCCAAAAGCCCGCCGTGTGAGTGTAGTCTAATTGCTGTCAGGTTGGACAATAGAATATTCACATTCCCTCATTACTATCATTTACAGGCCATACGGTGATTTTTATGCATAATCTCACTGCAATTACAGTGGAATGGTTATGTATACATCACTGTAGTTACAGTGGCAGCCTGTTATATTAAGCATAATGAGACCGTTTCTAAGCATGCTGATACACGTGTTCCTAGAAGGTGATGCATATACATCATTAGCAACAGATTATTAATCGCGCCTTCTCCCGCCCAATGCGTGATATTTCCCAAATAAATATGTTTCATTTGCTGGGTCGGGGTTGATTACATTTTTAAGTGCTTCTTTAAACCTTCGTGTGGTTTTCTCCTTTAACTGAAATAAAAACATATGGTAGAATTAGAAATAACGGATAACGCTATATTCTGTAGATCAGCACATCTCTGTGTAAATGCACAGTGTACTACTATATTTAAATTGGTACTAATATAATCCTGAATCAATGCTTCGGCGTCTCTAAACAAAAAGAATGTTTATTTTTTTGCTGTCAAGAACAAATGAAACCAATAGTATCAACGTATATTGATACATTCTACACTACGGCGGTTACAATTAATAAACAATATGAGTAGATATACTATTATGAGCATCAAACTAACTTGAGAGCTACCTAGATAAGTACTCAGCATCTGTTTTACAGAAGTTCCACATGCATTAAAGCAATCTGTTCATAAGACTTTCAGGTTTCGTCAGACCGAAACTCAAAGTAGTCCTATAGCACCTACAGGTCGCATTATTACCTTTCTATAACTCAAATATCATACAATTTGTTGATTTTATCGGACATTTTATTCAAAGAATGGCTGTAAATTGATTGTTTTCATTTTTCTCAAATCTCCGTATGATACGGCATCCAGAGCGATGGATGATACATATCACGTGATGACTTCTATCACTGATATCTTCGAACTTCGAAGGTAATCTTGTCTTGGATATCCCCGGACCCCGATGAGAGGATTCCGCCCTGCCGTCCAACAACCCCGCCCTATTCCCGCTACATCCCCGCCCCTCCATATTTCTACATTGCATACGCCTTTATAGATAGGAATAAAATATTAAACAAATTTAGTATTGTATTTATTACTTGTCAGACATAATGCAATCAATTAACAAAGTTATATCTAAAATAAAGAAATTTCACATTTTTGGAAACCATATCTACAAATTGAAAACATATTAAATGTACAAATAACGCTCCAAGGTTCATAATGTGGGTGGAAGCTAATTACGCAGATCTTATTTAGAACTGTTGGGAAGTTCGAACACAAGCCTCGAGCCTCGAGGGCGCGCTCTACTGTGTGTAGGTGTATGTACAGGTGCTCATTGCAGCAATTTGTGCGGCACGTCCAGATCTATTGGGTACACGCGTTGATGTAATGTCTAGTTTACTGTTAATTATGTAAGTACATACACTGTAACTACAGTCAGGTATACATAACATTCCTACTGTAATTACAGTAGATTATAATAAAGATCACAGTATCTAGTGTCATTTACACATCCTCTCACTAAAGAATAATAATTTTGTATTAATATCGTGATGGTGGGCCATAGTAAGTATACAAAATGGAGCAGCTATTGTACGTAAGGGTACAATTCTATACAGCTGCATGCCGAGCCATGTTAGTGGTAACGGTTGTAAGTGGCATCTACTCCGACTCCATGTTGCCCATTACGCCAACAGCTACGAACGATGCGAAGCCTAAAGTGAAGCAACTGAAGGCTATTACGGTAGCCAAGGCGATAGAGCTTGACATCGTGAATATTTCGTATAGCAGCATCGACTGCAAAATGATTGCAGGAAGCATATTGATGATGGTGTAAATCTCAGGTCTGATAATCCTTATTTGCATCTAGAGCCATTAGTTAGTACAGGATGGATCATAGTAATAGAGAGCACATACCTTGAATTGTTCCTTGTTTAATGCATCATAAGCTAGCGAGATGCGCCCGATGAACAGAATAGCACCAAGGATTAATGCGGTCCAGTTGGATTTTCCTTGGTGAGCATTTGTCCTATAGTAATATACAAGGGGGTGCGCCGATCATAATTTCCCACGGGGGGTAGGGTAGGTAGGGTCAGGCCGAAGGCCTGACGAAAAAAAAAGGAACCCTTTGTACCAAGTCTCAAAGAGGCTGTACAAGAGGTTATGGAACAGAATTAATGTTGTATATTACCATTTATAGCTGTCTATAATACTTCTTTTCACTTCATGTGCTGAGATAACCAATAGAGAGCACCCAATTACAGATTGGTGCATCAATAAATAACAGCTCACCATGCGCAGATCACCTCGAGGTATTCAAATTTTACCAGTATATGCCATTTCTTCATTAACTAACGTGAACCACTTATAGTGCTAGGGCAGAAATCCTCAGCGTCGAAGCCAGGGCTGGCAATTACAGCATCAAAGCAACCAGTATAGCAGAAGTTGAGGAAAGTGCCGAAAAGACCAGTAGCGGTGTAAAGCTTGTTGAGATGACGGAGACAGAGTATATTGAGGAAACCGAGATAGCCGTAGTGGGCTTGGACCTGGACGCCTACCTACCCTACCCCCCGTGGGAAATTATGATCGGCGCACCCCCTTGGGTTGGGTCTCTTATAATGCAGAGAGATGAAAGTGCAAGCGGCTAGTTGCCAAACATAAATATTAAAAATAAATATTTAATATTTAAATACGCGGCATCAACTTCCAATTAAGCATCCGCGTGAACTCGGAGCACACCATTTTATGATAAATTATCTGATATGAAAAATGGTGTGCTCTGCTTCACGCCACGTGAGTACTATGTACTTCAGTTTGTAATCACCTGGACCGTGGGAAAATAACTATGTGTTCAACAAGCCGATAAGGCAACGCCCAGCTCACTCCATCTTTACACCACCTCACAACACCTACGACAACAAAATGCAAATTCAATGAACAATGCGCTTCGCGCTCCCAGCCCTACTCCTGCTCCCAGCCCTACTCCTGCTCCCAGCAGCGACCCTCGCAGACCCCAGCGCAGCTGCAGGAGGCCTCTACCCACCGGGCCTCCTCCCCTCATCAACAGAGTCAACATCCTTCTCTCAACAGACCAATTCAACGAAGCTGCAAAATTGTACTCCGGGGCTATCGGTTCGTCCCCCCCCCCACACCTCTCACTGACTGGGGGTGGCATGTAGATCAATCACCCACAGATTACCTACTATACTATAAACGCGCTACCGCACTACATTCGTAACAGCGACACGCTGCTGCATTGGAGGACTACGACAAAGTCCTGTCTTTGACCTCCCAGACTTTCGATTCCGCACACCTCTCGAAAGCGCGCATCCACTTCAAAGAGGGTGATTTCCCCGCCTCCAGGACGTCCCTCGCTCGATACATCAAGGCTAAGGGGCGGGACACAGATGCTGTAGAGCTAGAGAAGAATTTGGACGTAGGTGAAAAGGCTCGGGAGCAAGCGGAGAGGGAGAGGAGGGCCGAGCTATGGAGTGCTTGTGTTGAGAGTTCTACTCGTGCTCTTGGCGTTGCGAGCTTTTCGGTTGAGATTAGGGCTTGGAGAGTCGAATGTAGTTTCGCAAGTGGTGATTTGGAGGGGAGTGTTGGTGATTTGACGTGCGTCCCCTTCTTCCTCTTCTTTGATATGGTATTGACATAAAATGATAGACGACTAACACATCTCCTACCACCATCAACTAAACTCCTAACACACCTCTTCTCACTATCATACTTCCTCCTCCCAGCCTCCCCATCCTCGCTCAGCGCACTCAAACAATGCCTGCACTACGACCCCGACTCGAAACCCTGTCTCGTCTTACATCGTCTCTACAAATCCTTTGATCGCGCTTTCGTGCAAGTGCATGAGCTAGAGGAGAAAGAAGACTGGAGGGGCATAATTAAGCTGCTCAGCGCATCCCCCGGAGGGAAGAAAGGCGACATTATGGCTAAATTCGATACGGCGCTGAGGGACTACATTTCCCCTGACGCTCTTCTCCCGCTCATTCCCACCATACCGACATCCGCAAAGTCAAAGAATCTGCCAGTACCAAACCCTCTCCTCACTTCACCCCTCCGACAAGATCTGTTGAGGACACTATGTAAATCATACACGAGGCTAGCGGATACGAGTAAAGGAAGCGAGTATGTCAGTGCCATGAGCGAATGGTGCGAGGCGTTGCTTGGTATGGCCGGTAACGACGGAGACGTCGATGGGTTGATTGGGAGAGCGGAGATGTTGTTGAGGAAGGAGGAGTGGGAGGATGCTGTGAGGGTGCTTGAGAAGGCTTTTGAAGGTTCTGGAAGGAGTGATCGTCAGGTGTGTCTCTTTTGTTAATGAAAGGGAAGGGAGGGGCTGATAGATTGGGTAGATTCATGCGAGACTGCAGAAGGCGCAAAAGTTGCTTAAGCAGAGTCGGCAGAAGGATTATTATAAGGTTTTGGGTGTGAGTAGGGATGCGGATGCGAGGGATATTAAGAAGGCTTTGTGCGTCGTCTCTTGCTTTCTTTTCTTTTTTTTTTTCTTTCGGTTTTTCGACTTTTCTGGCTTTTTTCTTCATTTTCTTTTCACCCGTCGCTCCGGAGTATTTGCTGGCATCACCATCACAATGTGACACAATGACGTGACTTTTATTAACCCCTCTATCTCCGAGATTCGATTTGGATCTGGAGATGATCACGGCACGCTACGGTTACTTTATTTTAGGCTCCGCGGTTCGGTGTTCTTATTTATTGCGTCTCGGAACGGGTGTTTCGGTCCGTGATTTTCTGAGGGATTGGCGTTTGCGGTTTTTTTGGAAGTTGGTGATGATTAACGTTCGAGGAAGATGAGACGAGGGGGATGTTGAATTCGGTCTTTATTCTTGCTGCGCGTTCATATTATATTTTCTTTTTATTTTCCTCCACAATTTTTAACGTTGAGTGTGGTGCTGATACTTGTTTGTTTTGTTTAGCCGTAAGCAAGCCAAGTTGGCTCATCCCGACAAGGGTGGTTCGGAGGCTAAGATGGCTGCTGTTAATGAGGCTTATGAGGTTTTGACAAATCCTGGTATGTTTTTATTTCGTCCTTCTCTCTCGTCCCCAGCTCGCTGTACATCTTTATTTCCAAGCTACTTTCGCTCATTTTTTATCCTTCCTCCTCCGTTCCTCCTCATCTCACCTCGTCCATCTTCTCTACTTTACTTCACGCTTTATTTCACCAATACCTTTATCTTTCCTCCCTCCCTCCCCCTCTTTTGCTCTCTTCCCTTCTCGCATCTTCGCAATACGATTTCACCTCTCGTACTAACCTACTACCAACAGAACTCCGCGCCCGCTTCGACGCAGGCGACGACCCAATGGATCCCGCAGCTCAAGCTGGCGGTCCATTCCCAGGAGGCGCCGGTGGACACCCCTTCGCACAGTTCTTCCAGCAGGGGGGAAGTCATGGTGGGTTCCAGTTTCATCAGAGTGGTGGCCATGGCGGCCAGCAGCAGTTCTTTAGGCAGGGGAGAGGGCATGGGCCTGGGCAGGGCGGGTTCCAGTTTAATTTTGGTGGGTTTTAGTGGCGGAGAAAGGGCGGAGAAGAGGGAAGGGAGAAGGGAATGGACGAGTACGCATTTTGATAAATGTATGTACTTATGTGTTACTTTATGGAGTATTGTATATTCTTGGTTATACTTGGAAAGCAGAATACATTTTCGTCGGTGTAATTGCGAATTTGCGTGTTACGCCACTCAGCACTACGGAGTCTGTGCAGCACGAGACTATGTGGTCGGAGTTTTTTAAGCAACTTGCACTGGATTCATTAACAGCATGTATTCAATTAGCAGTGTTTTCGCTACATGGGTACTTCCGTGTTCCTATGTACACACTCTCTTATTAGCTACAGCTACGTATTACTGTTGAGACCGACGTCAATGCAGTCCACTCGTATCCAGTCGTCCAGTCCGCTCCAACGAACTCAAGACAAAAATGTAGTTCAGTCCAATCCAGCTCGGTCCGCGGCAACACTACTTATCGTCATCTGAATCATGGGGTGAAGAATCAGATGACGACAAGTATTATTATAAGATCAGCAGCGCTAAATCCTCTTTATATGCACTGCGCGCCCTGTTTTAGTTTCTACAGCGCCAACTAGCTCTGGGAGAACCATTGAAAGCGCCCATAAAGGTCTGATACCTATCCACGTTTTGTGCACTAAACTTTTTAATGCCGAGTGCTTTGGCTTGGGACAAGTCTTCGGTGGCTCTCCTAACGTCGTTGAACGGCGTCATAATGATGAGGATGAATCTCAGAATGTATTGAAGGTTGTACATGGGGGTGGGGGTGGGCGGTGTAGAGCCATTCAGCCATGGCACAAACTTATGAAGTGCCCTAATGCTGCTTTTAATGATAAACATGGGCGTGATGCCGGTCACAAACATGGGGTCACGAAACCGGTCACGAACGATCTGATCTCACCATTTATGATCAAGACCGGTTTCGTGACCCCATGTTTGTGACCGGCATCACGCCCAAAACCGGTCACGAACGATCTGATCTCACCATTTATGATCAATGATAGAAATCATAAATGGTGAGATCAGATCGTTCGTGACCGGTTTCGTGACCCCATGTTTGTGACCGGCATCACGCCCATGTTTATCATTAGAAGCAGCATTAGGGCACTTCATAAGTTTGTGCCATGGCTGAATGGCTCTACACCGCCCACCCCCACCCCCATGTACAACCTTCAATACATTCTGAGATTCATCTTCATCATTATGACGCCGTTCAACGACGTTAGGAGAGCCACCGAAGACTTGTCCCAAGTTAAAGCTCTCGTTAAAAAGTTCAGTGCACAGCGTGCCATGTGCCTGATGATTGTAAGTGCTATCGTTGCATAATGCTTAACAATCCTGATCTGACTAACAATGTTATACTAGTTCTGCTCATTATTCACGTACGATATTTTCAATAGAAAATCAAAAGTACTGAGGCAATATTCTGCAGAGTTAATGTCCACCAGAACAGAACCAATTCTGCCGCCGTCTACCTTGGAGCCATCCTCTTCACCGGTCGCATATCAATGTCATATGACGAAGTAAACGATGACCAATTTAAGGTATGTACTACTACTCCTTTACCTCGGTATATGATTTAATGATGATTGCAGGTGCAAGTAAAAATTATCGGACCCCATATCTACACATTGATCAACGCACTTCCGGGAATTATCTTGCAACTGATGCTCATATATGAGATCTTCGCCATGTCCAGCTCTATTGTACTCTCTGTCATAATTTCGTTCAGCTGTTTCGTTTTGGGATTGGCGTCGCTTGTTGCTGCCGGGCTTATGGGTGAAGAGTTAATGCCCGTACCTGTTGTTGCTGCTGGGATGACGGTTGGAGAGAATTAAATACCTGTCGATGGCATTTTCTGCTCTCGTTATTACTTCACTTTTCTTTCTCTTTTTGGATTTGCCTATTATGATCTTTTTCTTATATAATTATTCGCACTGTTGGAGTGCGTAGTTCTCTCACATAGACCAAAGCTGTGTAGCGCTATAAACACACTATTAAAATACCGGGTAGTGCATATAAAGAGGATTTAGCGAGACTTAGCGCTGCCTGTGATCTAATAATAATTGTCATCGTCTGCAAGATCATGTGGTGATTCCTAAATAACCGATATAATTCCAGTATTACTATGGCTTAGGAGATTAAGATTAAGCGTCTAATCATTATATGACGCATAGTTTATCTTAGTACTGGACGCGGATGGTATGCTGATTCATTACTTTGTTATTAGCTGTTAACGATGGTATTTGATTATAAGTACATGGGCGACAAGGATGGTTGAGGATGCTCGGCAAGATTTCGAGTCTTTTAGTCACTATGAAGGGTACAAGGTTGAAGTAGGCAAGCTAAGGATTCTCGTGCGCATGGCGGCAAAATGTTCCGGCAAGTCCCGAGCTTAGCGTCGCTGAGAACCTGCGAACAGTGCGACACCCACCGCTCCAAACGATCCTCGTACGTGTTGTGACACTCCCATCCCTTCCCACCCAACTAACCTCATCCCGCCAAAAGAATTCCCACGACACACACATCATCTCTAGTCTCGGTTATCCATCCGTTTACGGTTGAAAATCCAAAAAAGGGTCTCCCACCGTAACCGTCTGGGAAATGACCAACGACGTTGGGAGGGGTTTGCATTCCGCGGTTATCGGAAATTCGGAAGGCCTGTCCAAGGCCTTTTTGGCTTGACTAAGCATCGTATCAATGTCACATGACTATGATAATTCTCGAGAACGAGAACTACAACTAAGGATACAAGCCTCAAGCGCACACAAGTACCTCTTAAATGTCACTAAAAAACAATAGAGATTGGCAGACAATTATTATATCAAGTGAAAGTAACAACTTACAACATTGCATAAGCGATAAGTGGATAGGTAATTGCCATAGGGATCTAAAAGAAACATAATTGCTTTTGGTGAAGTGCCTGTTCATTCCATAGCAAATGAGGGATTCTGTGCAGAGATTAATGAGATGGATATGTATATATAAGGGGTTTCATAAGTTGTGTAAGAATTGAAAGTATAGCTTCTAAAACAAAATCTTAGGGGACTATTCACAGCCATTTCTCTCATAATTGAAAGATTTTATGTGGTTAGCAATGGTCTTCGAGATACAATGTATTGAATGTTCTATATATTCCCGTTTTTTGGTTCATTAGTGAGAACTTAGAAGTTGATATTGTTAGAAGGGGCAGTAGATATACCATATCTCAGAATTTCAAAGTTGATAACCTTGTTTGTTGTGTGATTAGGGAGACATACAGGGAAATATATATAATGAAGCTCATTAACGGGTGATATATTATGACACAAGATTATAAATAAATAACAGAAGCTGAAAAGTTCGATGAATGAGACAAGAATTAGATAGATATATGGTGGAGGGCGAAGGACGCGATACACTTACCATGCTTTCACAGTGCTGACAAAGCATAGAATTCATGCTTAGTCATTCAAAGTATGCCTTGAGCAGGCCTTCCGAGTTTCCGATAACTGCGGAGTGCAAACCCCTCCCAACGTCGTTGGTCATTTCCCAGACGGTTACGGTGGGAAACCCTTTTTTGGATTTTCAACCGTAAACGGATGGATAACCGAGACTACATCATCTCAATATTCATGCATGTGCTATTGGTGACATTAGTCCTATGGGACTGGGTCCATTTCGGGAATTACGGCTCTACACTATCTCAGCGCTAGCTGCTCCCCTCTTGGGAAGATGCTTACGTGCCGCCTTAGCTGGACTGTTGGTAAGGTACGATTGGCACATCGGATCCAAGAGCGGGAAGATGTACATTTGATCCTGTGCCGTATACTGCCATGCGGGCTTGTTCTCTGCGTTTGGGGTTGGTATGGTCCCGCTCAGTTGGTTGACGGCGATCGAGTTGGATACGAGTACATGGGCTTGTCATTCGAGTGCTCTTATAGTGTTTATTGGTGAGTTCCCTCCCTTCCTTTTATCTTGTTTGGGTTTCGTGGTTCTGAGGAAGAGGATGGGCATATATCGACCTCTTCTCTCCATTTCTCATGCTACAGTTCGTTCTCAACCCAGTGGTGGACCTTGCCAGTGGCTGCGAAGGAGTCTATTGGGTTGGCTACCAAGTACGTTCTTTTTAATCTGTTTCATTCCTGTGTCTGGTGCGCCGCGAGTGGATGGGTGGGGCTAGTGACTTAATGATTGACATTCGTAGATATACCCAGCAGGTGTGGAGGTGGATAACCGTATTGGAATATGTGCTGGGGTTGGGAGTGATGCGCGTATGAGCGACCACATAGAATATGGTTGGTTTGTCGATATCGGCCGATGTTGGACTTATGTTGGATGCCCTTACACTAAGACACGCTCTGCGTGAGTGCATGTCACTACACTGGTTTCGTAGGGGGTCATTCAACCGTTGACTTCCGTTGACTATCATGTCCAGCAAGGTTCGATGATCGTGCAATTGCGTGTAAATTGTTCCCTGTGACGCGTTATGCGACTAGAGGATGGTTGTATGAGCACGATCCAGTGGCTTCTCTACATGATTATGGCTTGGGGCAGCATCGGATGGTGAATACGTTAGGCAGAGTATCCCATTAACACGATTTATAGACCCCTTTGGTTTATTCTTCCATATTGTTGCTCTCATTTTTATCTATCTTTGTTCCATATATGAGCGAATACTGATGATCTGTGACGGTAGTATTAACATCGTTGGCTTGTTCTTCACTGCTGCTCTACTTTTGAGTCGCTTGTCTCATCGTCCTCCCTATTATTCAGGGCATGGTTAAGATTCACAACACTCACTCAGTGCTCACTGCGATCCCGAAAGTCAGAGGAGACGTGAGACGTGTAATTCTACAAGGATGCGTCGTCGTGGCAGTATAATGTTACAATACGATGCCATCAATATAGGTGTCTTTAAAGTGAGTACCATAGCGGAATGCCTTCTCAAATGGCATTCCCTATTATGATCAATATTCTCTCAATTCTGCGTTTCATTATTATTTTTATAACACCGTTCAACGATGTTAAGAAAGCTACGGAAGACTTGTCCCTGGTTAAAGTACTTGTTAAGAATTTTAGTGCACAGCGCGCTATGTGCCTGATGATCGTAAGTGTCGTTGTCGCATACTCTTACCTGGCTTCACATTGCTGTAGTTATGCATGTTATTCACGTGTGGTATTTCGAATATCAACCAAAGTGCACTGAGGTAACGTTCAGTAGCATTAACGTAAACCAGCACAGAAGCAATTCTGCCACCCTTTATCTTGGAGTTATCCTCTTCACAGGTCGCATTTCAATGGCATACAATGGAGTAACCGAAGAAAATTTTAAGGTGTTTACTTATTATATTCATTTTTACATCCTGTAATAATGATTGTAGATGCAAGTAAGAATTATCGGACCTTACTTCTATATGTTGATCAACATACAGTTGGCGACAGTCAAACTCAGCAAAAAAATCAATGATTTTTTTTTGCCTCGGACTTCTTCGGGATTGAAAGAGGCTTTAAATAGCTTTCGATCAGTACCAATTTCAAGTGAATCATACGAGCCGTTCCTCGTAAAAATAGAAATAGATTTTTTTCTTACCCAAAAATTTGGCCACCCTGTAATAAATTCATTTAAATCTCAAATAAAGTGTCATTAGCATTATTTAATCGTATAGATCCTGTTCTAAAAGTTTTGTATCTCCAATGTGAGTGGTTGTTGAGCAAATATTCGATGAAATTTGCATAAGCGTGAAGTTGGTACTGATTTACTGTTGTCACATGATATCGTGTGCGAGCAATCAGAGGATAAAACTGTTATCGCTCCGGAGTTAAATATGCTATCAAGAGCTCTGAGAAGTGGATATGTTATTTAGGTAAGGCTATCGCTGTTGCAATACAGTACACCACCTTCTACTAAACAATAGTCTATTGCTATGAGTAAACAACGAGGTCACCCACCCAAAAAACAGAAAACCAACTTAACTGGCTTGCGAAATTCATCTCAGGCATCACTGGTACCATCAGATATTTCCAATGATGCAGACATTCCACTCATCAACATCCCAATTCAGTTGGATAGCACTAGGGTAGACTGGGAGAGGGAGGAGAATCTTGTAGAGTCTGATGTTGGAAGAGGACTTGTGGGAGGACATTGATCTTGTGGGTAATCTGGTGGATATGGCACATGAGCTGGACAATGGTGACGACAAATGGGTGCCTCCTGAATTAAGAAAGAAGGATATTCCTAAAAAGGGTATGAGGGCATTATATCTAACAAACAATTGTCATTTAAATAATATACAGAGCACCCTAAAGAATATGTAAAAGGTCCTACAGTTAAAAAGGGAGTTTATATGGATGGTCATGAGCGAGCTGATGTGGTTTATTATCAAGAGAATATTTTTTTACCTTTGATGAAGAAATTCAAAGCATGCATGGTTCATTATGATGGACCCGAGTTGGTGCACATAGAACCAGTTCTTGCTCCAGGAGAATGAGAAATTATTCCTTTATTTCACTGGACTAATGTTGATGCTCCCACAGTGCGATAAGGGTACAAACAATTTATTATTTTGTCCAAAAAATTTGGCCACTTTTCATAGCCATAAAAAAAGTTCTAAAGTAGTTATTTGTATGTTTTAAAGGTCTCTGATTTTGAATATGAAGTTATTTTTCTGCAAAAAAATTTCATTGAAGCTGTACAAAATTTGCTGAGTTTGACTGTCGCCAACTGTACTCCTGGGAATTATCTTATAGCTAATAGTCCCCTACAAAATATTCACCATGTCCACTTCTATTATCTTCCCTATCATTATATCATTGAGCTGTTTTATTTTGGGATTCACGTTGCTTATTGCTGCGGAAGTTATTGGTGAAATGTTATTGCCAATGTCAGTTGTTACTGCTGGGATTACTGTTGAAGAGAATTAATTATCTGAGGTCCAGTGTGAAAGGAGGACAATTTTGACGTGTGCATGTTTAAGGACTCGAAGAAGATGTAACATATATGGTATGACTATGTATTTAATAAAGGAATAGGGCCAGCAAGCGGCAAAGCCCACTACCATCCTGATTAATTGTTTTGTGCGCATTTAGATGGGGTATGTCGAAATGTGTCACCATTTATATTTATGTGTGCTGGAAGGGCATTAGGATATTAGCTGCTTGTCTCTGTTTTGCCTTTCCTTTTTGAGAGACATTGTGTTTTAATTTACTTCAATTTACTGGTTATCCATTGAGAATCACTGTGGATATTCAAAGTAGGTTGGAAGTAGGTCAGCCTGTTCAAGGCTTTTGCAGCATGCAGATGGTTGGTGTGTACGATGGGTAAAGTGAACAGGTTCTTTTAAAAAATGCAGGTATACCTGGGTCAATTCTATGTTGGAATACAAGAGACATCCATATTCAAATGTCTCAATGATCCCCGCTCGCACCACTATATGTTTCAAGTATGTTCTCCATTTTATTTTATGCCACTATGCTAACCCTTTTATGTACTATATATTTTGTATTTAAATCTGTACACTATGTCATTTACCGTGTGCGTTTACCCCCCCCACAATATACACCATCACATGATTTTATCTGAGAGCCTTCAACATTCTATCTATAAAAGCAGAAAAAAACCTGTAATCATTTCACCAGTGATGGAGTCTGAGGTTGGTAGAATACAATAATCATGCTACCGGCTCCGAAACTTGGGCAGGGTGTAGCGCATGCGAACGTTAAGGCTGCGTGTGGGCACGGCGACCTGCAACATGAAGATGAAGTGTATTGATGAGGAGATCCAAGTTCCCACCATTCATCTTGCATCTCCCTTCATCTTTAACATCAATCTCATATGAAGGAAGCATACTTGAAATGTCAAACAGGTTATTTATTCCTCGCAATCCCAGTTTTATTGTCATCATTCCCGCATATTTATCGGAACATAATTTTATTCTTACATACAAGGTACAGTATTCACACTGAGGCAAACAGTCAAGGTGGCACATACAAGGTAAGTGTGCACAGAAATCGGTCAACGATGACCACGACAGTATGAAACAAATTCGAAGCAAGAAAGATATACAAAATATTTCAATCACATAAAGTTGACATAGAGACATTTCGTTCACTGAAAGAAGAGCTGGACTGGCATGAAACAGTTTAAAGCTATCTTTGTACTTCTGTAGAATCATCTATGCATTGGTGCTATTTGTATCATGATTACTGATGCTGAACTTAGTAGGCTGCAGTGGTTCTTGTCTCCAGCAAAAATGATGTAGTCATCTAGTAGTATATGGCTCATTTACAACTGAGTCAATTAAATTATAGTTAGACATACAGTACACAGGTGCAGGAATCGAGACAAATCATGTAGATCTAGCATACACGTAACATAACATGTACGTATTGGATTAAATCACGTCAGGTTTGAATCCATATTCCTATGTTACGAAGTTTGTATAAACAGACAAGTAGAAAAAAGAGAAAGTAGCGCTTACATCGTGCAAGACTGCATAATATGTGGGTCAATTAGTTCCTTGGAAGGCAGAATAGCTCAATAAGACAGAGTCATATTAGGGCTTCCGAAATCCTTGTCTCTGCGAGCGGGAGACCAGCTAAAGAGTAGATGAAATAGTATCAGTATGAGAACGAGATCAAAAGAAAGTAAAGGAAAATAAATGTACCATACTACCGACCCACCAACATAAGACCATTCCATAATAACCCTCTGACACACATCTACATGCATCGTGCAACTCCTGATACATGGTTAAGCTCCCAAGTAGAGAGGTGACATACCGAAGGGGAACTCAAATCCTCCGTTCTCATGCCATGCGAGCTTAGACTCTTCTGTTCATCGATAGCTCACGATTGGATGATAGGGCCATGGTTGACAGGATAAAAATCATCTTGTTGATATGGGAGCCACGCAATGTTGCGTTGCCTCCCGTGAGATACAGCAGTGTTTATAACTAATCCTTCGTATTGACAAGTAGCGAAGTGCCGATGTGAAGCACATGGAGGGGGGATAAACTAGGCCACTGGGATGCATTGCATTTTACATAGGGTCAGTTAGTCGGAGGAAATGTAAGCAAAATGAGCGAACGTACTCGTTTGTAACTTTAGCTGTACATTCAGGCCAATAACACACCGCTTCCATGTTCCTTATCAAATTTATTCACCAGAGTGTTTGCAGTGTTTTGGCAGTAAGGTTGAAAAGTTGGATGAATAGACTTAAAGCCAGGGAGTGAATCTTGAAGTAAACATAGAGGTTTGGATGAGGTGATAAGCGAATGAGGGTCCTGGTGAGTGGAGGGAACAAAGATATGGAGTACAGAAGAGTGCAAGAGCAAAGAAAAAAGCTGAAACAGCACTGAGGAGTAGAAAATGCTTGATGGAGGACATCGTTGGTCTAGGGATAGCAGGATTAAGTGCAAGGGAAAGGTGGAATGTGTGAACATGTGAAAGTTTAGAATAGAAGTAACGATAGTATTCATTGACAGCTCCAGCCAATCAGGTTAAGATCTTATCCAAGATCCTCAAATTACCATATCCGGTGGCCCAAACGTCCCTAATACCCAACTACCTTAAAAGGTAGTGGGAATAAGACGATTTAATTTATAAATGTGGCAAAGGTAACCTACATTTATTAGGGAACGGTGCAAACAGGGCAGTATTATCATTATATAAAATGTCTGGATACCTTGTAGATAAATCTACCAGCTAACTTGACTTTGATGTAAAAGAAATGAAAGTGCTAAGTTTATGACATTCATGCTCTATGTCAAAATTTCATGATTAAGGGGTAGAGATATTTTTAGAATTAGTGCTGTTGTACGCGAGCCTGGAATTACTACTGTACCTCATATATGTATTGTAGTTAAATAATTTAGAGTAAACCATACAAGTAAATATCACATATGCTAAAGTTCGTGGAACTAGAAAACGCTGGATATTTTGATACTCTTCTGCTTAGTTTTACCATGCTCTGGAGCGATGTCCCAAATAAGACAAGTCTTATAAGTTGTCTATCATCAGAATCTTAGCTACCAAGCTAGCGCTCGATTACCAGGACCTTTTCCCTTAAGTAGTGCGGGCTCATGAAGCATGATGGGCGGTATTATTTAAATTATATATTTTTGATCAAGCTTTGATGGTTCACCAGTCATAGAACAAAAGGGAGGTTGTTGAAAAGTTGTATATATATCTACCCCGCAATGCCTACCCAATTCCAGCCCCACATGTCTTATCTAAACATCCTACGCAACTCTATCATTTCCCTCACTCCTTACGAAGTGATCGAGAATGCTTCGAATAACCCCTGCAAAGCTAAGTCACTGATTAAGCAGCTCAGCGGGAACTGCACGATTTGTCTTACACTTGTATGTCGTCAACGTATCTTTTGTCGTACACCACCCCATTTCTGAATGCACGCTATTTTTAGTTCCTCGTTGATGTATCTCTGTTGGTCCCTGTTAGTCCCCATGTCACAACTCCAATCTTCCACGCGCATCTGTTCTGAGCCACTATAAAAGACGCGTACAACCTGCCATACCTACCCAATTCCCGCCCCACATGCCTTCCTATCTAAATATCCTACGCGACTCTATTCTTTCCTTCACACTTTACCAAGTGATCAAGGATGCTTCGAGTGACCCGTCCAGAGCCAAGCCGCTTATTAAGCAGCTCAGCGGGAACCGCACAGTTTGCCTTACAATCGTATGTCATCTTTTTATTGCAGACCACCCCGTTTCTGAATGCGCTTCATTTTAGTTTCTCGGACTCTTCGGGTATGCAACTGCGCAAAGAGGACAAAAATACTTACAGAACTCGTGACAGTTATTACGCCCATCAAGGAAGAGCCACCTCTGCTGCTGTCTCCATCGGCGCTATCCTTTTCACAGGCCGCCTTCCATTGTCATTTCATGGTATACCTCCAGAACTGTTTATGGTATGTCCGCCCCCTCGTCGGTGTAGGTTATTTATAGTGATCCAATCCCATATTGTTCCAGTATCATGTAAAGGCCGTTGGCCCGCATACCTACACTTTTATTATTATGCTACCTGGATTCACTTTGCAAGCAATGCTTCTGTATGAGATTATCACTTTACCTGTCTCCACTGTGTTATCTGTAGTAGTAGTGTTGATGTGCTATATCTTTACTCCCATTTTGGTTATTGCTGCGCTTATGAAAGGACTACACGCTGGGGAGGAAGCGATCTAAATATAAGTAGAACGCGCTTGTAACTTCATGAACTTGCGCTGTGCTAACCCTAACCTTTACAACTCTTACGTAATTGCGTGACACAACAATGTGTCTCTGTTGGTCCGTTGGTCCCATTTAAGCACTTGCTATCTCTCCACAACCACGACGACCCTTGTCACCCTGTACATCGAGACAGGCAGTATCTTTTGATAACGACTTCGAGGACATGCATGCCCCGCTTTCATACCCACCGTATGAACAGAGAGGAGAGTGCTGCCAGTCTGCAGCGTATCAGTAGCAGGAGCAGTAGAGAGAAGCGAAGCTTATGTTACTGCCATTTATTAAGAGGAGGATAAGGGTATGTGGACTCGATGGTACTTTTCTTCACGTTCCTTACGGTGTTCTGCTATCCTCCTAATACCCACTGTAGCAAAACCGAACCCAAATAACAATGTGCTTCGCGCTCCCAGCCCTACTCCTCGTGCTCCCAGCTGCGGACATACTACAGACCCAAGCGCAGTAGGAGCAGGTGCAGTAGGCTTCATCTCCCTCATCAACAGAGCCAACATCCTCCTCTCAACAAGCCAATTCAACGAAGCGTCAAGTTATACTTTGAAGCTATCGGTTCATCTCTCCTTTCCCTTCCCTTCCCTCCCTCACACACTCACACTGTGACTGGGGTAGATCGGTCGCCTGCAGATTGCTTACTATATTATAAACGCGCTACTGCACTACACTCATTACAACGCCATTCTGCCGCGCTGGAGGATTACGACCAAGTCCTCGTTGACTTCTCAAACGTTCGATTCGGCACACCTCTCCAAAGCGCGCATTCACCTCAAAGAGGGTGATTTCCCCGCCTCCAAGACCTCGCTTGCTCGATACATTAAGGCAAAGGGGTAGGACGCCGATGCGATAGAACTAGAGAAGGATTTAGACGTAGGTGAGAAGGCGAGGGAGCAAGCGGAGAAGGAGAAGCGGACAGAACTTTGGAGTGCTTGCGTTGAGAGTTTTACTAGGGTTCTTGGCGTTGCAAGCTTTTCGGTAGAGATTAGAGCTTGGAGAGTTGAATGTAGTTTTGCGAGTGGTGATTTGGAGAGGAGTGTTGGTGATTTGGTGTGCGTTTCCTTTTTTCTTCTTGGAGTAGGGAGGTACTGATGTAAAATGATAGACGACTAACACACCTACCACTATCAACAACCCTCCTCACGCACCTCTTCTCACTCGCCAAGTCGGGTCATCCCGACGAGGGAGGTTCGGAGGCTAAGATGGCTGCTGTTAATGAGGCTTATGAGGTTTTGATTAATCCAGGTACGTGTTTCTACTTTTTACTTTTTTCCCTTCTTTCAAGGTCTCTTTCGAAATCCTTATTCTTGTTTTTTTCCCTCTCCTTTCGCATTTTTACTTTATTCCTCTTTCACACCTTCCTTTTCCCTTTCCCTTTCCACCCGTATCCTTCCCGTCATCGTATAGTACTCACCAACCACTTTCTCTCTTACCTCTCCCTTTCCATCTTCACACTACACCTCACTACTTCGCACCACATACTAGCCTACTACCAACAGAACTCCACGCCCGCTTCGACGCAGGCGACGACCAAATGGATCCCGCAGCTCAAGCTGCAGTCCTTTCTCAGGCGACGCCGGTGGCCACCCCTTCGCACAGTTCTTCCAGCAGGGCGGAAGTCATGGTGGGTTCCAGTTCCATCAGAGTGGTGGCCATGGCGGCCAACAGAAGTTCTTTAGGCAGGGGGGGCATGGGCCTGGGTAGGGCGGGTTCCAGTTTAATTTTGGTGGGTTTTAGTGTAATTTTGTTTGGTTGGAGGAAGGGGGAAGGGATGGAAGGTGGGAGGACTCGGAGAAAATGGGCGGAGAAGGGGAAAGGAAGATGGGAGGAGGGGATGGACAAGTACGCATTTTGATAATTGCATGTATGTGTTATTTTATGGCGTATTGTATATACTTGGTTGTACTTCGAAAGCATCGTTCATGTTGTCCTGGTGTGATTGTGAATTTGCATGTTACGGCACTGAGCATTATGGAGTCTGTGCAGCATGAGACGATATGGTCGGAGTTTTGTAAGCAACTTGCACTGGTTTCATTAACATGTACAGCGCGTATGTGCTTTCTTCATCATTAGCTACAACTACATATCACCCTTGAGACCGACGTCAATGCAATCCGCTCGTGTCCAGTCGTCCAACCCGCTCCAATGAACTCAAGGCAAAAACGTAGTTCGATCCACTCCAGCTCGGTCCAGACTCCATGGCAACACTGCAGTTATCGTCATCTGAATCATGTCGTGAAGAATCCGATGACGATAAGTATTATTATTGGACGAGCAGCGCTAAATCCTCTCTATATGCATTGCACCCCGTGGAAGGAGCGGAGACATGTTGGATGCTCGGCCCGGAGTCGATATTAGTGACGGCAACGCTCCGGCAAGTGCCGACGATAAGTCAGCACGAGGGAAACACACCACTGCCCTGCCTCTTACCATCTCAGAAGGCATCCAGCGCCAGCAAGACCTCGAAACATAGCTCGAGATCGAGTACTCCTATATCCCCTCCAGCCCCGAAGCGTACTTCATCTCCTACCCCTGCCAAGAAGGCCGCCTCACCCTCGCCACCGAATCTTGTCTTCCCAACATGGCAATACACATTCCACACACCCAACTTCCGCATGCATTGCATTGGTTGAAGAAGCTGAACGTCTTTCTCGGGAAGGATGCACCGATTCACTGAAGCATGTTATGGTAAGCATCTCTAGCCTGAGCTCGTTTGAGGTGGATTGGGGTTTCACGTACACACGTGCTGTTCGCCAGTGCTCTGTATAGCTTTAGCTGTTAGCACTTTATGAACGAGCGAGGGTCATTGTGTTTCGCTGTTCGTTGATCCCTTTTTCTTCCCCAGATTTCACGCTCCTTTGGTGGGATTAGTGGCCAGTGGGGCAGATGATGCTGGGTTTGCTCGGGGTGGATGAGATTTTGTGTTCGTACGTGCCAGTTCTTCATGTTCCTACCTGCCACTTCGGTTTGACTTTGGCTACTGCTGCCAGTACGTTGGTCTACGTTCATTGTATCGTTTATGGTTCATTTTTCTCTTACACTATTGTTCATGTCCGTGGTGCGCGGCGATCCATACCTGAACACTTTTTCACCAAAGCTAAATACTGACAATTCCATTCAACAGAGAGTTCCACGAAACACGATGTACCACCACCGACTATATCTCAACTCAATGTAATAGGTCCGTATCCGCGCTCTCATCCTCTACCAATGAATCCATTATGGCTCTCTCCAACAATCCAGCTTCCACTTCCTGGTGGGGACTTATCGGATGGCTGAATCCTACTATCATTGCCACCTCATCGTCTGTATCAAACCCGACAGAGACTACCACCGCCCTGGATGAACGCCACAGTTTTAACGTTTAGTCCGAACGCCTGGTCATTGGCGGTGCTGGTAGCACAAACACTCACTTTACAGCATCCGAGCATGCCAGCGTTAAGGCAGATGTCGAGCTGTCTGACAAGAATAAAGCGAAGGGCCCTCCAGTCGCTGAGGACGGCGCTCCTAGGGTTGTAGTACAAGATCCGACAATTGCGTTAGCTGTAGACCACCAGGGGGAGAAACCCAAGGACGAAGGCGATAATCAGGCAAGCGCTACGTTTTCAATGTGGTATTCGCCTTGGGCTTGGTACCCGTATACGTCCCCCACGAGTCATGTTGAGTCATCGTGTGCTGAGTCTATTTCTGGAAAAGACAAAGAGGAGGGGCCGGGGGATGTTGAAGGAGGACTTGACGGTACCGATGGGGCAGCAGGACAGGGGATATACAAGCTGAAAGCCGGATGGAGAACGAAACAGTTTCTCGCGAACCACAGCGTTCTCCTGAACCTTCCGAGGTCAATCCAATCAAGTCTACGATTGAGTCGAACCGGTCTGGATTGGCGTCCTTTTTCACCTCTCGTGCATTAGTCGTCAAGACGCTTGGATATACATCCTCAGGCAGCCGCATCAAGGATGTAATGCGTGATGAAGATGGGAATGAAATCATGGATCTCGATGAATCCGAGGACGAAGGGCTCATTGCACCCCGTGGAAGGAGCGGAGAGATGTCGATTTCCAAGACAGCTGAGGCGGCAAGGATGGTCGAGGATACTCGGCCCGGGCCCCGGAGTCGATAATAGTGACGGCAATGCTCCGGCCAGTGCCGACGATAAGTCAGCACGTGGGAAACACACCACTGCCCCGCCTCTTAGTCAAACCCTCGCCTCACCCTCGCCACCCAATCTTGTCCTCCCGACATGACAAGACACATTCCACATGCCCCCGCGGAACTACATTCATCTACGTTCCATGCCTTCTGAACGTGATTCAGCAGTCACGGGTAAACTGTACGGCAAGACGATGAAATTTGTCGGTGGAATTCTGTTTGCGAAGGATGAAAGTGGAGGGGGGTCACGCAAGGGAAAGGAGAAGGAGGGTACTCTTCTTCAGGAGCGTCCTTTAGCTGAAAAGTTCCGCAACTATGGACTGGAACTTCCGCGTGCATTGCATGTTGTTGAAGAAGCTGAACATTTTTCTCGGGTAGGAAGCACCGATTCACCGAAGCGCGTTATGGGAAGCATCTCTAGTAGTGAAGAAGCGGCAGAAGTGGAGGGAATGTGTGACATTCTGAAAGGGTGTAGACGAGTTGTTGTGGTTAGAGTTCACGGCTGGTTTCCTGGTGAGTAATTCATTCGGCCTGCGTTCGTTCTGCTGACTCCCATTCAGGAGCCATGATGAGGACGGTCCTTGGAGAAGTGAACTGAACTGTGACCCGTCTTTGTTGCCGTTAGTCTGATATGCTTTTTACAGCTTACCGGAACTAGTGGGAAGTTCGTTAATATGAAGGAGCAAGCAATCGAGGAATTTCCCACAGCGCATGGTGTTCAATTCGAGAAGATCACAAAGATACCTTTAGAAGGCGAGGGTACTATTGGTCATCGAGTGGAGAAATACATCGTAATCTAGTTGGAATGCTCCATGTCGCTGATTTAGTTCTCTCGGTTAGGCTATACTCTAGTCTCAAGAACAATCAAGAATGGATGGACGATTAACACGCTGCAGATGCCATCTTTATCGCTACACATTCCCAAGGCTCTGTTCTATCGACGCGCCTATTGAACTACCTCATCCGTGATGGGCATATCTGGACTGTGGGGAACAGTGCTATTGTTGGCGGTGCGGAATCATTTCCATCTGCAGCTGGCTCTAGTATACTACCGGCGCCGAAACCCCAGCGCATGTGTTGTCTCTCCCAATGTGGTATTCATCTCGGACCACCGAGGTATCTTAGCTGCAGCTCCCTGCTGCAACCGTATATTCAGGTAATTCAGTGTTACTTACCAGTGGATGTCACATGTCTAACATGCACCACCCGTAACTAGTACTTTGAATCCGCGGCTGCCCGTGAGCTTTTCGAATTCCAGGTGAAAGCACCTCTTAGGCCTGATTGAAGTGTTTGTTAACGTCGATTATCAATAGAATACCAACAGTGATGTATCGAAGCCCTACTTAACGGCACTTGAGAGTGTACTCCCTAATGGGGATGTTTTTCCTACCATAAACTCAGCTTAAGTTGTGTGTAGGTAAAGATGGTGTACGTCGCATCACCAAATGATCAAGTCGCCCCAATTTATTCTGGTCTTTTCACTGTCGCGTCGCATCCACTTATCCTAAGGGCATCGTTGTATATTGACGGAGATGCCTACCAGTAAGGACAACCGTCCTTTTACCGTTCTACTAGGGAATCTAATAAATCACTTTCCCCGCTCATCTGATTTCTTGTCAAATTTGCTGGTGCTGATGCTCCGGATTCTCAATACCAACATCTCCGACAGTGGCCTATTGGCGCACTTGTCGAAAGCTACCGCTGGTTCCTTGAACGGAGTTGGCCATTCCACGTCATATGAGGAATTAGCAACTTGTTCGTATGATAAATGTTCTTGTTTCACGCACAGCGGCTGATGATCACTGTTCAACTAGACTTGCCGTCAAGTATCTATTTTTAACCAATGATGGCTTAGCCAATCACTCTAAACTCGTAGTCAAACCGTTCAACGCAATGTTAGAACAGAATGATTATGAGGTGTGATTGCAAATCCTTATTTCTAATTTGAGCTAATGTATCACCGTAGATTCCTTGGTCACTGCGCGACATCATCGCAGACGAGCGTGTCCCGCACTTCTTTGGGCGCGAAATCATAGAATTACGTGATGTCTTCCGTAAATGGGCATCCTAAGACTGCAATACTCAGGGATCTGAAGCGGAAGCTGCAACCCATTCAAAGTTTACCTGCGTCTTTTTCTTTGCATACATCAACAAGCAAGCTTTAAAGTAATTCTTTCGGTGACACTTTGCATTTTTGTTTTTTGACCGCGACGTTTATATGTTAATCCAAGAACTTCATTGGAGTATCTTTACATATACAATATTCAAAACACGTAGCAATTCTAAGGGTCGGCACTTAGTAAATTAGTGATATTCCGCTCCGCAATCTCCAATGGTTGTAATAATCTGTCGACTGTCAAACGGAAACCGAACACTTTCTTGTTCTCTTCTGCGTGGTCCGAAATACCGAGCCAGGCACTTGATAGACATTACCCATGAATATTTGTGTGCGGTATGACCGCAGTAATATACCAATTAGAACGGCTCCAACAAATGGACGGTCAAGGACCCAATGAGTTGCTACATTCGCAATGCTTAAGCCACTGCGTCGTGCACCAATCTCCTTTAAAGCTTTCAATGGAGATTGGAATAAATCTCAATTTCCCCAGGCCTTGACAATTACGTCGAGGTACTATCATATATATCTTAATCAATATCAATTGTTGACGGATGACGGGCGCCAGTTTACCTTTCGCTGGGAAGGAGTCAGGTTTCCAGAGTAAGAATCGGGCTCTGCAACGCCCAGCCAGGCATCAGACAAGAATCCACCGCACTATTATTAACCTGCTAAGCTAGAGGATCATATGATGTTACTATGTTCACGTAACAGTGTTCCATATGTCAGAAGCTTGAGATTATGCTTCTCACAAACATCCGACATTCCATGAAGTGGGCGCGTATCTATGATGGAAAACTGCAAATTCCCAGGTGAATTAGACTACATAGCTGGTGGATGATTTTCGCGAGATGTAAACCCTTACCTGTACCTGGTTGGACACAATAACTCCGGGTCCAAGTTCGGTACAAATTTCGCCAGTTCTGATGGTATCGAAGTTGCAAAGCTCAATAGACGATATCAATCCCTCCTCTTTAAGCTTCTAGAGGTTCTGCAGTGCGTTAATATATCGCTTATCTGAATAGTCATTCCAATGAAACTGTATAGCTCTTAGTATCATTCATGCTTTCAGTTTATTGCCTACCTGTAATAGATCAACTCGTTCGGTTTTCATACGTTCGATGCGTTCGGGGGCGGCTCCCCTGACGACAAGCCGGTCGTGACTCTCCGCGTGGTTAAGTTTGGGGAGCAGGCATGGCTGATACCGAATGTTCGGGGCTGGAAAAGAAGTGCACTGTGGGTGAAACGATTCCGCTTCACATGGTACACTTTATAGCAGTTATGTACGGTGATGTAGATGAATCGAGCTTACCTCAGGGGGTCTCACTGACGATCTCACCCCCAAGATAACTCAGTGAAGTTCCCATCGGAGATTATTCTGATTATTCTGTTTACAGCAGTTTGCAAAAAGGTTGGCACTCGCGCGCGTGAACAAAACGTAAACATTCATAATTAATAATGTGATCGAGCTAAGTACCTGCCGTTTTGGGCCGAACGCTCTGGTTGAGACTCATTCCGCCCAAATACTTATTCCTGCTACTCTCTAACCAACTTCGCTCCCCTGGCCAATCTCTAACATACATAACCAACACATAACATGGGTTACCTCGCCATATCAAACAATGTCAAATGGGCTGCAATAAATAAGTATCTTGGATATGTTCATTGTTGGCCGATTGCAGCAGTGTGTGACAACATAAGTATCATGGCTTGATCATGGCCATAAGAAAAGTTAGATGCAGATGTTTTAAATGTTTTAAAGCACATAGCGCTTAGATGGAATGTATGCCTGGAGAATAATATATAGATGGGAAGGGTACAACAGTACAAAAACACGAGGTGAACCAAGATGGAATGAGTCTCAACCAGAGCGTTTGGCCCAAAGTGGCAGGTACTTAGCTCGATCACATTAATTATGAATGTTTATGTTTTGTTCACGCGTGCAAGTGCCAACCTTTTTGCAAACTGCTGTAACTAAGCTTCAGCGCCAGTGAATATTTTAGTTCACGGATCACAAGTGATTTGATGTGTTGATGAAGCCTTTAGGATTCATGAATCCTCAAATCCTGTAGCACAACCCTATGCTTGTTCCAACTGTAGACCCTACCATTAAATTTGTTCTTCAAGTTGACATCATACATTGATTACAGTCGCCGTGACTGATTTGCGACTCAAAAATCCGGCTCGTCTTAAGATTGTGCCTAAACGGGACATCCCCGATCGCGCCTTAGTGGTATAAAGAGCAAAGCAAATTTCATTCAGGATGACTCAATATCTTACCTATGCCTAACTTTTCCGAAGATCCGATAGCATTGCCTAGAATGTCACCACAACCATCTGCCACAAATGGGATAGAAATCTTTCGCCTACCCTTACCAATGCATAGCCTTCTATACGTTCTGAGATTCGTCCTTATCTTCATTACGCCCTTCAACGATGTTAAGAAGGCCACAGAAGACTTGTCCCAAGTTAAAGCGCTTGTTAAAAAGTTCAGCGCACAGCACACTATGTGTCTTACTATTGTAAGCGCCATTGTTGTATGACTCTTAACAATCCTGACCTGACCTACAATATTATACTAGTTCTGTGCATTATTCACATACGATATTCCCAATAGAAAATATTGGAATACTAAGGCAATCCTCTGTAGGGTTAACGTCCACCAGAACAGAACCAATGCTGCGGCTATCTACCTTGGAGCTATCCTCTTCACTAGCCGGATATCAATGTCATATGATGGAGTTAACAAAGAAAAATTCAAGGTGTGTACTACTACATCATAGGTTATCTTGTTATATGGTCAATAATCCCAGGAGCAAGTAAACATTATAGGACCCCAGTGCTACACATTGATCAACGTACTACCGGGGATAATATTACAACTGATGCTCGTATACAATATTTTCGCCATGTCCAGGTCTATTGCACTCTCTGTCATAATTTTGTTATGTTGTTTCATTTTTGGATTGGCATTACTTGTTGCTGCGGGAGTTATAGGCGAAGAGGTAATGCCAGTGCCTGTGGTTGCTTCCAGGATGACAGCTGGAGAAGCTTGAATATGTATCTTTGATAGGAGGATAATTGTGATGCATGCATTTATTTGCATTTAAATGGTGTTTATACCAATATATACATCCTGAAGTGTGTAATGAGTACTGTACGAATCCGATCAATTGGGCATACCTTTGAGTGCGTGACAGGCCCAACCGCAAAATGATTTTGGCACATTAGAAATTGTAGTGTGACACACCAGAATTTTTGGCATTTTGGGCACTCAAGCTGGCCAAAAATTTGAATTAGTGCATACATTTAACTTGAAAATGTACAGAACGCTGTTGGTTGGCAAGAGCTTGCCCAATGGTTTAGGCTGTGAACAGAGGTTTGGACTGTCACACCTAAAAGGGTCCGAACACTTGGTCGAAATTATCCAGTACCTTTATTATTATGCTACTGGTATTCACTTTGCAAGCAATGCTATTATATGAGATTATTACTTTGTCTGGTTCAACTGGATTATCTGTAGTAGTAGTGTTCATGTGCTATGTCTTTACTCCTATTTTGGTTATTGCTGCACTTATGAAAAGACTAAACCCTAGGGAGGAAGCGATCTAAATATAAGTAGAATCCACTTGTAACCTCATGGGCATGTGCTAGGGACTAACATGGGTGAAGTGATTTCTGGGTAAACTCTCACAGGTGCCCACCCATACAGTTCGGGTGCCACCCAGGTGATTTGTGGATGGCACCCGCGGGTGCAGCATCATTTACGGGTTATAGCAGCATTTCACAAATAAAGCACTCCTGTGCGAAGTAGTAGTCAGAACATGTAGAAATATTATCAGCATCTGTATAAATGCTATATAGGTGTGAATATGTTATTATTTCTCTGAAAATGCAGGAACAATACCTGATTTTGTCAAAAATATGTGAATCAATGTCAATTTCAGCTGTTTTGAGACCCTTAGAACACATCTTGGCAACACTTTAACACTCCAAAAGATGTCCGTGGTGTGTGTATTCTCAAAAAAACATTCTAATTACTGGTTTAATGCATATTATATAACCCATGTATGACAATTATTGGTAGTAAGGATACTATGAGTTTTCAGGAGGAATTATGGAGTGCTCACCGTGTTGGCAGTGCACTTTAAGATTAGATTTAATTAAACGATTAGAATGATTTATCATTCGGACTATTGTTTATAATGAAATAACACTACTACTGTTATTTACTGGCCGGTTGTATGCCATTAGCCACAAGGGGTGTCAGATCCTCTGATCTCGGAACATAATCCATAGACCCCTCCCCCCCCAAAAGTGGTCTAGCTCGTTGCCACCATGTTGAATCTCCGACAGCACCCTTGCACACGTCGCTTATCCCTCTATCTATCTATTATCACTGTAAATCAATAAGGCCAACTAGCAGCAAGGCCCGCTACCAGACACAGCCTGACATTCTCTCCAATAAATATATAATATATCATTTATATAGTTAAGCTTAGACCTGTTGAAAGTGCACAAGCAGGTGTGTCAGTGAAATTTGATTGAATGGGAGTTGGACATCCCGTTAAAACTAATTTTCATTTAAACGTCGCCTAAATTTACTCTTAATGATCCCAGAAATTCCAGTCATACTTGCAGGTGTTACTTACTGATTAATTTTTTATCATCTGGGCCCAAGGCCCACAAGCTACAGTCAGTATAAAATTTGCGAGAGAATATGTGCAATGGCATAGACATTTTATCATAAAAAGATGGTCCTGAACATCATAACATAGCATGAAATATCAAAAATGCAAAAGGGAAACTTGTATGTACAAGCAAATGTATACTCCATGAAGTATTCTGAGTCAAAAGATATAACTAAACCTACTATATAACATAACACTTGTAAGTAATGATGCAAAATAAAAAATACAAAAGAACTCGTTAGTGGACGATTGGTCGATGACGCGCCGAACGTGGTTTGAACGTGGCAGAAGCTCCAAGCCTCCAAGCAGTTGGGATATGGAGATGACCGATATTTCAAGCTTGCACGTGTATTCAAACTCTGCTTGATGGGAGGTGTTCGCTCTGCAAAATTTTCTTTTTCATCACCCTACATAACCCTCCTACCTTAAATAGTAGCAGGAATAGCATTCGTTTTTATGGCATGATACTTGCCTTAACACATCTCATTCTCTTCAGTAGTTCAAGAATCAAGCACCATTGATGAACATTGTAAATAATAATTCCGTTAAGTTCTTATACTGTGAGGGTCACATCCCTTTCTGAGTACATTGATTCCATTTTATTCATTTATTTGGAAACTTCGACAATAGCCCTCCTCAGAAAGGAGATATGCAACTAGGGACATGGGGAGTTTTGTGTAACAAATACTCTACCTACATCAAACATGGATACAATGTTGGGGAGGATAAGCTTAAATGTCATCAGAAAGCTTGAAGTGTAGGGCAGAATTTACAGGTACGAAGGCAATAGTTCATCCCTAGCATATACATATTACTTATACACATCCTCTAGAGCACATCATTGAGCGATGCCCGTTTGTACTGAGCTCATATGCCATTTTACATCCCCATATGCAACATACGCCTCCAATTCCCCCATGTCCGGGAGCAACCTTCAGTGGACACTCGGTTTGCCCTATTTAACATACCCTTCACATTACATGATTGTACTTTATCCACTAGTGTATTAAATTCTAAACATGGAAACTTCGATTTCAACTCTACAAATTTGGTCTCATCTATGTCATATAGTTACCAAACTACTCAAATACATGTATCTTACAAGTAGAACACAATGCTCATGCAACCTAAATTTACAATGTTCCTCACCAAAGTCGATTCCCCATTTAATATACAGTTACCCTACAGATGCAGCTGTATATAACTCATATTACAACACTGATCCATGACTTGCACAAGCAATTTCAACTGCTAATAACTTCCAAACTTTTCTTCCATCTTTATCGAACTTAGCAGACGATCCGCTTCATTAGATTAGAAGGAGGTTACATTAATATCTTGTGAACACAATGTCTATGCATTTAAATAATATCAGAGAATATAAAATGAGTTGAAATAGCCTTCAACCACGGCATAGCTGCTACATCTATGTCTAAGTATGCAAAGGTTGTGCAAAGGTTTGGGTAGGACAGCTGATAAGCCGAACTGATCTCAAGGTAATGCCATTGGATTGCCGGTACTCGGAGTTACCCGACATCACAGTAAGTCAGGGTTGTTGCAAAATCCCTATGTTCCAAGATCGGAGGATCTGACACCCTTGATTAGCCACTTGTACAGTAGCACATTTCTCCGCTAAAATTGTAATAACATTTATTAAAATTGGATACATATGTAGCTGTAAGTGTATTCTATCACTTCATGCATTTATGTTGGCATCAAAATATGTGGTTCTGTTGCAATGTTAGATTTGGTGTGTTTTTTCGAATTTTGATGGTCCCGAACAATGCTAATCGGCATTATGTATAGCTCTGTCACGCGACATCGCTTAGATATGTCACAAAATTGTAACGCTGTGCAACCGGGTGGTGATGCCGGATTGCACATCAAATCAGTAAAACATAAACGACTTCTTCAAAATATGTTTGACTGCCGTGAAACTTGAGGAATAAATGGTATACACATCACAACTTATGTCTGTCAATTTATTTAGGTTCGTAGTATAACGTCGGCAATTTTAAAATAAATTTAAGATTCGGCGTACAACCGGCCGGTAAATAACAGTATAACTAATTAGGTGCGGGTACCCGCAGGTTTACCCGTATGGGTGCACCCGTACCCGAATTATTCGCCACCCGCGGGTAAAGACCCGCGTGAGGCCCGGGCCCACCCATGTTAGACCCTAGCATGTGCTGTGCTAACCCTAACCTTTATTGTATTACGTAATTTCATGACACAATGATATATCCCTACTGGCCCCAAATGGCGCAATTCACTTTCCACCATTTGCTATAAGTACCATCACTCCACGACCACAACGACCGAACGGTCTACTTGACTGTATCGCTGTCCCAATGCAGAAAACTGCAAGCAGTACCCAAACTAGAATCAGCTTACGCACCAACGTGCTTAACTGCTTCCCACTTCGATCCCTCCGCCTTTCATTCAGCTTCGAACGAATCCCAACAGTCTTAATAGACGTTGGCGCCCTGGACATTGAGATAAGCAGAGTCTTTTGATAGCGACTTTGAGGACATGCATGCCCCGCTTTCATACCCACCACACGGAGAGAGAGGAGAGTGCTACCAGTCTGCAGCGTATCAGCAACAGGAGCAGTAGAGAGAAGCGAAGTTTATGTTGCCGTCACTTATTAAGAGGATGATACTCAATGGTACTTTTCTTCGGGTTCCTTACGGTGTTCTGCTATTTTCCTAATACCCGCTGTAGCAAAACCGAACCCAAATAACAATGCGCTTCGCCCTCCCAGCCCTACTCCTCGTGCTCCTAGTTGCAGACATACTACAGACCCAAGCGCAGTAGGAGCAGGCGCAGGAGGCCTCCCCCTCATCACCAGAGTCAACATCCTCCTCTCAACAAGCCAATTCAACGAAGCATCAAAGTTATACTCCTAAACTATCGGTTCGTCTCTCTTCCCTTCCCTCATACTGCTGCACTCACACTGGTGGCATGTAGACCAATCACCCACAGACTCCCTACTGTACTACAAGCGCGCTACAGCGCTATACTCTTTACAGCGACACGCAGCCGCGTTGGAAGATTACGAAAAGTCCTCTCGTTGACCTCTCAAACATTCGATTCCGCACACCACTCCAAAGTGCGCATCCACCTTAAAGAGGGTGGTTTCCCCGCCTCCAGGACGCCGCTTGCTCGATACATTAAGGCCAAAGGCCGGAACCCCGATGCGATAGAACTAGAGAAGGATTTAGACGTATCTGAGAAGGCGAGGGGGAAAGCGAAGAGGGAGAGGAGGGCGGAGCTTTGGAGTGCTTGTGTTGAGAGATCTACTCGCGCACTTGGCGTTGCGAGCTTGTCGGTGGAAATTAGAGCGTGGAGAGTTGAATGTAGTTTCGCCAGTGGGGATTTGGAAGGGAGTGTTGGTGATTTGACGTGCGTCCCCTTCTTCCTCTTCTTTGATATGGTATTGACGTAAAATGATAGACGACTAACACACCTCCTACCACCATCAACTAAACTCCTAACACACCTCTTCTCACTATCATACTTCCTCCTCCCAGCCTCACCATCCTCGCTCAGCGCACTCAAACAATATCTGCACTACGACCTGGACTCGAAACCCTGCCTCGCCTTACACCGCCTCTACAAATCCTATGATCGCGCTTTCGTGCAAGTGCACGACTCGAAGAAAAAGAAGACTGGCGAGGTATAATCAAACTCCTCATCGTACTGCGGGTTTTATCTACCTATTTGACTTTCACTGCTGCTGTGGGGATCTTTTCGATTGAAGATCTATAAGATATGTTTAGAGATTTGAAGATGAACTGTAAGTCCTTTCCACTTTCTTCTTTACCAATGCCTTTCCCAATACCAAACCTTCTATACATTCCGAGATTCGTCCTCATCTTCATAACGCCGTTCAACGACGTTAAGAGAGCTACGGATGACTTGTCCCAAGTTAAAGCCCTCATTAAAACGTTCAGTGCACAGCGTGCTATGTGTCTTATGATTGTAAGTGTCATTGTCGCATAATCGTAACAATCCTGACCTGACTTCATGTTACTCTAGTTCTGCACATTATTCACGTATGATATTTCCAATAGCAAATAAAAATTAATAAGCCAATGCTCCGCAGGGTTAACATCCACCAGGAAAAATCTAATTCTGCTGCCCTTTACCTTGGAGCCATACTCTTCACCGGTCGCATATCACTATATTACGATGGAGTAAACGAAGAGAATTTTAAGGTATTTACTTCTTCATATCCGTGTTACATGTTGTAATCATGATTCCAGATGCAAGTAAAAATTATTGGTCCCCAGTGCTACACGTTGGTCAACGTACTACCGGGAATTTTCTTGCAAGTGACACTCCTCTACGATATCTTCACCATGTCTACCTCTACTGCACTCTCTATCATAATTTCGTTCAGCTGTTTTGCTTTGGGAATTGCGTCGCTTGTTGCTGCGGGGGTTATGGGTGAAGAATTAATCTCATTGCCAGTCGTTGCTGCTGGGATGACGTCTGGATAGAGTTGATATGTGTCTTTGACAGGAGAGCAATTGTAATGTACGATTTTTTAAGAGGAGTAATAGCAATATCACTGTACAGCTGGAAGTCAATAAAACTATCTGCTCAGTTTAAAAGATTACATCGATGATACTTATACTGGTTTCAAAAGTTCGAGCATTAGCTTACGCGTTTATTTTCATGGATGGTACTTTCGTTGCAATAATGTTCACGAGTCACTAGGAAGGGTATAATGAGGCGACGAAGATGGCTGAAGCCTGAGGACAAGGTGAGGATGCTCGGCCCGGAATCGACACGTGCGTGACGACAATGCTCCGGCAAGCCCCGACGATAAGTCCGAAGCACTAGGGAAGACACTCCATTCTTCTCTCTTACCATCGCTGAGGCATCGGCGCGAAACCTAGCAGTTAAATCCTGCAGCTGCAAACAAGGTCGGACTTTCTCTAAGCACGTCTTCGAATTCTTCCTCGAGATCCAGTACCATACGTACCCATACCCACACCCACCGCTCCCAACGATCTTCGTGCGTGTCGTAGCATTCCCATCCCTCCGACCCAACTCCGACCTACACCCCATCCCACTGAATGAATCCCTGCGACGCACACACATCATCGCGTCACTCGTGCACATGTTATCTTCGACGTTAGTCATATGGTACTAGGTCCATTTCGGGAACTGCTACTCTACACTACCTCAGCGCTAGCTATACTCCTCTTGGGAAGATGCTTGCGGGCTTAGCTCGCCTGTTCAAGGCAAGGTACAAGCGGCACAATGAGTTCAAGGGCGGGAAGATGTTTCTTTTATCCTGCGCTGTATACTGCCATGCGGGTGTTGTTCTCTGCGTCTGGGTTCGTATTGTCCCGCTCAGTTGGTCGACGACGCTCGAGTTGGGGATGAGCACATGAGCTTGTCATGGTTTAGCTTGGTGAGGTCTCTCTCTCTTCTATCGTGTTTAGATTTCATAGTGCTGATGAGGAGGTTGAGCATATATCCGCTGGCTATGTATTTTGCACTTTATAGCCCTCGAAGTTTCTCTTCTCAAATTCCTTACGATGTTATGTCTCACCAAGTCACATAATCAATAATATCAGTACGATTTGTTCCCTGCCTTTCGCTTCCTACAGTTCGCGGGTTCTAAACCCAACGATAGCAACGAAGGGATTTTCTATTGGGTTCATTCCCAGGTACGTTCTGCTTTTCTTTTAGTCTGCTTTCCATGTCTGGTGCGCAAGGAGTAGGGCTGGGTTATGTGGAATGTGACTGGTTTGTTGATATCGGTCGATGTTGGAGTTATGTTGGATGCCCGTATGCTAAGACACACTCCAGATGGATGCATGTCACTGCACTGGTTCCGAAGGGGATCGTCAACTCTCGTTCGCTATGGTGTCCAGCGAAGTTCGATGGTCCTACAATTGCGTTTAAACTGCTCCCTGGGACGCGTTATGCAACTAGTGGATGGTTGTACGCGCATGACCTGGTTTCTGTGCATAGTTATGGCCTGTATAAGTGTCCCACGTACAGCAGATGGTCAATACGTGGCGTGTTAGGCCGCCGTGCAGTATCCCATGACAGGACGTTCACAATTTATGAACTCCAGTGGTTTATTCCACCGTCTTGTCATTTTTCAATTTCATTTATCTTTGTTCCACACATGGGCGAATACTGATGATTTGTGATGATAGTGTTAAAATGGTTGGCTTGTTCTTCACCGCTGCTCTACCTTCAATCGCTTGTCTCATCGTCCTCGCTACTATTATCGTCTTCATGGTGTCGTTAAGATTTACATACGGGTGGCGCATGATCTAAGGTACGCACATTTATTTGCCATTGCGATTTGTTAATGTTTTACAGTTCGCTCTAAGTTCTTCTCCCCTTTTCTATACCCTCTCTATCTTTTTTTCTCTTCCTTTGCCGTATACGCTCTACGTTTTACCCTCTTCCTTGTTCTTGTTGTATTCCGCAGTACAAGCCAGCGGTACATTCCCCGGCAGTGAAAGCTGCCCCTTCGCGCAGTTTTTCCAGTAGAGTTAGAGTCGTGGTCGGTTCGAGTTTCATAAGAGTGGTGGCCATAGTGGCCAGCAACAGTTCCGGTGGGTTCCAGCTGAACCCTGATGGTCTCAACTCTATCGCACCCAATGGAGCGACTGATTGGCTGCGCAGACGTTGGTTCTTCTCCGTATAGGTGGTTGGGCGCCGAAGATGACTAGAACTGCTGTGAATGACGCGCCTGAGGTTGATTAATATTGGTCACAACCCCTGGTGGTAGATGGCTACCACGCATGCGTTTACTTTATGGCGTACTTAGTATATGTACCCATATTTATGTCGAGTTGACACCTCGATGGGCGCTTTGGAATCTGTGCAGCAAGAACTCACTTACATTAGTTTTGGTGTCATCAGTGCTCACTGCGGCCCCGAAAGTGAAAGGAGACGTGTAATTCTGCAAGGCTATATCGTCATGGCAGTATAACGTTGCAATACGATGCCATCAATGTACGTGTCCTTAAAGTCAATACCATACCGGAACGCCTTCTCGAATGGCACTCCCTATTATGATCAATATTCTCTCAACTCTGCGTTTCACTCTTATTTTTATAACACCGTTCAACGACATTAAAAAAGCTACAGAAGACTCGTTCTTGGTTAAAGCGCTTGTTAAGAAGTTTAGCGCACAGCGTGCTATGTGCCTGATGATTGTAAGTGTCATTGTCGCATACTCTTACCTGGCTTCACATTGCTGCAGTTTTGCATGTTATTCACGTACGATATTTTGAATATCAACAAAGTGCGCTGAGGTAACGTTCAGTAGCGTTAACATCAACCAGCACAGAAGCAATTCTGCCACCCTATATCTTGGAGCTATCCTCTTCACAGGTCGCATTTCAATGGCATATGATGGAGTAACCGAAGAAACTTTTAAGGTGTTTACTTATTTATATTCATTTTTACATCCTGTAATAATGATTCCAGATGCAAGTAAGAATTATCGGACCCTACTTCTACATGTTGATCAACATACTACCGGGAATTATCTTACAACTAATACTCCTCTACGAGATCTTCACCATGTCCAGTTCTATTATCTTTTCTATCATTGTATCATTGGGCTGTTTTATTTTGGGATTCGCATCGGTTGTTGCAGCGGGGGTTATGGGTGAAATGTTAACTTTACCAGCACCAGTTTTTACTGCCGGGATTACGGCCGAAGAGATAAATCCCTGAGGTCCAGTGTGATAGGAGGACAATTTTGACATATGCATATTTAAGGACTCGGAGAATATGTAGCATGTACGATATGAATTTGTATTTAATAAGACAATTTAATTTATAAATGTTACGAAGGTAAAACCTACATTTATTAGTGAGCACTGCAGACAGGGCAGTTTATCATTATATTAAAGGTCTGCATTCCTTATAGAAAAATCTGCCAGCTAACCTAATCTCAATGTAAATGAAAAGATAGCGGTAAGTTTATGATATGCATCCCCTATGAGGGTCAAAGTGCACATTTATTGTGCCGCGCAACTTTTTTTGGTGAGCGCGCAACTTTTTCGGGGGGTTATTCAGCGCAACTTTTTACACGAGGCCGCAACTTTTTTTTCAGCGCAACTTTTTTCTGGGAGCGCAACTTTTTTTTCTGGAAGCGCAACTTTTTTTTCTGGCAGCGCAACTTTTTTTCTGCGCAACTTATATCGATGTAGTTATCATTTTGAAGTGAGACATTACTTTAAACAATATCATATAGATTAAGCCCTATTTACGGTTACATACATGAAATACAAGACTTTATACACACAATTTTAGAGAAGGAACTATATACATGAATCTACTATCACTCCACGCCACTGTGCACTGTCCCAACCACATCATCCCAACCACACCGCACCACATCACAATGTACTGACCAACCACCAGACCAGATAAGTCCACCTTCACATAATGCGCACAAGCGGTAGACAGCCAGCAACAGGAGTCGTTGCTGGGTAGGAGGCTTGAGGTGGGCCGAGTGACAAGCAAGGACAGAGAGACAAGCCAACGGTGGGTGGTTTACTGGTAGCTGGCATGGTATGGTGTCGACGTTGAGACGACATGTATGGGAGGAGAGAGGGCAAGAGTGGAAAATGTACACCTCTGTCACTTGCGAGACGATAGAGGGAGAAGGTGCTTGCAAGATGAAGGCAAAAGGGCAAGGGGAGAGAGCAGGTGAGGTGAAGCAGGGGAGGCAGAGGAGTGCAGGAGGCAGTGCTTGTCTTGGGCTTGACGTTGCTACATGTGCCATTATGCATATGGGAGGTGGGGACAGAGAAGGTAGAGGGAAGGGAGAGGAAACATCGATACACGTCACTGGCGAGAAGATAGGGAGGGGAAGGGGAGGAGAAGGAGGGAAAGGAGGCAGCGCTTGTATTGGGCTTGATGTTGCTACACGTGCTGTTATACACGTCACTTGCTAGACAAGAAGAGGAGAGGATGGAGGGGACGAAATAGCCACACTCGTCACTTGCAAGACGAGGGTAACAGGCTTTGCAATGCTTGACACTATGTTTGTCGCCTAGTACATGGGTGAGGAGGAAGGGGGAGAAGGGAAGAAGGGGGCAAGATAGGGGAGGAGAGTGAGGGAGAGCGAGAAGGAGGAGAGAGGGGCTGTGGGATACCAAAAAAATTACATGTGATTCATCTGGGTTTGTATTTAAGTGTGTACGTGTTTATTGGTATTATTTGTGCACTAATTCTCACAGAAGCTGCTGCCAAATAGTACCAATAAACACATACATAGTATATCACGTGTATATTTGTTGATATCCCATGCAACCGGAACTAATGTCATTGTGTCACCATTACTGTCACTGTCACCTATCTTTGTGTGCCTTCGTTCCCAGAAATGCATTCACATGCAGTGCCGTTGTTCCCACTCTTCCCTGGTACCATGGCCACTGACAGGCAACTTCCAGCTCTCAGGCCAGTATGCATAGAGAATGCCTGTCCTATGCCTGCATCGATGATGCCAGTAGCATCCCTGCCTCTGATGGTTCATTCAGTTGCCTAAGTGAGTACTTTTCTACTTTCTCTTTTTCTGTCAACTGTAGCGCTGGTGTTTCACATTGGATGCACTAACTTGGTTATGGTGGGGATCTATAGTAATAGGTATGTCCATCATCAGCACTTTGGAATTTAACTGGACTATGGCACTTTTTGGCAGAGGAGCTCGAAGAGGGGAACACGAGAGGCCAACAACATGACATCGGCTTCAGCCCATATCCATCTAGCTTCCACCGCAGCAAGCCCACTCTCCTTCTCTTCCAAAATCTACAACTCGCTCGCACATACAGCCTTCAATCCCATGCGCCATTACCAACGTCGAGGGCTGGGCTTGCAACACAATAGCTGCTCGTGTCTTTGGCCAGGCATCCAATGCATTCGCCAAGTTTCCCCCCACCTCCCCTTTTGAGCGCGACGAAGGCAAGCTCCTCCGTGGTGTACAAATCACTGCCTTGGAGCTTGTAGGACTTCCAGGAGGCTTGATCATGTTGGGAAGCGTGATGAGCAGCTTGTGGATATGGATGGGGGAAGTGGACTTCGCCCAAATCCACCCAGTTCATTCCTTTCTTTACCTTCTCTCTTCTCATTAACCAGTCCTCACAGCATCTTCTCTAGCCTCAGGGAACCTCCTCCATTACCTCACCACAATGCTCACTTGCCAAATTCTCCAATCCTCTCCACCTTCCCCCTCTTCACCTTCCTCTAAGGCGTCTCCCAATCTCACCTCCCCTTTACTGGCTTCAGAGTGCACCTCTACACAGGCGCCACAGCAACTGTCCTCCCCTGAGCTGCAAAAGTCGTCACAGCCACCATCATGACAATGATTTCCCCCACCCATCACCTGCATTCACCATACCCCGACCCATTCTCCACACCCACTATGTCAACTATGCTCCCACTCAGCTTGCTTATGTAAGATACAAGTGACGTGATTGCGTCAGCACCAGCAGCCTATAAATTCTCATCTCCTCTTCGGTTCATTGGAGTTTAAGCCGTTACGTTGGCCTGCTCGAGGCTCTCATGAAGCTTGCCCCACATCTCCCTCACGTGAAAGTGGTTTATCTAGTGGTTTAGTTAATGCGATGTGGTTGGCACAGTGTGTGGCTTGGAGTAGATTCATATATATATATTAGCTTTGTTCAAATAACTGTATAAAAAGTTGTTTTATTTCATGTATGAAACCATAAACTGGTTAATCTAAGTGGTGTCGTTTAGATCATAGAAATGATTCACACAGAAAAAGAAAAAGTTGCGCAAAAAAAAAAGTTGCGCTTCCAGAAAAAAAGTTGTGCTCCCAGAAAAAAGTTGCGCTGAAAAAAAAGTTGCGGCCTCGTGTAAAAAGTTGCGCCAAATAACCCCCCGAAAAAGTTGCGCGCTCAACAAAAAAAGTTGCGCGGCACAATAAATGTGCACTTTGACCCTCATACATCCCCTACGTCGAAATTTCATGATTAACGGTAGTCACATTTTTAGAATAGTGCTGTTGTACACGATCTTGAAATTACTAAACATATATTCAACTATACATTCACACTCATGTCCGTTCTCTGCAAGTATGTTATAAGAATATAAAATGAAATCTATGGCCATGCAATATAATTTACACACTCACTATAAGAAAGACTCCTACCTTACTGCTAGTCTATTCTATCTCGCGTACACCTTTCCTCAACGGTCTCTAACCGCCTCGTCGTTGAGCTTGATGAGGGTTTAAAAGAGGAGAGTTGTCAGCTTCCTTGCGCCGTAGAATGTCATCGAAAGGGCGAGAAATTGAGTCGAGCACTAGTACACAAAATACGCGAGTGTAAGAGGAATAATTATAAATCAACATAGCCGTGCGACGCCACCAAGCATGAGATAGTAAATATCTCGTAGGAATAGTTCGACTTACACAATGCACACTGCCATCCCCTCGTCATCCTATCTCCAAAGCGCTGTAATGAAGCTTGAGGGAAAGGCATTAAGAACATAACATATTTGAGGTGCAGCACGACAAGCGAGACAGTGGTGGCAGAAGTGAGACGGCATCGTAGGCGACCATGAGAAGGATTGCATGATTGATGAACACCGCTACAATGTTTGGTCGAGGCCGCTGTACACAACAGAATATTTTCACATTGGATGGATAGGGAGAGCGCGCAAGAGGAGAGAAAGGCGGGAGAGCGATAAGCAGGCAATAAATGACGACGACGGGAGAGGTATACCTGACGATGGCGGCGATGACGAAGGTAGTCGGTTGGTAGATGATGTGCCGAGTTGCGGAGATCACATGAGGATCGTTATCAATTTAATCTATTCACATCAGATTACATAAATCTGAGTGAACGGCGAGGGGAATAGGTGGGGAAGGGGAAGGCGTGGGCAGCGGGCAGGTAGGATGACGAGCAGAGGGATGGAGGTAGCAAGCGATGATGAGAAGGGCTGCGGGGCGATGAGAGTCAGACGAGCAGAATCAGAGTCGCTTAAGTAATACCCGATCATGATGCACTTTTGAACCTCATTTTACACACAACTCTCAATATCCGGAGCTATAAAAGGTGTGTACAGCCTGTAATGCCTACCCAATTCCCGCCCCACATGCCTTCTTATCTAAATATTCTACGCGACGCTATCCTTTCCCTCATGCTCTACCAAGTGATCGAGGAAGCCTCGAATGACCTCTCCAAAGCTAAGCCGCTGATTAAGCAGCTCAGCAGGAACCGCACGATTTGTCTTACCATCGTATGTCTTCAATGTATCTTTTTGTTGCAGACCATCCCATCTGAATACTATTTTTAGTTCCTCGGACTCTTCGGGTATGCACCCAGTGACCACGCAATGAGAGTAAAAATACTCACAGAACTCGTAACAGGTATTACACCCATCAAGGAAGGGCTATTGCCACTACTGTCTCTATTGGCGCTATCCTTTTCACAGGCCGCCTTTCATTGTTATTTGATGGTATACCTCCCGATCTGCCCATGGTATGTCCGCCTGCTCGTCAGTGCTGGTTATATATAATGATCGATCCCATATTTTTCCAGTATCATATAAAGGCCATTGGCTCGCATACCTACACTTTTATTGTTATGCTACCTGGATTTACTTTACAAGCAATGCTTTTATACGAGATCATCACCTTATCTGGCTCAACTGGGTTATCTATTGTAGTAGTGTTCATGTGTTATATCATTACTCCTATTTTGGTTATTGCTACGCTTATGAAAAAACTAAACGCTGGGGAGGAGGCGATCTAAATATAAGTAGAACGCGCTTGTATCTTATCTTCATGAGTTTAAGCTGTGCTAACCCTAACCTTTACAGTTCTTACATAACTGCATGACACGATGTGGCTTTGTTAGTTCCTGTTGGCCCCGCATGGCACAATCCAACGTGACCGATGTTGGTTTTGACCGGCACCAATTACCTATCTCTCCACGACCAAGACGAACAAGCAGTCTACTTGACTGTATCACCGTCCCATGGCATAGTGACGGCGAACAGAATATTAAACAGACTCGCTAACGCACCAACGTCTTAACTGCTTCTTACTTCGATTCCTCTGCCTTTCATTCGGCTTTGAGTGAGTCCCAAATCAGTCTCAACACACTTTGCGCCCTGGACACCGAGACAGGCACAGATTCTTTCATTATCGATTCAGGGGAAGTTCGTGCCCCACGTACCTACCCGCCACAAGGCGAGAGAGGGTGTACTGGTCTTCAGCTTATTGGCAGCTACAGCAGATGAATAGAGACGAGGTGTTATCATTAGCTTTGTTTATAGTAGGATTCAGGACGATAACGCTATGTTCTGGTTGAGCGTTGGTGGTGGTGCGCTTATGGAGTGGGACGATGGTGCGTATATGGTGGACAAGAGGTATAGGACAATGAAGGCAAAGTCGTGTATTTAGTAAGTTGTTATGCCCGGAGTCCAGATACCACAACCATGACAATAACTGCCTCCAACCATCTTCGTACGTGCTGTAACACTCCTACACCCTCACACCCAACTAACCCCCTCCTAGTACAGAAAGAATTCTTCCTCCAAAATACACATTCTTGTCGCACCATTCATTCGTGTATGACCTTGTGGGATGCTACGACACACGTTTCCACAGAATAAGCCAGAACGATGTCAGTCATATGGGAGAAGACCCACTTCAGGCAATTCGACTAGCGCTACCTTAAGCCGCTTCTATTGCGTTGATATAGATCGTCGTCTTGGGAAGATGCTGATTGGCTTAGCAAGAGTACGATAGGCTCTTCGAGTTCAAGAGCAGTGGGGAGACATCGTTGGTATAGTCCCACTCAGTTGATTGACGGCGCTCGACTTGGGGATGAGTACATAAACTTACCGCTCGAGTGCTCTTATGGTTTGGTTTAGTGAGTTTACACACTCTCTTACTTATTTCGGTTTCGTAGTGCTGATGAGAAGGTTTGGTAGATGTTGGATGGGTATGTATCTTGCACTTTATTATTTACTTATCGACTCTATGATTCTCTTCTCAAATTTCCTATGGTATTCTTTTTCACCATGTCTCATACTCAACAATAACAGCGCGATTTCTTCTCCCCCTTTCTCTTCCCACAGTTCATTCACAAGCCAATGGTGAACTTTGCTGGCTGCGAACGGATTTTCGATTGGGTTGGTTGCCAGGTTTGTTTTCACTTCTATTCTCTCTGTTTTTATTTCCGTTTCTGGTGCGGGATTATGTGGGGGGGCACGGCGATTGTGATTCATATATCATCCTAGGTGATGGTTGGATGGTTGGTGTGGGATGACGTTGTGGTGTCCGGCGACGTTGGATGGTCGTACGATTATGTGTCAATTGCTCATTGGGACGCGCTATGCGACTTGTTAGGTGGTTGTATTCGTGTCATATTGCAGTGGCTTCATATACTTGATTATATCTTGGGGAAGTACCCTGCGCTCAGCACAGATGGTCAATATGTGGTGTTTTAGGCTGTGGTGCATGACGGGCTTCTCTATGAACTACTCATGCGGCTTATTATTACTCACTACAATGACAGTGTTGAAATAGTTAACTTGTTCGTCGCTACTCTTGTGGGTGTCTAGACGGTTGGGGGTTTTCCAGTGGACCATGAACTACTAATCTAATCATGTCATCGATAATGGAAGCCACTAGCAGGAAAACCGGGCAAAAGTCTGAGGCATCCAAATCACTATCCTTGTCGTCATGACGTAGTTAAGATTCACTTATCGGTTCGTTCTTTTTTTCGAAGTTCTTCATTTTTGTCTGTTTTTACCCTTTTTTGTTCGTTGGCATTGTCAAAGCCTTTTTACTTCGTTTGAGACGTACTTTCTTACTCTCTTTTCTTTTCCTCGATTGTTCTCGTGAACGCGCTCACTGATACTTTCTCTTATAGACCTAAATAAGTGCATCTCCACAAGAGGGACAAGGTATTTCAGTAATGTGTATAACCAACATAGCTGTATTTTGTTACTGCTAAAATATACAAGGTCGGGGTTGGTGTGTCGACATACAACTATCTAATATCCGTCAAGATCGTGAAAAGCTCTTAACCCATGAGCAATGGTACCGGTCATTTGAGCTCCTAGTGCCTGTCATACCATAAAATAGGTTCGATCGGCTATTTCATTGAACTCATCCGTGTTTTCTTCAGTTTTCATCAGACATCCTCTCAACAAGGCACATCGGCCAACCAATTCGTTTCCAGAAGCTCATTTTCTCATCACCGAAGATGTATTTGCTCTGGAAAGCAATGATGATCCATATCGTCACCACCGTCAGGGCAATAGCTGTTCCAACATATTGACGGAGTGTTCTGGGCATTCCGGGTGATATCTCTCCTATATTCATCCCAAATAATCCCTATACACGTATGAATAGATGTAATACAGAAGTAGAAAATTGGCATACTGCGACAGATGAAGCAGGAAGGAAAGCCATTGTGAGGTATGCAATCTGCTTCATCTATAATATAAGTGTGTCAGATGGTTAGTCAATGTAAAAATTATATTTGCTACCGCTAACAAATGTTTAGTAAAGCGAGGGTCCCCGAGGTCATTCGGATAGCTACTCACCAGTACTATCTCTAACGGCAGCTTTGGTCTCCCTCATATACTCGCCGTCCCCGATATCGGCGCCACCGGGGATCTATAAGTGGACATAAATGGACAGTACTCATCTTAGTAGTGAGAACATAAACAGACAAGTTGGTGAAGGTTGCGTACGTGATTCATAATGTTATTCAAGCGTCCATCCTGCATTTGAAGCTGCATAATCAAACGTTCAACTTCGCTAGAAAGGCTGTCACACTCCCGGTTCAGAAGTATCTTACTCATAGTTTTAATATCTTCGGTCAACGAATCCATTGCTGGATTAGGTGTATTGTGAACGAATAGAACCGATTTTCTGAATTCGCCCAGCATCGAGACATAATGTAGAAGGTAAGCCTCGAATAATATAGAGCTCTAGTGTGAGCGGCATCTCTTCCGCAATGATCACCCGTATTTCCTATCGTAATGTTCAATCTCATTCGAATCCTAGATAGAATGTAACTAAACGTACTAATGAGTGAATGTGATTGTAGGGCATTTAACTGGTAATTATAGCATACAGAGATATTGAACACACCACTGTGTACACCATTGTGTTCCAGCACTCATCCTCTACTCCCTCTTGGAATTCTATCTCGTCCGAGTTCGTGAAACCCCCACCGATATCCACGTCGACTTCGTAATGTTTGCAAGCCCGTTCTTTGCGATAGTTGTAGATTGCGTCGTAAATTTTGCTCTTCTTTACTTACCGTTCAGTCCAATTAGGAAATCGAGATTGTGGATAACCCATCCAGCAATTGCTGCAATATAAAGATTTATGATCACATATTTCCGGTACAGGAGGCACCTCAGACAGCTGTCATGCATCGTGGCTTAAGTTAAGTGATGAACTCGGGACACTTGCAAAAAACTGCAAGCATGGGAATTTTGATGTGACATTGACAAATTGAAAAATCACTGATCGGCGGTGAGTCGGTCGAAAAATGGCATTTTCGGTTACAGAGAAACCTTGTCAAGCAAGGTGATTGGTGGAGATGATTAACGTTCGGAGATGGGTTGAGAATGGGTCGAATTTTTCGAGGTGTTTCGTTTCTTTTTTTTTGTTTCATTCTTCGGTTTCGTCTCTGTTTCATTTCTTTTTTACTTCGTTCACGACGTACTTTCATCTTATGCCCCCCCGTCTCTCAATTGTCCTCATGAACGCATTTACTCATGCTCCCATTTTAGCCTTAAACAAGCCAAGTTGTCTCATCCCGATAAAGGCGGTTTAATTCGCAGATGGTTGGTGTGAATGGGCGCTTATGACGGGGTATGCCTAATCCTGGTACGTGTTTCCTCCTTCATCTCTTCTACACTTTCCATTTCGATTTACCTATATTTCTTCTTCACTCTTGCTCTTCCTCTATACTCTATGTTTTATCCTCTTCGTTCATCTTTTTCACTCACGCTTCGACGCAGGCGATAACGAAATGGATTCCTCAGCACAAGCAAGCGGTTCCTTCCCCGGCGGCAGAAGCCACCCCGTCGCGCAGTTCTTTCAGCGAGGCGGAAGTCATGGTCAGCTCCAGTTTCATCGAAGTAATGGCCATGTTAGCCAATAACAGTTCTTTAGGCAGAGGAGGGGAGGAAGGTCGATGGGTTTTCGTTTAGTTTTGAATGCGATTGTGTTGGAAAGTGTGCATGCCATTTGCGTAACTTTATGGCGTATTGTATAAACTTGATTGTGCGTACATATTTACTTCGGGCGGATGGAAGCTTTTTGGCATATTGCATATTCTTTAGTACGCTTGAAAAGTAGCAACCATCTTTTTTTAGCACGAGCTGACACTTTTACAGCATCTGGACTTCGGAGTCTGCGCGCACCAACTCAGGATACGATGTCGTCGGATATATGTAGCAACAAGAGTAATGAAGTAAAGCGAAGGTGTAAATTGATGTATCAGTGGGGGTAGTACTACGAGGCCGACAGGTAGGTGGGTGAAAGGGGAACTTCAATACGTCTGAGGAAGGGGTAGATGAAAGTAAAGTGATAGTTCAAAGGACGATTGATCAAAGGACTCCGACTCGGGCGAGTGGAAGCAACTGGTGATGGGATGGAGGAAGAAGATGCTAAGTGGAGGCGCCTCTGAATCATCATGCATCATGACTAAAAGTATTAACAACTTGTTATACCCTCCGCAAGAATCGCTATGTCATTTACATAAGTCACTTTAACTTGTGAATTGCAAGCGTATGCAATAAACATTAGTGAAAACATGATACATACGTATAATATGTTATTCTTCCCGGTCACCTACCTTACAGTATATACAAAGTGTGCTAATAGCCTAGTATTACATGGGATGGGAGGTGAAAGAAAAGATAGTGATCGAGGGACAGCGTGAGTCTGGCAGCGCTCGCGAAGCAGTTGTTGTTGGCCAGTTTAAAGTTTTAGGCTCAGCTCTACAATCGCGAAATAATCTGATCGGGATGTTCAACGCTATAGACGGTAATGTCTTGAATAGGTGAACGCATATACCAAAGAATCTGCACTAGTGCGAAGATTTCGCAGCTGTTCAACAAGTTATTCAGCATGAGATCTCGAATTAATGGAATGACACCTCCCCGCAACCCCGCCGACGGGGTTTCGTAATGGTCACTTTAATCATGATGGTAAGTAGCCACCATTCCTGCATTTCTTATGGTAAACATCAACTCTCATTGAGTGACGTATATCACAAGGTATTCAGATGGCACCCTTCGCGGTGCTTGAAACCAACGGGCATCATCGAACCCCACAGTTATCCGCTCCGTCTAAACGCTCATTCTAAGTGGCGCTTGGTGAAGGTGAAAAATAAGCTTCTATGCCGTCTCCGCTCACCCATTTACACCAGATAGTGGCAGGTTTTCCAAGGTGTGGCCTGTTTGTAGAGAATGATGCATCCCCTAGTACAATAATATAAATCCTGAGAGAGCGGACCTTCAAGTATAGGCAATTATGGGACAGAATCTAGCGCTTCAGATGGCTATTAAATACCGCAAGATGTCTTTTCTTCCTACGGTTCTCGTACTACATTCCCCAATGGCTCATGTTCTGCACCGTCTCCGTTTAGCTCTGCTTTCCCTTACGCCATACTGCGAAGTTCTATACGCAGTAGAGGACCTGACCAAGGTTAAAGTCCTCGTTAAGCAGTTCAGCGGTCAACGCACTGTCTGTTTAGGAATTGTAAGCAGAATTCTGCTTAATATTCCTTCCATATATTTGACGGTGTTTTAATCATCGTATACAGCTTTCTGCGCTCTTAGCGTTTGTCTTCACCTTTCACTATCTTATAAGACCTGAGTGATACTTACGGGGCCTTATCCAGCGTTTATATTCGACAGGAAAGGACTTACTCTGCTTCCCTTGCTCTTGGAGCAATTCTGTTTACTGGTCGCATTTCCCTTGAATTCGACGGAGTCAGTGAAGAAAGATTTCGTGTAAGCCCAAAGCATTATCTGTGGTAATAATGGTTAACATTCTGATTTTCCTCCAGGCACAAGTAATTGGAATCGGACCGGCCTCATATACAGTAATCACAATGCTTCCTGGCATAATCGTCCAGTCGATGCTACTGTATGAAATCTTTAATACGTCCAGCTCAATTGCGTCCGCCATCGTTATAGCGTTCAGCTGTTATGCTTTGGGTTTCATGACAACCGCTGCTTCTGCAATGATGGCCATAGAAAATAATTATGGGCTGTAATAATAGTATTTGGATTTGAATAGTTGTATTTCGGGAGGATGATAAATCGTTTTTTTGGTTTTGATACTGGAAACAGGAAGAAATGAGACACATTCTCATTGCGAGTATAAAATATTTGTCTTAAAGAATCCTATTATTCCAGTATAAGTAATAGGTCGTCACCCCAAGAAGCGGATGGCCAACCATTGAATTTGAAGAAAGCTGTAAGAATAATAATCCAATATTAGTAACTAGTGGCACCAGTACTTATGAGCCGGGAGCTATAAGGGTTAACGTTAATAAATAATTCTAAACTTACAATGACCATAGATGAAATATGCGCCGGGTACGTACTTGCATTGCCAGAGCCGACTGAAATTGGTTGGATCATCAAGATCAGTTGTGGTGCCATTCAAGCGCGTCAATCTATTACGGCAATCATAGAGTGCGAGTTCTATCCATAGAGCACGAGAAAAGGGAATGGCGGTCACTTGAATAGCCTGAATAGCCGGTACATTGACATGGTTATGTTTGAAATACTGAGTATATGTTGAAGCATACATATAAAGCTTTATCTCTCGTTCCTATCGTAGACATAGAGAGGCCAGTCATAAGCGCTGTGTGTCCGCCACTGACCGACGTCGACAAACCTGGGCCGACATGCTCATTATACAAAGGACATTTGATAGACTTTGATATGGGCCTCTGATATCGTGTAAACGTAATCGAATTGCTTTCCTAAATGAGAAGCTGTATCATTAAACTTAATATATAACCCGTGAAGGCAGTCTCCTTCCTAGACCTTATGGGAGGTCTCACTGAATTAAAGTTCAAATTTCGAACGGCCTAAAGCGGAACGTGAGATAAATATCACGAGATATAATATATTTCCCTTTAACTCGGAATAAGCACTGTGTACTGCCCTAGTAGAGAGACCTCCCATAAGGTCTGGGAAGGAGACTGCTGTGAAGGAAGCGATTCCGCCAGGCCTTCAAGTCCGAACTTGTACAAAGCCGTAGCTGAAAGTATTGCTTGTTAGTAAAATTTACAGTCTTTCCTTTGTACGGCAAAGACCGGGGTATTAAGGTGTGCAGGTTAGGTATTGAAGATAAACAACCAGCAGAATCTTTGTAGTCATCTCTAGGGAGATGTGGTATACAGAATGGCAATGAAATGACGGTCGGAGACTGTTCGGAGTGAAGTTGAACTTCAATTGAAGCTGTGACCTATGGAAAGCCTAACAACCACGCTCAAAAGCATCAAATAAAATTGAGTTCCGACGTTCGGCATCACGGCCTTTCGGTTAGATATCCCAGTTTTCGGTTTAAGACTTTCAGTTTCGCTTAGTATACTCAGGGTCGACTAAATGAAAACCAGAGCTTTTAAATCGCAATTGCGAAATAACAATTTAATAGTTGAAGTTCTAAGTTAAATATATGAACTACAAAGTCATAACGCAGCTGTCTAATCACTAGATTTTGGGAAGTAATTTTGAAGCGTTGCACTGAGCGATTACTATTAGCTAGATCAGTTAAGAATTAATGCAGCGTATGTGGTAGTATCACTTACTATGCTCCTCCGCTTTCCGCACACATTCCATCCAGGAGAAATTGAATCTATGGTAAAGGTAGATGTGCGATGAACGTACTTAGCTGGTACGGATCTATATTGTACATCCTGAATAAACGAAGGAAACTCTGCAGTATAATAGAGAGGCTCTTCTTCAAGAAGAGGAACTGCTGAGCCTTTATTTTTAAAATTTGGTGAATTCTCTGTCGCACTTATCTATCAACTCTCCAAGAAAATATGCTTTATAAAGCTGTACTCCGTCACCATGAGTTACGGGCCGATAACCGTCCCGTCGAAGCTTTTGAGAGTTCTTCATACGGTACAGCTACACTATGGATTTGACGTATTACGGTCATATATGATCATATGGTTGAACTATGTTACTTCGCGGCTAATACTGTATTCAAATAAGCATTTTTATGTTTAAATCGATACAAATCTGAGCAAGTAGTTGTTTAGTACTCAAATTCAACACACTGGAAAAAAATCCACATCGTACTCAGGGACATTCACACATAATTGATTCAGAACTTGTATTATTTTCGTACCAACCATCCCGATGGTCAGGCTTCAATTGTAACCTTAGCACTTATATATCTGGTACTGAGAACGTTACAACCACTGCTTTCCTTATGTTTTTTGCAGGATTATACATATATAATCTGTCAGGAAAGAAACATGAGAAAATAGAAGGATAATTAGGTGAGAAAACGAGCCTATATTCTATCCTTTAGAACTTAGCAAAGCCCAACTCAAAATATATTGCGCACGTACTTTGTGAAAGCGATTTCTGCAACAAACGATGTGGTACGAGACTCGTCTGTTTAGGAATCAAGCTCAACCTTGAAACTTGAAGTTTAATCGCAAAGTTACAATCGGCCTCGATCCAAAAACTTCTCTCTCACTAAAATCTTCAATATAAAATTTAATGATGCCTCAGTCTGTCCTCAGAACAATTTTAGAGTGTTTTCTGCTACAAAAAATTTAGTACTATCTTATATGTACTTATTCCTCAACTTGTTATAAAAGTAATTTTACAATTAAAACTTGCATTTTACAGACTGAGTTGCGTGTTTTAAGCGTGTTCAAATCTATCCTCGACACTTTTACTGCGTTAGTTTTGTAGGTATATCAAATAGACTTCAATATTACTTTTTAAATAAGCAGGTGCCTATATAGTACAGATAGTACCAATTTATGAACAAAACATTTAAAAATATACCATATACTATATAAATCTGTCCTGTAACCATAAAACGGAAATTGTGCTTTCGTTGCTAGCGTTTGGTAGCCCAATATTGTGAAATACTTCAAAATTGCATCAAATTGGTATTCAAAGTTGTGATATGCTGCTCGAAAACTCAGGGTCTCGCTTAGTTGACCCTGAGTGTATTAAGCGAAACTGAAAGCCTGAATCCGAAACTGAAATATCTAACCGAGAAGCCGTGATGCCGAACGTCGGAACTCAATTCCATTTGATGCTTTTGAGCGTGGTTGTTAGGCTTTCCGTAGTGACCGGAAAGGTCTAGAAGGTTCTGTGCCAAGGTCACAGGTATGTCACGTCAACGCATCACTGGATTGTAACATAAGTACGTATAACTCCGATCTAATCACTTAACTCCTATCGCAGAGCCTAGTCAAGAAGCGAACATGAAGCTTCGAAGAGCAGGTTCTTTCTCTTACACCGAGGTTAGCAGTCATATTTACATCAAAGAAATGACAAGGTATGCAAGCAAGAAACTGTCAATATGTTTTCTCCCTGGTTGTTTGATATCATATAAGTAAAATCGACTGTGGTACACGATACACGATACTATACTTGACCTGAAAAAGAAAGATATAGTTATAAAACGAAAAAAAAAAAAAAGAATAGTAAGTCCAAGTACAAAATGTTCAAATCAGTAGTCCGTAACTTAGTATTACATATTACAGAGCGCTAAGGAACCATTTCTTGAAAGAACAATACGTCAGTTATACCGCTCGTTGAAGTCAAAGGATTCATACCTGGTTCGGGTTAGGATAATCGCATGACCACATCTGAATCTACGAAGAGTCATGAACATATTTTTAGCAATACTCGATTTCCACTACTTACAGTAGTTCCATCATTCAAATTCCCATCAGTAAGGTCCATACAAAGCCATGGATTCGCAAGCCAAATGATATGGTCCTCGGGATACACAAGGAATCCGCTAGCAGTCCAGTGCAAGAACTGTTGATTGGTATTTCCACCATAGCATGTCCATGTCTGTAATTTGACACCGTTAGCAACTACTCCATCCTTGACATCGATGCACTTGTTCGTGCCAACGGAAACAAGATTGGCGGAATCAAAGAACCATTTCTGCCCTGGATAGTCGTGGCGTCCGTCGCATACCTATACATGTGAAAGGATATGCTAACAGATCAGTGCGTTATTAGACGTACCCCGATCTGAAGCGGTGCACCATCGTTATTACTAGACCTGGTGACACATTTGCTCGTGTCAAGTGAGCTCTTAATGAGGTAATTCTGACCGTTGGGAATGATGTTCGGGCAGGCTGGGTCACTGTCAACTCCTGGAATTGGGGTGTTGGGGATGTGGTACAAAGTATGTGCCATATACTGTCGAAGGAGTTGAGGGGACGGTGGTTAGATGACTAGAATACGACGAATAAGGAAAGCGCCTACATCATAGAAACAATAGACGCCGGATGCGTATCTACATTGCCAGAATTGACTGAAATTAGTGGCATCCTCCAGAACTGTAGAGGTAGCATTTGGATAAAACAATCTATTCGGGCAAGCGTAAAGCGCAGGTCCTTTTCCTGGAGCACGGGCGGTAGGAGTAGCATTTACAGTAGCCAAGATGGCTAGTAGAGTTAAGCAAAGAACTTGGTGAAGCATGGTTAAATGAACAATCTTTGGAGTAACTCCTAAAACCTACCTTCTAAGTTCAAACCTCACTTTATATCCCTCGTTCTACAGTAAGGCCCCAAGGGTTATAGAGAGGTCATTGAGGATCCGACCGCTATTAGAAGTCGGTGAGCTTGGGCCGACGTGTTCATTACAGGTACGTGTGATAAACATTGACGTGGGCCACTGATATCATTTAAACGTTATTCAATTGTTCTGGAATAGAGAACCTGGATCGTCGAAGGAAAGCCCGTAAAGCTGACATGCGGGAAGTGCGGGAGGCATCATGCCTGTATTGAACCTATTTGACTGACGTCTTCGATTCTTCATTTAGTACACGAGTGGATTCAGAAATTCAAAGGACGCGACGAGAGACATTGTCTGTATCATCGGTGAAAACAAATGCAAGGAAAGGGCAGGGAGTAGAACTGAAGTTTTGAAAGATCATTGTCACTTCAAAGTTTTGTGTTATGTCATTTTAATACGTGCCTGGGTGTTACCATGTACCACGTGAGTCGTACGCGTGAGCGACCTCGGGTTCGTTATTCCGGTGACCCCGGCTAGAGCTCTCCAAGCGTTCGTTGCCGCTGATCTTTCCGCTCCCAGTGAAGGATTGGTAAACCCAAAGTAGATCTTCCTTCTTTCCCATCATACTTAACCATCGTCATCTTGTGCGCTTAACTTGATATAGCGCTACGGTATGGTGAGGATTCGTGCTAAAGCTTCAAGACCATAGTAAATAGTCTTGGTAGATTCTTGAACGACGTGATCAAGACGTGATCCGAGACTATTCATAGATGAAGAAATGGTTTTTGAAATGCGATTTATATATCGAGAGGCTAGAAGTAGGACGCCGCTGAGAAGGACTCTATTGTTTAAACTCCACTTACTCACTTGCCCATCGGAACCGTCTCCAAAGAGACTGGCCAACTCGGCTCCTTGGGAGAGAGACCTCGACAGTCGGCTGGACAGCTAGCGGCGATGAGAAAGATACTCCTTCAGGCATCAAAAATGTACCCACTCAGTTCAAGTAAATGCTCCTCTCGAGATGCCCTAGTTCGTGTGGGTATCCTTTTAACGTTCTTCGTGCCATCTTCAAGAGTCGAATGACCAAATGAAATACACTCGGAACTTAGGAGGGCACGATCATGAAGGATAGGTACTCCTAGGTGCTCCTCTTGCACTGCCGCTCAAAGCCAGATGCATCACGCGCGCACGTGCGAATGACATTGTCGCATCAACGTCAAACTGAAAACCGACTCACTTACCAGTTTCCTACCAAAGTCCCCGATCACTTGCAAGCCGCGCGTAACGACCACCTAAGGCTGGCTATGCATCATAGCCCACGAGGGTATAATACCACAGCCAAATCACTATAATTCACATATTCCCCCTTCCCCATCTTTCCAGAACCTTACATCCTAAACTTACACCATGTCCGAATCAAAAGGCGTAGCAATCATCACAGGAGCCGCTCAAGGCCTAGGAAAAGCTATAGCGCTCAGACTTGCGGCCGATGGATTCGATATCGGACTGAACGGCCGACCTGGCACGGGACCTCAAATGGACAAACTTATCGCCATGGCTGAGGAAATCAAAGCGTTGGGCCGTAAGGTATACATTGCACCCGCTGACGTGTCAGTGGAAGCAGATGTAGAGAAGATGATCAAAGATGTAGTGGCAGAATTGGGCGGAGTAGACGTGGTGAGTGCTCAGCGACGTCCAGAAGCCATATGGCGCCATTGATGTAGCTAACCTTCTTGAAAGATGGTTGCGAACGCTGCTGTATCGGAACTTGCGCCCATGGTATCAAGTAAGACAGTGACCTTGACCTTCTCTCAACCTGTAGCTAACGTCTATCAACAGCTCCTGTTGAACAATGGGATCATATCCTAGGTGTAAACCTTCGAGGCGTATTTCTATGTTTCAAGCACGCAGGGAAGCAAATGCTCGAGCAAGGCAGAGGCGGAAGGTTGATTGGCGGTGGGTCGTTGGGCGGTTTCTCAGGAATAGCAATGGGTGGTGCCTATGCCGCAAGTAAGGCTGGTATACGAGCGCTCACTCATAGTGCTGGTGAGTCATCACTCACCCCTCGCATGTCCGTTGAATGAACGTGCCATTTCTAGCACGGGAGCTCGGGCCCAGTGGAATTACTGTTAACGCCTACGCTCCTGGTTAGTAAGGATTGTCCTCGTCATAAAATAGAAGCTTACGTCCGTTCCGTTTCAGGTGTGGTTGTGACAGAACTAAGTATGTCTTTTCATCTATTCCGTGCTGAACCCGAAGCCTGATGTGGATATGTAGCACTAAGGAACTTCGGAGCAGAACTCCTAGAACAGCAAAAGGCACATTGTGCAGTAAATGATAACGGAACACCAGAAGACGTCGCAGCGCTCGTCTCATTCCTTGCATCCAAGGAATCGCGGTTTATAACAGGTGAGCTTTACCTGCAATCCGCCTTGTTAACTTGACGCTCACGTTATCTATCCAGGACAAACGGTAAGACCGCTTAACCTCCGACGTTCAAATAGCACTGACATCCATGCCAGATTATGATAGATGGGGGCAGACTGTGCATTTAGGATCACAGAATGATAAGCGTGTCGTCATCGGAATTATCACAACCTAGAGTATTAAGTATATATAGTGCTATAATCGAAAAGAATGATGATAAGTTGAATTCGCGATAAGGACGACGTAAATACCATTCACGTATGTGGTACACTTTGGTCCCATGCTACGACAGTAGATGATCTTCACATGGAAACCGAGAACCTAACATCTCGTGAGACGTGTGGATCCAAATCTTTAGAACAGGTACGTAGGTCTTATGAGAAACGCTCATGACCACACTGTAAGAACTGTGGAGCAGTATGTATTCTGCAAGGTCTTCGTGACCTTATCCAGCGCCACTAGCTTGCAGAGTTTATCAGCCTTGCTTGTTAGAGATGATCAGCGAATATGTCAACATCGTGTAGGATTTGAATACGATCGAAGTCGATGCAAAGAATAGAAGTCATATAGGCTGCCTGCTACCTATATGGCGTCGAAGGCAGGTGACTGAAACAATATACCTATTCCGAAGGTAGTATGGCACATGCAAGACGATCAATCAGCGCAGACAGGTGATGCCAGCTATCCACAAGTCAGAATGTGGCGGACGTTAAACAGACATCGATTCAACGCTATTGAATACAAAAACGAGAAATGCCAGCCGCAACAGAAAAAACTGCGTGTGCAGCGTGCCGTACCCACAAGTCTAGATGCAGATAGAATACACAAGTCCAGTGAAAGTGGGCGTAAAATAGACTCTTGCCGTTGTTCATTCTTTTGGATATACTCATGGACCTAAGAGGCTCACTCCCACCTGAGAAAAGTATAGGATCCTGTGACGTGCAGGCCAAGCTGAGCGTGCGAGAAGATGCTGGGCGGGCCGAGGGAGATTATGACAGCGAGCTCCTCTGCGCGCCGGAGTTTGCCAACAGAGATTCGAGCTGCAAGGTTTCCATCAGGAACCAGTATCCACGGTTGCAGAGCACACCGGGAAGTTTAGAGAGAAGGGACGTACTTCTTCTAAGACTTCATTCCCACTAACACCTGCCCCTCCTTCTAACTCCAGTCCTCCGGGCTGTCCATCGGCAGGATTCATAGATATCTTTTCCGGGTCGACAACCAGCGGGTCAGAAGGAGTACAGAGCGAGAACGCACTAGACTCACCTGTCCGCCCTTCGAGTTCGAGCCCACCTTCTTGCCTGCTCCATTGGCACCAGGGAACGGCAGCTCATCTCGCGGCACGATATCTATGAGAAAGTCGAATTGGTCGGATTTACTCAGGGCTTTGGCAATGTCGGAACGCGATAGTGTTCGGCGTTTGTTAGAATCTGCCACGATGAAAGCTCTTGCTGTTATTTCTGCGATAAAGACTGATTGACAGTTCTTCACGTTAACAAAAGCAACGTGGAGGAAGGAAGAACACGAAAAACGCCACGCACTTTCGCAAGCTTTGCAGAAAAGAATGGGGGCTGCGGGGAATCGGAATTGGTCAAACTGTTCCAGTTACCACTTGCGTGGATGTGCATACCATCTGCAGCGATCATCTTCGACGAACGTTGGCTGAGTTGCAAAGCGAATGTGCGTACATGTCGCATTACTCACCTTCACATCCGGGTCACTCTTCATAACCTTCTTGATTCGCGCCAAAGGAAGTGGTGGATGCCGGTAGTCAGGCGTCTCCTGCTCAGCCGCGTCGATCTGCCTCTGCCAAAACGACCTCAGGAAGTCGTTCAACGGTTCGCCTGGCTGAACGAAAGGAGCTTGGTTGTGATTTGACATGCTTTCTAGCTTTGAGAGCGGCGACGACGACGAGGAAGAGTACCTGGACGATGGCGGTTTGAGTACAAGCTGTGATCACGACGTGGTTGTAAATGCTGACAAATATGACAACCTTAACCTTAGCGCCGACCCTGTGCTGTTAACTATTGTTCCTTGTTATCAAATTGCTATTTCAACATGTACATGTAATTTTGTACTTTTAGGTAGAGCGAGGGCTAGATTTGGGGCCGAGTAAATAGATGCGAGTCATATAGACCGAAAGCAGATGCGTGGATGGTAGTACTACAGTGTCCGTGCTGATGATGAGAATATGAAAACATGCGTTCTACAGAGCTGTGAATTAAGTGAAAAGTGACTCAGAGACGGTACTGCGCGATGTGACGCATTATGATAAATGAAGCCAAAATTTCTGATGTGAAGGGAAAGAATCGTAAATCAACAGCACAGGGATGCAGGAAACGTAATGCCTCACCAGCAGAAAGATGCGCGAAAGGTTCGTATATCGTCAAGTTATTTCCAGATACATTGTATGCTGGAACACCTGGCTGCTTCAGGTCGTAATGTGCTACGATGTAGTTCTCCGCGGTGGTACACTAAAAAGTCAAATTGAAAGAAGATCAGCGTCGGCGGAAACAACGCGTGTAACAGCAGTAACAAAACGTTGCACTCACAGTCCACTCCTGTCCTGCTACCGTACGGTAGCTCCATTTGTATTCCCTCCCATCAGAACCCATGAACTTCCTTGACAGTGATCTGGATGTGGAGCAAGTGTAAGCTCTCCGACCCACAGTAACAAGCCGCGGACAAAGGCAAAGAACTTACGATCCGAATAGGGAGGTCTTGCGTAAGTAACGGGACATGGGTATCGTAGCTTGATTAGGGGGCTTCATGAATGACACGTTCCCTAACGATTCGTCTGGCAGGAACTCGAGGTATACGATGGGGTCTCTGTCCAATGGCAAGGTACTCCGGTGTCGAGAAGCTCGTATGGGCATTTCATAGATTTTTGTGGTCGTATGTCCAGGTTGACGCGAGATGTGGTAGAACATTCGGTCGTACATATCGTCGAAGTCAGATCCTGTGTTATGACCTGTACGGTCCTCGAAGATGAATGGCAGTTGTCGATTCATCACAGCAAATAGGGAGAATGAGCACGAAGTCTTTTTAGAAGGACGAGGGAATCGTGGATGTGGGGAGTGCAAGAAAGGGAGAAGGGTTTGCCACACCAACGCTTAGCTGTAGCCTTTATATAAAGGCAAACGGGACAAGAGCGGGCACAGTTCTCGGAAGCGCTTCTTAAGATTTATCATTGTGCTCGAGAAGGGGGAACCTTATTCAGATAACCCGAATGTTAGTTATCCGAAGTTGGAAGGTTTCATAGAGTTAACTAAGTCAATTTGGGCGTGCGGTACTGCCCTGGCGTGTAAGATCAAATCTGGTTATGTCGGGAGCCTGACAGACCGGATATTTCTAAAAGGTATCAGTTTCCCCTTCTGGCCACGAATCAGTGTGTGTGACGCCATCAGGCCAAGGAAGCACCTTGAAAGTGAGGATTAATCAGTCATCATCACGTCGTACTGCAGCTTTCGAGGCAAATGGATGGGAACGTATGAAGGGAATGGAATGGGGGACAAGTTATTCTTGGCCAAAGCAAGAAAATAGATCCCTTCCAGAATTCCACTACAGCCCAGTTACCCATCATCCGCACCAATTACTACTGCTTAATATGGTAACTATCTACGTGGGCATCTGTCAAATTACCCCGCCGCTAACGATACCTTCTTTTCCCCTTTCACCATTTGCCGACCATGCATGCACATTTCCAGGGTCATCTTCTCGAATGAAGCGCGAGAGTCGAGCCCAGGACTTATCTAATAGCCGGCGGAAAAGAGTTGCAGGTTGTGGGTTTCAAATGATGCGTGAGTTTGGAGGATTGATGCTTGCGACTGAATGTCTGGAAGTAAACCCTAAAATAGCAGAGGTGCCTAGGAAAGAAGGAGAGCGCCAGAAAATAGTGATAACAAATATATGGTTATGTCAGGGGAATCACGAGAATTCAATTGCATGTACTAGGACCTTTGTCGTGGCTGCCTTCAATGGGCCGAGACCGAGCCCGGGACAACCTTGCCACCGCCACGGTTGCATACTGCCGCAAAACGTCCCGCAAAGGTATTTTGAAAGTGCCTCTAGACTTGAAAAAGTGAATTAACGACTGCGCTCGGAAGAAGAACGGTTGTGCCGGCGGATACCCACGGAATAAAACCCAATATGAGGTGAGAATTGCGCGGGGGAACGGTGGAGGTACTCAACTCGTGCGGAAAAGATATCTGGTACACTCAGCAGAGTACATGTGACGATTCTGTCCAAAGCCAAGTGGAAGGGAACGATAGATCGAAGCAGTGTACTTATCTTTGTTTTTCAATGTAGTTGACAAGCGCCTACAATTTTCAGCACTCGTGACAGTAAATTCCATCCCCAAGGATTTGATTGGAACTTGCGAAGACTGCGTCATACAAGTTGCACGTCACAGCCCAAGCATCACCTGATGTCCACAGGGGAAAGTATCATTGCGGCTGCGTCAATCGGTCGGGTGCTTTCGATAACAGTATTATACCCTAACCATAAGTTTGGATTGAAGGGGAATCTACAATGTGCGCTGCAGACAGCGACGTAACAATACGATCATATGTTACGCAAGCGGCAAGTAAAAGCGCCCTCGAGATAGGGCGGAACTAAATGCGGTGATTTCTTGCGAAGTTATTCGCCCTGTGGCTGTCCCGGAGCCAAATTTTGCACTGTGGGCGATCACTATGAAAGGAGATTCGCTAAGCTATAAATGATTTCAATATATATAATCAACGCTCGTTGGTATATGCAAGCAGATAAAGTCCGTCGGTAAAAACATGTGAACGATGAAAGTCTTGTAAGAGGAAAGGTATGAGGCACAAGCGTATTCTTTCCGAGACAGCTGATATAACGAGCTGAAAAGATTAGGTAAGAGACAAGAGCTTGTATAGGTTTCAAAAACAGCTTTGCCCTCCTTTTCACAAATGTCTTTCAGATTGAATTTGGGGTTCTCCGTCTCCTTCGCAGTAGTCGACGGTACCTCTCCATTCCTATGTACCTGACTTAGCAAGACGGAAGTAAAATAGATGCGAGGAAAGACCTGGCAAGTCAAATGTCAAAACAGGTGGCAAATTGAAACATAAAGTGCCAGATAAAATTCCGTCATGGCCGAAGGTTACATAGCATTACTTCGCTTCCTTCACAGACGAGGTTAAGAAAGGAACTGCTGAATTCATAAGGTGTATTATAGTACACCTCAGACTCGTTTTACAGTAGCAAGGTAAGCACTGCTTTAGATCCGAATGACAAAACAGTCTCGATTGCTAAATACACTAAGTAATCGAAGGATATCCATAAAGATAAGCAGATTAATCGATATCGTACGAATTATTTGTCATGCAAAGCTATGCAGAACAAAGAAATTCACCCTTCTCCCTCCCTACGTCGACTTTAATATGGAAGACACTTACTCCACGCGCTAGACTCGAATTTGTCGTCGCTTACCGTCAGGAAGCCTCAATCAGCGTCATCGCCGGCGGCACATCCATCAAACGATATATTTCTAGCGACGCCAGTATTCGCGTTGACAAAAATAAGACTTGCGTTACATGAAGCAGGGAAAGTTGGAAGTCGGTAGAATGTCGTCATAAAGCTTCCGGAACTTATCAGACATTTACATATAAGGCTTAACGGCTTATCGCAGTTCGTTCCCACCTTACTCCAAATAGCTGATACCTAGGGATTCGACTCATAGTTCGGGTGTTACGATTGTCTATGATAATTGCGTCCTGCACATACCATATCAAGTTCAAAAGAGAGTACAACTTGGCGCGACAAAAATAACCAAGTAGGGTGTAACGGCGACTATGACGGTGTTGTACCAAGGCCTTGTTCTGAGAGGTTGGTTCTTCGGATTGATGCTCGGTTTGCATATAAGGAATACGTTTTTTCCTTCTCAGGACACTTGATGATAACTTTTACCCACACGTTAGCCGTCGCCATCGGCTCATCATATTCCTTCTTCAAGTCATATCGTTCCCAATGATACTACGGTTCTCAACCAGCGTAGAAGTGTGTTATCATTATCTGATAGAGAATCGAAGACTCTTCAGAAAGCTATAAAATAGAACCAATATATTCCCTGAATCAAGAAATGCATTATATATAGGTTCAGATAAGATGTGAATATGTAGGCGTATTCCTGGTGATTCGACGATATGTCCATCAGAACAATGAGAGAGCACATGGCTCGGTGGTGGATCCTTATGCCCTGAAAGATTCTATCAACCGAAATGGGTCGTAACAGACACACTGTTTGCTATCGTGGAGTGGGTAGGTGGGCGTGTCCTTTGGCAAGAAATGAGACGAAGGAACCTGTAAACGGTACTGTGGACAATAACGCACGATGGTGGATAAACTGCTTTGGAGAAAGAAGGATCCTCGGAGTTCCCAATGTAGTAATAGATAAATCATTACTGGGAACGTAAGTTAGGATGGCTAAAATAAGGATCCCACTGTACCGGGAGAAATTTGCATAAAAGTGATATTATAAGTCCTTATGCATATGATACATTACATTAGTTAATACTTAGATGAACGTGAAAGTCACTCGAAAACAATCACAAGTTCTGGATCGTGAGGTTCAGCTTGCCACTCTTGCCACATGTGCTGATACTCCCTGGAACGCTGATACCGCCGAGGAAGGTTCGAATCGGTGAAAAAAATCTTGTCCGGTTCCTGCTTGGTAATTCGTCGAATTGCTTTCGCGTCCCTCAGAGTAATGCTTCTTCTCAGTCTCGACGCGTCTGAAAGGCGCAGATGATGCTAAGATTGTTAATCAGTATTCTGCAAAAATAGAACAGTTGAACAACAGGCGCCTACATATCTCGGATACATCATCCGTTGCCATTTGCATATCGTTCGTGGAGGTAGGTAAACGTCGCTAGGAACGCGGGTCCGGTGATGGTCCCGGTATATAGGAGGAAGCGCTGGGGTGTAGTACATGACCAGAGGCGGCCTAGAAGATTCAGGATTCGATCTTCGAACGTATTTAGCATCAGAGGCATTGAGTTCCCTCTGCCCAGCTAGTGCCGCCTTCCAGTATCTCTCTTCCTCTTCATCAGACTCATAGACGTCATATGTCGTAAACTTGCGTTTGACCCAGCGATATAAGTTGCGTCCATTGAGTTTGGATTTCAGTTTTTTGACAGTTTTCGAGCAGGGGATGTTCGTCATCAATTTTTGAACTGACGTCAGCTCGTGCTCTGGAGCTAGTACATAGATAGCGAATGCTAACGATGCGCCTAATGCAATCAATTCTCCAGCCTTACTGGATTGCCCGTTATATAACTGCGATTGGAAAGTTAGACCATAGGAGTCGGTAAGAATCGAAGTTAAAGCACCATCACAACTCTAGAATTTTGACCTAGTGTTAAGCAGCAATGTGGGCGAAATAGACGGGTAAGGATAAAGAACGCCTGCGCCCATCGCCTTCCATGACTTATGGTTCGTGTGGTGGACACAGCACGCCCACATCGTGGTTAGGGTAAGGGGTGTTGTTGTTCATTCTATTGTAAGAACAAGGTTGTTGATCGCAGCGATGTGCTGTCACCGTCCTTGTTGTATGGGGTGTTGTATTGTTGTGGCATGGACCCCCAAGTAAAATACAACCAAATTACGGTAACTATCATCTATGCCAAATTGAGACTTCAAAGTTTCAACTTCCATGAAGCCGTCTGCGGAGTTGGAGGGGTGACAAGAAATTTTTTTTGAAAAATTGAAAACATAAAAATAATACAAATAATAAGTAGAGTACTGATAGCAAGCGCTGAAAACATTTCAACTATTTTGCGAAATATTACGTAATTTGCAGTTGTTCTCGAACCATCCCGAACGCTGTTGTTGTACACTATTTGTGCATTGGTCTCCCGAGTCTATAGTAGCACCCTCTACCGTTGTCACCACTAAGCCTTTCGAAAACCTCTGCGCCTTCATCGAAAACCTCAGCACCTTCTATGTCATGGTCACGTAGTACCACATTATGAGTATTTTACTCATTTACTTCTGGAAAGCAAAGAAGCCAATATGAGCTCGCCATCAACTCGCCACTCAAATTTCAAATCTTGCCTTTCTATCTCGGGGTCCACATTCATTAGTTCTTGACTCTTCCAAAATCACTATCAGTTCATCACTCATTACTTATTACTCTCAATTATCTCCCTCCTTTACATAGGTTATCTCGCACCCACCAAGGCCACATATATGTGCTGGTATTCACACTGTTCTGTACGATCAGTACTAGTTGAATGAGTTGCAGCCCTTGTAAGTCTCCTGAAGCTCTTCCACTTCTCATTCTCACTATCGTTGTATCATTCAGCAATGTCTCATCATTGAAACTCGACTATATCGACTCGACAATAGCAGTACTTAAGTAATACATCGGCAAATCTGTAGGCGCATTCTCACGACGTTATGCATCTTTTAAAGACCGAAATGCCGGGAATGTCACGAAAGTGGCCAACTTCAGTGTGTCATTTAACTCTAGGTCATTTGCGTTTAATGTAGTAGTTATCTTTGAGTTATCTTTAAATGTCAAGTTGGTCTTTTGAATGTTACCCAAATGCATTCTTTCCTTACAAAAGACGACCTGAAAGACACTTGAAAAGCACCTTGAAGCTCACTTAATTTGGTAGTAAATTGCAAATATGCACATATTTTATGCCATATATATACATGTACATTTATAGACTACTTTTATGCATAATAGTATGTACTACAAAATAATATAGAACTGACAGTAATGCAAAAAATCGAAACAACTCCCTCTACTATAGCCTCTATACTGCTAAACTGTACATCTGAAACAAGAACTGTCACAAAATGCATTGGTCTTTAGAAATAGTGGAATAGCACTCACCCAAAAGCCACTGTGCTTCTTCTACTGCACAACAAAACCTCACCCTACCAATACTCCACAGTCACCAGGCACATCCTGAGTGTTCAAATAGCCTGCTAAGCCAACTTGCTATTCCTAACGTGAGCCTAACATGATGAATAGAGGGTTAGTGCAGAGAATTTATAACACAACATAAGGGCCAAACACAATTCTGTCTTGATAGATAGTAACATTGGCGTGGTGGAGGCAGGAGCGCTGAGGAGGGCAGTGAAAAAGGGAGCGGCATGAGACAGGTTCAAACCTCAAGGACTTTCAATTGAATTTGCTGATTGGTGGGATGACTTGAGACTCAGATCCAAAATTTTGAATTTAGTGAAATCGCCCTGGGCCAGTAGAATCCAGCATGCTTGAGGCCCCAGTTGACCTGATCAGATGCTGCCTATCCGAGCCTCGGTAAGCAGGGTCAGGACACTCGGCATCTATCAACAATCAACTTGAAATGTTGAACCCCGTGATTCTGGGTATATGACAACATCTCACCATCCTTCAACTTTTCCCAGTGTTCAAGTTCTCTCTTCCCCCCAAGGTGTTACCAGACAACTTATTGAGTCTCAGTAGTAATTATGCTGTATGAGTTGTAGGATGTGCACATTGTAGATGTACCATAGCATACTAGCAAAATCTTGCTGTGGATAGGGATGGTATATGCCACAAGGCTAGACATTGATATAGTTAGAAAATATTAAAATGCAGCAAAAGATGAGATGCAAACAGAACACCAACTGAATGCAAACCCATGTTTTGAAGAGGTGAATGACAGAGAGAAAGTCAACGTTGATGATGGAAGAGAAAGACAACTCATAATACAAATGCAAACGTCACCTAACGTCACTTTGAAAGATAATGTGCCGAATGTTCTCATGAATGCGTGTACAGATTTACTGATGTAACAGTGACACTCTAATATACTGCTGCCGATCTAGATCCTGGTCACTCTAGTGTAAAATGTGAATTGTCCATTCCAGTGTCTATTTTTCGAACATAAAATGTGTGTGCTGCATTATGTATTTATTTTAGATTCTATCACACTTTGAATCAGAATTTTTGAGGTTCTCTTCAGTGTGCTATGAATATTTTTATTCTGAAGTCTCCTGACGATTTTGGTAACCGGAACCTGGTCAGCGCATATATAACCCTGACAGGGTCTCGGCTAGTATTAATTACTAAGCTTTGACTAAGCTTAGAACTCATTAATGACATGATGTCGCTAACAAGTATGTTGTTTTCAGTCTTATTGCCATTGTATAATGTTTCTATTGAAGCTACAGCTTTCGTGCGGACTTGCTACAATATTAAGACATAGATACATCCTATTTAAGTTGAATTATTGGCTTCATTTAGTCTGTAACTTAAAATTCTCCTCAAATAGACCATAAAGAATGACATAAGCCATGCATATCATATCCATGCATACCACTGCAAATAAAATCGCAAAAAATCTGATTTATGATGTTCTGTGATGGTTCATGCATATATATCCACTTCCAGAAGTTTAAGTCTCTTCAGGCATGCTGTTCAAGTGGTGTATTGATTTTCATATATATGCTCTAAATTGTTATTCTGCTACTACTATACTAAAAACTAGCATTATAACCTAAGATATATAGCAATTATTACATTAGAAGATGTTCCATTGAATAAAGGGTGCTCGAAAATAGCTACACAACATTATGTTGTACAAGGATGGGGATGGAAAATGCAGAGAAATTGTCTTCGAGAAAGCGTGTGAGAATCTGCATGCTAAATTTAGCCAACTTTGATCGGAATCACATACTCATTACAACATTTCTCAGTAACCAGACATGCTCCCACCACAAAAATTGAGCATCATATTACTATAATAGCTAACTACAAATATGTGCAAAAAAAATTGGGCAGAAAGCGATTGTGAAAGCGACAAGATGAAGATTGACCAGGTTCCGGGTAGCCGACAGTAATAGTAACACCATGAATAAAGATACACCAAGCTAGGTAATGTCCATACCAATGTGAGAAAGTACTGAGAAATTTTCACATTTCTGTAAGCAACGCACCCTTCATCATCTAACATCTAATTGATTAAAGTGTTATGAACATATTTGGTTCGAAATTTCCGCGGTCACTCTCGGGCATCTCGGAAACTGTCTACTTATGTTAACCGGGTAGCAGGGTCAAAGTTGAATAAAACCAAAATCGGTAATTGCAAAGGGTGCCAAGAATCGTTTACTACGTACGTGGGAATCGTCATTACAACAATGCTCCTTGCTCTTCGTTGCTTCAGTGAACACTGTACCCGCAAGTTGCAGGCCTTGCGAATTGTAAGGATTCAAACAAAATTAAATTTGTGCGAAATATACTTACGAGTCATTCCGATTAAAGCACAGATGAATGCGATTCGAAAACCGATGTTCCTAGATGTCATCGATCACGCGTGGGCCACGACAGGCGCTGCTTCCCTGTCTCTGCAGCACAAAAGTATAAATAGGGACTCAGGTGATAACAACTTCATCCAATTTCACATCCCCCTGCCCTATTGCGCTCTCAACTGTTCAACATGAGGCGTTACCAATCTATTTCACCAGCAAGGAGCATATCATCCCGCGAGGTGGCGCCTATGCCATCGCATTGGAAAGCACCTGAACTTCTGCCGTTCCGCTTATTATTCGAAGCCCTGTGCCTCGTCGCCACCGGTAGTCCTTCACTCGACGAACTATGGCGGCTCGCACATGCAAGTCGTTCCGAATGGAAGGATTATGCTCAACGCTGTATGACAACTTATCAGAACACTAATATCGTGGTACGGCCTCAGTTTCTTGATGAATTGGACATTGCAATATTGGTTCCAGGCCGCATTACTGCTAGGTGCCACTGCCACTCTAGTTACTGCAAGCTCTGCACGGCCAGAGATAATTGACCACACAAGATCAAGCACGTTTATATGTGTTCTCATTTCATTTGTGTTATCGCTCAGTTCTGTGTGTGTCGCTTCTGCGGTACTATTTGCAATGAATGGCACGGAGCCAAAATGGCTCGCAAATGTGCGTATCAGCTGACATTCACCCAATTCGGAGGTACTTGTCCGCTAACGTCGAAATCCATAGGAATTACTAAAATCGAATACACGAGTATGGTGTGATCTTTATATCCTCGCATTCCCGCATGGTGCCGTTGGAGTTTCAGTAGGCGTCCTAGCAATCGGTTAGTACCAGAAACACGACTTATTATCGAGGCTTACATGCATTGCATGGTAGGATTAATAATCGCAGCGAGTCATTCAGAACTTAAGGTCGTTCGAATTGGATGTTATTTCGTAGCACTTCCGGCAATAATGGCGTTGTTTGCATTTTTGCATATGGTGATTGATAGTAGAGCCATTTCTGGCTGGATATGGAACCGCATAAAGAGAAACAAGGGGCCGGAACGAGTGAGCGAGTGGAAGGAGCTCGAAAGCGACTCCCATAGGATGTAATATGTGAGCAATATAGCTGTGCTATTGTACCATACGCCGCTTCAGGATACGAGTTTCGATAGAAGTGCTGTGTCGGAATATTGCTCATATGAGTCTGTAGGCAGATTCCGATGAAAACACAGTCACTTTTTCTTCCTTCAGAGACTCTGAATCCAAACCGCCTTTGATTGTCGCCGAACAAGAAGCACCTCCTACGTACTCTTCTGGGCTTTCACACTTATTCACCGACGACGGATGGTTCAAGACTATTTCTGAAGTCCACAATAGAAAATACATTAAGCACTTCTTCCAACCTCTGCAGCGAAAGCAGAGTGGAGTGTTAAACATTAACATGACAGAGTTAGTCAAATACAAGGCACTAATCTTTCGATGGCCAAGCAAGCTTGATAAGATCAGCAGCTTTTTCAGCAATAGCGTAAGTGGGAGCCTGAGTATTTCCGCTAGTAACAAAGGGCTATACAAATAGAAAATGCCATCAACATCATATTTTTTATCTGTTCCTCGATGTACCTACCATAACTGAGGCATCAACAATTCGTAATCCTTTGGCGCCTTTCAGTAGCAGGTTGGGATCGACCACACCATAACGAGCTCCTCTTGGTGACATCGAAGCTGTACCAGCAGCATGATACCCTTGTATCACATTATCACGGATAAACTGCTCCAATGTTTGGTCATCTGTGATATCTGCAAATGCCCCCTGAGGTCGAATTATGATGTCTTTAAAAGCGGGTGCTGCGATCAGCCTTTTAGCACTTGATATAGCCTCTTTAGTTAGAAGTAAATCAGAGTCTGCCGTTAGATATGCGGAGTCGATAATAGGAATGTCAAATGGATCATTGCTATTTAGAGAAACACAACCACCTGAATAACGTTGTATAAGGTACAATATTAAAATCTGATATAGATAGACTTACGAGATGAAACAGTGACAACCCCGAGACCCAGAGAAAGAATAGCCTCACCCGCTGGTAAAACATCAGGAGATGCATGCTGGGTGGATTACAAACATAACATATCAATAACCAGTGGAGGGGTATCAAGAAGATAAGCAACAAACCGGTACAAATTGATAATGTGGTGTACGAGGTCCAGCAGCTGGATCTTGAGTAGTATTATTGTTTAAGATTGAAGACACATTTTGAACTCGTCCCCATGCCAGTTGATTTGCATATCCATAGGAATATGGACCTGTGCGAGGCTCAAGCCATTGGTTAAGGTTTGCGGTTGCGTTTGATGGTGTAATCGTCATGTTAATATACCAAGTGAGCGGAGGATCCAAGATGTATACATGGTCTGAAAAGTTCTTCCCGACACTCGGAAGATGAAGAACCGACTTTACTCCGACCTTATTCAGCTCCTTTTCGTCGCCAATTCCAGAATTCAGTAGAATATGAGGTGTACCTATTGTGCCTAATGATAGAATTATTTCTTTCTGGGCAGTTATTGTGTATAGTGTTTGGTTAGCTCCTAGTAGATTTATTCAGACAGACATGTGTCCTAAAATAAAAATGTTGGCGCACCCGACTTGAATTCTATGGCTCTCAAATCAATCCCTTTCCCATGACTTGACCTTAGTACGCGAGAAATACGGGTGTTCAAGACGACATCCAAGTTAGGACGATTAATGAACTGAGGTCCTAGGTAGGATGTTGCAGCGCTGCTCCTTGTACCATTGCCGACAGTACCTTGATGCCAACCCAGTCCGAATGGAGCACCATTATTCATGTCCAAGTCAAAAGGGAACTCATCATTCAAGTCTTGGGATGCTTGAATGTAAAAATTATCAAAAGGCCGTGGAAATCCGGTTAAACTGACAAAGGTCATGCCCGTGAAATTGTGATATGCTGGGTCGAATTGTCCCACAGTTGAATGACCATCCCCAGGAGAAGTAAACCTCTCATTCTATTATATCAGCTAGATAAAAGATTGTCGATTATTGATTAAGCGCATTCTTACACACCTTAAGAATATAACGTAACATTTCCTTCCAACTCCATCCTTCGTTCCCCGTCACGGCTGCCCATCGGTTGTAATCATCAGTCGATCCACGAGCGTAAACCATCCCATCTACAAGAAGTGAACATGATAATAATAGAAAGAATAAGTGTGGATAACACACTAATATAGCTACTGCCACCAAGAACGTAACCTCTTATGTAAGGTAATGATCTGCCATTTAAACCTACTTGAGGGACAGTTATATAATTCCAGTTGTACTGTGAGCCAGTGTGCCACGTAGATCCAGTAAGTCCAGGAGCCTGAAGTTCCACTACTCCTTCGTTACTAAGAACAACTTGGTCGGTAATCTGGAACGATTTACTAAAGTATCAAGGTATAATGACATACGTTGGCCCGGCTTCTAGAACTAGAACTCTAAAATTTGTATTTTCTGTCAATCGGTTGGCAACAACACATCCTGCAGTTCCCCCTAAATTATGTCATTACAAGTCATGCTAAATGCATTTAGAGCCGTTTAAGGAAGTAAGACATACCTCCTGCCACTACGAAATCATACGAGCGTCCCGAAGGAACATTGTCGAAGTTCTGATAAATTGCACCATACGTAGTATGAGCAGTTGTTAAAAGCAATACGACTAGACGCCCTAGATTCATTGAAGTAGTGGGTTGGTAAGTATTAGGCGACGACGGCTACAATCGTAATTAAATAGTAGTCAGGGGGGGAGCGATGTGAGCCTATTAAATCAGGGGATGCAAGCTGGATGAAAGGTAACATTGTCATGCATTGTGGTACGTATCGCCAATCGGCAAAGGTAAAATATGCAAGGAAACTTCGCTTCCGAACGAAGAATCTTAATGATGCAGACCAGATGCAGATAACGTGAATATAAACGGACACGTCGTTAAGTGGGAATTCCGATTCGTGGCACTAGGACAGTATGCCCACTGCCAATTACATTCGTTGGCCAAGCTCGTCTAATGAGATCAGCAGCTCGCTCAGCAACTGCGTAAGTAGGTGATTGCGTATGACCACCTGGAACATATGGCTATACAAGTATTTTTTTAGTCAGCATATATACCATTCCAATCGAAAATATGAGGGAGTCCCACCATAGCTGAGGCATCAACAGATTTCACTGCATGCTTTTTCAACTCTTTTTCATCACCAATTCCGGAATTCAACAGAATATGAGGCGTACCTATTGACTCTAATGATAAAATCACTTCATTCTCAGCGGCTAGCATATGCAGTGGCTGGTTTGCTTTGATTGGATATGTTCAGACGATTATATTTCAACCTAAACCCGTACTTAACAGTAATGTCGGCACACCTGACATAAATTCAATCATTCGCAAATCCGTCTTTTTCTCTTGACTTGAACTCAGCACACGAGAAACACGGGTGTTTAGTATGACATCCAAATTACGACGATTAATGAATCGTGGTCCTACGTAGGATGCTGCAGCGCTGCTTCCTGTGCCATTGCCGACGGTACCTTGCTTCCAGCCTAGCCCAAGGGGTTTTCCATCATTCATCTTCAAGTTGAAAAGAAACTCATCATTCAATTCTTGAGATGCTTGAAGTTACACACCATCACAAGGGCGAACAAATCCGGTTACGGTGACGAAGTTGATACCCGTAAAACTATGATATGCGGATTAAATCGTCTAAATGTTGAATCACGATTCGGGCCTGGGTCTGGTAAAACAAAACGTTCATTCTAAGATACATGATTTAATATTTTGATAGCCTTTGATTGATTACTACGTACCTTCCGAATATATGGTAACATCTGCTTCCAGCTCGATCCTTCATCTCCTGTCACAGCAGCCCAATGGTTATAGTCATCAGCAAAGCAGCTCTGGAGCAGCTTTTGCATCGTTTTTTGTTTTTGTTTTTCAGTACCGTAGTCACATGATAAGTATAATATGTACTTGATTATGAAATAGTGATGTGTAACACAGTAAATTTACTATCCGCCAATAATACAGTAAGTATCACCCATACTGCCATATGGCGCGCAAGAAATCTACTCCCGCTGTCATACCTCCCAACCTCGAGCAAGCTTCTCATACCAGCGATGTCAAAGCCAGCAAACCCCGAGAGCCCACTATACAGTGGGAAAAGAATAAGGAGTGGACAACCCGGGCACTTGAATACCTTACCAACAACCCAACATCTCGACTCAAGCTTTTCGGTGACTCAACATCCAAGGCAAAAGCAGAAGGACGACGTAAAGTCAACAATGGAGATGGACGCAAAATACAATACCAGACCCTTGCGACACACCTGGATAAGTCACATGTCACAGTACTGGGAAGAAGTGCGCGACAACAGGGGTTTCACGTTAAGCTGGTTTTTCTCCTGGTTTTCATCAGTTTTTCCATTTTAAAGACTCCAAAAACCAATTGAAAAATAACTCAAAAACACATCAAAAACTACTGAAAAACGGCAACGTGACCCTATTGGTTTCGGGTCCCAAAATTCGAGGAACTGACTCGGAGGAACATAAGTAAATGTGCACAACGATTGAACTAGATGTAGCTAGTCATCATGCATCATCTATAACTCAGTATATTTATCCACGAACAATACACACTCTTCAAATAACTATAGCCAAGCGTGCTTAATGAGATCAGCAGCTCGCTCAGCAATTGCATAGGTGGGCGCCTGTGTATGACCACTAGGAACATACGGCTTCAAAAGAATCAACATATATTATTACGAACTCTGAAGGAACAGTACACACCATTACCGAGGCATCAACGATTCTCAATCCTGTAGCACCTTTTAGAAGCAAGTCTGGATCAACCACACCATATTGTGCTCCTCTTGGTGACATAGACGCAGTTCCAACGATATGAAACCCTTGACCAACATTATTGCGAATGAACTGCTCCAATGTTTGATCATCTGTAACATTTTCAAACTCCCCTTGGGGGTGCAACATGAGATCCTTAAATACAGGCGCCCCGATGAACCGTTTGGCACTTGAAATGGCCTCTTTGAACAGAAGAACATCAGTGTCCTCCGTTAGGTACGCGGGGTCAATGAGCGGTTTGTCGAATGGATTATTGCTTTTTATAGAAATGTATCCGCCTGTGTAAGATATTATGATATCCCATAGTCACACATAATAAACAATGACTTACGAGATGTAATAGTTACCACCGCGACAGTCATGGAAAGAATTGCCTCGCCCGTTGGTGAAATATTTGGTGACCCATACTGCATGGTTAAAATATGAATAACAAGTGGTCGAATCAAGAAATTTACGACGCATAACTAACCAGTATGAATTCGTGGTGAGGCGTATGAGACCCGGCTGCTGGGTCTTGGGTAGTAGCGTTGAAAATTGACGACGTATCGTGAACTCTTCCCCAAACATACTGATTCGTATATCCGAATGATAATGGGCCGGTGCGATTTTCTATCCACTGGTTAAGGTCTGCAGTCGCATTTCCCGGCGCAACCGTCATGTTAATAGACCAAGTAATCGGAGGCTCTAAAATATACAAATGGTCCGAAAGGTTCTTTCCAACGCTGTGGAGATTTAGAACCGACTTTACTCCAACCTTTTTCAAATCCTCCTTATCACCAATCCCCGAATTCAGTAGAATATGAGGCGTGCCTATTGAGCCTAATGATAAAATAACCTCCTTCTGAGCAGTTATTGTATGCAGCGTTCTGTTAGCTCCTATATAATCTTTTCAAACTACTGCGTTGTAACGTGGAACTAGAATGTGAACGCACCTGACATAAACTCAATTGTTCTCAAATTGATTGATTTGCGATGACTTGACTTTAATACGCGAGAAACACGGGTGTTCAACACTACATCCAAATTATGACGATTAATGAACCGAGGTCCTAGGTAGGATGTTGCAGCGCTACTCCTTGTACCATTGACGATGGTAGCTTGCTTCCAACATAGGCCGAGGGGTGTGCCGTCATTCATGTCCAAGTCAAAAGGGAATTCATTCTCTAGTTCTTTAGATGCTTGAAGGTACACGTTGTCGAAAAGACGTGCATATCCAGTTACGGTGACAAAGTTGATACCAGTAAAGCTGTGATATTTGGGATCAAACTGTCCAACTATTGAATGTCCATCCCCAGGTAAAACGAAATGTTCATTCTGTATGATATTATTACCTTCTGATTATTATCTAGGTTAATGCATACCTTCCAAATATATGGTAACATATTCTTCCAGTTCCATCCTTCGTCTCCGGTTGCAGCGGCCCAACGGTCATAATCGTCAGCCGAACCACGGGTGTAGGCCATTCCGTCTGTTATAGGACACTTGAATATGATGAGCAGACATAAAATAGGGAACAACGCACTAATAGAGCTGCTGCCACCAAGGACGTAGCCTCTATTATATATAACTGAACGACCATTTAAACCTACTTGAGGTACAGTGGTATAATTCCAGTCGAATGGAGAGGTTGTGTACCACAGCGAAGAAGCAAGCCCTGGTGCTTCAAGTTCTATTATTCCTTCGTTGCTGATCAAAAAGGTATTATTAGCATTTGAAATAGACATAATAGGTATTGCAAACCTTGGTCCTGCCTCTAGAACTAGAACTCTGAATTTCGGGTTTTCCGTTAATCGGTTCGCAATTACGGAACCTGCAGTCCCTCCTGAGTCACAGCCATCCAGTAAGTCTTGAAGTGTTGAAGAATATTTAAGGAAGCTGGGTTTACCTCCCGCAACTACGAAATCATACGGCTTTCCAGACGGAACTTCGTCAAAGCTCTGATATATAGCGCCATAAGCAAATTTGTTAAGGGAGACAATCAAGAAGGCTAGATATCGTATTTGCATTGTGATTGAGAACTGGTCGCACAAAATGATGACCTATTTATATGATTTTCAGCCTTCAGGGGTGATATTGTGAGCGATGAAAGCCTTTTACCAGCCAAAATGTAATAGTATAATCTTCAGGGGTAATTCCACGACATGAGCCAGCATCAGCCTTTTGTACTTCAAGTTGAACTAGTCAAGCCCAGTAAATGAGTTACGGAATCAATTTAATATGACAGCCCTAGGTGGAAACACAAGGTCTGGGATATGAACCGCGTAACCTAAAGGCTACTTCTCTGTTTTCGATCATCAGAATGCCATAAGTAAAAGACTGGAATGTAAAAAGTGACGGTAGCGTCAGATGATATCCTCAGCTGATACGCATCGTGTACTAGAGACAGGAGTAGGTGCGACAGCTCTTTTATTTCTTCCTTCTGCCGGCTGAGAAGGGTATAACACTGGAACTTCAAAGCTTCAAGGCGCAGACTACATGGAAAAAATGCGAAGGGTGAAAAGTGAAAGGGTGCATAAAATACAAAACGGTGTTCGGGCTGACGGCGATGAAAGGGTGTAGGTGCATGGAGGATATCGAGGTGCGTACCGATACGAGGATGAGCGCATCCTGAAACGTGTTATATGCAGAACATCCTGGGGCAAGCGTATCACGTCTCTAAAATCCCGCGGCAGGGCGTTCACTCCGTTCGCTGTGTAGCAGACGGTAGGGATATCTGGATTCTGACCGTTTATGCCTACAAAACTCGTTCGCACAAACCCCAACGACAATCAACCTCAAAGAACACTCGCCTTAGCACTCGTATGTCACTAAACATACACAACGTTAACAGCGACTAAGCAGGTCGTGTCTGCGGCCAGCCGCTCTCCTGCGGTGCGTTACACATGTTGAACATATCAGTGGGTGCCACGAACCCCAGTCTGGCGGGAAAACATATTGTGTGAAATGAAAAGTGGTGAGGTGATAGAGGGGGGGAAAGACAGGTAGGGATCCAGGAAGATGTCGTAGTGGTAGGTTGCAGCAGAACGGGAGAAACCAGGAAAAACAGGAAGTAGTAAATCGTTCGTTCACGCGCACGTGTTGGCACAAGGTCCGATATTGCTCCGAGGGCCCGAGAAGCGACATGCCAAACACAACTTCCCACGTTACCCACAGTTAGTTACTACTGCATAGTACTAGTCACAATTCACACGGGGATGTTCTGAGTTTACTTATTTGCTAGCTGTCCTCTCTCTCAGTATGTTCACCTCCATAGAAACCAAGAACCCTTCGGAATTTGATCATCTCTTTCGATGGATATGTCCGATCCCATATTTTTAAGACTGCTATTCTAGCTGTTAAGTTATCACAGTCTTTACTATCTAAACTGATACCATCAAATTATCCCGTTGGTGTATCGAAATAGCTAAACAGCAAAATAGCAAACCCTATGAGAATAGGTAACGCATGAACGCTTGTCACGGTATGATCATGGTATATATACTCGGCAATGGTATTCGGCTGAACCAGTCAACGTCTGCGACTTTCGACGCATGTCAAATCTCGAACGAGACACTACTGCTATATTGGCAGGTCGATACTTTTACTGTAAGAATCCATGACTGCTTTCATATTGTAGCATCCTAAACACTATGCTATTCAGTTGCAATGTGTACCTGCGCCCTCTGGGACCATGTAATAATTTTTGACCAGGAGGTTGAATCTATTTGGAAAAACGGGAGACGCGGAAATACACTCAGAAACATTTTACCTAAGATTAATGTCTTACTACATCGATACACGATGGAGGGCATTTTGATCTTAAATACAGTTGGTAAGTTCAACTTCGATTCGGTAGGACAAGACTCTTACACCCAAAAGTAATATGTGGATTTGTAAACAATATCGTAAGATGTCCTATTTATTCCAATGATGATACTACCGAATGCTAATATTCATTGAAATATTCAAAAGAAGTACGTTATAATACCTTTTTCTCGCTTAAAATTGAATTTCCAATGCTTCTGTAGCTGCAAGACATATATTTGGGTTGCTACTGTAGTTGGAACTGTGCTAGGGGTCATTACACAGCGTAAGATGTTGCTATCAGCTAAATCATTATCAAATAAAAACTTACACACGATACTTTCAAGTTATACTGATCATGCGAATATACGCATCTTGGGAGGAAGGGAAAATCACAAAGCGTCTTGTAGCGATAATTACAGCTATGGCATCGATACTCGTGATAGCATTCCTAGTGCTATATGTCCACCAATATGTTAAACGTACGTGGTACATATACTCCATATGTTATTACCTCGAATTATTGATACATTGACTCTCAAACAGATGGAATTATATATGTACCGGCACTCCATTCCTGTGTGCCGGTAGGAGTTTATAAAATACCTAGAGCGATGGCGGGTGCATTTGCTACAGTTGTGAGGCATTATTATTCTCAAAACCTGTGGTGGTCAGTATTAATCAGTATAATCTAACAAATTAGCTCGCATTCCATTGCCTGATATTAGGCTTGGTGATATACAAAGTATTAGAGATACCGCGGAGAACAAATATTGAGGTATTATACCAGCTTCAAGTTGATGGATTTAAAGCATTTATGGCAAGTGTAACGATTAGAAACACCGCTTAGTACTGACTATGATACCCACAGTTATTATTCTGTAAATACCATAGTTTTCACTGAAGTACTAATGAAGATGCTGATCACCTGTTTCATTTCAGTTACAAATCTTGCCAATCTTATCGTGGCCATCAACGGGAATGTGAGGCACTGCCTTTGTCATATGTGTATCTATGAATAAATCAGTTAAATCTTCATCTGCAGCCAAAGTACCAGCCTTTCTCAGCGGGGTATGTGTTTGCATCAATTCTTAGTATTGAATGCTAATGAGTCTTATAAGAGTATTGCTATCGTTACTCACGATCGTCAATTCTCGAGTGCACATTCGCATGGAATCGCTAAAGAATTATACGCCTCCAACCATAGGCAATTTACAGCTAGTCGGGTGATATACGAAATTTCTAGGTTTGTAAATTAACAACGTTAACATCTGTTGCAAATATGCGTTTTGGCTTGTGACACCCTGAGAAAAAACCTTAATAGCAACAACAGTACCTTGGCTCGTCTGCGTAAGAGATCAGAAGGTAGGCCTACTTTAGGTCATGTTGAGTGACGTACACATTTTGTCCCTGTCACTGTCGCGACGCCCTCGCATCAGTACAAAAAACCACCTACTTATATCTCACCTTACACCATCTCATTCCCTTTTTGACCCGCATCCTGTTCAAATTTTCCTTCCTAAAGGCCTGGTGACCAGACACGTGACCAAATATATGAAACAGCGTTACTTGAAAAGGGAAATGATGTACCAGGACCTTAGAAAGCTTTGAATATTTTTATACATGGCTGTTCAATAAAGGTACCAGTAATGACGCCAATTGTTATGCTGTGTAAAAAATACGGCTGTAAAGTTTGTTTAAATATCTTCCTATCAATGAAGATTCCTTTATCCCCCACCTTCCCAGGGAGCCTCCCACGGGGAGGCGAACTAACAACTCTTAGCACGGGCTGAGATGGGGAAGACGCGTCGCAAAAGACGACGGCATACCTCGCAAGGTACAGAGACTGGTGACATATCTGTGAGTACACGTATATTTCCGCACATCCTCCCGTATTGAATGCATACGGAGTTCCTCGGAATCTAACAAGGAGGACAGATTAAATACTGGCAGTAGTAAGTCTTCATTCGACCTTCGCCTCTGAGCCTTACTTAATTATCCAAGACTTTTTTGGAAAATCGAAAGATTTCAAGATCAATGAGTTGCAGATACTGTCAGCCAAAAGGACTCGTTATCTAGACGGCGGAATACACATATCCGCGAAGAAGGTTTACGTGATAGTTGAACCAGCAGCCACGGTGAGTCTTCCGTTTCAAAATCTCAACATTATTTCCTAATAAAATGAATGAATAGAGTCGATACGAAACTACACTTACCGTCGTTTTATTTTCGTTTTCGGGTCACATGGAGTTGTTCAGATTTCATCCAAGTTCCGTGATCTTTTGTTAACCATTAAGACCTCCCTTGATATTAACTAGGAAATGGTACTGTTTTGTTTCTGATTTATGTGTTCCTGGGGATGGGATAAAAACGGTGGTTTTTTCCGTCTTTTATTTTTCTTCGATCGTTATTTATATTATAACGAACAGTCAGGGAGGTATGGCTGAGTGCCTTGACAAATGTATATTTAGAATACACGTGTAGCTTACAAAAGCGTATTCCTGTTTCTTATCAAATTACTAGTATACATGCCTATACATGTTCCATTTCTAGGAATTGGGTTGAAGAGAATCCATGATGCCTTCACACCACACTCATCCTATCTTGGGTCATATCCTTTAAACATCCTTTAAACATCGTTTTCTAGGAGAACTGAAGACTTTTCAACACATGGAAGAGCTCATGAAACAGCATTATTTGGATAAGTCAATGCTGTACCAGGATTTTGGATTTTTAGACATAGCTGTTCAAAACCAGGAGCGACAACGTTTATGGTAGCATACCATTTGCTTAAATACTTTTCTATCAATGAAGACTCTTTTGTCCTCCACTACTTTCCAAGGGCGGCTCCCGCTGAAAAGTACACTTAAGATGGGGAAGAAACATCGCAAACGACAATGGCATACTTCACAAGTGATTGGTGATATATCTGTGAGTATACTGTCGTCCTTTCTTTGCATTTTCCCATATTGAATACATATACAGAGTTCCTCGGAGTCTGATCTGGAGGAAGAAGCAGACACTTCTAGTGCTCGAAGTAGTAGTATATATTACTTAGACAACTCTGAGTAATCACCGACACCTCTGAACCTAAGTCGATTATTCAAGATTTTTCGGAAACTCAAGAGAATTCAAGATCAAGAAGTTACAGATCCTGGCAACCAGCTTTTGAGTAGTGCGTGGAGTTTATTGTGCACATCGTCTGGTAGGAAGAGGGCGTTGATATGTATGAGGAAGAACTGTAGGATGTCATGGATGTGATACCTGCACTGAAAGTCAGTACATAAACAACACCGACGATAACGGTAATGAGTCATCCACACAAGCGAACAACCGATGCTCCGGTGCCATAAAGACAATTTGTATGTTCGATGATGCCAATCCTAACATGATGCGTGCCAGATTGTCAATGTTTGTTAGCGTTTGTTCTCCATGGCTTTGACAAATATTTTGAGCACATCACACACCTGTTCGCCATCGGGCCATCCCCTCTTTATAACTCATCCCCTCTTTATGCATTATGACTCATCGATATCCATTGTGCCTGTGACAACCCAGCACCTTGGATACTGGAACCATATCTACAACTTGAGCCATATCTAGCTAGCCGCATCCCCTCCCGACCTAACCAAAAACTGCACGATCGATCCCTGGCCCGGCTCTGGCTCTGGCTCTGTTTCGCGCTCTCCCGTCCCCCACTCAACGCCTTCATCCGCCATTCACAACTACGAAATAGACTACCCAACGTATGGCTGACGAAAAGTCGATCACGATGTGTGTTATGAGAAGTGTCCTGAAAGTTGTGTATTGAGAGGCGAGTCCGTCTTTTCCTTTAATTCGTTACTTCATTCCTTCCTTTACCACACCCCTTTTCACTTGCTACATACCTCCTTCCCTTTTTCCACCTCGTCAATCCACCTCTCTTTCATTCTACTACAAGCTTCATTCCCTCGTCTTGCTCTTTCCCTCCCTACATCCCTTCAGCGCTTCATCCTCCCCTTGCGCTTTACCCTTTCCAACTTATGCCCCTCCCCACCTACCATATATCCCCGTCTCTCTATTCACCTTCTACTCACCCACCCCCACTCCCACCCAATTCATTCATTCTCCCTTGTCCTTTCCTGACTTCTCTATGGCTTCACCACCCCCTCCTTATGCCCCTCCTCTTTTCCACCCCTGTCTCCCCACCCAATTCCTTCCCTCCCCTTCTCCGTCATCTCCTTACATAATCAACCTCCCTTTGTTCTCGTTCTCGTTCCCTTCCCTCTCTCCTCGCATCGCCTCCCTCCCTCCTCTTCTCGCATCATCTCACCCCCTCCATCCTGTTTCCCCCTCCTTTCATTTTCCTTTCTCTCCTCCCTCTTCTTCCCTCTCTTCCTCTTCCTTCATCCCCACTCCTCATCTTCTTCGTTCCCCCCTCCTCTTTTCTTCCCCTTTTTTCGCTCGTATCATACTCGTCACTAACCAAATCCCATAGCTACGCTAACAGCAACAGTAACAGACGAAGTATGACTTGTGGCGCCCCACCTCCTCCAGCGTCACCGCCGCCGAAGTATTCTAAACCCTAAAGGCAAACGCGGATACGTCCTGTCGTGTGGCTGCCACTGTGTTGGATGATTTACATAAAGCTATTACTGGTATGTCTCCTCTCCCTTCTCGTCTTTTCATTTCCTTATCGTTGTTCAGGAAGGTATACTTTTGGAAACCATTTCACGCTACGCGAGTTTTGCTGGGGATATGGCATTTAACGGTTTATACTGATGTATGTATATATGATAGGTGACGAAGCTTCTGTGTTCTTGGAAGAAGTAGGCGGCATGAGGTCTAGTGTTATAATTCGCTCTGGGGAGAAGGAGGATAGGGATAAGCTGACTTATGTGCTTCCTGAGTATTTCGGGGAGAACAATGCATAGCTTGGTTCGGTTTTATAGAGAATGGAAAGAAGGGAAAAGGTATGGCGTATGAATGCTTAGTAGTTGATGAGTGAGGTTGTCTTTGTTGTGCGCGTTTTTCAAGTTGTTGACTGGTTGAGTTGGACATATCCTGCAGTTCCACCTGAGTTCTATAATTAGGGCGTACACAGTAAAGTGTTGAAAAGCGTTTAAGGAAGTTAAGCTTACAAGCTTACCTCCCGCAACAACAAAACCATATGATATATAAGCATGACAACGTTAAATGGCAGATATGATTTGGCGCGAGATGGGAAATACAGTCGGAAAGGTACCATTTAACTGCCTTCGTTGAATGAGCCACATTATCGTTCGATCCAGGGCGTAAACGTGTTGTATCAGTTTCCCTGAATAAGTTCCTTGGGATTCTTTGGGGAATCGATCGTCAAAGAACAAATATAGAATCTGCATGCCATAAATGTTAAACTATAATATCATTTTGCACTCACTGTCAATTACTGTGCCTCCGGGGGTCTGCATTCTTGCTGTAAGTTTTCATTCTCTCTATTCCTCCACTAAACAGCACAAATCATGTGCGGAATGAAAAACTAAAAAAAGAGTGTATATGAGGGGAATTCACATGCATTGATGTGATATATCCCAACATCAATAACTATCTATGTGACTTCTAAGCTATCAGTATTCTCTCTGCATGGCGTATTGAGGGCTGTGAAGGGCCGTGACACAATTGCAACAAAGTGGTGAGTTAGTGATGCACTCTGTTTCTATCATTGGTTATGGTCATTTTCAACATGATAACAATCTCAAGTAGATTCTTCTGATATTGATCATCTCTTTCGTTGGATACCTTCAATCACAGATTTATAAGACTGATGCTTTAGCTATTAAGTTATCATCGTCTTTGGTAAATGAAACTGTCCATGAAAAATACCTTCTGTTACACTGGTGTATCGAAATAGCTAAAAACGAAATAGAAAAATAATACAATATTCAACAAGCAACAAGCAACAAGCAACCAAGGCTGTACTGTAACAGTTGCAACGGAGTGATGCTATAGTTATATATAAATGATATCTATTTATGATGTGTATTAACAATGTAGTAACAAGACACCAAAAATGCAGCTACTGGTCTTTGGATATACATATACTAGGTGGTTCTTGGTAACATGAATCAATGCCGAATTGCTGGTGATAGCTCCTTAACGTCTATCATGATGAACTAGAATAGGAAGTGCATGACCATCTGTATGATTGTAGTATATATATTCTCGGGAATGGTGGTTGACTGAATCAGTCAATGCTCCTACTTTCGACACATGTCAAATCCAGAAATCGACACTAATGTTATATTGGCAGGTCGATACTTTTACTGTAAGAATCCATGACTACTTTCATATTGTAGCATCCTAATCACTATGCTATTCAGTTGCAATGTGTACCTGCGCCCTCTGGGACCATGTAATAAATTTTGACCAGGAGGTTGAATCTATTTGGAAGGATGGGAGACGCAGAAATACTCTCAAAAACATTTTACCTAAGATTAATGTCTTACTACATCGATACACGATGGAGGGCATTTTGATCTTAAATACAGTTGGTAAGTTCAGCTTTTATCCGTTAGGACAAGACCCTCACATCCAAAGTAATATGTGGATTTGCAAACAATATTGTAAGTTGTCCTATTTATTCCAATGATTATACTACCGAATGCCAATACTCATTAAAATATTCAAAAGAAGTATGGTTTTATACCTTTGCCTCGCTTAAAATTGATTAACAATGCTTTTGTAGCTGCAAAACGTGTATGTGGGTCGTTATTGTAGTAGGAACTGTGCTAGGGGTCATTACACAGTGTAAGATGTTGATGTCAGCCAAATCATTATCACATAAAAACTTACATATGATACTTTCAAGTTATGCTGATCATGCAAATTTACGCATCTTGGGACGAAGGGAAAATCACAAAGTGTATTGTAGCGACTGTTACTGTTGTGGCATCAATACTCGTGGTAGCATTCCTTGTGTTATATGTCCACCAATATACTAAAGGTATGCCGTGCATGCACCCAAAATTTTAGCACCTGGCATTATTGATAAATTGATTACAAAATAGATGGAATTATATATGTGTTGGAGCTCCATTCCTGTGTACCAGTAGGAATTTCTAAAATGCCTGGAGCGATGGCAGGTGCATCTGCTATAGTGGTGCGACATCATTATTCTGAAAACTGTGGTGGTCAGTATTACTCAGTATCGCCTAACAACTTAGCTCGCATTCCATTGCCTGATATTAGGCCTGGTAATGTACAAAGCATTGGAGGCCCCGCGGAGAACAAATATTGAGGTATTATACCAGCTTCAAGTTGATGGATTTAAAGCATTCATAGTAAGTATTTAAATTCCAAACACTGCTCAACACTGACAATGATGCCCACAGTTATTATTCTGTAAATACCATAGTTCTTACTGAAGTCCTAACAGAAATGCTGATTATTTATTGTATTTCAGTTACAAATATTGTCAATCTTATCGTGGCCATCAATGGGAATGTGAGGCTACCCATATGTGTGCTCATGAATAAATCGGCTAAATCTTCATCTGCAGCTAGAATACCAGCCTTTCTCAGCGGGGTATGTGTTTACATCAATTCTTAAGTGTGAATACTAAGGAGTCGCATAAGAATATTGCTGTCGTTACTCACAATTGTCAATTCTCGCGTGCACATTCGCATGGAATCACTAAAGACTTATATGCCTCCTACCATAAAAAATCTACAGCTAGTGTGGTGATATACGACGGTTTATATGGTTTGTATAGTAATGCCATTTAACACCTGTATTAAATATGCATTTTGGCTTGGGTAATGCTTGTAGCAACTTCGGAAGTAGATACTGGAATTTTTTTTCTGAAAGATGGTAGTGTTTTATGACGGTCAAAGTGCACATTTAACAGGGTGCGCAAACATGGAGCGCAAACATTTCTGTCCCACACACATTTTAGCGAATATTTTGAAGTCACCGGAAACATTTCAACAGCACTGAATATATTTTAAGTCTCACGTGAATTAATGAAATAATGATTCATGTATATATTTATTAATATAATACAAAAGAAACGTAACGCTACACCAATATATAGTAGACAGATAATGTACATGAAGAGAAGGAGAAAGAGGGAAAGATGGGAGGGAGGTATCGACGCCTGTGAGATGGCATGGAAGTTGACGAGGCCCAGCTTGTGGGGAAGATCCTAATTTAGCGGAGAAAAGGAAGAACTTGCCATAAACTATACTGCAACCAGTAGAACCATTTCGCGCGCTAGATCTACTCATACTAGCCTCAAAGCTCAGAACATTAATGCCCCACACCTTCACAGTGGAGTCTGCAAAACATGTAATCTTCAGATGCCGGCAGTGTTCCTTGAGTTCCACAGCAAAGAACCACCCGGGGTATTCAGTCGTTCGATTGCGATGGGGGCTGTTGATGCTTCCAATGCTATACAGTGGTCTGGCTGACGATGTACACCTTATCAACTGTATGATCCTTCTCCACTTATAAATTCGTCAACGAGATGATAGTATAGTCCACGGAACGGTACAGTTTACTTGGTAATGGGCCTAGAATAAAACTGGCGCTGGGGAAACCACAGGCGTCATTCTACCAATCGGGCCGTCAACTTTTCGAGTTCCCGGTAACTCGAATGGAACTTGACTGGAACTCGACTGGAACTCGACTTCGGAACTTACCTGTAACTCGAAAAATGTAAATTGTATGGTATATGACAGAGATTCCAACACTGCTATGGATTGTTAGATTAATGTTCGCCTCCGCGCTCATTATTTCCCACGCCCCTGAATGTCGATCATTAATTTGATCTGATGCCTCTGCCTCCATCAAATTGATCAATGAGTGCCGCACGTTGTTTTCCGCGGCGCGTTTGATCGCATTCATGTGCCTCGTCATCGTCATAAACAATGAGCACCCATTTTTTTCATTTCTAGTCGAGTTCATGGGCGATTCCTCCCAATTTTTTTGTGAATACGAATGTGTATTAAATACTTCGACAGTACAGCTAAATTACCTATGAAATAGTATGAAAAGCTGAAATTATTATTATTCATGTTATATTTTCTGTAAGCACAGTACACCATGTTTATGCAACCAAGATGTTATATTACATACAAAATAACTAACTTCATATTGTAAAAAATAAATCACACGAAGAATCCAAAAACTGAGAGAAGAGTGCACAAACTACGTGCTCACTGTTGAGCATGATGATGGAAGAAGTGCGATGCGATCACCATCAATGCATCAGAAGCGAGTGGAATGATCGAGGGTTTGATGGATGATATGATGGTGCTATTTTTACACATCCTTGGTGGCAGTGGTGGGTGTGGGAAACAACGAGCTAAGGAATCATGACGACAATGAGCACAATTATGAAGTATGGGTTTTTAGTAATGGAATTTGAGGAACTTAAAGTAGGAACTTAACTGGAACTCAACTGGAACTCGAACGGAACTTGACTCAAATTCGAGTGGAGTTGAGTTGTCATTTACCACTCGAAGGTAACTCGATGGTAACTCGACTGACACTTGAATTTAGGAACTCGATGGAACTTAACTTTTACTCGAAAAAAAATAAGCGAGGAACTCAACTCGACTCGATGGAACTTAACTTTCACTTGAAAAAATAAGCGAGGAACTTGAAGACACTTAACTTTTATTCATTTTGATTTTTACAATATGTAGTATACAGGTTACATTGTTTAATGGTTTAGGTACATGTTCATTGTGGCTGGCAAGTGGCAAAGCACACTACCCCCAGATTTTATTTAGGTTTACCGTAACTCAAGCTCATTTAGATACATGTTTGATATATTTTGCGGAACTATAACTACTATTCTCAAATTTAATTACTCTAATCACATGCAGAGGGGTGGAATGCGGTAAAGAACGAAAGGCCTGTCGAGGACAATAGGTAACGACATGATTCATCAGCTCTCCGCTGCAGCCTTGATCTTTTTCATACATCTTTTTCTTCAGCTTTGCGTCCTAGTCAGGAGCCTTATTACCAACAATGTCCCGATGACCAGGTACCCATTGAGCAGGAAAATGAAACAATACGCACGCTAGTCGAACCACAAGTTTGACATGTGTCACTCAAAGAAGGAGAGGACGTACGATGGGGGGGACACATGGATGTGTTTTGAGTAGCAAGAGGTGATGAGGGATCCTACGTCAAGGAGGACTGAGGGGAACATTGATATTCATGAGTTTAAGTTAAGTTTGTTCCTTCGTTTCTTCTAGTTGCTTATTCCAATCATAACAAACACTTCACGTCAATTCCTATCCTCATCGTGACCTCTTCGTGATCTCTTCATTCTTGATCTCACGCATTCTTTCATATCGGTAACTATAACTATTATCAATTCGTCGTTATTTTTTATTTTCACAACCATCTTATTCCTTTCAGTGCCAACCAACGAAGAAATGGACGTATGTATTCTATCTTTCTCTATTCTGTTTTCATATCCTTAGCATGCGTAACAGCCGATTCTGGTCTACCGTCCTGTCTGCAATCGCATGACACACCGCGAATGAATGGAAGCCCTGGTCGCTGCCTGACGTGCAGTGTATCGAAATTTGTGGCAGGAAAATCGTCGCAACATACGACACTGGGTCCTGTTGTAAGTCTTTACTCGCTCTTTCATGTTACCTCTAAAGGCTGGTGCTTCAGGGCTCCTTTCCACGACAGTGATTCGGACAGCGAACCACACTATACCCTCAGAGGATTCAAAATAAATGGAAAGGCTATAGCGACCATGCACATATACTCGCGTACCGAAGAGCATTATTTCGATAATGGTGGGGCGAAATGGGGCAGTTCGGGAAAGCTTCGAATGGACTTCAGCAAGGATTGTTATCAGCTTTGAATATAATATGTAGTATAATATAGTTTGTGGAACATCGTACATATATCTTGTTGTATATCTTGGTAATACGGATACGGGAGGGAATGGAATTGCATATTATCTTTTATTGTGTATATATCTTACTATATATCTTGGTAATATGGATACGAAAGAGAATGGAATTGTATAGTAAATGTATTTGCACAGTTGCGTGCTATGAATCAAGTCTCGTCTGGTGTTTTTGTGGGGAAGCAAAACCCACTAGTCTCCTCTATTGATCTCTAGTGCGAGATCGGTTTTTTAAATCCTATTTTATCTACAAGAAAGGTGACTAGTGTTCACAAGGGTGAGGTGAGCAGTATTATAAGTCTGGCAGTGGAGGAAGAAGTCATCAGTGGTCTCGGGGCCATGTTGGCAGGAGGGACATATCTTGTCCGTCGATTTGCGTATGTGATGGAGGTGGGAGCACAGGAGGTTGTGATTTGTGATGTGATATACGAGTACTGTAGAGAGCTTGCGGGGGGGCATTGATTCATTTAGCATATTGATACGACGAACTTTTAAATGTACTATATTATGTCAGTAGTAGCACCACCAACATATAATAGGTAATTACGTTAGTTATATTTAGTATGAAGGGTATCTGGTTTGCAATAATGAAATATAACGAGTTAAAGACTATAGTTTGCTTTCTAAGACTTGATTTTAATACTTCAATTGCGGTACTAGTTCAAAAACTCGATAACCAATATTCAATTCAATTTAATAGTACTCGGTACTTCAAATTCTAATAAAACTTCAGATAATGATTTCAGAATGTTACTCCACTTCGAGAACGGAAGTACAGCTCGGGCAGTGCATGTCCTCCCTACTCTACCATCCCTAAGTTATATATTAAAATTCTACCTATTGTATTTGTAACTGTAAATAGTATATCATATATGTAAATAGATCGCGCATGATACTTCTAAGACTGTCCATGAGTTCCCCCAAGGGTGGAGAACCTTCCACATGGCAAGCCATATGGACGCACCTTGTTTCAGAGGTGCGTCAAGCGTTGCGGCACTGGTATTATCCTGGTACATGTGCTAAAATGCGCGCTCGCATTAGTATGCGCTCGGTTACAAGAATTCCCAGAGTTAACGGCTCTTTATGCAGTGCGCATCAATAGTGCGTGATGGCATTGATACAGTCCTTGGCTATTTCCCGCACCATTGTCCATGTGGTTTTGCACATGTAAACCGTGCAACCACTCGGTTTCTCATATGGGGGGTACGAGACCCATTCTAGTAAGGCTATGGGCTATGGATTTGAGCGATACCGGCCTATGTACCCTGATTGGGATTTTTCTCGGAGCAGTTGCATACACCGGCACGTGATGCGTCGGACTTGGTGAATGGAACACTGTTCGAGGTGTACAGGAGACGTACAACGGGCCTTGTCATGGAAATAATAATAATAAAAAAACATTAAACAAGTAGCTTCATAGCTACTGTGAAGCAAATGTAATAATTTTTTAAATAAGTGCAGGGAACCGAGGCCATATGATATATTTCCTAGTACCCTTGGTTTGTATCAATATGATACTTTAGCTGGCGACATGGGCCTCAGTCCCAGCCCTTGTACTCTTCCCTTAGTTGTGATGTATTTCGTAGAAAATACTATAGTTGGCAACTCGGGACTCATTCCAACTCTTATACTCATGGGTCGGCTTCTGCACAGATTTAATATAGAAGTTTGAATAAAATGAATTAATAAAAGCGAAAAATAACTCTATTTTAAAAGCCGGCGTATCAATATTTCTAATCCCCTCTTCTCTTTCTTCATGCATGCTCTTGAATGTAAGCAAATGACTACTGTTATATAATATCAAGGGAGTTTATAATGTGAGTAATGCCTGATAACTATGTACACGTTTGAAAATACTATATACAATATATGGAGGGCGAGCGAATATCAGCGTCTTTTTGCAATAACAGCGAGATCCCCAATAGGAACATCAATCCCCCTATCATGTCTTTTCTTTCCTTTGAGTGGATAGGCAAAGACTACCTCTCCCTTCAGATCGACTACCTGGTATTCCCCCCTGTAGATTTGGTGGTTTAGGTGATTCACGACTGTAACCACTTGACCTCTCCTTTCCGGGGGAACCCTACGGACATATTTAGCCAGTACCGAAATTACAATATCACCAGTTAACTCCACTCGGATCGATTGATCGCTATTAACGACATCAACGCAAAACCCAGTGCAGTTTTCATACCTCCCATTTTCAAATCCAGAGCTAGCCATAGTCGGTTGGGAGCCCGAAATAATCACATTGAGAAAATTTTTACTCAGAAACAAACTGTTGCTATCGACAAGTCGTTTGATCCAATGATCTGCAAAGTTGTAAATATATTAGGGAAATATTTATGAGGAATAACAATACACACCATTGTACTCATTTATAAAATTCGAACGTGCTGAAGAGCCTTCACCTACAACAAAACTTTGCATGGATGGTGGAAGAAAGCCAGAAGGTTCCAAGTGGCCAGTTGATTCTTGGTTCTCTGGAACTATAATTACTATTATCAGTATATGTCAATACTACAACTAGAACAGACTGACTGCGACATAAGTATCAGCCAAATTTCTCATTTAACCTCGACGTTTTATGATTTTCATATCATAAAACGTCGAGGTTAAATGAGTGAGGCATATATTATATATAGTATACAGATTACTCATATAAACTCATTATTTTATGCTTCTCACCATTATTACAATTGTATTATGTGTACTCATAAGTACTCATTACTTCACATTCCCTATTGTTATTGTAATACTATTATCCATACTCATAAGTACTCATTACTTTATATTTCCTATTGTTATTGTAATACTATTATCCATACTCATAAGTACTCATTACTTTATGTTTTCTATTATTATTGTAATACTATTATGCATACTCATAAGTACTCATTACTTTATGTTTCCTATTGTTATTGTAATACTAGTATGTGTACTCATAAGTACTCATTACTTTATGTTTCCTATTATTATTGTAATACTAGTATGTGTACTCATAAGTACTCATTACTTTATGTTTCCTATTATTATTGTAATACTAGTATGTGTACTCATAAGTACTCATTACTTTATGTTTCCTATTATTATTGTAATACTAGTATGCATACTCATAAGTACTCATTACTTTATGTTTCCTATTATTATTGTAATACTAGTATGTGTACTCATAAGTACTCATTACTTTATGTTTCCTATTATTATTGTAATACTAGTATGTGTACTCATAAGTACTCATTACTTTATGTTTCCTATTATTATTGTAATACTAGTATGCATACTCGTAAGTACTCATTACTTTATGTTTCCTATTGTTATTGTAATACTAGTATGTGTACTCATAAGTACTCATAACTTTATGTTTCCTGTTATTATTGTAATACTATTATGCATACTGCATACTCATAAGTACTCATTACTTTAAGTTTCCTATTGTTATTGTAATACTAGTATGTGTACTCATAAGTACTCATAACTTTATGTTTCCTATTATTATTGTAATACTAGTATGTGTACTCATAAGTACTCATTACTTTATGTTTCCTATTGTTATTGTAATACTATTATCCATACTCATAAGTACTCATTACTTTATGTTTATTATTATTATTGTAATACTAGTATGTGTACTCATAAGTACTCATTACTTTATGTTTCCTATTATTATTGTAATACTATTATGCATACTCATAAGTACTCATTACTTTATGTTTCCTATTGTTATTGTAATACTAGTATGTGTACTCATAAGTACTCATAACTTTATGTTTCCTATTATTATTGTAATACTAGTATGTGTACTCATAAGTACTCATTACTTTATGTTTCCTATTGTTATTGTAATACTATTATGCATACTCATAAGTACTCATTACTTTATGTTTCCTATTATTATTGTAATACTAGTATGTGTACTCATAAGTACTCATTACTTTATGTTTCCTATTGTTATTGTAATACTAGTATGTGTACTCATAAGTACTCATTACTTTATGTTCTCTATTATTACTGTAATGCTTCCTATTATTATTTTAATAGTATTATGTGTATTCATAAGTACTCATTAATTTATGTTTCCTATTGCTTATCATATAAGCTCTGAGCTATATGAGTACTGCATATTCTATGTGTATATATAGGTGCTACTATATGTACTCATAATTACTCATAACTCTATATTTCCTATGATTATTACAATGCTACTATGTGTACTCATAAGTACTCATAAATTTATGCTTCCTATTATTATTGTAATGCTAATATGTGTACTCATAAGTACTCATTACTTATTGCTTCCTATAATTATCATAATGTTACTATGCATACTCATAAGCACTCATTAATTTATGCTTCCTATTACTATTGTAATGCTACTATGTGTACTCATAAGCACTCATTAATTTATACATCTTATCATTATTGTAATGCTATTATGTGTACTCATAAGTACTCATTACTTATTGCTTCCTATTATTATTGTAATGCTACTATGTGTACTCATATGTACTCATTACTTATTGCTTCCTCTAATTATTATAATTTTACTATGCATACTCATAAGCACTCATTAATTTATGCTTATTATTAATATTGTAATGCTATTATGCATACTCATAAGTACTCATTACTTATTGCTTCCTATTATTATTGTAATGCTATATGTATACTCATAAACACTCATTAATTTATGCTTTCTCTTATTATTGTAATGCTCCTATGTGTACTCCTAAGCACTCATTATTTAGTTGTTTATATTTATCTCATAATTTCACAAATTGTGCATATAATAACAAGTATCATTACTATACTACTAACATATGGTCTGACTATACTCATATAACAAACTACATATATCAACTACATATCTAATACAACACATTACCTACAATAGGAAAGTGGCGGGGTGGTGGAAAAAATGCGATGAATGTGACGCTGTGGTGTGAGGGGTTGCCAGGGTGCAGTATGGTGTTACCAAAGGGGAGGAAATGTCGCCAGTGCCATTGTGAAGCAGAAAGTAGCAAGTGGTGGCAGCCGTCATAGGCGATACGGCATGGTGGTAGAGGGAGAGAGGTGGATACATTGAGACGACTCAAGGTGAGTGATGTGGGGTTGACATTGTTCTATCCACCGGAACCAATACTGTGTCGACAGTGAGGTGGGAGGCGAGGTGGGAGGTTAGGTTATGAGTTGTTGGTGTTGAGGTGGTAGTTCGAGAAACAGCTGTGATGCCGTTTGGAACGAAAGTGAGGAAGCGGTGGTGATGGTGTTGAGTGCTGGGCGAGACTGCTGGCGTGGGAGGAGGAGGTGGTGGTGGTGGTCGACGATGGATATGGCGTCAACGTGCAGTCGATGGAGGTGGTGGAGGCTGTCTTCGTTGTGAAGGGGGAGGATTCTGCATGGCAAACAATGCCGTGGGCTAAGAGGCGGTGCGAGACGGTTATGCCGTGAGGGGTGGTGGTGTGGTGATACGAGATGGAAAGGGGAGGAGGTTGGAAGTGAGGTGGTGGTGTGGGTCGAGACGGCGATGTCACGGCGAGAGGGTGGTGATGGGAGGATCTGCGAGATGGCCACACCGTGTCGTAGAAGGCGAGGTGGTGGTGGGGACTGGGAAGTAGGTAAGGTCGATGATTCAAGCGGACGAGCCGGCGGGGTGGTGGTGGTAGAAGGGAGGGGAGAGGGCCTGGGGCCGTTGAGGAAGGTAGGCGATGTTGCGCCGCTGGGGGGCCGAACAGGGAGGTGGGATGAAGGCACTGGGCAGGTGGAAGGCAAGGTTGCGGCGCGGTACGAGACGACGAAGCCATGTTGAAAGGTTGGGAAACCCCTGGAAACATCGCCGTCGTCAACGACACAGAGGGGAGGAGGGAAGAGAGGAGGCTGGGTGATGAGGTGTCGACGCCGTTCCTGCCAGTGCTGCCGTCGTCATTGGGATGCAGGGGATAAGGGAGGAGGGAGTGAATTGCATGGCTCAGACGCCGTCCCTGCCAGTGCTGCCGGTCGTTATCGAGATGCAGGGGAGAAGGACGGAGAAGGGGGACGTTGTTGGCGAGATGGCATTGAGGAGGGCGGCTTGACGACATGACGTAGTCGTCTACGAAGCGGAGACTATCCTGTGGGGGACGTGAGACAGCAGGCAAGGATGGGGCTGGCTGAGGGAGGTGCTTACCTGACTCTACATGCGGTGATGAGCCATGGTACCTTGAGGTGAGGGACATCGAGGTGGGGGACATGGAAGTGAGGGCGTTGCAGCGGGCGGGGGACAAACGTGGCCGTTTACGAGACACGTTGAGGTAAGGGACATTGAAGTGGTGGCGACAGTGGGGCGTGGGATGGTGGGGTAAGTGGCCTGGTTGACGTTGTGAATCGTACGTTGCGTCTACAACGGCGGCCTGTGGGGGAGACGCTGGCAGGATGGTGGTAAATAATGAAGTAAGTGAGAAGCTTACCTTGCGAGAACGCATTGAGAACGCATGTGGGCGACTTGTCCTGGATGTCGCTGGGACCCGGTCTACTTGTAAGATCGCTCGTCACAAACATGGTTGACAGTTGTCGCTTCCCAACCGCGTCATTTTTAAACTCCGCTGTTCCGGTTCATGGTAAGCGTGACAATCCTCAACATTTCAACCCTTCACTCTTTGCAAGTATAAATAAATAAAATACATAAAAGATATCTTATACTTTGAATTAGACTAAGTGTTAAGTTTAAGAGTGAAGTTTGCACGGGAAAGTACTAAACACGAGCCAGACCGATTCAGTGGATGACCGAACTACAGTGAACAATAGTATGGAATTGTCTAACCGCCAGGCTATGTCGGCCATCAAGCTAACATGATTTGAGGTTAGTAATTAAGAAAGTCATGATCTGAACATTGTGCGCTTAGATCCAGTGCATACAACTAATATAATCGCAAATAGCAATGTATATCGAGTACGAGCTTCAAAGAAGCAAGATAATACTATGTATAAAGCAAAGACAGAATGTGACCATTAGTAGTAGATATAGCGAGATAAGCTGAAAAGTTGAATTAAGGAGAGATGTAAATAAATCTAGAAAGTATAAAATATGATGCTTTGAATAATGGAGAGATTAAAATGAATATATCTACCATGACTAGATAGAGAACGAGAAGTATAAGCAATAAAATTGAATTAAAATAATGCAATAGTTTGGCAATAGCAGAAAGAAGAAACATAGAGCACGCAGGGAGGCTTACTCAAGTGCAATAAAATATTGCAGGCACTTATAATGCTAATTAATTACTTTCGACAACTTGATATAATACAATCAGCTATAAAGGATAATAGATATGGAGGACAAGACTTACGCTTTCTTTGGTTTCGGAGTCGTTTCGTTACCCGTACCTCGCTTCTTTCCTGAAAGCACAGGTGGAGTATCAACTTGCCGAAATACCCAAGTCACGTCGTCAACCGCATCCCAGAGTTTACCCATCGAATCATCCGGTGCTTGTTGAATGGAGGAAACCCACCAGGACAGCGACATAACCACACAGCACAGGCCTAAAGGCCCACCACGGAACAAAGTCTCCCACTGGCAAGTATCCGATGGTAAAGACTTGACGAGATCCCTAGTATCAGAAACACGCCACTGCAGTTGAATGGACAGCCACCATGTCATCCATGACTGTCCAAACTTCGAAGCTGTTATAGGTGGGACAGCTACTGCACTTCGATGATGCTGAATCCACCAACCAACTTCATTGGGACGGTTTAAGGTGGGAAATGCCTGTTATATTTCAGAATAAGTATGCCCCACGAGCTGAAAGTAAAAACTTACTAGTATATCTGGTGTCCTTGATTCAAAGCTCTTCCATTCCGTTACCAGAGCCTGCCAGCATGAGTCTAGCGATACGTTCTGAAGATATCAGATGTACTGACACGCATATTCTGGTAATAACCTAACATCATCTTCTGTGATGACTGATATGGAAGGCAGGCTGTCACCCCTGAAACATGGGAATTAAATCAGCACTGAGCAATAAAACAGAAATAACGAACATACAACTGTTCATTACTGCTCGCAACAGAAGAAGCCATGGTTCCATCAATATCATTGGACGTAGTTGACAGATCACTGATAGAACAATACATTAAATTAGTTAATGGATACAAAATTGGGAAGTATTCAGATACATACCTTCTACTACTGTTTTCCAGGCGCTTGGATTTGTGAATGGGAGTAATGTTCTGGTCGGGTTCGGCGTCGTTGGGTTTCTTGTGCGCTGTCTTTGGTTTTCTGAGCTGTTTTTGCTTGGGAGGGCTGGGTGGCTGGTTGGTGCTTTGATCCTTCGAGCACAATTGAGTGAGAAATAGATCATTTCGAGCTATGTTCGCTTCGCGGCTGGCTTCATACTGGCAGATACGACGGCCATCAGAAGTTCTGACATATTTGACAGGTGGCATGTGAGGTTCTGTATTCGTGTGAGAGCGCTCTTCTTCTGGTCCTTCATTCTCTTCACGTTCATCATCAACCCCATGCTCACCTCCACCGTCTGTGGCTCGCTCTTCTTCCTGATTACTGGAATCTTTTTCACTGCTTGGACTAACTGTGTGATGCTGGTCATTGGCAAGGCTATGTGAAAGGCACTCCTCTTCCGCTTCGGTATGTTTATTAGTATTGTATGCATATAGGATTTGAATATGTATATACTCACAAAAGCAGTCATAGAGGAAGTTGTCAAATTTATTTTCAATATCCGTTGCAAACGTTTTGCTTCCCATCCAGGCTCTCCAGTCATGTTCATTCTTATCGGTACCATAGTGCAAGCTATAATGAGACTGTAAGGACCTTTCAAGTCATATGGAACAGTTTATGTTGACGTACATTATGGTTTCTAACTTTCCACCCCAAGATGGGCGTGGTCCTCCAGCAAAAATAGTGAATTTCCAGCCACCAGTCAACTTCGAGAACTTAGAAAGCACTTGGGCAATGGAAGTACTGAGTGTCTTAATCGATCTAGGCGCATGTGAGTTTTATACATCATATGAAAGTACATCTGACCTACTCTTCATACTTTAGGTTGTCGGACCCCTCACTGTCGGACACTGGAGAATCATCACAACTCCCCTCGCGCAGCTCATCTTGGTAGTCTTTGACCTCTGCTCTAACGCTTGCCCCCTCCTCGTTATAGTATTGTTGGATAAGCGCATTTTCGAATTGAAATTTGGACTTTCTGGGCTCAGTATCCAATGGTGGGGAGGACTTGTATTCTTTCCATTGAGCGCTAATAAGAGGCTTTAGCTGATCACCATATAGAATCTTATACGCCTGCCAATCGTGGAGAATCTTCACACTAGTAGACTTCTTCGACTTCGAAAGAAGTACTCCTCGAGTCACTGCAGTGGAATCACGAATATGGTTTGGGAACCAAACACTAAGGCGCTGCAACAATAAATGGTTGGTAAGTTACACCTTCTACTGTGATGAAGTAAATGCTTACCTTGCACATCGCCCTCCACTTATTAATCTCTGCCTTATCACCCCATCTTTTCTTCTCCTTCTTGGTAGGTGGCTGTCGTCCCCACTCAATCCCCCATTCTTCATATACGTCAGTGAACCACGCCGTTGTCTGTCGTTTTTCTTTCGCGTCAATGAATGCAGGAATCCTTTTTGAGAGCCACTTTCGCTGTGCCGGAGTTGTCCATTGTCGTCTGGTCATGGTAAGCAATGAAGGGAGTGGAGGAAGTGGAAGTTTGGTAATGTTATAGGCTGGGGCTCAGAGGGAGAAAGAATGTCGAACGCAGAGGTAGAAGAGTTTAGAGTTGGGAGGATGTCGAGGTGGAAGAACGTAGAGGCGGGAGAACGTTGAGGCGAGAGGATGTCGAGGTGGGAGAGTGTTGAGGTTAAAGTAGCAGTTTGAGTGTATTGGTATTGTAGAGCAGGCGAACTGCCTGCAGTGCAAAACATCATTTATTCAACATCTCAAGATGCTGGAGATTGGATTACATATTCAGCAAGATCACATTTGCGCGACGTGTCCATACGCGTCCTCCAGTCATTCACATCCCCACTCTCTCATACACTTTCCTCAATTTGTATCTATTCGTGCACTGTTCCGACGTATACCCATCTCCTGTGACACTCCAAGCTCTCAAAATAGCTCTAACATCGGCACTGACACAGGACCCTGAAGCTTGACAAGAAAACTTGTCTCCTCGCAAATTCCTCAATTCACTGGACCTTCGTACTCAAGTTTTCTATTTTTCAGAATGGTTTCAAGCTACGTTCTTTATAATATTTTACATTCCTTCTTCCGATGTACACAGACTTACTACCTTTAGATATGTTAGTTTTTCTAGTGTTTAAACTTCCTCTGTAGTTGCACTACAGAATCCAACCGAGTTTTACGTTGTCTCTAACTCTAGTTCTAAGTCTACTACGTCGTCTCAATAATTTTACCTTCAATTTATTCGTTTTCACGCTCTCACGGGCTCTCTTTATGCTCGAACTTCGTCTTGAGGCTCAACTTCACTCGTTACATCTTATCATCAACATTTATTTTGCTAGTTCCATTCCTTTCACCTTAGAAATCTCTAGATTGGACAGATGTCTCGATTGACTGTTTATTATTCTTTGTTAGGTACACCCAGCCGACTTACACCTCTTCAGTTTGCCAGGGTGAGCGGGGAACTCTGAATGCGGTGGACAGCAGTTAAATTTTTTGGCTTTATTCATTTAAAAGTCTTTTCGAAAACCACTTCTCTGTAGTATAATATAATGTATATACAGTTCTAATATACAACTCCATTAGAACCACTGGTTCTTAGCCTTCTACATTTATGTTTTGAAGATATACTGTATTGGAATATTCAAAAGACAATATTATGTGGTGCATCCTATATTTTTTGGACATGTACGATAGTGAATTTTGCGCTTGGTAGTTCTGAAGAGTTACCGAAGCGACCAAAATACGAGACAGTTATAGCCGACATGGAGATCCAAGTGCTTAGACTGATAAGGAGGTGAAGACGTGGTAATAGGAAAGCAGGCACTTAGTGTGACGAAGAGGGAGGTGACGACGTGGAAGTATGAGATTGGTGGCACAATTATACTAATGATAAAGTGTTATTGAATATGTAGCACAGGTGCCATACTGAAGTCTGTACGTCAGTACCAGTTCTCATTGATTCCAAAGGGGTAAAATAGACATAAATCAAGGCTGAATGTATACACTTAATTCTTTTACCCTTGAGCGGAACACAATAAATCCTGTAGCATGTAGCAAAAACAATAAATGCTCGAATAATCCACGGAACCAAGGTTAGCGTACTAGTGAGCCCTAACATACAATCTGTAAGATATTTAATTATATTTAGAACTCAAGAGAAATAGTCCATAGAATATACTTCCTTGATAACTTGAGAAGAGAAAAGTACGAGGGAAGATTCAAGAATACTGAATGAAGATAGATTGCACAAAAGAGTAACGAAATATTGCCATCAATGACTGGATCACCACGAACTTATGCGCCCAAAAAAACTAGTGAAACTTCAACAGTCAATCTAAATTAAGGCTTACTGAACCAACGGTTAGATAGTCATAAACATAATGTGCAGACATATTTGTTGTCCCCTCAAGGTATTGCCAAGAAGAATACACAGAAGCCCAGCTTTGAGATACATATTGAAAGTACCCATGGTGTCATTACGATACATTAATATCTGAATGGTACGATCTCTACCAAAGGTGAACTAGGTAGAACATGGATAGATTCAGAAGGAGTGCAAATGTCTGGTGCTATGTGAAGAGTGGAAAGCTGTATTCTTTTCTGAAATATATTGTACATCTGAAAGTACGATCTCCACCAGAAGTTGTCACAATCAGCAGCATAGCTATTATATGAACATGCTACAATTACATTAGTAGATGAATATGAGGCACAACCTTCAGCCCATTAGTTTACTTTTTATCAGTGCACTCATATTGTACATGTACTTCATGCTTTGTTGTATCCATATCAAACATTGAGTGCAGAAACTCAATGCTTCTATAATTTACAACTATCTGCTGTTCTATTTTGCAGATAATATATTTTTAATCCAATTACATGAATTACCCTCTCTTTTTGAGGAATGTGTTCGACCTTACTCCCCCTTCTCATTATTCACAAAAGCTATATATACAACAAGACCATTAATACCACAGGATATATATAAGACGCCTACCATTCAGAAGATCGGGGTTCAAGGAACATGAATTTTCATGTACCCACTACTAGCACATGAACTAAAAATATATTTCACGACAAAATCGTATCCAATGACCGTTTTTACGATAGGAATGAGTATCGTAACGTACCATTTTAATTTTCGCGTTCTTCGTTAAAAGAACTCCAGACTGAGTGCGTACGAGTGGGTACATAAGAGGGGGAACCGAGGTCCCGGGTGGTCTCCTAAAAATAAACAAGGGATTAATAAAAAACAATACTCAAGAAACACATTACTCCGCCACAGTCTCGGATTTAAAAACACTTTAACAAATACCTACCTATTTTACTTTCTTAAAACCAGTACGTTACGATACACTTGCTAAAAGTGTAGAGAGTCCCTACAGAACATGATTAAAACTTGGAAAAGTAAAGACATAAGAGTGCGAGAAAGGACCGCTTATCTGAACCATAGATCCGGCCAAAACTAGTCAACCAAGGAAAGACTTTCCTGGCCACAATATGACGTCAAACAGGTAGATCAGAACCTGTGTAGATAGGGAAAGAAGAATCAGCAGCAAAGACGCATCATGCATCATTACCATAGCTTCCGAATAAGGAAGGCGCTGATGAGAGCGCCCGCGTGAGCGCATGCTGTCGCAATATGGCGGTAGATAGGGAAACGTGAGAATGCACGGTGATTGGCTGTGCACGCATGCCATAAATAAGCCTTGACACGTATTAAGCCTAGACTTGAGTACCGTATGGTAGCAAAATCCGAAATAGATAATAAACTGTAAATAGCCGTGTCAGTAGAAGTATATAGCTAAGCAAGGGGGAAGAAATACAGCAGGAACTGCACGGGCATTCTTCCCCCCCACAGACAGGGCGGTGTATCAGAACAGAATTAGACACAGAAATATACGTACCGGATTGAGTTAGTATTTAGAACGCGTACTGAATTGAATTGTGTTTGATTGAACTCGTGCTTGATAAACTGTCGAAGTCCTAGCATGTTCTAAAAATATACAAGTAATTCTATTTTTAGTTTACCTTTGAAAAGAATTGATACTTGCGCGCTCTCGAGCTTATTAAAATCTTTGAACATGGGAACTTAGAATATTAAATTATACTGGAATCAGGGAACTATTCTAAGTATTATTAAAGTAATTTAAACTCGTGCGCTAAAGTACATCAACTCTCATCAGATGAATTGCTGGCTGCGAATGTGATTGGTAAAGAGATTTTGATGTAAGTGTTGGAATGTTGGCGGTGCTTGTGAAGACCAACGTGCTGGTCAATGAAGAAACTGCCATTCTCCCCTACCCTCTTAGAACCGTTCAGACGTGGGGTTTGAAGCATCCTCTCCGACTAGCAACATTTCATGCATCGTACTGAAAGTGGCTAGTACACTGGTATAACCTAGTTCTATGCTTATAATTTGATTTACATCATTTCTTTTATATTTTATCCTTAATTAACTACTTATATTTACTCAAAAATTCTGTGTTTTCATTCCAATCTTCTTACTTCTGTTCTTGCGTTTGGTTTTCTGTGTTTTCGTTACGTTGTGTGGACTTAAAGATGCGGCACGGCTTGACCAAACAATGGGAAGCTGAAGCCAAACACCACGTGACTCGCCTATGCACTGTCACGTTCTGCTTGCACCTCAACGCATCTCGGTTACAAATTCTCGTTTATTACTCGCTGCTTCCACTTTCCACTCTGTCTCTAGGTTTCCTGTACACGTCATCAAGGCCTGTAAGGACGGTGTTCTGACTCTCTGGCCATTATGCACCCCTCGGATGGCTCAAGATGCTAGGGTTTAGGGTTTCACACCCATTCAAGATCCCTTTCTCTGCCTCAAGCTATTCGTTTGGTCCTCGGGACCAGTGTTCCGACCTCTGCGATACGATGTCCAGGTCTTTAACCTTATCATGCTATGCTCCGACTGGTGGAAGGATAGGGACTTGGGTTGAGGCGTTGGGTTTAATTATGTTCCATTCGTTTCATTTTAATTTCCCTCTTGATTATTCGTTCATTCTTTTATCTGTTATCATTGCCCTCTTTTTTTCATGCTACGACTTACGTCTAGGCTTGTTCTTATTCACTACCTTCCCCAATCTCTCCAACCTTGAACGTTCGACGACAGAACACCCCGTCACCATCTATAATGGGGTTAGCGAGGTGATGAAAATGGAGGAGCCATAGTCGGTGATGAGAAATGAATGGGGCATGCAACCAGCATATGAGAGATATCGGTACAAGAGTGAAGGCGTAAAGTGACGACTATCTTTGTCATTGAGTATAGGTGGAAGATGGGTAGAATACAGCTTGAATAGGTGCAACATGGGGGACCATATTGTGGGTATGTGCAAAGGAACCGAGAAAGCACACATCTTCCATCTAGGATAGTTCCAAGCCAATGAAACTGCCAATACCATCCCAGCGCATAGCCTCTGCGAAGCCATTAGAGCGTTCTCCAGCCCACCCGGTCCGGTCCGCTGACTGTTCGGTCCTCGCGCGTTGTCTGTGTAAGAGCACGAAACGTCCAAGAGATGTCATTCTGTGAGAAGAGACACTGATGCATTGGTATTTTTGGTGTTAGTTCAGAAGAAGTGATAGGAAATAAGGTACTTACTTGCGCGATGGGAACGGAAAAATAACTGAAGGAGATGTGTGATAGTGATAAGGTGCACATGTAATAACAGAAGTAGATCGATGTGTCAAGCTAGTTCCTTTTGCGAATGCATCATGGTCTGAATCTCACTGTTTTAATGCAAAATAGTGATTGATCAGTCTGATAGCCTGATATATTGTGTGGACTGACCATTCTGAGTGTTAATTTATTTTTGTAAGTTCATCGAGTTGTTAACATGTGGTAATAAGTCTGCATACAAATGTCCCATATGAAATGGCAGCACACAGTTTTGCCCCACCCCCAGTCTCTCACTCATGCCTCAAAAGCGTGTTGTGTCACCTACAGCAGAAGCACCAGCTGCTAATCAGAAACGGACTAAACATTCAGTCCAGTCTCGCCCTGCAGTGAGAACTCAAGTAGTTCCTAGCAAAAAAGACAAGGAAAAATCTGAACTTTTAGGAACTCAAAATCAAAGCTCTAACTCACATAGCAAGTCACGGATTACATCACTTTCAATTATTGACAAGAATGGAAAGCAGAAAGTGGTGAAGAATTCACAGCGGCAGCGTGAAATTGACCATAGCAAACAAGATGATATAATTAGTCATGATGACTTGGTTTCCCAGGAGGCTGAACTCTTTGAAAGTAATATTGAATTGATTGCAGAGGAACAGACAGTCAAGATTGATAAATCATTAAAATCTAAGAGGCAACGTGACCAAACATCATCAGTTAGTCTATTGTGTTTTATAATATACATATCTGATTAATAATTTAGGCAAAAATGAAAGAGTGGTTACAATATCAGGATGAATTTCTTAATGAACTGCTTCGCCATGATGGAAAAGGAGATTATTCAGATAAGGAAAAATGTTCAGCTTGCAAGAATGAAATTGGTTGTTACAAGTGTAAAGACTGCTTTAATGGAAGTTTACTTCAATGCAAAAAATGTCTTTTAGCAGGGCATGCACAATTGCCTCTGCATAGAATTGAGGTAAGATTAATATTTTTATATGTAATGTACCTTCTTAATATTTGGCACTACAAAGTATTGGAATGAGTTCTATTTTGAAAAGGAAACTTTGAGAAATCTTGGACTTCATGTACATCTTGGACATGGGGGAGCATTATGCTCAAATCCAGTTGACACCCCCACCAATCTAGTTGTTGTGGATAACACTGGAATTCATAATGTTTCAGTCCTTTTCTGTAACTGCAGCAAGCATACATCTATTCCACGGTATGCTCAACTAATGCGTGCAGGTTGGTTTCCAGCAAGTTTTGTTAGACCACAAACTGCCTTTACATTTGAGTGTCTTGATACATTTCATGAGCTCACACTTCAAAGCAAGACAAATCTGTATGACTGGTACCACACCCTTTGTCGAAAAACTGACAAGTGCAAGTTGGAGAATGAAAAGGTCAGTAGAAATTAATATTAAATACACCTACTAAAATGCTTAAATAAAAGAGCCGTTACAATGAATTTCGGCATGTTGTACGAATGTGGAGAATTTTATTCATGTGCAAACGTGCTGGTCGAGGACAATTTACAGAAGGAATCAGTGGTACAAAAAATGGAGAATTGACAGTAGAATGTCCAGCATGTCCTCATCCAAATAAAAATCTTCCTAAAGGTTGGGAAAATTCAGAATCATCAAAGTATGTATAGTTTTATTAATGCTTGAATCTATCTAAGAAATGTTGAACTATTAGATTTCTGTACATTATGTATCTTGCAGTTGATGCTAATTTTAAGTTGAACTGCAAGGATTGTGGAATAAAAGATATTGAATTAATGCCTGGCTGGGGATCTTTTGTGGAAGAAGAGAGTTATCAGAACTACCTTGCAACACATAAAGAAAATCTTGAGGTGCTAAAATATTGGCATGATAAAATACCACACTAATAAACCTACTTACTAGATTAATACATGTGATTCTGCACATGATGCAATACTTCAAGCTGGAGTACGCTCTTCTCCAGGACATTCAGTAACTGGGACAGCACTTGTAATTTGCTCACGACATACTCTAATCTGTAGAAATGGTGCAGGTGACTTGCAAAAAGGAGAACGGTATGAATATTTTATTATAACCATAACTAAATCTACTATACTTTATACAGATATTGTAATGTGGATTACATTTTATTCTCTGCACTAACTGGTGTCTTACTTCCATGGATTATGATTACATATGACATTGGATGTCAATGGTCAAAGAACATGAGAAAACGAATGGATAATTTTCCTGAGGAAATGCAAATTCCTTCTAGCACAAAGATTGATGTTGGAGTTCCATCTTGGCATATAAATGGACATGGAAGCTCATGCCGCAGCAACTTTGCTTTAGCATACTTTCCAGGAGCTGGTCGTACTTGTGGGGAGGAGGTTGAGACAACATGGTCAAGTAGTAATCTTCTTCGTCCAAGTACACGTGAAATGGGACCAGCTGCTCGACATGAGGTATTAAATGATCAATGGAGTAGTTGGAATTTTCAAAAGACAATTGGATTTCGTATGTGTTTAAATTTGCTATTGAATTACATTATTAATAAATTCAATTCAGGTTCACATTTTGTTAGGAGATTTAATGAAGCAATATTAATGAGTGAAAAGCACAGAGAGATTTTTGATAAATTTAATTTGACCTTTTCATCTGCCTTAACAAAAAAATGGGAAGAAGAAATATTAGCATGGAATATAGATCATAAAAGCCCAAATCCATATGAAGAGCCTGAGTGCAGTAAGTATACAAATTTTGGTTTAAATGAAGTCTAATATTTTGCTAGCTACTACATTGCAAGATGTCCGACTAGAACTAACTCGTGAGGAGAGTGCTGCTTCTGAAAATGGAATAGTTTCAAAATATAACATGACATTAACTAAATTTTTGTTTCTTGCATTGGAGCTTGAAGAACAACAGTAGGTTACAAATTTTAACTTTATATATATCTCATTTTGTTACTTAGACGTATATTGAAGTTTGAAATTTCAAAGTCGAGAAAGAATTTATCATCAAAATACATAGCTGATCTTCAAGATAAACGGAATACTCTAATATCACGAATTCAAAAATGGCAAGAGGTTCAATTATCTTATATGCCTGAAGCAGCTACTGTGATAATCCCTGCAGTAAAAGCATTGCATGAGATTGGATCATCTGATATAGCAACCAGCACTATTAAAATTGAGATTCTTCCACTATATCTTCCATCATCACTTTCTGTTGATCTGCGTTCTATCTCTGCAATAAAGAAAGTAGCAGATTTGGAATTAAGATTGCGAATTGCACAAGCAAAAGATGCATTAGCTGATGTTCGACGTCAAAGAAGAATTATTTCAACTCTGAAGGAGTTTAAGAGACTAAACACATCTGGAACAGGAGTGAAATCAAATAGCCGTGTGCGATCTTTGTTTCAGCGTTTTGAAAATAAGACACAACGCAGTGCAGACAGGTATCGAGCAGCTCGTATGGCACTTACTGTTCTTGATCCAAAAGGAAATTGGCAGGAAATTTTACTTGAGCTTAAACCAGAGGATATCCGAGGACCTGGGAAAGATCCAGATGATCCTTCAAGTGGTGGACGATATGAAATGTCATGGATATGGATGGTTGCTAATAATACCTCAGGAAGTAATAGTGATGGTGTTAATGAAAGTCTTAAAGTGGAATGGGCTAAATCACGTGCAAGAAGGGACAGGTGGGCTGAAGAGTTACTTATTCTGAGTGAGGAAATGCGAAGAATCACTGCATACTATGAATGGAAGGAGGACTGGTGGAGGACTGCAAGTAATACCAGAGAGTATAACATTCAGGTTGGGCTTGACATCAGACAAGGAGTTACAGCATATGCACTAAAACAAGCCGCATTATGTCATAGGCTAGCACAGAGCTGTAGAGAATGGTGGTTGCCCATGTTTAAAAAACATAATTATTATCCAGATTGGGCTAAGAAATATATAGATTTTTCAGTATTATCATCAGAGGATTACTCTATGTTGGAAGCTACAAAGCCTGGGATGAGTAAAGATATGGAAGATGAAGACATAGAAGATGAAGATATGGAAGATAATAATATGGAAGATGAATATATGGAGGATAATGATATGGAAGATGAAGATATAGAAGATGAAATTTATATAAATGATCTAATGAATGTAGATACATATGAGCCAATTGACAGGTATGAGATAGAAGATTAGATAAATGTAAAGTATATAGTTTTGCAAATAACAAATAAATATTAGATAAATGAGTTCTATAAGTATATGACAATAATAAATTATAATATGAAGCAAAAATGAAATGAGTACACATTATAGTATTACAATATAAATATAAAACATAAATTAATGAGCACTCATAAGTAAACATAATAATATTATAATAATAAGAGGAAGCATAAATTAATGAGCACTTATGAGTACACACTATAGTATTACAATAGAAAATATAAAGTAATGAGTACTTATGAGTACACACTATAGCATTACAATAATGATATGAAATATAAAGTAATGAGCACTTATGAGTACACATAATAGTATTACAATAACAATATGAAATGTAAAGTAATGAGTGCTTATGAGTGCACATAATATGATTACAATAATTATAGGAAACATACAGTAATGAGAACTAATGAGTACACAGTATAGTATTACAATAATAATAGGAAATATAAATTAATGAGCACTTATGAATACACATAATAGTATTACAATAACAATATGAAATGTAAAGTAATGAGCACTTATGAGTATGCTATATAGTATTACAATAACAATTGGAAATATAAATTAATGAGCACTTATGAGTACACATAATAGTATTACAATAACAATATTAAATGTAAAGGAATGAGAACTTATGAGTACACATAATACCATTACAATAATAACAGGAAGCATAAAGTAATGAGTACTTATGAGTACACATACTAGTATTACAATAAAAATAGAAAGCATAAAGTAATGAGTACTTATGAGTATGCATAATAGTATTACAATAATAATAGGAAACATAAAGTAATGAGTACTTATGAGTACACATACTAGGATTACAATAATAACCTAATGAGTACACAGTATAGTATTACAATAACAATTGGAAATATAAAGTAATGAGCACTTATGAGTCATAATACCATTACAATAATAACAGGAAGCATAAAGTAATGAGTACTTATGAGTACACATAATATTAATACAGTAGCAATAGGAAACATAAATTAATGAGTACTTATGAGTACACATACTAGGATTACAATAACAATAGGAAACATAAAGTAATGAGCACTTATGAATACACATACTAGTATTACAATAACAATAGGAAACATAAAGTAATGAGTACTTATGAGTATGCATAATAGTATTACAATAATAATAGGAAACATAAAGTAATGAGTACTAATGAGTACATATAATAGTATTACAATAACAATAGGAAATATAAAGTAATGAGTATTTATGAGTACACATAATAGTATTACAATAACAATAGGGAATGTGAAGTAATGAGTACTTATGAGTAGACATAATACAACTGTAATAATAGTAAGAAGTATAAAGTAATGAGTTTTTATGAGTAATCTGTATACTATATATAATATATGCCTCACTCATTTAACCTCGACGTTTTATGATATGAAATATCATAAAACGTCGAGGTTAAATGAGAAATTTGGCTGACACGCCTCACTGCGATGCGGATACGCGATAAATTCAGCAACAGCGGCATTTGATATCTAAGAAGTATTTAATTAAGCACATATATCACATATAAATATAAATACTTACTTGCGGGGTCCTTGAGCTGGGATTCCAAGCAGGCGTATGGGACCCAGTCCCACAATCATTTTCCCATTGAGGCGTAGGACATATATTCATCAATGATAATGAATCCCCAACAGAATTAAGTCCCTTGAAAATTTCTGGGAGCGTGTCGTAATGCCTACCATATATTATTAGTTTGCAGGAGCAGAAAGCAATAATTTTATCTATAATTACCCAGGAATATATAAATGGTTTATTGACACTTCGTCCTGACGGTTGGAACTTATTAAGCGGGCCTGAACTTCAAGAATGGCTTTCCCATCCGCATTCACACTCTTCAGTATACCCATATCCCCTTTACGAGGGCCAAATTTAACCACAGCGTATTGGCCATAAAGAAATTTATACGGATCTTCTCGCATGATCCTGGCCTCATATTCACTACTCTCCCCTTTAAAGGTATGGCTTCTATGGACTTCGCTACAAAAATCCAGATCCGATGAGCGAACTGACTCATGATGCCCCTATTCAAACGGTTTGAGTAACGTATCAATGCAAAAATGTTCTTAATTACCTTTATTGGAAAGGTGATGATGGTAACTTTCTCCTCGCCAATTTGCCCATAAGGCTGTACATCGGATACCATCCCGACAATTCCTTTGAGATGTCCAGACTTCACCCTAACGCCATCACCAATTTTGAAGCATTTTTGGAGTTGAATAACCGGATATTCGAAGAGTATTGTTGGGGATTCAAGGAGTCTCAGTGTCGCGTTTCCTTCTGAGATGTCTTCTATGAATGCGAGCAAAACCTTAGGCTGCTGTAGGACAACCTTCACCTGATCGCCTATACGTATAGCTGCTGAAAGTACAGCTCGCCTTGTATCTTCCAAAATATTTTTAGGAATTTGGCTACAGCTCTCGAAAGACCTTAGCTCTTCAATTGTAGGGGTTGCTTCAGCTTGATAATGGTATTCCGATGTGACTTTTTTATGCAGTATGAACCCTTCTGGTGTGTAGAAGGATTTCCTAAAATTATATCCTTTAATAATCACATTATTTTGATCTTCAAAAACAACTTCAAAAGTTTTCGGACTTGTTTCTCGAGCTTTGTCAGGATTAAAAAGCTCGCAAGGTGGTTTCGGATTTGACGAACTAGACGCATGCTTTCGTTTCGACGAGTTCCTATACGTTATTCGAGGGATATGAACAACTTCGATCCTGAAAGTCCTCTCGCAGACATCCCTAATAAAACCTAGGTCATATTGAAACCTTCCTTTGAGCTGGACCCATGTGTTCTTGGATGGAGTGTAGCATTCTCCAATTTTTGAAAAGGCATCATCCCAGGCGGCAGTCGGCGCCGCACGGATACTGTTTTGATAAACATCCGCCAAAATTTTGGTGCTGGTCTTAAGGTCGTCGAGACATCTAGCTTCCACATAAACGTGACCAGGGATGACCGATAACGAAAATGCACTGCGAATGTACTTCGAGCCGCTGTGTAAACTGAGGGAAAATACCACATCTTCCTCAGATCCATCCTATAAAATGTAAATAAGAACACAGACATATCCGTGTCGCACTGACTGACCTTAACCGCTACATCCCAAAGGGGCCAGTCCTTGGTAGGATTACGACCGCGTCGAGGAATATTATGCTTGCTGACTGCCGAAGAAGAACTAGTTCCGCTCGCTGGCGAAACAACACCCATGTATGAGCTGGGACTTGAGTTGACATATGTTGTAACAATATCATTGATAAGTTCGCGGTGATTATCAATGTGTTGTCCAGCTTGTAAACTCGCAAGAAGGCCCCCTCCACCTGAGCGTATGCGACCCATAACTTGCTGTTTCTTGTCCTCATTTTGTAGGCGCATGTAAAGTGAACGCTGAAGTGTCAGTCGCGCTATGGGGGTGTTGGGATCTTCCTCATCCTCATCCTCATCCTCATCCTCATCCTCATCCTCATCATTGATAAAACCTACAATAGTCAATTTCAGCCAGAGAATTTGAATTCGGGTAATGAATTATATATACCATCCGTATCCTCATCATCCTCTTCGCCCTCTGAGTCAGAAGCCACCTTCGCTTCGATATCTAAGAACATCTTCTGTACGATATGAAAGACTTCAATAATGCATCCGTTACTCTCAGCATAATACATCACCTCTATTCTTGCTCTCTTGTTATTCTTTGGTAGAGGCATCGCGTCATCAGGGTCATAATGCCATTGAATTTCGCTGGCATCCTTCAACGAGCCGTCGTGATTCAAAGCACAATTATCTTCAGCCATTATTACTTTTATCGCTACGGGTGGTGTTTTTATTGTATCAAAAAGTGCCTTCATTGTGGGTCCCAGGTCCTGGTGATTTTTGTTGCTTTTACGGCGTACCTTCGTTACGACTAGACGTTTTATCGTTCAGTGATATGTATCTACGTTTATCTATGTTATCTACTTATTGTATCTACTGTATCTAGTCTATCTACTGTAATTAACGTTCGGATACTACAGTGGTGAAGGAACGGACAAAGAATAAACAGACGCCCACAACTGTTATATTGAAAATGGTTTATTTTAGGGCAGGCTCAAATAATCACGTGATATTCCCGATCGTGTCACATACTACTAGTAAGTAAAACTTACGGATAGCGTATCTGCAGTATCTTATCTACTTTAACTAGTGTTCAGTTGTTACGATGGTGAAGGAACGGAAATAATTGGTAAAAAAAAAACCATAAACTAGTTGAATCTATATTAGCACCCATTAAACTTAATAATAAGATCGATCTAGAAAAATGTTACTGGGAAACCTCTATATGATATAGGTACTTATAGGGATTCGAAACCAAAGCCATGCAAAGATTAGTACAAAGTAGATTCGCACTGTACCATTAGGCTAATTTACCTTGCAAATCATACTAACTGCTCAGATTATATCAGTGCTCTTCGTGGTGCGAACTTTCAATAATAAACACCCTTAACCTTGACAAGCAAATCGACTGCTCAGACTAGAAAAAGAAGTCAGAAGTTATCGACCTAGAGGTCCATTCGGGATTCGAACCCAAAGCCCTCCAAAATTTAGTACAACATTTATTCGCACTGTACTGTTAGGCTAATTGACCTTGCGAATTATATCCAACTGCTCAGATCATATCACTACTATTCATGCCGTGAACTTTTTTTAAAAAAAAAACTAACCTTACAACTAGTTGAACTAATAAGAACTATATGATACTCTTTGTTGTGCGAACTTTCAATACTGAAGACCTTGCGAACCAGGTTAACTTCTCAGATTATATCAGTACTGTTCGTGACATGAACATTTTTACTGTTAAAGATGAAGACTTGCTCTGAGCCAACTACGGGAGTACTTCTAATCCATGAAGTCACACGGACTTTAAATAACTTACTATTCACTTAACATTCATTCGAAGGAGCTTGACTTTTTGCTAGATGGAACTTAACTTTTGACTCGAAGGAATTTAACATTTACTCGACGGAATGTAACTTTTCAATCGAAGGAACTTAACTAAACTTGACTATCCACTCGACAGAACTTAACTTTTGACTCGAAGGAACTTAACATTCACTCGACGGAACTTAACTTTTCAACTGAAGGAACTTAACTATCACTCGATGGAACTTAACTTTTCAATTGAAGGAACTTAACTGAACTTGACTACCACTCGATAGAACTTAACTTTTCAATTGAAGGAACTTAACTGAACTTGACTACCACTCGACAGAACTTAACTTTTGACTCGAAGGAACTTAACATTCATTCGACAGAACTTAACTTTTCAATTGAAGGAACTTAACTGAACTTAACTTTTGACTCGAAGGAACTTAACTATCACTCGATGGAACTTAACTTTTCAATTGAAGGAACTTAACTATCACTCGACAAAACTTAACTTTTCAATTGAAGGAACTTAACTGAACTTGACTACCACTCGACAGAACTTAACTTTTGACTCGAAGGAACTTTACTTTTGGTTCGAAGGAACTTAACTTTTCACTATGTACGTCGACCTTCATTTGATTAACTGAGAGGCCTCAACTCAATTTCCTCTTCATTAATTACTGCCTTCAGTGTTTAGAATAAAATAAAATGGTAGATAGTTGGGTGCGGGGATAGAGTAGGAAAGGTTGATACGAAGGTCGGAAGACAAGACAGGAGAGATATCACAGTAATATGTAAAGGAGGGTACCAGTAATGCTATACCTGTGGACATGAAGACGTTTCTGAGGTTGGTTTCTTGTTATATCACATAGATTTCTCTAATATTGTACGCAGCGGTGATTTGATACCATGAAATCCAATCATAGAGCCTACCTTTGTCAGGTATAAGAAGCAAGCTGACTGTTTACTGCAGATTCGTAATTTGTTCTAAACAACGAAATCACAGCAGGTAGGCGACCAAGTTGGGATTAATTCTTGGAAGACGCTAACCGTAATTCATACTAATGTACTTAGCACGCGAGTTTAGATTACTCCAATTCCAGTTTATTCCCGTATTCTAAGATCTTGTGCTCAAAGATTTAATAAGTTCGAGGGTGCATGAAAATCAATTCTTTTCAAAGTAAACTTGTATATTTTTAGAACACGCTAAGACTTCGACAGTTTATCTTATTGCAATTTGTCTATATGGAATATCATTAGTGCACGAAATAATGGAAAGTGAAGGAAATAGATAGTATAAATCATACCAAGATATCAAAAGAGGGTTTTTAGAGGACCATATACATCTGTGGGCGTATACGGTCACTAGCAACGCCATAGGAAACATAACCGAAAGCATGAGACAGAAATTTCGAGCATTGGACGATCGAAAGGCAGGACGATACTAATGCTTCAATTGTGTGAACGTGTGGCTCTTGGGCCATAATAGATTTTGGAAACGCCACTGAGCTCATCAGACTTGAAATTCCTTTGATCATGAGTTATTGCACTCGTAGCAGGTAATTCTTGGAACTAAAGGTTTCAGGAGGAACGGAAAGAAGACGTGTTTGACGTAGGCGCAGTAATGTAGAGGCCTCGAAGTGGCATGTCAGCAGGAAGATGTAAACGAAGGGAACACCGGGGTGAATGCATACCGTAAATGTTGAGTTGTGTAGCTGTACACCAGAGCTGGAGAGCATGTTGTGGGGGGAGCACTGCAGTGCGTGTAAGAATCAAAGAAAGCCGTGTTTGACGTAGGCATCCCGTAGCATTGATATACTCAGCGAGCGCGGCAGTGCGTGTAAGAATCAAAGGCGTCCCACCGTAGCATTGATATATTCAGTGAGCGCAGAAAGGCTCGTTGGACCCGAGATAATTTTCCATAGATAGACATGAGCTTGCGACGCCGGTCTGCGTAGGCGGGGCAGCATAGTAGTAGGAAGTGCTCCACCGTTTCAGCGAGCCTGTGGCACATTTCCTGCAAAGGGGGACTTTCTATTACTACTACTACTACTACTACTACTATTACTATTACTATTGTGTATACTAATACAACTCTAATATGCTACTAGTGAGAACATGAGCGAGTGGATGAAAGAATTGAAAGTAATGGCAACCGTGTTGACCGCTCCCGTCATATTTAGGGCAGGCTAGCCCTGCCCTAAATATGATCGAAACAACCAAATTTGGAGTCACATGATATGGCCACGCTATCACTTTCTTTCCATTACTACCACATACCCCGTAGTTAGATAGTATCTCGAGTGTACTTAATAGTAGAAATAATAATAAATACATTATATTCTTCAGCAAACATTTGAATACTGATAGTAACTAGGAAAAGAAGAAGGAAAGCTCAACAGCGAAGGCTGATTTACATGAGGAAGGGATGGGGAATAACATAGTATTCCCATAGTATTCCCCTCCGTGTTGTGAACGGAATTAGGTACGGCTGACTACGTATTCGAGAAGTAACTAATGTTCTTTGTATAGCATCAGAAGATACCGTTTACTGTTACAGCTCAGCCGCGAAGGCTGATTTACATGAGGAAGGGATGGGGAATAACATAGGTATGGCTGTCTACGTATTCGAGATGTAACTAATGTTCTTTGTATATCATCAGAACAAACCATTTACTGTTACAGCTCACCTGCGAGGGCCGATTTACATGAGGAAGGGAGGGAGAATTGGATATTCGGTATGGCTATCTACATATTCAACCAAACAATCCATTTACCGATGCTAGTTATTCTTTTTTGTAGTTAGGACCGACCTATTCGACCACATAATTAATATGACAGTCCAGGATGAGCATACATAAGCATACCTCCAGATCTGCTTGAACATCTTCAAATTTTGATTCTCGCCAGTAAGGTGGGACTTCATTGTAAGGAAACCATTCATTCTGGAGAGGACCAACATCGAATCCCCAAATTCCACTTCCAGCGCAGCTTGCATCAACCGAAGATTCAAACAGTCTCTGCTCGAACATTGTCACGCACTCACGGTCCACATCTATAGAAGCCGTCATCCTTTCCTTCACCTGGTATTTCCATGCAGCTTCGACAGGCTTCATTCCAGTTTCAAGCCTATCCTTGTACGCCGACATAATGTATAATGTTACCGCGTGCACAAATGATACGGTAAGCATCCACTTTGATGGATGATTCTTCGAAGGCCTTTTCTTGTTTGACGATGCCGAAGCAACATTAATAGAGAACCAATGCGCGATTTCAGCTCGTTGCTGAGGCATCAGGTTGCCATAATGGTCGACTGTCCCTCGAATATAACCTAGGCTTTGCTCCTTTGGGTATTTCTCCATTCTGCGAGCATAATGAAGTGCTGGTATGTTCCTATATTTTCGGAGGTCGACTTTTTGGATGTCGATATGGAGTAGCTCATCCAGTATAATGACGTAAGGACCAAGGATCCCCTCCATTTCTTTTGTTACCGGAGTCTGTATGAAGTTCTCGATTATGTCTTCCTCCGAAGGAGTATTAATCGCCAGCTTCCAATGACCAAGCTGGTATGCTCATTAGCTATTATGTTAAGACTATAAAAATATGATCACCTGTATCCCTCGCTGGCTTTGGATATCTTTCCACAACTCATCAACAATTTCGCTTTCTTTCACGCCATTGTAGATAAGAAACTTTCCCTGATTGCTCTTTGGGATACTACAGTCCCTCCAAAGCTTGACATCCCATTGCGTCTCATGTCCTAGCTTGACTTTCCTAAGAATCCTTCCTGGGTACCAATACTGACCGACAAGGATTAAAGCGCCTCTCCCTGCTCTAGTTGATGAAATAGTTAGTAGTTATCTCTTATGTGGCCTGGAAGAACTAACAGTAAGCAATTTGTTCGTATTCTTTGTGGCCACCCTTTCGGGAGGGTTGGCCTAAAAGGCGGAAATATAAGAAAAGTTGCTATAAAGTGAATAAAAGGTTGCTTACGGTTTATAAGACTTTCCCTTTGAGCAGTAGTCACAGAAGAAATCCGTTTCTTCTGGCAGCCAAGATCCTCGTCCACCTCGTTGGCAAGCCAAGTGCATCCAATCTTTGCACCCGTAGCATTGAATAGCTCCTGGTGCCTCCGCATCGAGTTCTGGGCCGTTTCCAGCTACACCACATCGACAGTTGAAAGGTGAGTCGCTTTCGACAGAGTCATCATCTTCCCCATCTTGTAGTTGCGATGAACCCTTCTCATCTGGATGCTGAGTTGACAATTCCTCTGGTGGCGGAATGGAATGTTCACCGCTCTCATCATCTGTTATGGGAGTAACTCGATGGTGTAGAGTTGTTGGTTCTTGTGGTGGCATTGTGGACGATTTGGGAATAGCTCTCGTATATTCCTGGGTATACACTTGCTTCGTCTTCTTGAACCATGGACGATTGACCTCTGGAGAAAGATCGGCTCCATGGTACTTTAATACCAGAGGTTTCTGTAGCCCCTGCGTGCCCGAGACGCTAATCTGATGTAGCTCAAGAATCTTTGCGACCTGTCACTCTAAGAATGATTCTTGTGAACTTATGCCACCTCGCAACTTATAAACGACCGTGGTTGTGGAGAAGCCGGGTGGAGGATTTACGTTCTGTCCGTACAGAGCAGTCTTAGCCGTCATATCAGTGAGCTCTTTTGCGATACCAGCGTTCATCCCATCGTAGTCGTAAATTGCACCGTTGTACAAGTACCAAGTTCTGAAGTGGTTGGCACCATAGAAAGCACGCCTGACCATTTCGTAAACAACGGAATTTCCATCAGGTTGAATTTCCCCCGGAAAATTCCAAACCAAAGGTAAGTTGTCCTTGCCTTGAGGCGTAAAACAAGCCTCATCTACATTGATGATTAGTACGACTGGGATAGATAACCATTTCGTAACATCAAAGTTAACCCCAGTGCACTTGGGCTCGCCATCAATGGTTCTGTAACAGGGAAGTACATCGTGGATGTCATATTTAAAGCTGGTTTGATGCTTAAGCCATGTATTTGCATTTCTGTTGAATGTGTTAAAGTCCTTAATCGTCAGATGAATGGCCCTTTTCCGTTTCGGCGTCTTTTCCATGTACAAGTGTGTAATCTCGTTTGTGTCGAGAGCTTTACAACATATGCGTATGGCCACCTTGAGTCGTTCAAAGTACAGGTGGCCATTATACTTGCTTTCCATGCTCGCCTTGTTCACAACGTCATAGAACCATTCCTAACCATGAAGCCAATAAGAAAGTATATGTGATGGATCGTACTAACTCACCCAGAGGTTGTTGAAATTGCCCTTTCTAATATTTCCTATCCTATGATTTGCGAGATAGTTTAAGAATATATTCCGTTCCTCTGAAAGCTTCTTTACAGAGGATAGGCTAAAGACCTCGGCTTGATAGCCCGAGTATTTATTAAATAACGTCTCAACTACCTTCAGATGGCAGTCTGGTGGCACAGTCCTCACCGCAGTTTCGAAGTCGCGGGGACGACGATACAAAGCCTGAAATAAGAGCTGTAAAGAAGAATCCAACCAGCACGAATTGTCCTCCCATGAGAAGGAAGCAAAAAGACTGGGTTTGCGCCCTTCATCAGAGATATTCGGTGGGCTAGAGCTAAAATCTTCAAACATTTTTTTCTTATGAGGCTTTGGAATGCCTTTAGGTAGTAGCTCGTGCTGACTTTTCTTCTTTTGAGGCTCTGTAACACCTTTAGGTCCCTGTCGAGTCTTCCGTTGTGTTGTTACTTTTTTTGTGGCATTTTTTTTGGCTCTCTCCGTTGCTTTTGTCACTTGAAAGAGCTTAGCCTTCTCTTCGTTCTTAGCAGCTTCATTTAGACCTGCATGGGTGTCTAAATATTTTTTGGTTTTGTGATCATAAGGATGACCATTGTTCACGATCTTCTCTGCTCTTTTCTTCTTTGGTTTATTCTCAGCCAATGTTTTCTTTGGGGACTCCTCTTCAGGCGATTCGGTCACTTTATTTTCCTTCTCGGTTTCCTCGTCTGTCGACTCATCAATTAGCTTCCTTTCTGGATGGCGAGACTTTCGATCGTATGTCTGCCAGGGTGCAGCTTTTCCATAACGAATACGTGCGCCAGCTATGAAAATAAATATCAGTACCATCCCCAACTTAAGATAAGAGTTAAGACTTACTAATGACAGCATTGAATGTTGTTTTGTTCGCGTCTGCAAGCGCCTTCAACGATTTAAGGCCTTCGTAAAAGTAGTGGTCTCGACCCTGGGACATATACATCTTGAAGTGCTGCGCTTCCTCAGCATTCGTCGTGGATGGTAGAGATGTCCATTCAGTAACCCCCATCCTTCGTTTACACTGGAAAATCATCGATGCCATGTGGGGCCGTAAATACCAGGATAGCCATGGCTTCACCTTCGGGAAGGTTAGAAAAATCTTCTCGACAATCTCGTCAAATTCTTTCACTGGCACATTGAGAAGACGAAGCACGTTCATTTCAAATTTATAGCTGTTGGAATCGTCGTCGATTCCTTTCATATGCTTGATATGCCTCACGCTGCTTTTAAAATGCTGTTGGCAGCCTTTCAGAAGACCCTCAGTGGCAACCCTCAGTTCAACAAGATCTCGAGGATCATTCATTTCAATGGCCATCTCAACAAATGTGTCGATATACCCATTTCGCTGGACCTCACTGAAATCAACAACCTAACAGGTGGTTAATGTGTGTTATCTATGGAGGGAGAGCATATAAAATACATACCCCAGAGAAGGCACAATCGGTAATCTGCACGTTGTTCTCTCTGTACAGAATGAAGATATTTCCGAATAACACCCGGAAATGAAGCTTGTAGTGTAGGCTCGTTCCGCCGTCGCTGTAGGTGAACAAGACCGGCATCCATGATAAAGTTTGCATGCAATAGAGTGTAGAAATAATAATGAGAGAAGACCTGTCTTTCCACCAGCCATGTGCGGCATCTGAGATAACACCATTTAACCCAGAAGGATTAAAATCAGCTCTGACGAGTAAGGAAGCCATCCAAGTAGATTGGAAAGAGATAACTTTCTTGTCGATAAGATCCTCAGCGACAATAAATGTCAGATATGCTTTAGAGAATGTTTTGTATGCTTCGAGATTGAACTCCAGCGTCATTGGGGGGCCCCCCAAAGACTCAATGATCTGTTTTCTTTCCACAGCGATTCTGTGGACATTGTTATAACAGGTGGAATAATCAGTCGCCGGCACCCCAGGTATGCCCATTACATCTCGCGCTCCTGACTGCAGCTCCGAAGCTTTAGCGTTTGAATGTAAAATGACATCCTGCCTTAACTTTTCGTGCTGCACTGGTAAGGGACTAACTACGTCACCCGGTTTGCCGTGATGATGAAAACCGTGCTGACAGAAATATACGCCCTTCCTATAAATATAAGTAATGGACTTGGCGTTGCATCTAATGTAGGTTATCGAGTTTTTACATTGCTTACACTTCCGTTCTTGCTGCTTACTTTGTGCCTTCGATGTGGATCTGGCATAAATAATAACCAGGCAACTGGGATTATCACAAGTAAAGACTCCTCGGCAAGTCCTTTGACATCTATAGCCTCTTTTGTATGTTTTTGCGTCTCGGCTTCCATTCCTTTTCACTCCCCAAGATGACTGGTTCGCCCATTGGATCTTCATTCGTCCTGTATCAGCGTAATATCGCAGAGAGTACTTGTGTTGCCACTCTCCATCCGGAAAAGTGTTCCACGTATTAGGGTCTTCACCGGGCCAAAGATCAATTGTTTTGGTAATCTTTTTGAGCTCGCGTTTATTGATTCCTCTAAACTTGCGACCACTCTTAACATTCAGGACCTTCCCGTCGTCTTCGTCATCGTCGTCGTCATCATCACTCTCATCGTCGGTCTCGCTGTCACTGTCATCACTGTCACTATCATCGCTGTCACTGGTGTTATGCTTTGAAGCTTTAACACCGATTTTTGTCTGCGCATGGGTTGTATTTGATTGTATAGGTTCCACGGGTTCGACTTCCATGGGTTCGACTTCGACTTTAGGAAGTAGTCCAGTTATGTCCCTTTCAACGGGTCTCGCAATATATCCTCGGATATGTCCTAAATGCAAAAGGATAGATAGTATTTAGCAAATAACCTCTTATTATACATCAATAACTGACCTTCAGGTGTTACAAAGAGCGCGAATCCTTTCGGTATGCCTTGTTCCGCTCGTTCATACACTTCGCCAATTATCTTATGCTTCTTATCAATGTCATCCTGTGTCTCATTTTTGTAGATCTGTAAGCAGGCTATAACCACGCCTGGTGGGGGATGTTAGAAAAGGTGGAGGGCATATCATTATAGTGTAACAAACCCACTGTGTTGAGGAGATCCTGCGTAGTTGTTTCCCTCCTACTCCCCTCTCCTTCAGTCTTCTCTTCGCCAGTAGGAGCTTTTAGTTTCTTGGGAGTAGGGGATGTGGAATTCGAAATGGAACGTTTCCGTTTATGTCCGACAGCAAATAAACTTCCAATCAACTGCACATATTTGGCCTGCTATTGTGTAAACCAGAAGTTATAGATGAATATTAGTTAATAGTACATACAAATCCCATTTCTTGATTCCTGTTTAGTGCTATCTATAACTTGCTGCAAGCTGGGATAAAAATGCTTGTTGACGTCTGAAGCAATGAATATGTTTCACCAAAGCCCCCTATTTCGAACTGCAGAAAAATAGTATTATCCCCATATAACATGTATTCATCTGATGCGCCTCATACATATCATGACATATTACTACTCCATAACAAGTCAATGTCACATAGATGTTTATCAAGTTCAACTAGGCTACTGGTACTATTGCCTGGAAAACATCCTGGGTCAATACCAAGAGGCTCAGATATGGCAGCCAAGCAATACCTAGTTCTTCAGTTAAGGAATCATTGAGATTACTGGTTGTAGTAGAGTCCATGAGCTAAGACAGGTGTTGCACAGCCTCGTCATCACGTAACCAGGGATTATTCTTTAGTCTATCCTGTTGTCATAACTCAATAAGAGACTTACATGTGCCTGTTTGAGTCATTCCGTTCACCACTGCACTTGATGCTCCAACTATTAATTAATTCACCATACTTAAAACCTGTGCCATACTTCGGTTGCCATAAATAAGTATCGCCATAATTGCAGAATTGGCTTATTCCTCAATGTTTTATATACATATGTAGAATACATGGTTATGGTATGTATTCATATATTATAACGTCTTCGAAATTGACCGTTTCGACAACTTTTTGCAGCCTCGGAAATCTCCGTTCAAGGTTCCCACACCTTCTCGAGGATGGAGCATCATATCTATTAATAAATTCGCTGTAGTTATAGTTCGGTTCGCCATACTTATGTGTCGCTGTGTAAGGCCTGTCAGTGGCCTACGTATGAAATCATATAAAACACATAGCCACGTCAGAATCTTAACGAAAAATACAATGAAACACGTACCAGATCACTGTGCACGCATGCCAAACAAAGCAGATCGAAGATGGAGAAAAGTGAAGTCATTAGAATACAAAAGGTTATTCCACCAAAGTCGACACGTTCCGAAACCAACAAGTCACGTGCCGGACCAACCAACACCCTTAGAACCAAACAACCCCGAAAGCAAACATCCCGATTCGGCTCGGACGACACCCATGGAATCGGACACAGCAATCGACAACAGCAGAAAAAGCGACAACACTCAACACGTGTTGCTGCACGCATCTCTCCAAAGCTATGTTTCTCTTTACTCTAGTTTACTCCTTAAATTTTATATGAATCACATAGATAATTACATATATAAACCCTCTGTAGTTAGCTACATCTCCCCAGTTAATAGAGGAGTTCACATCTACCCTAGCCATTCTCCACTGTTCGACAAGGGTTAAGTAGCTCAAGAAGAGCGCCCTCGGGTCGACACTACTCTCGATAACAACCTCAAGTATTTGCTCTAGCACTCGCATATCAAAACTCGAAGTCTGATCATTTCAGACTTATCACAAACATAACCTCAAGACTTATACTCTCGATTCGAAGCCGCTAGCGACTGACAGACCCAGTCGCACTCGCTGAAACTCTAGTTTCCCTTCAACAACACTTCACATCCCACAGCTTTAATCGTATAATCTGCGCATTTTTTGACATTTCCATCATAAATACATTCTGCTATTTTATAATATATGTTGGTATGTAAATCTACTGTGGATATGTCTGTAAAATTGACCGTTTTGACAACTTTCTAAGGATTCAGAAATTACCGTTTTAATTCCCGCGCTGTTCTGACCGTTGTGCCGTACATCCAACTTCATTCAACTGTAACGTTAGGGATAATAGAACCTCATTTATGCTCTTATTTCACTTTTGTACATTTTATTAATAGATATCTAACACTAAAAGGTTTATATTTTCTTATCTCCAATATAAAAGCACCTGTACACTGCTCATCAAAGTAAAACCACGTCCAGATACCTTCGAGCTATACTGTATGTTCAGCTTCCCAATACACTGCTTTATTACTATCAATAAATTAAGAAAGATGGCGCAGAAGAGGTATAACATAACATAAAAATTCGAGCATTGTAGGTGCCTATCAAATGCCTTAGCTTATCTCAGTTAAGTGAATAGCATTTAATGTAATAATTATATGTTACATATTCTAATGTATTAGTGAGAGCGAAGTCATAACGATGTACATTTCTCATCCTCGAGAGGACGTGGGAACCTTGAACGGAGATTTCCGAGGCCGCAAAAAGTCGTCGAAACGGTCAATTTCGAAGATGTTATAATATATGAATACATACCATAACCGTGTAGAATATATATGTATATAAAATATTGAAGAATAAGCCAATTCTGCGATTACGGCGACACTTATTTATGGCAACCGAAATACGGCACAGGTTTAAAGCACGGTGAATTTATTAATAGTTGGAGCATCATATAAGATTGCGAATAAATGCCTGAATGTCTGCCGCAAAGGAGACCATACGATAACTGCCGATCCGTAGGGATTTCAGGAGGTGGGTGCCCAGAATAAAGCCCGTGCATTCTGCATTGTAGACGACCGTGTAGAGAGAGGCCGGTCCCAGGCAATAGCATAGCGCCTAGAGGAAATGCCCATTGCGATAGGTATGTGTCTCGATACAAGGTGTTCTCGATACAGGATATAGCAAACATTTGATACAGTAAAGAATATATGAAAACAATTTTAGTATGAATATTAACATGTAGCACCAATATATAAGTACGATACTACAGGCCATTTATCATACATGTAAGCCCATCATTTTCTATAGCTTCAGAAAGTGAGTAGGAAGAGAAAAAAAAGGAAGATATACTTACACAGGATATCTAATTTGGGTCCAACCAAATGCGCAACAAGTTCGCTTTCCGAGTCTGACATGAAATTGCAAGAACTGATACATGAAGACATAAGTTGAAATTCATTGTTATAGCAGTCCGAATCACTTACCCTCCACTGTTTCGCTGTATCCGAGATACCTTCAACAATCTTCTCTAACTTCCCCTTCCTCCAAGTCGGCCCCCGTCTACGACCTCTATATATACGTTGGTGGTAGAAGACCATGACGTCGTCGCCGATCTGGAACGTGAAAACCGGTGTAAAATTCGGAAATATACAAAACCATACCTTATATTTCTTCAATTGTTCGTCGTATTCGAGATCAAGAATGGGGGGGATCCTTTTCGGCATATAAGGCAGGTTTCAGGATGATGAGTGGAGTGCTAATGTGCTAAGTTCACCTCAGAATGCTTTAGAGGTCGGCAATGTGTGTGGTTGAGTACAGAGTGGAAGGTGAAGACGAGAAAGCGGCTTTTGTGCCCATTGAAGCTTAATTCAAACTCCAATTCCTGCCTACAATGTTACACAAGTATTCGTGTATGTACGACGACGCCAGTGAACTCACGCCATCGAGTTAGAAGGGAGTTATGAGTGGCTGGGCGAGGTAGCTGTAAGAAGTTCCTCGTACATAGCACATACCTCCGCCCACAAGATAACAATGACATCAGCTGGGATCCATCCTTGAACGCGCCCCCTGGCCCGCCGACCCACCATCACCATTCGATGGGTACCGGGACACTTGGATGTGCCAGGAAACGAACACGCAGAGGCAAAGGGCGCTATCATGAATGGCTCAAGCCCTCACCCCTTTCTACCAAAAGCTTACGTTTACCACTCCCCACGAACAAAGCTACACTCTGCACGGCCCACCGGATTTCTCTCATATCACACAATGACAACGCCTGGAGAACCTCCCCTTGCTACCATCAAATTAACCGCATCCTCCCTCTCAAACGTCTCCCGAAATTCCAGGAGACATTCTTCACATTACCCCGTAAACTCTCAACACTGCTAGGTTATCTCATTACGAATCATAACCCCCTGTACCACCACCTCCACTGCATTGGGAAATCCCCCTCTCCTGTCTGTCGCCGCTGCCACCTCAGGCCCGAAACCACTGACCACTTCCTATTCCACTGTCCTACTCACAGGACAGCGCGGGACTGCCTCACGCTAGGAAAACTCCTCACCTCGCCCAAATGCATTGCTGCGCTCTTCACCTATGCCCGCACCACCGCACGCTTCGACCACACACCAGGCACCCTCCCCGAGTGGGACCCACCAGATGCCTGACTCTTGACACGATCCGGTTTCCTGCCATATACCTGCCAAGACCGGACGTCCTCACCTCTGGCATCACAGCCCGAGTTCATAGCAACAGTACCCCACTCACACCAGTTAGATAGTCTCTCTTAGTCAAGTAGATCGCACCATGTAGTCGTGACATATGGTTTTCCACAACCGACTTAATAAACTAGGATTGAAAAAAAAAAATATAACACCGACTTTGGCACTGTTCAGGGTGTAGCTAAGTACGCCAGACCTATAAGTTATACGTAGGCATACTTCCTTCCTATTCCAACCTATATTACCCCTTATTGACATACTGTACAAAAAATATTTATGATGCTAGCATATCTATCAATACAAATATGCTCACTTATTATTCCATATGCGAGTCACCTAGTTTTACTAAGGAAACTCGACTTTCGCTCAAAAAAAAAATAGCGAGTAATTTAATTTGATTCGAGGGAACTCGACTTCACTCGAAGACTCGTGCACGGAAATATCTGCATGAATAGATGTTTGATTTATCTCGCTAACTGTCGTTCTTAAAAATATGTGAGTCACCTAGTTCGACCAAGGAAACTCGACTTTCACTCAAAAAAAAAAAAATGAGTAACTTCACTTGACTCGAGGGAACTCAACTTTCACTCAAAAAAAAATAAGCGAGTAACTTCACTTGACTCGAGGGAACTCAACTTTCACTCAAAAAAAAATAAGCAGGTAACTTCACTTGACTCGAGGGAACTCAACTTTCACTCAAAAAAAAATAAGCAGGTAACTTCACTTGACTCGAGGGAACTCAACTTTCACTCAAAAAAAAAAAAAACGAGTAACTTCACTTGACTCGAGGGAACTCGACTTTCACCAAAAAATATAAGCGAGGAACTTAAGTCCACTCGAAATAATAAGCGAGGAAAATGGCCACTTAACTTTGACTCGAAAAATATAAGCGAGCCCAATAGGGGAACTCGACTGTAACTTAACTGTAACTTAACTGTAACTCGAAAAATTTAACGGGAACTCGAAATGTTCACAGCCCCTACCAATCATAATGCTCATAGCGTCATATGTTGCTTGAGGAATACTTAGTCGCCGGCGCAGCCATGTCCCTGGGCCCGGATGGATGGCTGTCAACCTGGGTGCTACATCGTTCAACAAACAGCTGTAAATACCTTCTTATCAATGAAGATAAGTCCTATATCCCTCCCACCTTCCCAGGGCACCTCCGACTGCGGGGAGGTGAACTAATAACTCTTAGTACGGGTTGAGATGGGAAACAAGTGTCGCAAAAGATGACGGCTATTTCACTCCAGCTTGTTCACCGAAGACCGGAAATAGAAGTTACTAATGTATGTTGTTAGCATAAATATGTATACATCAACTTCTTTCAAGCGCTCATTTTTCTGCCGGCTACATCACTGTCAACCGATACTTTCATTTTCTACAGTAAATAGCATAAGCAGTATGCATTAGAATTTATAATTAACTAGATATGGCACCATATAGCATTAGGTAAACCTTATTACAGTGAAGTTTCCTCATGCTGTGTCATGGGTTTTGTGCACTACGACCATAATTATTCTTTTAACCTCCAAATGGAGTGATCACGTCTGCGTTAGTAAGTTAAGTAACTGCATTATGCTCCAACATTGCAACGTGCATGAGTATAAAAACCTTAACTTACTCTCTATGAGCCTAATAACCTAACAATTAAGTTCCACCAAAAGATCCACTCTTCGCTCCACATCCAAAAGATGCGTTACGGAAAACACTTGCATAAAACTATTGAAGGGAGATCTCGCGAGAACAGGTTTTTCAATGACATAATGATAGACAATCATCCAGGAGAGACGTCGTCAGGAGGAGCGACAGTCCTCACAAAACACAACTGTGATTATTAGGCCTCTATTGTACAAATCCCATTCCTGGACGCCCATATAGGGCTCATCTGATACCGGGCACGATCCCGTCGCATCGCGTGATCGAAGTAGTAGTAAGTCAAGTTCCTTCTGCGACAAAGCGATCTCCACTGAGCCATACTGGATTATTCAAGACATGGAGAAGAAACGTCGTAATAAGATACGTCGCAGTAAACGACAATATCTATCTCGCGATATGTCGGTGAGCAAGTTTTCTCTACTGCACATACCCCTTTCTTGATCGTTCCTATAGAGTTGCTCTAATCCTGAGGACGAATCAGTTACCTCTAATGGTCAAAGTAGTAGTAAGTTCTCCTTCAACCACAAGTAAACCATGTCTGCCTTACTGAACTGTTGAAGACTTTCGAAAACTCGAAGGATTTTACGATCCATGAACTTCAGATCCTGTCAGGTAAAATGATACAGTACCAGGACGGCGGAATACACGTATCCGCTGAAACGGTGTATGTAATAGTCCAGCCGGCAGCGACGGTGCGTCTTTCGTTCCATAATCTAAAAGCTTACTAATGACAATCCATTTGTATGGGGTCGGCGCGAGACTACACTTATTATCGTTTTATTTTCGTTTTCGGGTCACATGGAGTTCGTCCAGATTTATTTAAGTTCTGTCTCTTTGGCTAAACATCAAGACCTCCCTTGATGGCGAATAGTGATGGGGCTTGGTTTCTGATATGGGCTTTATGTGTTCCCGAGTATGGGATAAAAACGACGGCATTTTCTTCATTTTATTCGTGCTTTATAGTTCTATGTTGTATTTTATTCATGTGTAAGGTCTCGACCTTTCACCTTCGTCTACACGTCCTATCAGTTATGCCCTTCACTTAATTTCGTCTCATTTGTTCTCTCCTGTTCCCCAGCCTCTAGTTTTACATTCTACCACTTAGATTTACGATACCGCATGATCCCTTTGGTATCGCTTCGTTTTTTACCAACCCCATCTCTTTTCTTACTCATCCCATCTTTTCTCGTGACTTTTATATTCGTACTCGGTTTGAAACTCGGAAATCTCACATCATGCTTCCAAGAATATGTGCCTTATTTAGTGGGACACACCGCTAGCATATTTTATTGCAAGGCACTAAGGCAGCGGGTGCATCAAGTTAAAGGTGGTCGGTCCGTGCGTATCTTGTGCCTATTCTTGTTGTTTGTTCTCCAAGGAATTACATAACAAACATTTCGAGCACGTCACTGCGTCACACACGGCATGCAGCATCCGTTTGCTATCGTGCCTCACGACATCTTCATACCAATCTGAATCAATGAGACATAGTACAGGCGATGAGCCACCCCCTCTTTATGCTTTAAGATAACCAAACCCCTTCTCTACCCCCTGCCGACCGAACCAAACACTGCATGATCGATGTCTGGCCTGGCTCTCTTTCGTGCTCTTCTGTTCCCCACCCAACTCATGCCTGCATCTATCATCCACAACTGGGATACAGAAATCGAAAGTATATCTTACAAGAAGGCTTTCACGCTGTGTATGCGTTACGAGAAGTGTACTAAAAGCTGTGTAGTGTGAGGTGAGTCTGCCTTTTCCCTTCGTTTCTCCACTCGTTCCTTCTCCACTCCCTCTTTCACTCGCTACATACCTCCTTTCCTCATTCCAACTCTTCTATCAATCTCTCATTCCTTTTGCTTTATGCATTAATGCTTCTTTCTCTTGTCATCCTTCTTCCCCTGCCTTCACGCCGTTCCTTCCTTACCCTCTTTCCACCCACCCATCCCCATTCCTTCCCCTCCACTCACCCTCCCTCATCAGGCCTTCTTACGTTCCCCACCTCTTCAAACCCATTACTTCGTTCTCCTTCCCCACCCACCCCCCTCTTCCTCCCCCTCCTCTGCTCTCTCTCTCTGCTCCTTTCCCCTCTTACTTCACCCCGCATGACACTCGTCGCTCATGTGTCTCGCACAGGTACACCCTAATAACAACAACATAGTACGATTCATGTCCCTCCTCGGACAGCGTTGCAGCCACCAAACCGTTCAATACTCTCAAGATAAACGCGGATACGTCGCATTTTGTTACTGCGACTTCGTTGGATGATCCGTACGAGGCTGTAAACGGTGCGTTTCTTTGGTGGTGATGTTGGGATGGTTATGGGGGTTATGCTAGGCTGAGTGCGTTCCGGAACTAGGGGCGTACGTAACCCATGAATGTAGGATGGTACTAGTCCTTTAGCGCTGATGGTGCATGTCTGAGAGTGATTTCTCCGGGGACGAATGAAAGGATTTACGGACGGAAAAGTGTCTAACACCGCCCAACCTACGCCTTAATAGCAACAACAGCGGACTATGACTCAAGGCGGTTTACCCCACAGCTTCGTTATAGCCGCCGAAGTGTTCAAAACGCTCACGGCGGACGCAAAAATATCACGCTTGGAGCAGTGTCAAAGATTATCGAAACTCGTACGAGAACGCTCCGAGAATATAATGTTGACCAATAAAGATCGGGGAGGTAGTAGACACCTGGGGTTTTCATTGTGCCGTGATGTACCCCAACACGATGTACATCACGATGAACAAACCAGACCGGAATTACATGAAAGCAAAGATAGGGCCACGAGGCTCGATTGTAATGTTAACATTCAGCGCTCAGCGCTCAGAATTCAACTTAGATAAATCGAAAAACTGTGTTTATATTCATGTAATTCAGAACTATTGTTTAGTTTTAAATATATATATATATCTTATATACTTAATACACGCCGACAAGAGGGAATTTTTGGGGAGGTTGCTACAAATCCTCACCCAAATTGAGAAGTTGAAGGGTTGAAGAAGACTATGAATACACCATCTCCCTTAAGCAATCCTGAGTCCTGATGCTGTTAAGCTAGTATTTCACTCGTACACATGTTTGAAATTAGAAATCCAATAATTCTTCTTCGACCCGTAGCCGTCCAAGCACAGCATTTGTATCCACTAATTCCAATCACATTCAAGAACTTAAAGAGATCACGTGGTTATTCCCACTACCTTTTAAGGTAGTTGGGTTATAGGGACCTTTCGACTTCCTAAAAAGACAATTTGTGGATCGACGTTTGGGATCTCACTTTCTCATAACCTGATTGGCTGGTGATAGCTGGTACCCTTTCTGAATTCCTGTAATGCATATGACTGCACCTCTTCCATTCATTCTCATTTGTCAGTCTTCCCAAAGTCTTCCTTATTTCTAAGCATCTATACAACATAAGTACATGAACAACATCAAATATGAATGCATGTCTTCTGTTCTATCAAGTTCAATGTGACTTAAATGGAATGAAATAAACTCTTGCTGCATTGTGTATCAGGGTATGTTCCAGTACTTTACCCTCCCCCCCAATTTCCAGACGGACTCCGGACAGACAAGAAAATGTCTGGAATTTCCAGGTGGACTCCATATGAAAACCAGATTTTCCAGATGGAATCCACATGGAATACAGATTTTCTGGATGGACATGATAATTTCCAGACAAAGTCCACATTGAGTCCATGTTAAAGAACATTTTTTCTGGGTGGAATCCAGGTGGAATGAGAAATTTTCCAATTGATGGAAATGAAATATAACTTTGTTTTCCCATAGTCACATAGTATTACAGTATCACAATATCAAGTGTCTCACAGTATTGCAATCATCACAGTTATTTTCACATGGTATTACACTTGTCACACTTTTTGCAGTGTCACAGTATTGGAGTTGTTACAGTTACCATTGCATAGTGTCACAGTATCACACATAGTCATAATGAAGCAAATATCACATTCACATTGTCATAGTCATCAGGGTCATCTTCATTATCACACTTGTCACATAGTGTCACAGCTGTCAACATCTGTGATATTGTGACACTACAAATAGTGTGACAAACATGACAAGTGTGACATTATGTAAAAGATACTGTGACACTATGTGAAAGTGTTGAGTGTGACACCATGTGAAAAGTGTGATACCGTGCATTGAGTGTGACATGATGTGAAAAGTGTGATACCATGTGTTGAGTGTGACATGATGTGAAAAGTGTGATACCATGTGAAAAGTGTGACACAACATGAAAAGTGTGACACAACATGAAAAGTGTGACACAACATGAAAAGTGTGATACAACATGAAAAGTGTGACACAACATGAAAAGTGTGATACAACATGAAAAGTGTGACACAATGTGAAAAGTGTGACACAACATGAAAAGTGTGATACAACATGAAAAGTGTGACACAATGTGAAAAGTGTGACACAATGTGAAAAGTGTGACACAATGTGAAAAGTGTGACACAATGTGAAAAGTAGCTGTGATAACTGCAAGACTGTGAGACACATAATATTGTGATACTGCAATACTATGCAACATTGTGACACAGGTGTCACACTCAACACACTGCATCATGCAAGTGTGTCACACTCAATGCATAATGTCATGCTCCACACACCATGTCATGCTCAATACACAGTGTTACACTCAACATATGGTGTCACACTCAACACATAGTGCCACACCTAATGCACAGTGTCACACTTAGTGCATAGTGTCACACTCAATGTGTAGTGTCACATTCAATGCATCATGTCACACTCAACACATGGTGTCATGCTCAACACATGGTGTCACACTTAATGCACAGTGTCACACTTAATGCATAGTGTCACACTCAATGTGTAGTGTCACATTCAATGCATCATGTCACACTCAACACATGGTATCATGCTCAACACATGGTATCACACTTAATGCACAGTGTCACACTTAACACACAGTATCACACTTAATGCAGTGTCACATTCAATGCATCATGTCACACTCAGCACACAGTGTCACACTTGACATAGTTATAGAAGTTGTGGACTGTACAGCATGTGCCCATGCACAAGCTAGCCATAGTGTAATAGTTATGCACACTATCCACTATCATGTGAATGGGTATTATGTAATCATCACAACAATATTGGTTCAAACTATGCAACTATGCCATGCTCTACTAATTTATTTATGATACAAGTAAGTAAAATAAGTAATAAACTACTAATTAATACAAGCTACCTGGAATCCATATGGATTCCAGGTGGAGTCCAGTATAGCAAATTCCTTCAGAATTCCAGCTGAAAGGCGGAATTTGGCCAATAATCTGGATTCCATATGGAATTCATCTGGAAAGCACCTGGACTGGAAAACTAAAATTTGGCTGGTGTCTCTGCCAAAACAAGTCCACCTGGAGTCTGGATGGAGTCCATGGAATGGCCGGAAATTCCATGGAAATTCCATGGACTTTCCGGGGAGTCCACAGATTCTGTCCGGACTCCGGAAGGAATTTAGGGGGGAGTGTAAAGACCTTGTATGTTCCCTTTTCTCCTTCCTTGTTTTTTCCCCTTCATTTTCCTATCTTCTTTTCTTATTATTCTCCTTCCATTTATCTTCCCAATACTGACACTGCCAATTCTCACTAGCAAAATTGCTCCCAACCCACCCCTTCCTCCTCCATACAAGTACTGCAATACCCACACCCAGCTGGCAGAAGACCAATACTATAATCATACTATACACATAACAATCATGCCCAGCCTCAGAGTCACACTATGTACACCTGCCACCTATAAAATGAAAATGCAGTCGTTCATATTCAAGCTTTTTGTGTGACTAGAGAGAGAGAAAGTAGTAGGAAATCTGGAGGAGTGACAAGGGTGCCAGGGTGAGGGCTCAGAGGGAGGAAAGGGCATGTGATTTGGGAGTGGAAAGAACTTGAATATGAGACCTACTAATGGGTTCAAAGGGAGAATGTAAATGTGAGTGTTGGAGTTTGGGAGCAGAAGAGGAGTGTCCATCTATCAGGGACTGTATCCCCCTTCCGCTTTTGTTTATGTTCCCTTTGTGCATCACCACTGACCAGCACCATCATCAGTACTATTGATGACAACACAAATACTTGGTGGATCATACTCAATCACAATCCTCCTTTGAGGCCACCACCCCCATCCAAATATGACAGCTTTGATGGAGGGATGGGGAAGTGTTAGTGTGCTGTCATCTAGGTTTCTAGTACATTGTTGGCTATGCCTTGTGAGTGACTAGTGACACCCTGTGACTGGCTAGGCCTGAAAGAACGATGCACAAAATCTGCAGACCATTCGACATTGGTGCTGATGTAGAGAACAAAGGTTGTGGGGGGGCACCATTTTCAGGATCAAACCCATTCCGATATCTACATCATAACTTCCATGATTGGAACACTTAGCACTATATATGTGGATGACATATCCATAGTATACGAAGTTACTGTAAAATGGCTCATTGAATATCTAATTGTGTATGGCATGTAACACAACTGTTGCACCCAATTCAAATAATTCCAGCCCTGGAAGCATTAGAATTGATTCAGAAATTAAGTATTGAGTTGAATTCAACAGACTTGACTTGGACTCAACTGCTGGTGTCAGCTGCCTCAGGTTGTGAAGTTGCACCAGAAGGGCACTTTGGCTTCATGCATTTACGGCCCATGAAGATGAGTGCTCCATTTACTTATTTCCCTTTCTGTATGTGATCCATCGAATTCTTGAGGTAGTGGGCTCTGCCACTTGCTGGCCTTATTTCTCTACTACCATATGTTGACATATGGAAATCAACATCAACTTGCAATAGAAGGATTGAAAATGACAAGGAAACAATGGCACAGCAAGCTTGGAGATGCCACCAAGCAGCACAAATTGATGGAAATTTGAAACAGCTGTAGAATGCTGCTATCCTGGGAAGAGTCTTGCATGGCAGGATGGGATGACTGAGATCGCTGGATCTGACACCTCTTGTCTCTTTCTCCCTGGCATTTTTGGCTCCAAGGTCAGAGCAATGAATCAACAGGCTCATAATATCCCTGTCATGCTGTTTTCTCTCCCCCCTCTCTCATCGTTGTTGGCACGTCCCTCTTCACCACACCCCCCTCCTCTCATTGATGTTGTCCCCTACCTCATAACATCTCACAGTGTCCCCATCACCATCCCACATTCTCGGAAACGACATGAGCCTGCACTCTGTGCCACCCTCCTTAGCGCTTTGGTGTCTTGGTGACCAATGTCACTATATGCCCACCTCCTTCAATGTCTAAATGGCTCAGTGGCCTATGTCACTCTTTCAGCCCTGCTGCACATGGCTCAGTGCTCCTGTGTGCTATGAAGGCAACTAGTCTGCAAATAGTGTTAACTTCTAAGTCAATGTTTCAACAGCCAGCACAAATATATATGTAATATACTTGTCTCCAAAACCAGGAGTGATCACATCTGTGGTAAGTGCACAAGGCTGCAACACTGCAATAGGACCCCCAGTAATCCCTATAACAGTTAGTTCCTTGAGAAATGTTTTTTTTGTCCAAAGAGCATCTAGGTTTGCCTGCTGGGATCAGGGTTTGTCTGGATTGGTGATCTAAGTTCCAAAAATCAGTATTTTTGATTTTTTTTCTCTAATTTTGTAAATGTAAGCTTTTAGAAGACATAGGCAACATTATATGTATATTAAAATGAAGTGGAAATGAATGGCTGCCAGTAGGGTTGGCTATGCAAGAAATATGTCTTTATGAGTCAGGTGGCTTGTGGAGATGAGTGAACTGTCAGTATGGTGCCCATTCAGGGATTTGGTGATTGTAGAAAGTGACAGATCAACATTGATGTTGAGTGCTGAGCAACAGGCACAGTCAACAGATATCAAGGGAATCAGTAAAAACTATCTTAGTGTTGGTGATGACATTGGTCAGCTGCTTGGTATTTATCTGGACAGGAATCTTACATCTGAAAATATTGACCATTGATGTCCAGATAGGTGAACAGAGTTTGACAGTTTTAGCCCCCCAAAATGTCCAGATTGGCAACTAAGTGTAATAGGGATTGCCAGGGGTCCTGCTGCAATGTGGATGTTTATAAATCTCATCTCTCTATGAACCCCTCAATCAAGCCCCCCATCGCCCTCCTTTCCTAACAACCTTGCTGTACAGAATGGGGAAAAAACATTGAAAAAAGCGGCAGCAGTATCCCTCTCACAATGAATCAGTAAGTAAGCCTGCTCTACTGCACACATCCTCTTCTTGAATGTTCTTATAGGGTACTTCTGATACTGGAGACGAATCTGTTACATCCAGTGATCAAAGTAGTAATATGTCTTCATTCATACACTATTGATTATCTCTGAGCCTGACTGGACTATTCAAGGCTTTTTTGGCAATGTGAAGGATTTCAAGATCAAGAAGCTGCAAATACTGTCAGCCAAAAGGATTCAGCACATAGATGGCAGAATAAACATATCCACAAAAACTGTTTATGTGATTGTTGAGCCAGCAACAGCAGTGAGTCCTCCATTCCAAAAACTAAAGCTTCTACTAATGGTAAATGTGTAGAGTCGACATGAAACTATGCTTACTGTCATTTTATTTTCATTTTTGGGTCACATGGAGCTATCCAGATTCCATTCAAGTTCCGTAATCTTTAGTTAAATATTAAGACCTCCCTTGATTGCAACTAGGAGAAGGTACTTTTTTATTTCTGATATGGGCTTTATGTGTTCTTGAGTATGGGTTAAAAATGGTGGTCTTTCTGTTTTTTGTTCTTTTCAACCAATACCTACAAAGGTCAGGAGGTATGACCATCTTCCCATCAGCTTTCATGTGGATATGGCTTTCATTCACGAGACTATGTATAATTACTAGTATTTTATTTATTGGGGGAGCTTGCTCCCCCTATTTGTTTGTGTTGGCAACCCAAAATGCATAGTGGCTGTGCATGCATGGAATATTATTAGTCAGCAACTCTGGGGACCCAAAATGTGTAGTGGCTGTGCATTAGTCAGCTCGGACTTTGGCAGCATTAGCTATTTGTACTGGGCACCAGGCATGGAGTACAAAATGTTATTGTATCAAACTTCACTCAAATTATGCACAATCCCATCATCAAAAATCTATGCTCATTGTAATAGCATGGCTATCCCTCTTTAAGCGATGGTGCATCTTTTGTTCCATAATCTAAAAGCTTCACTAATGTCAATCCATTCATAGAGTTGACATGAAACTACACTTATTCTCATTTTATTCTCATTTTCAGGTCACACTGAATTCATCAAGATTTATTCAAGTTCTGTCTCTTTAGCTAAAATTTAAGACCTCCCTTAATGGTGAATGGAGATGGGACTTGGTTTCTGATATGGGCTTTATGTGTTCCTGAGTATGGGATAAAAACAACAGCATCTTCTTCACATCAGCAAGAGACATGGAACTTTGAGATGTCTTTACATGTCTTTGGAAATATGCTAATGATGAAAAAGACTAATATATACATTAAAGTTCAAAGACTTTGATGTCTTTGTAAGGTTAAGTCAAATTTCTTTCAAAGATACCAAGACATCTTCCAAGGTTGCAATGTCTTTCTAAACACACATAAAGACATTTCAGCTTTCAAAAAGGTTGTATAAAAGATCATTCATATCATAGATTCCGGCAATGCTTACATATGAAAAGGCAAAACAATTAGATAGACAGAAATACTAGTACAAAATAAACTAATTCTCATCTGATAAATCTTGGTCTGGATTGTACAACAGCACATTGACCTCCACATCCAAATCAACATCCATTGCCTGGTCAGTAATGTCATCCTTGAGTTTCTTGGTCTTGCAATAGCTCATTGCATCCTCAAGAATCTGGTTCCAAATGCGAGGTGCCAGCTTATTAATGTCGCCATTCCAGAAAGTGTGACAAACTTGTCATTTAATTCTCTGAGTGATGGGGTCAAAGGTATCTGAATCAGCCCAATTTGCATATGAAAAGTTTGATCCTGAGCCAGATGGGATTTCCTCCTTTCTGGTGATATTTATAACTAATGCACAAAGAGCCTTAATGAAATATTAGTTACATTATTTAATGCCAGAAAAAATAAATAAATGTCACCAAGAGGATAGCCATTACAAGAGTGCCCTCAGGCTTCATACTAGGGGTGAAATCATTGTCCTGTAGAGCCAAAACCAGCATAACATGGTGAGCAAGTGTTCTTGTTATGAGGTTGCCACAAAAAAGTCCCTATGTGTATAAGGAAAGTAAGTAGAAATCAGAAATACAAGACCAAATTTTTCATACCCTTCATTTTTCACCAGTATATGTGCTTTGCCACATAAAGGGATGATCCTTCTTGTGAATCATACCAGTGTCACTAATGAGACTTTGCATGAATTCAGCCCTTTCTTCCTGGGTGATTAGTTTGTGTTCTTCAAATTCATTCTGAATGGCCTTCAAACCAGCATCTGCCAGACCATGAAGCCAGTTGTTTTGGATATCATGGCACATCTAAGTAAGAAGTAGAAAGAGTTAGAGAATGAAATATGTCGATAACTTCACATACCAATCTATAAATGAACTTGAACAGATCCTGATTCCCATTTTCTTCATCTGGGCATATCGGGTGGTTAACAATGACTGAATTCCAAATAGTTGCAGCTATGTCCTCATTAAGACTTGTCCATGGCTTAGCCGCACCCATACAATCGTACAATCATGGCATAGCAGCCTTCTTGAAGAATTCTTTGGTCCCTGCAGGTAGCTGCTTGTGGGTAGGTTGTGAGGTAGGCCTGCGAATGTGCTTGGAAGTGTGAAGCTGCAATACTTTGATACTTGAAGCCTGTCTCAATGCAAATAAGTGGTGGTTGCAATGTATGAACTGAACATACCTGCAAGCCATACTGAGTGATTGATCTCTTATCAGGAATGTCCTGCCATTCAACCTCATTGTCATCAGAGGGAATCCCACCTTCATGAATGCCATTGTCAGCTGGTTGAGCGGAAGGAACAGGAACAGGCCTGGAAGTGAGATTGAGGGCACACAAGTTGGATGAAACTGGGACTGGATGAGTAATAGCTTGGTTTTCCCATCCACAAAGAACTCCAGTGGCATGTGTTGTCAACTTCTGCTTCTTCCACTTCAGAGGAACAGTGCTTTAAGGGAGGAGTACAATGAGATTTACAAGTAACAAAGAGAGGGAGGTATGAATGACAAACTGTGTCTCTGAGTTGGGTAAACTAATCAATATGGCCTGGGCATGCTTACTTTGTGTATCATTGAGTCCCACATTCTCTTTCCCTTGATCCATTATCTTGTCAATTTCTTCCCTGTCTCATATCCCCTTCTTTACTCTTGAACTCGACCCATTACCTATACCAGTGGGCATTAATAAATTGGTATCTGGCTCATTGTTTTCCAATTCAATGCCATTTTCAATGTAGTCACTGTCAGTTGAACTTGGGGAATTGGCTAGTGCTTGCAGGTGTCCATGTCAGGTCTAGGGTTGACAATCCAAGCTGGTAATTCAAGGTACACACAGTGATTTATATCCTGTTCATTGACTTTGATTTCTTAAAGAGTTCAGAGTATATCTACATGAGATATGAAATGAGAAATACCATCTAAATCCTCCTGTGTTACAGATGCAGTGGTCTCTGGCTGAGGATTATGTTGGTGACATAAGTTTAGTTTGTCATTCAAATGATTGATCAAGCTTGGTGGTGCATTTGTAGCATGCTTTGATTTCATCTGCAAGTTAGCTGCTCTCTGCTTTCCATCCACTTAGTGCTGTGATCTCTCGGCCTGCTCAGCCTCCTTTGCCTGACACTCTGCCTGTACCTGTGAAGATGGGCAACAACCCCAAGTCACTTTCTGTGCTTCAATACCAGGGTGTACCATCTTGTTATTCTTCCTTGTTTTAGCCATGCTAGAAAGATACTTCAACATGAGCAAGTAGCTGTAGTGGATGAATGAGGATATGGAAGGGAGTGGAGTGGATAGCGATGAGGAGGGATAAATTTCTAGGTATATCAATCACTCTATCTATTCTAGCACTGGCATAGCTTGGACTAACTCTCAATTAACTCTAGACTCGTAGGATTAAGGTACAAAATATGTAATACATCTGTATCTGCACAATTAACCTTGTTTTGTGACACTCATGCCTCGCACTATCCACTCACTGGCCAAATATCCATGCAAATATCTGGGTTGTACCAAGGTTTGTAGAGGCCACAGTGGCTTTACACAGCACAAATTGTGCTGCAAGTTCAATCCTAGAAACATACACTGAGGTACACCAACACCTGAACACCCTTTATGTGACTTCTCTGGTCAGCAAGTGAATGAACATACACCACATCATTCTCTGTCATGGGAGACAACCCTGAATGACCTGGATCATATTCCTCCACCAAAACCTGTGTCTATCTGGACCAGGCACAAACACTCTGGTATCTACATTAGAAAGCACCCTTACCTGGATGGTATGCATAGTGTTCTTTGTTGCTGGGATATTTCTTATTTCATTTACTAACTATTGCTTTACTAGGTACTCCATGCAATGAAGATGGGTATGATCTTTCAGAGGGAGCACCTCCACCTCCTACCTTGGCTCATTTAGGTCAAGATGATGAGATGCTGGCATTTCCATTTGGTAGTGTTGAAGAATTTGAGCTTGCAGATCTTATTTTCAACAAAATACAGATGTCTACCACCAAAATTGACTCACTTATGGATGTCTTGGCGCATTTCAACCAGCAGGACCATGAAGGCGAGAATGATGTAGGCCTTGACCCCCCCTTCTCTGGTATGAAAGACCTATATGACACAATTGACTCCATCCCTCTTGGTGACATTCCATGGCAGGCATTCACTATGCAGCATGCTGAGGAGCAAGTCAATAGAAACACTCCATCATGGATGACACAGACTTATGAGGTCTGGTTTTGTGATCCCCTTAGCATCATGGAAGCACAGATTGGGAACCCTGACCTTGTGAGAGATATGGACTTTGCACCAAAACAAGTAAAGGGGAAAGATGGGCAGCGCCAATACTGTGATTTTATGTCAGGGAATTGGGCTTGGGATCAGGCTGTAAGTACTAAGTATCCTTTCTATTCTGTAAGAACTGAATTTACCATTTTTTAAAAGGATATTATTGCAACTGACCCGAAAACACATGGATCAATGTTTGCTCCTGTCATTCTTGGAAGTGATAAGACAACAGTTTCCATTGCTACCAGACAAAATGAGTATTATCCATTGGATGCTTCGCTTGGAAATATTCAAAACCATGCATGGTGTGCTCATTGCAATGCAGTAACAGTAATAGGTTTTTTAGCAGTACTGAAGAGTAAGTAGACCTTCACTAAAATTAGTCAGATTTTAATTGACTGTGTTGTGTAGCTGATAAGCAGTATGAAAAGAGTGCTGCATTTCGAAAGTTTTGTCATCAGTTATTTCATGCATCCCTTGCATATATTCTACAATCTCTGAAGTCCTGGATGATGACACCAAAGATTACACGTTGTGGTAATGGTTATTTATACTGTGTTATTTATGGATTAGGTCCCTATATTGCCAACTACCCAGAGCAGTGCCTTCTGGCATGCATTGTATATGGTTGGTGTGCATGGTATGTTGTGTTCCATGTTGAGAATTATTGTGTTTATAGATTTTGTCAGATGCACTGCATATATTAATGACCTTGATAACCAAGAGAAGGCTACACAGCGTTCTTATGAACACACTGAGGCTCTTTATGATGCAGTAGGTGGTAATCTGCATGCATTATGGGATGGCTATGGTATTATAGCAGATATAATTGTATGTTCTTATGAAAAATATGAACAAAAATTGACACTGATATTAACTTCACAGCCATTTACAAGTGGATTCCCTCGTGCTGATATTCATGACCTCATAGTGCCAGATCTTCTTCATCAAATTATCAAAGGCACTTTTAAGAATCATTTAGTTGACTGGGTAATTAAATATATCAATATTACTCATGAAGAGAAGGAAGCTAAATGAATTATTGGTGAGATTGACCACCAGTATGTCAGTCAAATGCATATTATCACCTGACTTATAGTATTCTCTTTAAGTATTGCAGTGGTACCTCAATTTCCAGGATTATGCCATTTTCCTACAGGCCATGGGTTCAAGCAGTGGACTGGGGATGATTCGAAGGCTTTAATGAAAGTATTTCTCCCTGCTATCACTGGCCTTGTTCCTGATAAAATGGTCCAAGCAATTGCTTCTTTCCTGGAGATATGCTATCTAATTTGGTGTTCTCAAATTAATGAAGCGACTCTCATGGAAATTGACCATGCAGTGGAACGATTTCACCAAGAATGAGAGGTGTTTATTGAAACTGACATCTGGCCAGATGGTATATCATTACCACAACAACATTCTCTTGTGCATTATTGCTGGCTCATACAGCAGTTTGGTGCTCCAAATGGGTTATGTTCATCTATTACAGAATCAAAGCACATTAAAGCTGTTAAAGAACCTTGGAGATGCTCCAATCATTATAATGCACTTGGACAGATGCTTCTCACAAATGAGCATCTTGACAAGTTGAGTGCATTTTGTGTTGACTTACAGTCCTGTGGTATTCAGTCCAGTGCCATTGCACCAGTTTTGCCAGATATAGATATGGACAATGATTTAGATGCCTGGGCTGATGATAGTATTTATTCTGATAGCGATGTGAGGCTTCCAGAAAGACCAATTAAGTATTTAGAAATACTTTTAATAATTCCACACTCACTTGACATTTATTAGTTACCGAATATCCAAAGTCATTGGATAGTCTGAGTGCTCATACCAATATTCCTCATCTCAGAGAGAATATATGCCAGTTTCTATATGATCAATTAAACCAAGAAGCAGTGGTAATGGGTATGGAGGTCGACTTGAACCTATGCCCAATTGTTAGCCCCCTGCTTACTGTCAACATCTTTCACTCTGCAGTTTGTTTATTCCATGCACCAAGGGCTTATGGATGGTAGAGCCCCATTTTGATGCACTTCAACGTCATCTTACATCTGTGATTCACATTGACACAATACTTCGTGGTGCACACCTTATTCCTGTTTATGGACCAAGTTTTATCCCTTATAATCTAACTTTTTCTGATACCCTTCGTGCATTTGCACTTTACTATGTTAATAAGTATGCTGATCACCACAGTCATGAGATAGCCTTCTAATGTAGTATATATTTATTGTATTTGGGTACACCTAATCATTTTATATCTTGAAAGTTACTAGCTTAAATCATAGTAACAAAATACTAAAAAATACGTTTAAAGACATCGAAATTGAAAGACTTAAAAGTAGAAGACGATCCTTAAAGACAAATACACATGAAAGAACCACATGTCTTGCTGATGCCATTTTATTCGTGCTTTATAGTTCTATGTCATATTTTATTCATGTATAAGATCTCGACCTTACACCTTCGTCTACGCTATGCCCTTCACTTAATTTTGCCTCATTAGTTCTCTCCTGTTCCCCAGCCTCTATTTTCACATTCTACCACTTAGATTTACGATACCGCATGATCCCTTTGGTATCTTTTCTTACTCATTATCTTTTCTCGTGACTTTTATATTCGTACTCAGTTTGAAACTCGGAAATCTCACATCATGTTTCCAAAAATATGTGCCTTATTTAGTGGGACACACCGCTAGCATATTTTATTGCAAGACACTGAGGCAGCGGGTGCATCAAGTTAAAGGTGGTCCGTGCGTATCTTGTGCCTATTCCTGTTGTTTGTTCTCCAAGGAAATACATAACAAACATTTCGAGCATGTCACCGCGTCACACACGGCGAGCAGCATTCGTTTGCCATCGTGCCTCACGACGTCCTCACACCAATCCGAACCAATGAGACGTAGTACAGGCCGTGAGCCACCCCCTCTTTATACTTTAAGATAACCAAACCCCTTGGATAATGGGACCCCCTCCTCTCTCCTGCCGACCGAACCAAAAACTGCGCCTGGCCTGGCTCTCTTTCGTGCTCTTCTGTTCCCCAGTCAACTCATGCCTGCATCTATCATCCACAACTAGGATACAGATAATCGAAAGTATAGCTTACGAGAAGGCTTTCACGCTGTGTATGCATTACGAGAAGTGTACTAAAAGCTGTGTGGTGTGAGGTGAGTCTGTCTTTTTCCCTTCGTTTCTCCACTCCTTCCTTCCCCACTCCCTCTTTCACTCCCTACATATCCCGTTTCCTCATTCCGACTCTTCTATCAATCTCTCATTCCTTTTACGTGATGCATTGATGCTTCATTCTCTCGTCGTCATCTTTCCCTACTCCCTTCACCACTTCGTCCTTCCATTCATACTTCCGAACTTAAACCCCTCCCCGGCTCATACCATCGTAGCACCATCGTCTCTCCGTCCAGGATCCCCCCTCCCAATCTCGTTCTTTCCCCTCCACTCATCCTCTCTCATCACTCCTTCGTACGTTACCCACCTCACACCCATTACTTCGTTCTCCTTCCCCACCCGCCCTCCTCTTCTCCCCTCTCTTTAAAGTTCCCTCCTCTTCTTTCCCTTCCTCGCCTCTCCCCTTCCGCCCTCCCTTATTTCACTCCACGTCGTACTCGTCGCTCACGCGCATCGCACAGGTATACTTCAATAATAACTACATGCTATGACTCATGACGGCCCTCCTCCGACAGCGTCACAGCCGCCGAAATGTTCAAAACGCTCAAGTCTAACGTGGATACGCTGTGTTTTGTCGCTGAGACTGCATTGCATGATCCGTACAAGGCTATTGGCGGTTCGTTTTTACTTTTTTCGGCGTTGTTTGAATGGTTTTGGGGGTTATGCGAGGCGGGGTGTATGTTGGGGCTGGAGACCTACATGTCCCATGGGTTTAGGATGGCACCCGTCCGTTGGTACTGGGATGCGAGTAATATCTGAGTGACGATTTCCACTCTGGAAATGGATGAGATGATTTGTGGCCTTCCTCACAGCCTTGCTATAGCCGCCGAAGTGTTCAAAAAGCTGAAGGCAAACGCGAACGCGTCGCATTTGGTGGCTGCGACTGTATTTTATTGGATTGTTTATACGAAGCTATAAGCGGTGAGTTTTATCATGTTTGTACTACTAGATGCTTCGTTTTTCTTTCTTGGACCTGTATGCTTGTTGCTAGGGTTAGGTGGAACCTCCAAAGTCCTCGAATATCATATCCCTTCCTGAGGTGTACTGCTCTACTTCCGTGAAAACTAGGACTCGAACGAGCTGTGATACATGCACAACGTACCCACTGTTCAATAACGTATACTAATTCCGATATGTTAGGTGATGAGCATGCATGTTCCTGGAAAAATTAGGCGGAATGAAGTTGAAAATTTCGCGTAGTGTATGTACTTGAGTATTAACGACTTCCCAATGCACTTTCCATGCATTGCTACCCAGTCATAGCAGTGTCTAAACTCATACTACAATGTTCTAAATCTTGAGAATATATTGATATAAAATAGGAATTATGAACCAGGAGGAAGTAGACACGTGAGGACTCCTTCAAATTAAATGTGCAATGAGTCTGATGTACCCCAGCACGATGAACGAACCTGAACAAACCAGTTCAGCTTTTATTAACGTTCAGCGTTCCATTTAGATTTTATTGAATAACTGGGTATATATTCGTGTAGCTTCTAGCGAGTTATCATATTGTTGGCAGTAGGTACGTGTACTAGCTTCCCGGGAGACGCTACATCCAAGCTCCATCTACTTGCAATGTCATCGACAGCCCTGGCCCCTGGTCAGACCCGGGATCTTTGTACAGTGAGGTAACAGTCTCAGTAGTTGAGAAAAACGGTATTGCATATTGAGATATTTTCTTTTTCTGCAGCAGTACATTGTGCGTATTGGAATTAAAATAGATACGGGGAAATATAGCGCTATGTAAACCTTATTAATGTTAATATTAGTCTCTGTCATCTTGCCTCATGTGCCGTCGTGGCTCCTGTGAGCTACGGCCTTGACCAGTTTCCAAACAGCGCCAAGTCAAAAGTCAGACCTGAGGTGTATACGGTTGATCTATGGTGGTGTATGCGTATAAAATCCTAAAATCTCATCTTTTTTGGACTTAACAATTAACTTCCCCCATCGCGCCACTTCCCAAAGACACGAGACTCAGGCAAAATAAGAATAAATTATTGCTTTCGTTTTATTTCGTTTTCGGGTCACATGGAGTTCATCTAGATTTCATTCAAGTTTCTGTTATCCTTAGTTAATCATTAAGACCTCCATACATGGTTACTAATAGATGCAATTCACTGAAAACTGTCCCACTCACAGTCAGACTTAAGGAAACTCCCCTTCTGACACCTTAGAACATCCAGGTCGAACGGACGTTCACCGATTCGCGTTCTATATCTTGTTTAGGTGTCAACTTCATCATCACCTTACACCGAGTATGGGATAAAAACAGCAGTCTTTTCTACATTTTATTCATGCATTTATCGTTATTTTCTAACAATCAAGGACTTAAGACGTCGTACCGGTACATATTTAACGGCTAAGGAAGAATAATCTAGGTTGAAGGAAATTCTTAAACAAAGAATTTGCGAGTGGATGGCGCATCTGTCTATCCCCAGGACCTAGTGAGGTTACATGAGATGTGAGAAAGGGGGGGAAAGTAGCCAAATATTTAAAAAATGTAGATACTGTATTTAAATAGGTACAGAACAATGGTAGCGAGTGGAGTAAGTAGTAAAATCAAACATGATGCAGATTCTACAGTACAGGCAAACTACCTGCTCTACATGGCTCCCGGCAGAAGTACATTTAAAGTATCATTGTTTTTATGATTTAGTAACATTATTTATTATATTTTGTGTGCATCTCCGAGTCGAAAGTGCCCTTTAGTATATCTTCACTGGGGGAAGTTGACGCGTCGAAGCAGGTGGTGCGATTCTACCTGTATATGGATGCTGAATATACGGGTACCATCTCCGGTATGCAATCCAGATTCCGTTACGCCAATATTTCACCGTGCACACATTTGAAATCAGAATTCTAAGAAACCTTCTCTGACATGAGCAATATTACCATCTTTGATGCCTTCACACCACACCTATCTTGGGTGACATCGTTTTCGAATAGTTTTCTAGAAGACCTGATGGCCTGACATGTGAACTATGAAACAGCATTACTTGAATAGGTGGGTGCTGTACCAGGATCTTGGAAGTCATTCTTCCATACATGGCTGTTCTGAACCAGGAACAACGACAATTATAGTAGTATACAATTTGCTTAAATACCTTTCTACCAATGAAGTTTCATTAATCTCCCCCACCCCTCAAGGGCGCCTCCCACTGAAAAGGAAACTCTTAATCCGAGTTAAGATGGGGAAGAAACGTCGCAAACGACGACGGCGTACTTCACAAGAGAATGGTGACATATCTGTGAGTACGCAGACATCGTTTCTGTGCATTTTCACATACTGATCGCTTACAGAGTTCCTCAGAGTCCGATCTGGAGGAAGAAGCAGACATTTCTAGTGCTCGAAGTAGTGGTACGTACTCCCTAAACTGAAATTAGTCACCTCTAAATCTAAGTCTATTACTTTTCAAGATTTTTTTGGCAACTCGAGAGACTTCAAGATTAAGGAGCTGCGGATACTGTCAGCCAAAAAGATTCGGCACATAGATGGTGGGATAAACATATCCGCAAGAAATGTTTACGTGATTGTCGAGCCGGCAACGGCGGTAAGTCTTCCGTTTCAAAACGAAAGCTTCTGCTAATGGTAAATATGTAGGGTCGACACGAAACTATACTTACTGTCGTTTTATTTTCGTTTTCGGGTCACATGGGGTTTTCCAGATTCCATTCAAGTTCCGCAATCTTTAGTTAAACGTTAAGACCTCCCTTGATTGCAACTAGGAGAAGGCGCTTTTGTGTTTCTGATATATGGGCTTTATGTGTTCTCGAGTATGGGTTAAAAACGGTGGTCTTCTGTTTGTCATTCTTTCTTCAAAAACTATTGATACAAAAAAAAAGATAAAAAGAAGCGGTCAGGGAGGTATGACTAGGACTGGCACAAAAAAACAAAAACAAAAAGAGATAATAATAATAAAAAATAACAAAAACAAGAAAAAGTAAAAATTAAAAATTAAAAAAACCAAAAATTAAAAAAAATTAAATATTACTTCCGGCTACCCGGAACATCCGGAACCTGGTCAACCTTCACTTTGCTGCTTCCACAATCACTCTTCACCCAATTTTTTTGTACATACTTGTAGCTTACTATCATATTAACATGCATACCAAATTTTATAATAAGAATATCTTTAGTTGCTGAGAAATGTGACAAAGAGTACACAATTCTGATCAAAGTTGGCTATATTTAGCTTGCAGAATCTCACATGCCCTGCCAAAAGATGACTTCTCTGCACCTTCTCTTTCCATTGAAGTATAATTTTGCATTGTATAGTTATTTTCAAACCTTCTCTATTTGATGGTACAACTTTCTATGTGATACCTGCCATATATCTAAGATTATAGTGCTAGTTTTCAGTATGGTCATAGTAGGGTTGCAATTTTGTCCTCATGTATGAAAGTCAATATATCTTTTGAAAAATGTACTGGAAGGGTTCAAGACTTTGGGATATAAATATTTATACATGAATCATTATAGAACAGTGTTGATTCGATTTTTTGCGATTTTTTTTGAAGTGGTATGCACAGATATGAAAAAGATAAATTATTTCTTTCTTTTGGGTTATTTGAAGAGAATTTCATGATACAGCCAAAATACCACACTGATTTCGATGAAAATAAGGTATATCTATGTCTTAAATAAGGTATGAAGTTTCTGAACTTCAGTACACAGAGCACATTGCACTACATGTGACTTTATATGTACTTATACCTAAGATTAGATCATATAGCATAGTGCTACATTGGAAATCAATTGAACACAACTGCCAGCTCAAGTGAATCATGATTTTAATGAAGCCTTGTGTGTAGTACACTAAATATAGGATGTATTTAAGTAATGGTGAAAGATTGGCAGTGTGCAGATAACACTGTATCTGATTCCTCATGGCCAACACTTGTACTCCTGCTCCACACATGACAATGCAAAACCACAGCACATCTACTTCAGAGCCAGTTGACCTTGAGGCTCTCAGTTATGAAGAGCAAATTCAGCTTGCTATTAAAGCTGTTCATCAGTCAGGTACCAAACAGAATGGGCAACACAACCTTAGCATATGCCAAGCTGCAAAGGACTTCAATGTTTCTCATAGCACACTTATAGCCTGATTTAATAGGACCAAAAACAGGAGAGATTCTCGTGAGTCACAGCAGATTCTTACTGATGCACAGGAAGAGGTGCTAGTAGCTTGGGTAAAGGAAATGGGCTATTGAGGCATGCCAGTCACCCCATCCACATTGATCAATCATGCTTCTGATATCTCAGATAAATATGTTGGCATGGCCTGGGTTTGCTGTTTATGACCCAACACTCAGACTTGAAGGTAAAATGGACAACAGGTCTTGAAGCATGCCATGCAAACTTCTTAAATGAAACAGTTGTTGCAGAGTTTTACACAATGCTGGAGGACATCATTATATGGTGGTCAAAGTGCACATTTAATAATGTGTGCAAACACTTTTTGATGGAGTGCAAACATTTCACATGCTGTTCAGCACACACACTTTTGGTCCCAGTGCAAACATTTTGTTAGAGCTCAAACATTTTTTGTCCCAGCACAAACACTTTCTGTCCCAGTGCAAACATTTTCAGTAGCACAAACATTTCAGTTCAGGCTGTTCAGTGCATATCTTAGGAGTTCATATAATTGATAAAACCTTTTATTAGTCAAGTGCAACATGTTTCAACCACAAAAAATCCATATTTTAGTAATAGATGGATACATTGTCTAATTATGACCAAGTAAATTAGTAGATGGCATAGGAACCTTACTCCAATTTGCTAGCCTTTCACTCCTTACACATAAGCACCCCCCACTGCATTTGCTAACAGCTGCACATGCAGATTTCACTAGCTGTGACACACACACCTAACATTTGGTAATGACTATGGAGATCTTGTAAGAGCAGACTCCACTGGGTCATGGTCACCAGAATGACTCCCATACCCACATGGTTACTGCCAAAGCCACACCTGAACAACCTAGTGGCACTTCCATAGCTGACTGTGATCATTCCTCATGAATGAACTTCCACAACTCCCACACCACAGGCACTGTGTGTTGCCTGTTCCTGGCACAGGAATTACTATATCTGTAGCCATTGTGGATGAAAGGGAGAGAGGCAATAGTGCTGGTGGTGGGTGAGACATGGTGGTGGGAACTGGTAGTTGGTGGCAGCATGGGAGGAGGTAGTGATGGTTGGTGGGTGTGGCATTGATAATGTTGGGAAGACACCAATATTGTTGTTGTTGTTATGTAGGAGAGGACAGAGGAGGGGAGGGTGGGTGAGGTGGCATAGAAGCCATTCTTGCCAATGGGGCCATGGTTGGCAATGCTGGTGGTGGAGGGAGAGAGGCAGTGTTACACTTTTTCCATCTCAACCCTGCCAGAGTACCTCTTTTTCATGTGACTCTTCTATTATATCTTTTTGCTTACTCATCCCTTTCTATTTATAATTACGTACTTACTCATCCCACTGATCCCTGCTCCTCTGGTTTGTAATACTACAAGCACCCATCACTCGCATTTTTGGAGTTTTTGTACAAGTTAGAAGTGATCTTGCTGTGGAAACATAGCAGAATTTACATCTAGAATACAAGTACCCATTTCACTGCCACCTCCACAAAATTCACCTTGCCAAAGCACTCTGGTGCACCCATAATGCCCCCCTCCAAATGATCACCTTCCTCTAGTACATTGCCCTGCCCAGAGTATCTCACTGCTTCGTGCAGTTATTTATTCTTGCTATGGATTGTTTTGCTCAAATTGTCACTGGGAAAACACGTGATCCATCTGTACCCAAATATAACCTTGAGCACATTGCTGACTTATTCATCCATCTCTGTCTCTTTGACTATACCCAGCTAATTGACCTCCCTCAGGGTTTCTGTGGAACCCAACATTGAAGTTCCCCTGGTTGCATAGGAATAGAAGCCCTCTGCATCCCTCCTCTCAATCACGGTCATACCTTATCCCACAACTACCAACATTACATCTATGCCCCAGTACCCCCAACCACCAAACCCAGTACCCTGGCTCCCCCAGCAAATCTGCCCACCTACCCCCATGGCAACCTTCCTCCCTCCCCCCCTCCACCACTTCTTACCCCTGCATCTGTCTCCCCACCAACTACACTGCCACCAACTATGCCAGTTCTTCAACGAACTTCTCGACACACAGGCCCACTGGATGATGGTCACAATCAAGAGAATCAATGACCTCTACAAAGCCACCCTGTACCCCCTCCTGCCAAGCCCTCCACTCGCCCTGACACCCCTCCCACCAAACCCCTCTGCCAACACTACCCTGGCCATTCATGGCAGGCTTTTAGCTGTCCAGTTGCAGTTGTCCTTTGGCCTGTCATGCTACCTGTCATGTTCAGCCATCAGTCACAATGTCATGCATACTGAACCAGTTAGGAATGTGTTGATGAAAGTCCCAGAAAAATTGAACTGACCCATGTGGTGTGCCGAGAATATATTCATACATTAAAAGTTTGTTATGTACCATCTGAATATTATAAGCAGTACTGTACACACATTTTAATATATTATATTGTTTATTATACTGCTATTCTTCTTAAATGTACAGATCTGTGTTGCTTACTACTGGTGATTTGTGTAGTAGATGCAAGAATTAATTAAAGTACCTTCTGTAGAATGAAATTTTCCCTTTGTGTCTTCTCTTTGTTTAAAATTAATTCCCAATGAAGTCAATATGACTTAAAAGGCATGTCATATAAAATACTTCACAACTTCTCCTCAATAATTGTGAAGTGAAATTATTACTAGATGATACTATACATAATTATACATAAACTAGTATGGATGAACATGGTGGGGTCATTCTTTTCCAATAGTATACAATTGCAACATTGCAACATTTTTTAACGAGCCTAAGTAATTCAGCTTTTGTTCTAGATCAATTTGTAAGCAATCATGAGCTGGTTCAAAAGTTGTGACAAACATGTGTCTGATGCGGAACAGGACAGACAACACGACAGGCCAAAGGACAACTTGAACAGGACACCCAAAAGCCTGCCATGATTGATACCACATCTCTGCCTTATGACCTCAAACTCTTTTGTGCCTTTCATTGCCAGGAATGTAAAAGGGTCTGGCATCAGGCCTATTGACGGGCCCACCTGTGTACCCAGAGACCTGTCTCTCAGACCACTCAAAACATGCAGAAGGCCCTCATCATTAAGAACTTTCCTCTTCGCAATGCCTGCCACCACTGCCCACTCTGCCACAGCAAACATCATAACTGCCTCCAATGCAAACATCATGTTTGCCCCTTCTGCCGCCTTCATGCCCCCTGCCACTCCCCCTTCCAATGTAAGAAGTACATATGCTGCTCCTGCAGATGGCCCTGCACCAGCCATGCCCCCAAGGACTGCTACTATGGCTCCAATGCCATACCCTCTGCACTGGTCAATGAGGAGGATTGGAGTGGATGGCCCCAGTATTCAATCAATGCCTGGAATGTTTGCTTGGAGACTGAAGATCAGTTAAGCGCCAACGCCAAAGCCACTGCTGAAGAAGCCACCAAATGAGACAATAAAGTATCAAACAAGGATGTTTGATTGTACAAAGGGGGTAATGTTACACTTTTTCCATCTCAATCCCACCAGAGTACCTCTTTTTCACATGACTCTTCTATTTATATCTTTTTACTTACTCATCCCTTTCTATTTATAATTATGTACTTACTCATCCCACTGATCCCTGCTCCTCTGGTTTGTAATACTACAAGCATGGACTTTTACTTATCTCCTCAGACTTGCTTACTGATATGCTGTGCATTTATTTATAGACCTCTGCCGAGTCATGGCAAGTCACAGACTTTATTTATAGTAGCATACCTTTCTGTGAACGGACCATGCTTCTTTGTATAAATAGCTCATGTATTCCAATCAAGCTTCTTCAGCTTGATCATAGTTTAGCTATCATCTAATATAGCTGGCTAATCCCCTCTATCCTCTTTGAGAACACCTCAGACCCAGAACACTGCTACTTCTAGATTGCATCTCAAGTGTTGCTGTGAGATTGTTGCAAATCCATTAGTGAATAAACTCCATGTTATTACTGTTTAGACTTTGACTTTGTTATATGACTTACAAGTGTAGTGACAAGTCACATGATATAATATATCACAAGACCAGAAGACATCACAAGACCAGCTCAGATCATAACAGGCAGGTGAGAGGAGAAGGGAGAAGGTTGAGAGGAGGTGGTAGGAAGGGGGTGGCAGCTCCTGCAAGTGCAGGTGAAAGTGACTCGGTATGGGAGGTGGGAGGTGAAGGGGTCTGATTGACAGTGTTCCAGGTTCAGACCAAGTACCTGGAGTCACCTGAGGATTTCAAGTAGGAGCTGCAGCTGGGGTCCCTGTAATCAATGACATGAGTAAAGGATGAAAATAATAAATGAACAATGGGGGAGTGCATATCATCAGTGCTCAGCTATAATCTGACTTCATGTCCTTGTCATGATGCTTATATGCAATAGATAAATTTAAAACAGAGAAGAAGAAACACTTACTTACTAACCACAATGTAGATACAATAGACCACCTAGGTAGTGGTTCACCAATTCACTCACCACAAGCACTGACATGCCACACATGTGAGTATAGTGGATCTTGTGCCTGCTCTATCCCAGTGCCAGTGCAGCTGTGGCTTGACCAGACTGGAGTTAACAATGTCAAACATTGAAGTGATGAACTGTCAACATAATGAAGAGTTGGACTTTGGTTAACATACTTGCACAATTGTGCTGGCAGCAGGCTGCAGAAGCTTTTGCCAAACATTGCAAATTAACATGTACATGAATGCACATGTGCACCTTGTTGGTATTCTCATGCATTTCCATGTGACTGTGTGACTGTTACTGTCACAGCCAGTGTTACAATGGCACTCATTGGCAATGTTTGGCAATAGCCTCCATTTGCTAACACCAACACACTGAACCAAAGCTTGGAAACCACTTTCACTGTAAACAGTTGATGTCTCATTTGAATCTCAAGTCCAACTCTTCATCTTTCCCAGTCAGCATCCACTCTCAACTATTCATTCTAAATTTTTTCCAAAATTGATCATTCACCCAGAATAGAAGTGTTTCAGCAAGGAGTATAGAGAAAAAGCTTGGTTGTAACTGGTGGGTTGTGATAGTGCACAGCTTATTGCAAAGTGTCCTGGTGTATGGGTATGTTTCATTTTGACTCCACTATATATCTCTTGCTTATGAATCTACTTCAGAACTGACATTATGCATGTCATCCACATGTCTCTGAGTGCTACTATCATAACAGACTTGTCCAGGTGAGGAATGCACAAGCAAGATGGGAATGACAAGGCCCTAGTCACAGTAAAGACTGAGAGATTTAATGCACCATGATTAATGAAGTACTAGCACAAGCTCAAATCCAGTATTGGGTGGGACTTGGTGGAACTTTGTTCCCAAACTGTGAGTTCTCTTTAGGACTTGGGCAATAGTAGCTGATAAACAGTTCTTTGAGGCTGGATGATGTGGCAACCTTGTTGTCATGACACAAAATCACATAGACATGGCATGTGAAGAGAGGACAGAGTTTGTAGGCCTTGTAGAGATGTTAAAAGTTGGTGGGGATTGGGGTGGTACCTATAGAGGATGTGTACTTGAGATGTGACTTCAAGGTCTGGCAAAGTGGGCTAGCAGTGAACAGATTTCTCCCATATTAGCCAGGACCTTCTCTCATGTACCTGTTTCAAGGCATCTGGTAGTATGGCACTCAATGAGGAACAGGTCTCAAGTTGTGGGGATAGTGGTGGTGGATGCTGTCCAGCCAGGCGGCAGTTGACCACTTCACTATCATGATGGGTATTGAGTGTTGGGTGCTTGTGAACCATCTCACAGGAATTTACCTTCCCCTTCCCACCTCCTTCATAATCTTCATGTACACAGTTTTTTGTCTACTATATGTTTGCTTAACTTATATTCATCTTAATCTATGTCAATTGAATGTTTGAACTCTCACTATAAATCCATCTAAGCATGAAAAATTATTTTAATTCACTTCCTACAAATTATTAAATTACAATGAAGGGAAGGCTAGGTCTTGAGTAAAATGTTTGTGCTCACATAAATGTGTTTGCACCACAGAATGTTTGTGCTGGGGCCAAAAATGTTTGCACTGGGACTAAAAATGTGTGCCAGACAACACCTGAAATGTTTGCACTTGCATCAAAAGTGTTTGTGCTGATCCAAAAATGTTTGCAGTGCACTTTAAATGTACAGTTTGACCACCATATTATTACACAGTATAACATTCCCCCAGAAAACATTTATAATGCTGATGAAAAGGGAATACAATTAGAAGTTGGAAAGAGAGTTAGTGCTTTTGTAGAGCAGGCATTCAGCCTGCACTATGGAACAGACAATTCTACAAGTTCTGTGAACATGTTCAGTCATGTGACATGTTCATGTCATCAAGCTTGAAAAAGCATGTCTACACTATCATCTCTGCCACCTCAACATGCTCCCTGATGCTCTCTGCCTCCACCCCCTTCACCACAACACTAACCATATAAATGACACCAAGACCACCACAGGAATGTTTACAACACAGACTCAAGTAACCGAGGGACTGCTCAACAGCAGCACCTTTAAATCTAATCTTCTCCATATCAACATCTCAATATATTCTTTTCCTCTCCTTATCTTCTTATTCATTCTCTGCATTCTATTGAAAACAAGCTCCTGTTTCATCTCCTTGAAACAATTATTCTAATACTATCTTTTTCTTGGCTTTACTTACACTCATTTTGCTCTTTTAGGTATATTTCTTTGTCTTTCACTATTTAAACTGTATATGTCAGTCTTGAGCAATCCAGCGAAGCCTACCACCTTGAGCTCTTGTTTAAACATTTCAAAATCATCCTCTGTCACTGTCTACATCGTTCTGCAACACTTTATTCATTTCAACTTGTCGAAACAAACTTCATTCACCCATTCTTGTCTCAGAACTTCTACTCAAAGTTCTCTTTGTTTTGTGTTATCAGTTCTCTCAAATACATTGCTAACTACTTTATTCAATCACCTTAGAATCCTTATGCTGGACGGACATGCCAGTGACTTGCATTTCTTTGTGTAGGACCTTCAAACCAAAGTTTCCCTCTTCACTTTAGCTGATTGCAATCAGAAAACAGTTCATCAGGTTGAGGATGGGAATCATGATATGGTTACAATTATTGAAACTGTTTGTGCTGATGGCAGTTCTCTACCACCTTCTATTATATATCAGGGGAAGCAAAGGGATTTGGAGTGGAGACAGAACAACCCTTGTAATACAAGGTATGTACAGAAATTTTCTCATTATTATTTTACAACATCTAATAATTAATCAAGTATTTCTTATTCACCTAATAGCTGGACAGATCAAGAGTTAGGAAGCAAATGGATGGAAAATGATTTCCATCCACAGTCACAAGCTTGCAACAAATCCAATGGGTATTGCCTATTGATCTTGGATGGCCATAACTCTCACTGCACCTATCAATTTTGCAAATTTGCTGCCAGTCAACACATTATTGTGGTATGCCTTCCTTTACATACCACTCATGCCCTACAGCCTTGTGATGTTGGGGTATTTGGACCCCTAGCAAGCCTTTGGAAAGCTTGCATTGTAAATGTGGCAAGGGAATACATCTGCATATCAAAATCCAATTTTCTTATTCACTATTCTGCTGTTCAGGATGCCACATTCAAACCATCAACCATTCAGTCTGCTTTCACAAAGACTGATATAGGGCTGGTCATGGATAGATCTGGATGGATCCAGATAATATCTGTCAGATAAAATTAAATTCAGATACAGATCAGATGGATCTGCAAATTTCGGCTCTCATCTGTGCTAACTTATATTTACTGGGTACCAAGCTGTCAGTATTATAGTATTTCAAATGTATCTCTTGCAGTTCCTCATCGATTTTTATGATTTTTGGGTTGTTGAAATCGTAAAAATCAGGGGTTCACAACTGCATACTATAAATATGAAAATAATGGCTCATAAATTTAAAATATAGCTAAATGTGCAATATAAGGCTTGTTTTATAGAAAATTCAACTTAACTCTAATGTATCTCATGCAATTCTTCATTGATTTTTGTGATTTCTGGGTGTTTAAAATCATAAAACAAAGGGGATCATAGCTACATATTAAAAGTACAAAAAATTCTGATGAGGATGGCTAAAGTGACAATACAAGTTGTGATTTTATATATCAATCACTCTCATTGCTGGATTCATCAGTATTTCCCCAGTCAAATTCCTCCCCACTAGAGCTTACATCAGGACTAAAAACCTTAGGTTGAGTTGCAGCTGGGTTGTCATCACCTTTTGGCTCAAAAAGTGATGAAATATGTTGAAAGCCAGGAAACAAGGGGCTATTTGACCATGATCCAAGTGCCATCTTTGCCCTGAATGTGTTGCATGTCATGTTGTGTTGCATGAAATTAATTTGTCAATGACCAGTAGAAAATGTTCACTCTGCATCAACAGTAGAAGCCATGTAACATGTTAAATTTTAGATACAGATAATATAGCAATCACATACCTGGTGCACTGCAGTAGTCTAAAGCCATCTGGGGTACCAATGGGTGACTTGTGGTAGTAAATGTTCAAAAATGGTACCTTCATCTACTAGTGATTCATGCAAATATGAATGAATTGTATCCAAATTTTTAGGCTTTTTGCTAACACCAGCCTTGTGAACAAATCAACCAGTGGGTTTCTGCAGTAGACATATAAGTATTATTTGATTCAAATAAAATTTAAATCAAACCTCTGGCTCTGCCTCATATAGTTCATCTTCTTCCTTATGATAAGATTCATTCCATCACTTGATAACTAGCTCTTTAATCTCAGTGATTCACTCCTCACTGTATTCACAATCTTTAAACCAGTCCAATTTTCTATCTGGACATATGACTAATGTTTAATCAGAAAAAGAATTGAAATTGGACACTATGAAAACCACTCACCTATAGCAATATAGTACACCTCTGACTCTGTTGTTAAAAGAGTGTACTTATCAATTATTAATAATGCTGCTTTGGCAGCCACCTTAAGAAGTGGTTGGATATTATTTTTCTTATCTTCCAATAGACCTGTAAGGGAATATTGAATATTGAAGAAAATAGGTAAAACATTCATTATTAATGGAACTTCTTTCTGAGAAAAAAGATCAGTTGCTTCCTTAAAAATCTAAATAAAAAAAAGTAAGTATTAAGTATATAAAAGAAAAAAAGGTATACTTCAAGTGCATCAATCAAATCTTTAACAATACCCCACTGAGTAGGTGGTGTAAGCTGATACTCAGTGAGATCATTGTCAGTTGCTGCAGTAATCTGCTCCACTTCTTTCCAGAAATACATGTAAGAGACTAAGCATTGAAAGTCAGAGTTCCAGCAGGTTGCTACACATCAATCAAGGGTGTGCTTTGATTCATCAAGATTATGATTTGCTCCAACCAACTTATCAAACTCTTCACATAATGTAGGAGAATCATTGATATGATGTGCAAGTCCCAAAACCTCGAAATTAATAAATATATATATTCAAATTTAATTATTCCACTCACCTTTGGCATTACAAGCAAAGCTTCCTTTCTCTCTCTCTCTGGAACAATAACATTCTCTCCTCACATGAAATGAATTGCTTTATCATGTAGTGAGGTAACAACTACATAGTTATAAATACCATGTCCATCATTGTCTTTCATTGATGTATCATCAATCTTGAGTTCATGATCCAGAACTTTGTTAGTGTCAATGTCTTCATGCTCAACAACCAATATATCATTTGATACATTAGTTTTCTTATTTGGTGAGCACTTCGCAAAAAAGAAGGACATGAAAGCCTAAAATATAAATTAGTAAAAGCCAAATATAAATAAAGTATTTACTTTGGCAACAAGATTTAGAATATGTGCAGTGCACCAAACTCTTACTGATGGGCCATGGAATGTGGGAATAAATCTTGGTAAAATCTCTGCAAGTTTATTGCAGTTGCTGGCATTGTCCATACCAACAGAAAGAAGCTTACAAAATACTAGATTAATAATAGTAACTATAAAATTAAACTTACAAGATGAGCAATGCCATATTGTTTCAAACATGCAGCAAGTTTCTTTGCCAGGTATTTTCCAGTATGTTTTTCCTTTAATCTAAATTTTAACTGCTAAAATTAATTTCAAAACTCAAAGAACACAAATTTACCAAATAAAATCAAGTATTGCCCAATGAATATCTCCATTTTCATACCAAACAATAACAAGTCTAAGGAATGAAGCAGTAATTGGAGCAGTCCACCCATCAAGAACAACATGAAATGAAGAATTGAGTTTCTAATATAATATATAAAGTAAGTTGACATAGAAAGAAGTGCACATTAAAATAAATACACACCTGGAAATATTCCTGAACATGTAATGACAGCAGTTGAAAAAGACTAATAGTGTCTCACTGAATGGTAATATGAGATGGAAGCTGTGTTCCAGGGTGTAGCATTTCTACTTGCATTTGAAAGAACTTGTCGTTTACCATATTAAATGGTTGCATGCTATCAGCACACTGAAGTGCTAGAAGTATTTGGTGATTCATTGGAGAGTAGGGAATTGTTGGCCCAGATGATTTAGCAGACACTTCCTTAATTTGTTTATCACATTCCTTCATACTGGAACTTAAATTTCCAGTGCCAACAGCAGTATTCATATGTCCACATTTTTTTTGTGTATGATTGATGGGATCAACTTTACGGTCAAAGAGAATACTATCCTTGTTCACTGTCCATTTTCAATGACATGCTCCAGTGATATATTGTAGTGTTTATACTGAATCATTTTGACCAATCATTTGGTCATGCATCATGCAGGGCCTCCAAAAAGAACAATTTTGAACATTGTCATATGTCTACATGAGCATCAAACAAAGGTTCAGGGAAACTAAAATAGAGATGAAATTCCACAAAATAACTGTCCATTTATGCAGTAAATGTAGATACAATAATGTACAGTATGATTCAGTACTCCTCCCAAGCTGTAGTAGAATACATAGTGTTTTCGAATTTTTTCTTCATCCCATGCCTAATTTATGAGTATTGAAGTGCATCAGCTATGTTTACATCAAACCATTGCTTGTAAAAAAACATTGCAAAATAAAATGGCATATGATATATCTTTGCTTTACAATTATAGTAAGCAGAACAGCTCTCACAAGTCTCATATTTCCACCTTGCAGCCATTGTGAGTACAAACAAATTTTATCATTGTCATGCACTAAATGAGGCCTTGAACCAAACAATGAAGTCCAAATTTCAGTCACACTCAAAATGATCCAGTATGCTGGCAATGTCAGTTTTGAAAATGTTGCTTCTGCATTTATATTAAGTTCTACAACATATATATATATAATATGTTAAAGTGCACCTATTATCTCCTCATCATCCATATCTCACACCTCTATATCCAACATATCTTTTATGGATGCACTAGCAGCATGTTGTTTCTGTTTTACAGTTGGCGACAGTCAAACTCAGCAAAAAAAATCAACAATTTTTTTTTGCCTCGGACTTCTTCGGGATTGAAAGAGGCTTTAAATAGCTTTCGATTGGTACCAATTTCAAGTGAATCGTATGAGCCATTCCTTGTAAAAATAGAAATAGATTTTTTTCCTACCCAAAAATTTGGCCACCCTATAATAAATTCATTTAAATCTCAAATAAAGTGTCATTAGCATTATTTAATCGTATAGATCCTGTTCTAAAAATTTTGTATCTCCAATGTGAGTGGTTGTTGAGCAAAAATTCGATGAAATTTGCATAGGTGTGAAGTTGGTACTGATTTACCATTGTCACATGATATCATGTGTGAGCAATCAGAGGATAAAACTGTTATCACTCCAGAGTTAAATATGCTATCAAGAGCTCTGAGAAGTGGATATGTTATTTAGGTAAGGCTATCACTGTTGCAATACAGTACACCACCTTCTACTCAACAATAGTCTATTGCTATGAGTAAACAACAAGGTCACCCACCCAAAAAACAGAAAACCAACTTAACTGGCTTGCAAAATTCATCTCAGGCATCACTGGTACCATCAGATATTTCCAATGATGCAGACATTCCACTCATCAACATCCCAATTCAGTTGGATAGCACTAGGGTAGACTGGGAGAGGGAGGAGAATCTTGTAGAGTCTGATGATGATACTGAGTTGGAAGAGGACTTGTGGGAGGACATTGATCTTGTGGGTAATCTGGTGGATATGGCACATGAGCTGGACAATGGTGACGACAAATAGGTGCCTCCTGAATTAAGAAAGAAGGATATTCCTAAAAAGGGTATGAGGGCATTATATCTAACAAACAATTGTCATTTAAATAATATACAGAGCACCCTAAAGAATATGTAAAAGGTCCTATAGTTAAAAAGGGAGTTTATATGGATGGTCATGAGCAAGCTGATGTGGTTTATTATCAAGAGAATATTTTTACCTTTGATGAAGAAATTCAAAGCATGCATGGTTCATTATGATGGACCCAAGTTGGTGCACATAGAACCAGTTCTTGCTCCAGGAGAACAAGAAATTATTCCTTTATTTCACTGGACTAATGTCAATGCTCCCACAGTGTGATAAGGGTACAAACAATTTATTATTTTGTCCAAAAAATTTGGCCACTTTTCATAGCCATAAAAAAAGTTCTAAAGTAGTTATTTGTACGTTTTAAAGGTCTCTGATTTCGAATATGAAGTTATTTTTCTGCAAAAAAATTTCATTGAAGCTGTACAAAATTTGCTGAGTTTGACTGTCACCAACTGTACAGGAGACAGCATCACTGGATAGGATGGTGGAATATATCCAGTTTCACTGTCTGATGCATCTGGCATGTGTGGTTATGGAAGTCATGTAGGAGATGGATTTTGAGACCTCTCAGGAGTGGTAGGCCTGCTTGGTAATGGTGTACTGTGATTGCTGGCTGCTGGAGTAGATGCTTTGGATCCTCTTGAGGCACCTCCGCCTCATGTTTCATGCCTAGGCCCTCTTGGTGGCATTATAGAAGAATAAAATGAATTTATTTAACAATATAAGTGATGGGATGAATGATATTCAACTATTTACAGTGGGAGAGGGGGCTAGAAGGGGAAGGGACTACTCTATTTTGACAGCACAGGCATTATTGAGGCAATCCTGAATGAATTTAAGTTGGAGCTTCAATAAATTTTCAAAAATAGACAGATAGGCCAGATTATCTGAATATCTGTGGGAAATTATTCATATCTGATCTGAAGGGACTGAAAACAGATAATATCTGCAGATATTTGGATACCAGCTATCTGTGACCAGCCCTAGACTGAAATATAGCTTCTGAATCAGAATGCTCTGGATCCAAAGTTATTTGCTCCAACACTTAATACTACAACCATGACTGCACAACCACTACCAACAACATTACCCCCTATGCTAATCCCAAATACCCCTAGCCCTCCTTCTGAGGCAGTATTACACCAGAAAGTACCACCTGAAATCATAACTGCTAACACATCATCCACTCCTTCATCTTACTCATCATTATATGGTGGTTCTACACTGAATGAAATTAGTGTATCTACAGAAGCTATGATACAGCATAGAATGTATACAATCTACATGCCACCTCCACTCCCACACAATGTGACATGGGAGGCACTGTGGAAACAGCTGGAGGAAGTGCAAGAGCAGTGCATGCTGGCTGAACTTCATCTGGAGAGGAACCATGCACAGATGTGGCTAATGGATAAGGAGAATGCATGTCTCTGAAACAGGGCCTTCCATAGAGATAAAACAGTGAAGAAGCAAACAAGCTCCCATCCATGACACATAACAGGAGATGAATGTCTCAATGCACTTGCACAATATGAATGAGAGCTTGAAATGAAGAATGTGCTGAAGGACCTGGGGCCAAAGCTGAAGTTCCTGTGAAAGCAAATCAATGACCACTATAAATGACTTGCAGCACAGGCTCAACAAGAGGAGCATGAATGGAAGGAACAGGAATGCCAAGAAAAGCTGCAGCTTGTGACAGCAGAGTGAAAACAACTTGCAGATGAATGCACAGCACTTAGGAAGCAAGCTGCAATAAATACAGCTCAGGCTCAGAAGGAAAAGCTGAAAGTGGCAGCAGAATGACAAGCTGTGGCAGCTTAGAAAAAGGTGGATGCTGCTGCTCAGAAAAAGCAGAAGCAACAGTTGAGTGTATTGCTGCTACTGCAGTATCAAGTCCACAAAAGCACAGGACAACATGCAAGAGAACAAAGTCTAATGATTTCTTGACATTAGACAGTGCCGACAGCAATAGTGAAGATGATGTACCTGTTAGTCTCAACCCAGCAGTAGCATTACTAACTACCCCAAGCAAGAGCACAGCTACAAGAAACAATACAAGAGCTGGGCATAGAGAAAAATCAGAGTGTGATGATGAAAAAGTGTACCCACCAACCCCAAACCCAAGCCTCATCCCACTGGTCATCAAACTACCATTACAGAACCTGAAAATAACCTTCCAACTCGCAGGAGCACATGAAATCATAAGAATTAGCTTGGTATTTGTATTAGTAGCATAGGAGAATGCATGTCTGTCATTTAGAGTGGGGGGAAAAGTAAGGAGAGGGAAGGAATGTCATCAATAATTGACATCAGTGACTTCCAACTATAGCTTCTGAGACCCTGTCAGGGTCCCATGCATTGACCAGGTTCTGGTTACACAAATAGCCAGGAGGTCTCAGAATGAAAATATTTATAGCACATTAAGGAGAGGCCTAAAAAATGTGGTTCAAATTGTAGTAGAATCTAAAGTAGATACACAACATGGCACACACATTTTATTCTCAATACATAAGCATAGGAATGAGAAATTCATATTTTATGCTAGAGTGACCAGGATCTAGATCAGCAGCAGTAAGGGAATTAAAAATTCCAAATATCTTCTAGATATTTTAATTTTTACTTAACCTTCACAACTTTGTCCTTCCATTCACACTTCACATGTACACTTCCCACCTTAAACCCATTCCCAAGTCCCCACCTCATACCATCTACACCTGTCTCTCTATTCACCTTCTACCCACCCACCCACCCTTATTCATTCCCTTTCTATTCATTATCCCTCATCATTCCTTATGTTACACACTTATTACCCCCATCCCTTCATTCTTGTTCTCTGCCCACTCTCCTCCTCATCCTCCTCTTCCTCTGTTCTCTCTCTCTGCTTCCTTCCCCTCTTACCTTCCCCTTTTATTTCATTCCACATCATACTCATTGCTTATGTTCCTCATGCAGATATGCTCACCAGCCTCATGTCAGCTATTGAAGTGTTTAAAACTCTCATGTCTAATGCTGATGTGTTGCATTGCATTGCTGCAACTGTGTTGGATGATTCATATAAGACTATCAGCTGTGTGTGTTTGCTTTCTTTTGTGGTGATGTTTGGATGGTTTTTGGGGTTATGCAATTTGGAGGCAGAGTGTGTGGTTGGAGCTGGAGACATGCATGTCCCATGGGTGTAGAATGGTACCTGTCCTTTTGCACTGATGCATATGATATTTGAGAGTGAAGGTAGTGTTTATAGGGATGGATGAAAGGATTTACTGGCAGAAAGGTAAGCATCTAACACCACCTAAATTTTGCTCTAATAACAACAGATTGTGGCTTGTAGTGGCCATCTTTGTTGTGACCACTGAGGTGTTTGGGGTGCTCTAGGTGGACACAGATACATTATTTTTGGTGGCTGCAACCATATTGGATGATTTACCATTACAGAAGGCTATTGGCAGTGAGTTTGGTTTCATTGTGTTGGTACTATATACTTGTTCCATCCATTGCTAGGGCATTAGAGGGGACTTCCCAACCAGAGTCCTTTTTCATCATGTTATTGTTCAACTTTATTCCTATTATAGAACATATTCTCAGAGCATTCTTGTATGAGTTTTGACAGGCCCAAACTGGTAGCATGGGAAGCATTGGAGCATCTGTAGCATGTCATTTCCTCTTTCATTTCTCCTTCTGACAGGAATTACACCTACTGCAATGATCAAGAAATCCATCAACTCACCATAATTCATATATAACCCTTCTCACTTCTCATCTCATGAGCTTACACAGCACTCTTCTCAAAATACTCAGGAAGCACAGTAGTAAGTCTTCATTCATACACTATTGACTACCTCTGAGACTTACTGGGCTATTTAAGGCTTTTTCTGCAGCCCAAAGGATTTCAAGATCAAGGAACTGCAGATATTGTCAGCCAAAAAGATTCAGTACATAGATGGTAGAATTATGGTGGCCCAAATGCACTTTTATTCAGTAGCACCCAACTCTTTTTGATGTCAGTGCAACTTTTCAGGACTACAATACTCCCCAAAACTTTTTGTCAATCCCCCCAAACTTTTTAGACTTGCACAACTTCTTTTTCATTTGCACCACCTTTTCATTCATGCAAGCACCCAACTTTTTTAATCTGCACAACTTCTGAGTTCATAATGCAACTATTTCTCACAACCACAACCAGTTATCACAAGCTCATCACTATCATTGGCTTTCAGTGAACAACATATATTATGTATTATGTATTAAACTAAGAGTACAAATAGAATAGTTATTCAAAATAAGAATACCTTGTGAACATTTCATTCCACACAACATAGTGAAATGAAGGATTAGTGACCAGCTATCAACAACCCAACACAGAGCATCTGCAAGCCATAATGAGAAGCAGCCTATAAAGAGTACAGAATAATTGCCTCACAATCTAGAGTATGATAATGTCAACCTGCCATACCCCACAGCACTGATGGAGCCAGATGACTCATACTATTGGTCATGATATCTTACCTGTCATTCACCATAGTGGCTCATGTCAGACATGCCTGTGATAGGCCCTTGTCAGCAGAGAATGAGTTGATCACATGTTTGAAGAGCATTCAGGCATCTGAGACTGTACTGTAATGAAATAAGAATGCATGGTGAAGAGATAAAACAAGGAAAGCTTACTATTCATCAAAACCCAAATTCATCTGCATAGAAATCTATTCATATATCAATGATTCTACTCACAACTTGCTTGTCATCTGAGCAATGGTACTTCATTGGCACTATAAGTGAAAGCAATACAACCATTATCAACACTGTTGACCCAGAATAGAAAAGATATGAACCAACAGCTTTATAAACCTCCCATTATGTCCACTTTTCCACCCCCTTGCCCTCCTAAAAACCACATGGGAACTCCTAACTCCCCTCACACACCTTTGAAAATATGTATACAACCTTGTAACACACTTATCAGCCTCATATTTTTATTAAAAACCAGAAGAAACAAAGAACTGATACACATGTAAATGAATAACAATGTACCCTATTTTAAAAATTCCTTATATCTCGGTTTCAAGATGCCACTACTGAGTGCATCAAGTAAGGAAACAGCAGGGAGGGGCTGAGTTCCCATGCTGCCTCCCATAATTAAACAAGAGATATAAAACAACCTATTAAAAACATATAAACTATCACCTCAGTACTGGTTTTAAAGCTCTTAAACCAATACAATACATAAAAAACACTTTACCTTTTAAAACAATGTTACATTCTAAGCACGAGTAACAGAAACCCAGAACAGACAATATGACCATGACAAAGTCAGTATGAGATACACAGTATGGCTAAAGACAAAACCAACTTACCAAGACCATAAGCCATCCAGACTCTGAGACACAAAACATGAGACCCACAAGCTTGAGTAATGATGACAATGACAAGACAATGGAACAATGAGACTGCAAGACAGAGAGGGAGAGCATGAGAAGTGGGGAAAGGAAGAAAGAACAGAACAAAAATGAGTACCCCAACAGTCAGGAGTTCATATGGAAGCAGGGAACTGACCTGTTAAGCCGAAGTAAATGAAATTGATACAAGCAGCTGGTGCTGCCGCATCAGCTGATTACCCAATTAGGAAGGTAACTGATGAGCTGCTCAAACAAGCATGTGTTGCAGGATGGGAGTGCATTGGGCTATGTGCATGATTGGCTGACCACCATCTGGGCACTGATGTAGTGTTTGCTTATACACAGACTGGGGAAATACCAGGAAGAAAAATCATATTTTATTACTATGCAATTTGTAAGTAGAGTAGCTAGAAATTGTATATAGTAGGGGAAAAGGGAAGAAATAAGGCAGGAACTGCCAGGCATTCTTCCCTCCCATGGATAGGGTGGTTCAGATGAGATATAGACTAGAATCAGAATTGTTACGAGACATTTGACACAGAGATTTTACATACTGAATTGATAGTGCTGAATTGAATCTGAATTGAAATATCTTGACTTTGAATACCTTGACATGTGAATAAGAATAAGCACAAGTTCAATTGATCTAATTTTAACTTGTTCTAAATTTGGAATAGAAATCATTGTGCCCCTCAAACTTACTGAACTTACACCTCGGGATTTGAGTTTATTATTATTATATTTAGGATTTTATATTCTAAGTATTTAAGAATTACTTAGAACTCATTGTGTGACTCAACAGAACATACATATTAGACCTTTATATTAAACTTCCCCTATAACCTCTTCTCAAAAGCAGTCTTCTTTTCATTAGTAGTGGTATCTAACATGCACAGATTGAGGCTAAAAACAGTAGCAAGTCCAAGATTGAAGAGTCTGAGAAAGTTGCACAATGCATTGAATGATAACAAGAATGGAGTTGGAGTACACAGACAACTGAGCAGTGAGCAGAAACAACAGGTTTGGTGGTGAGTAAGGCAAAGTCCAGACACTGGTTGCACAGAGACTCTTGCCAAGCAGTACCAAATAACATGTAACATCCACATCATCAATGCATTAACAATTGCTCATGTGCAACTAGTGTTGCCATGGAGTGAATTGATGTGAACTGATGTGACATTTTGTAGACAGCTCACATCAAATTGTCAACAACAATTTAAAGTGATTGGAGTGATGATCTAGTTCATGATGTTGGTGGTAGGTTGTTGTTAGAGTGGTAGCCAATCAAATTGTGACCTGAGTAAATGCCTTAGACTCTAGACTGACTTTCATTTTTGACTCAAGGGCTAGACACATATAGTACTATTAGACAAATTAGAGTGTACTTACAGTAACTCAAGTACTGGAATTATGCACTCTTGACTATTAATCCCTATTATTTCTTGTGAAGCATAGGCTGTCACTGGACCATATATATAGCAATTTTTGATAGAGTCTGCCAGTATAGTGAACCCACATGGAGCTCACTCACCTGTTCAGCTTACTAGTTCCACCTTTCTGTCATAGCTCAGAGGAATTTAAATGCATTATATTTTTATATTGGGTTATGTAAAGCTTCTAGTCATTAAATACATTGCATCAGAGACAATTATACATGGCAAGCTTCAAAATTGATACAAAGTTGGTGCAGTAGTTGCAACACAACACATATCACATGAATAATCAGCCAGATCATTCCTCAGTTCATGGATTTGCAATCTCAAATTGCTTCCAGTTCACTCTGCAAACAAATTATGATCTGTCAGCAAAAGCAGACTGAACTGATTTCAGTTCACAGTAGATCACTCTACATGACAACACTATGTGCAACTACTGTTTATCTCCCATGATATGTGTGACATAAGCAGCACATGTAGCACACTGTTGAACAAACTGTGAACAGCTTGATGTTGCTTTGTCTCTGTCTTTCCCCCTGTACTTACTTGTGCTGCTGCCTTGCTGAGGCTATTTGAAATGAATAGGTAAGTAACTTCTCATACTGTATCCACCACTTATGTAGGTTTTATAAGGTGTCATACAGCACTTTATGCTCAAGCTCATGATTCACCAGTGATACTGCTGGAAAACTAGCAACAATTTGAAGTCTCAGACTACAGCATGTATATGGCAACTTCCTGCAACATTTCATACCACTGGGGACCCTCAATCCATGTTTCTTCCTCTGCCCATCTTCATGATTCCTTGCATTCCCAAATCCACTCTCTCTCACAATGTCCACCATGTGCAGCCTTCTGTGGAAGGCAACAGGAGTAACTCATAAGCTGGATCATGTAAGTTCATTGCTTGACAAGCCTCATCTTATTATCACTAAAGCTCTAGTCTCCTTATCTCTATTGCAGACTAGGTTTGTCCCATTTTGTATGGCTGTTATGAGCCATTATCATGCTAGACATTGTGTGCCTTGCATAATGCCAGTATGTCCATTCTGCATCTTTCCACATGTCCACTGGCCTGGATTGCTGTGGACATTCAATGCTGTGGCTTATGTGGCACTTGTGTATATGTAGGAAGTATCATCGACATAAGGAAGACCATTGCAACAGCCACCATAATCCATGGTATGGGTTTCACTCTTTGTTTATCATATTACATCTCTTTGCTCACATTTAGTTCTGTTGCAGTTTTTTGATCCTTGTTTGTTCACAGTGCTTTCTAGAGATGCATGTTTTTGGGATTCTTCTTTTAGTCAATTTTTTAATCCCACACTCATGGAACCACAGACTTCAGACCTCCCTTCTTCCAAATCTTTGGCAAGCAGTTTTTGACTGTGCTTGGTCTAAATCTTTCATTGGGCCACCAAGTTGCAAGGAATGAAATGTTTGCATTTGCACATGAATGTTTACTTTAGCAAGGTATTATTACTTTAAATAGATATTATATTTGTACTCTTATTTTAGCATATAATACATATTATACATCATTTACTGAGAGCTAATAATCATGATGAGCTTGTTATAACTGGTTGTGGTTGTGAGAAATACTGTGATAATTGAATCAATTCATCTGTTACATGTCACGTTCAAAAATGACAAAGGTTTCAAGTGGTCACACAAAGTTTCAGGTTCAAATTTTTTTCTTGCAGTGGTCAAACTTGCTATTTGGGCTTAAATTGACCTAAAAAATTTTTCTTTTGCCAGTTCAAGTAGTGAGAGTGACAAAAAATTTTGGTGCATCATGCAGGATCTACCAAAGTGACAAACTGATTTGATGGTTCAGCATGTCATGCACTCAGAGGGGTGACAAATTGATTCGATTACCACAGTAGATGCATTATGAACTCAGAAGTTGTGTGGAATAAAAAGTTGGGTGCTCACATGAATGAAAAGGTAGTGCAAATGAAAAAAAGTTGTGCTGACATCAAAAAGAGTTAGGTGCTACTGAATAAAAGTGCATTTGCGCCACCATAGTAGAATAAACATATCCACAAAAAATGTTTACATAATTGTTGAGCCAGCAACAGCGGTGAGTCTTCCATTCCAAGATTAAAACTTCTTCCAATGGTACAAGCAGATTCGACATGAAACTATACTTACTGGCATTTTATTTTCATTTCTGGGTCACATGGAGTTATCCAGATTCCATTCGAGTTCTGTAATCTTTAGTTAAATATTAAGATCTCCCTTGACCACTGTAAGGCCTGTCAGTGGCCTATGTATGAAATCATCTATAATACATAACCCATGTCAGAGTCTTAACATCAATATAATAGAAACAATATACCAGACCATTGTGCACACATGCTGAATGAGGCAGATTGAAGATGGAGAACGACATAGCCAAAAAGAATACAAAGATATTCCACAAAGGTTGACGTGTTCCGAAACCAACAAGTCATGTGCCAGACCAACCAACACCCTCACAACCAAATAACCCCAAAATAAAACATCCTGATTCGGCTCAGACAACACTCATGGAATCAGACACAGCAATTGACAATGGTGGAAAAGCAACAACACTCAACATGCATTGCCACATGCATCTCCCCAAAGTTATGTTCTTCTTTACTTTAGTTTACTATTTAAATTTTATATGACTCATTTAGATATTTACATATATAAATCCATTTGTAGCTAGCTACCTTCCCTCAGTTGAATACACCAGTTCACATCTACCTTAGCCATTCTCCACTGCTTGACAAGGGTCAAGTAGCTCAAGAAGAGCACCCTCAGGTTGACACTACTCTCAATAACACTCTCAAGTATTTGCTCTAGCTCTCTCATATCAAAAACTCAAAGTCTGATCATCTCAGACTTATCTCAAACATAACCTCAAGACTTACATATTCAATCCAAAGCCACTAGCGACTAACAGATGCACTTGCACTCGCCGAAACAACAGTTTCCCCTTCAACCAAGGGGGTCCGAGGATTTTGCCAAGCGACATAGGGTTAGGGAGGGACCCCCCTTAGGCCCTCTTAAATTTTGTTTCAACCTCACTTACAAATTAGTGAAAATGGTTCATATTAGAATTTTACAGTCATAATTTAAGGTAATTATCACATATAATGCATGTTTACAAGCTGTGATGGGATTGAATTGTTTGAAATGAGTGAAAAATGCCTACATTATGAAGCAGTGCAAGTCAAAGAACTTGGGGAAGCCTTCACTTCACATATTGGAAGCACATAGTATAAGGCCTGCATACAGTGATAATAACACACAACTTGACGAGGTTTTGAGAAAAATTTTGCATTGAACAAAACCAAGAGTACAAATCATATAATGAAGTATATGAGAGGCCTACATGTACCAATGCATACATAGGGTATAGTGATGATGAATAGGATAGTGATGATGAATAGGGCGAAGTCAGTGAATTCTTGAGTACCAGAACAAGAAATGAGTAAGTGCCATACCCAATTTAGATTTATAACTCATATTCTCATCAAAGCTTCAACATCTACCAAGGGTGTGCATACACAACCTCCCAATGTCTAGGTTACTACCAATGAATTGACCACAAATCCATCTGATGTTGATGATCAGAATGAGATAGTTATTCACACACAAGAGGTGTCATTGGCTAGCATAACTGAAGTGGATGAAGAAGGAAACAATACTGGGGTACAAGAATCAGTAAGTATGGGTTTACAAACTTGCCATAAACTTGTGCCAAGTTAGTTCATCAAATTTAAAGACCTTGGATTACATGTATGCTCACAGGCACAGCCTACTGAGAGTTCCCTTGTGCTGGATACCACCGCAAATGCAAGAACTTTTCTGAAGCATCTTGAATGCAACAATTGCAAGCACAAACTAAATGACCTCATGGCAACACTGGAGGTATTTACCTGAGATAAAAAAATAGCAGAGGTGGAAATATCTGAATAAATTATTATTAAATGTGCATGTAAAAACTGCAAAACCAAATACGTCAGTCATAAGTACACAGTGCTCTTAACTGTATACTGAAGCAAACTAACATTAACATACCATCAGTTCACACAGTTCACTTGAATTGGACTTGAATACATCATACATTGATGTACATGCAATGTATGCGAAACCACGAAACGCTGAGAATCAGAGTTACCAGTGGGTAGAGATTGACTTGGTAAGTTGTCAGCAAGATCAGACAGTTTATCCGTGCACATGATATGCTTATATAATATTTATATATGGAAATATATTCCCATGGGAGGGGAGGGAGGGTACCCAGCATACTGCTTAAAAATTAAAACGACCCGATGTAACTTTTCATAATCTTCGGACCCCCTTGCCTTCAACAACACTTACCATCCCACACCGCGACTAGGAGAAGGAACTTTTTGTTTCTGATATGGGCTTTATGTGTTCCCTAGTTTTGATTTCTATGGTCAGGGAGGTATGACCATTTAACAAAGTAACGCGCAAACCCCGTTACCAAAATAATTATACTCCAGGTCCTGTCACTGGATGCTGCGTATCATTTATTGTAATTACTGTAGGCATCGATGTATTATTCCCGCTACGTTTTGGGGTGATGGGGTTACGTAGGGTGATGAATTCATAAGAGGGAAACAAGTTGAAGTATGGTGCTCTTCACTTAGTCACCACATGTTTTGTACAGTGGCAAAATCTCCCCCACAACAATTTTAATGTTTATTTTTGCTTATTTATTTTTCATTATTTCACTTTCATTGACAATGCAACTGTCAAGGAGAGCAACAGATGAGTATTGACCAATACAAACTCTTCTGTACACCATCATGAGTCAACCAAGCAAGTCTCAAAAAGCAAAACAACAGGCCACTGTGTAGAAAGGAATACCTATATACATGGTAAGTAATGCTAATCTCAGTGTTATTGTAGAATATAACAACTGAGGTGAATGTACATCTACTGAGTAGTTTATATATGTATCTACTAGTGGCCATTGTATAAAGAAACAAAGAGAGATATGAATGTAAGTAATATATAAGATGAATGGATAGAAAGGGAGAAAGGGGTGTGCGCACATTAGCACTTGCGGTGATATGAACATCATGTCCATTCCATATCAACACACTTCTCAAGTATGACAAGGGAGAGCACACCAACATGCAACAAATTGCTGTGCAAAAAGAATACTTGAGTTACAGCCAGACTTTCAGGAGCAAAAGTCACTTGTTGTGGGAGTAATTGAAGCAGCTAGACATCTTTAAATTGTCCTTCCAAAGTTTTACTGTGAGCTCAATTTTATTGAGTTCTTCTGGGGGGCAGTGTTAGTGACAGACAAGCAAAAACTCGAAGTCGAACTCAAACACTTGAAAAGAAAGAAGCGAAGTGAATCTTATTGCAAGTCTGGAATAAACTAGCACAAGAATAGAGAATATCTAACTAAAACGAATGTATTTATAATAAAAGTCCATGAGGTAACTGCATGTAATCTACCTACACTATAACGCATGTTTACTGTGCTTCTACTGTGCAAACTCATGTACTACGTATGTAACAAGCATGGCCGGACTGTGAACTGCATCCATAGTCTTGATGAATAACACATGTCGATATGCATGGTGTCCGCATTGTAAGTCAGGTGATATGTGTCAGGTGACTGTGATAAGATAAGATATACGGATTAGATAAGATAAGATGTGAAATCCTAACAGGCAGTAAAAAAATATAGCTGAGAGAACTGTGATTATACCTTCACCACTTTACAGGAAATTATGTCAAAAGTTCTTGTATCAGTGTCTGTTGAAACAATTCAAAATTGGAAGCATTGTGTTTGCTGTTGTACAGCTGCTTATGACTCAATGACACAATGCACAAAAGGAAGTTTGTAATTTCAATTCTTGGAAGCACACATCCCATTGCAGGATTCAATAGAGTACTTTAGAAAGTTACCTGGTACAGAAGCAAGGAGGAGGAATGCTGGTCATCAACTCCTCTGAGCTCTTTGTACCATCCACATGACCTGCTCAACTACATGATGAAAGATAGAATAGATGTTGCAAGCATCAAGGCCTCAATCATGACAAGCCAACTCACAATTGAAATTCCATCAAGTACCAGACACTTGTAAAGTGAAGGCACTTCACAGCCTGAAAGCCACAACACTACCATCCCTATTGGCCCAGTACAAGATACTCTTAAACTGCAACAAATAGACACTTGATAGGATGACTAACCATACCATATTTAGTAATTCCTTCCATTTATGGTAGTTGGCAAATATTGCTATGATCTGAAAAATATAACTTGCTCAGTTTTGAGAATTTTGACAAATGCTCTAGAGGATTTACTCAACTCATTGAAACAAGCATTTTTACAAGAGGAATAAGAAAATAGAGGTCTTTAGCATGAGATATTTCTCTTGTACAAAACATGTGGTGACTAAGTGAAGAGCACCATAGGCGATGCGGTCATACCGATATATGAATGATGAATATAGTGCTACGCCAATATTTCATCGTGCACACGTTGAAATCAGAATTCTATGAAATCTTCTTTGGCACGAGCAAATTTACCATTCATGATGCCTTCACACCACTACCTTGGGTAACATTGCTTTCGAATAGTTTTCTAGAAGACCTGATGACCTGACACGTGAACAAATTTATTAAACAGCATTACTTGGATAGGTGAAAGCTGTACCAGGATCTTGGTTGAAGGTTTGAATATTTTTAGACACAGCTGTTCAAAACTAGGGACGACGACGATTATGGTAGTATACGATTTGCTTAAATACCTTTCTATCAATGAAGTCTACTTTATCTCCCCTACTTTCCAAGGGCGCTTCCCGCTGAAAAGTACACTAGTAAACTCTTAATACGAGTTAAGATGGGGAAGAAACGTCGAAAACGACGACGGCGTACTTCACAAGTGATTGGTGACATATCTGTGAGTACACAGACATCATTTCTGCGCATTTTCATATATTGAATGCCTACATAGAGTTCCTCAGAGTCAGATCTAGAGGAAGAAGCAGATACTTCTAGTGCTCGAAGTAGTAGTAAGTAGTATTACTTAAATGTAAAGTAATCACCTCTGAACCTAAGTCGATCATTCAAGATTTTTTCGGAAACTCGAAAGAATTCAAGATCAAGGAATTGCAGATACTGTCAGCCAAAAAGATTCGGTACATAGATGGCGGAATAAACATATCCGCAAAAACGTTTACGTGATTGTCGAGCCGGCAACGGCGGTGAGTCTTCCGTTTCAAAAACTAAAGCTTCTGCTAATGGTAATTGTGTAGAGTCGACACGAAACTACGCTTACTGTCGTTTTATTTTCGTTTTTGGGTCACATGGAGTTATCCAGATTCCTTTCAAGTTCCGTAAACTTTGGTTAAAACGTTAAGACCTCCCTTGATTGCGACCAGGAGAAGGTACTGTTATGTTTCTGATATGGGCTTTATGTGTTCCTGAGTATGGGTTAAAAACGGCTGTCTTTATGTCTTCCATTTTTCTTTCGACTGATATTTATAAAGGTCAGGGAGGTATGACTGCGTTTCTTGTTATTTCGCTCCAGTTCGTAGATCAATGTGCAATTTTTTATTATTTATAGCATTCAATAATACATATATATTCATATAAGTACATACCAAATTTCATAGAGGTTAAGCGCTAAGCTTCAATACTTCAATGACAGCCCTGGACTATGTTTAGTACTAATATCCTTAAAGGCAAGTTGCTATTCTATAATTATTTTGTGGTAAAGGGCTTTTGTTGAAAGTTGGTTGAAAATTTCAGAGGCAGCGGCCGAAAGTTAATAATTACCTATGTTTGAAATTTATTTGTTTTACAAGGCTTTAGCAAATAATTTGAGCGCGTCACCACACGACAAGCAGCTTGAGCCTTGCGTTAGACTCCTTCACGATGTCCTCACGTGAATCGAACCTGTCTGTACCCCCATTCCCATTTCATGCTTCAAGATAACCCAACGTCTTAAGTTCGTTACTGAGTACTGGGACCATACCTGACCATACTGTACTAATCAAAATACTTCGGCAGTCACGCGTCACACAGCTACCTGACGTGCCGAAATTCGGTACTTGTCACGCGTCATAACTGCAACTGACGGAAGGTCTGAGATGTCACGGATAAAAATTTCGCTGAAGAGGGTTCGAACTACTGTACTGGAGTGTATGGAGGCAACGGACCTTCGAGCGTGACACGATTTTTCAGGCACAACGCTGGCAACCAGACTTAATTTTGCGTGACAAATTTCTAAATTGGCAACCAAAATTCGATTTTTGGCGATTTTTTTCGGATATTACGTCCAAAACTAGCTTGTCACGCTATCAGCGTTAGCAACCGGGCCTCCGTTATGCATGACGAAGGGTGATTTTAGCAACGCAACCGGGTCAGCGTTATGCGTGACGGTTGCCTCCATACACTCCAGTACAGTAATGAATTTTCAATTTTTCTTCGCAAATTTGACCCTTTACAGCGTTTAAATACAACTTACCGTTAGACCACGACATGTTCTAAATTAATTACACTTAAGAGCTATATATTTGGGGCTCTTCTACTCATGAAGATGCTGAATTTTTTTAAATTGTCACGCAATATTTTCGACCTGACGAAGTGATTCCGCGGTTGGGCCTGTCACGCACCTATAAGGGTGCCGAAGTATTTTGATTAGTACAGTAAGGTAGACGACATCCATAAACAACTAACGTCACGTGTGTGTTACTTTACCGTGACAATCTGTCTAAAAATGGAAATTTTTCTTCGAAATCATAATAGAACAACAATATGATACTTTATAAGGAAAATTGTTTGAGGAAAATATACATATAAGTGAATAGAACATATATACCAAGTTTTGTAATTTTTGGGTGCATACTCGCTGAGAAGAGGTATTTTTAGTATTTATTCCACATCAGTCTCAGAGGCTTGATCAATCACTCAGGTATCGCAAAGAAACTGTCTCAGTTGATGACTTATATCTAAACCTTTACTTAAATATATGATGTATAATCTCAGATCAAATTAATGAACTCATGTGTAACAGTGTAATTGCCTGCATTCTAATTGCATTCACCTTCTATGCATGGCCATTGGCACTGAGTATTGAAACTTTGACTCGTTACCACATAACCTATCTATTTCAGTCAAAATTCCTCATTATAATTACTGGGTCTTATCTGGGTAATTCACAATTGCATTATTACTGAGATAAGTGTGCATTGATACAGTACACTTCGAGTTTTTTCTCTTATCCTTGCAGTGCCTACAGAATTTCAACATATTTATCTTCTCTGGTGCATTCTCAACTGTACTTTGGTAAAATTTCCGAACACTTTTTAAAGCAACCCTTTCCCTAGAAGCATATTACGCTTATATTTGTGGATGAGCATTATGCAATGCGAGTTCACTTCACCATTCCCATGCCAAACTCCGGCTGCAGCACAAAATGTGCCACTTGTCTCCACAAACACATTTTAATCACAAAACAAAGGCATACGTGTGTGCACTAGTATGCTGGTCACCATTCCCTCTAGCCATATTTGCGAAAACATATCTGGTTGTAAAGTTATTCAACTTATTGGTATGGCTATCGCAAAAATTACCATTTTCGGACGTGTCACGCTCATCACGTGACGTTAGTTGTTTATGGATGTCGTCTACCTTACCTTTAGTTTGAATCATCTCAACCCCAACCCCATCCCGCCAACCGAACCAAAAATTGCACGCGATCGATCCAGATCGGGTTGACCATCGATTGATCACCGGAACCCAAAATCTTCATCTTCATCGCTCTGGCTCTGTTTCGCTCCTCCGTTCGATACCTACATCTACCATCGACACCCAGAAACCGAATTATCGAAAGTATGGCTGACCAAAAAGGTGCGTACATGCTACGTGTTACGAGAATGTGTACTAATAATGGGGATGATAGTTCTCATCGGTGTCATTGGAGGAAGTGGATTGTATCACCTTGATAATCTCACTTTCGTGTACGTCTCCCCTACCTTTCCCTCCCTTTTCCCTTCCTAACACCCCAACAGGAAACACGTAAACCCAGAAACAGTACGTCCACCCCCTCCCCTTCCTTCTCCTACTCATACATACTGCGTAGCCATGGGGCTTCCCCTCCTCCCCAATCACAATCGTCTCCCTCCCCAGCGGCACCCTCGTCGCCTTCCTCGCAAGACACGGAACAGGACATACCATAACACCCTCACACGTCCCAGCCCACGCCAACATCGCCGCTCTCAAATCTATCGGTGTGCGTGCTATCATCGCATTCTCTGCCGTCGGCTCCCTAAGAGAAGAAATCCGCCCAGGCGACTTCGCCCTGCCTTCCCAGATAATCGATCGTACGAAAGGCATAAGGCCATCGACGTACTTTGACGGGAGCATCGTTGCCCACGCGATGTTTGGTGATCCTTTCAGTGGCAAGTTTGTTGCGTGGTTGGAGGAGCGGGTTAAGAGGGCACTGGATGCTGAGGGACGCGGGGTACTGCTGCATACGGGGAAGACTATCGTGTGTATGGAAGGCCCGCAGTTTAGTACGAGGGCGGAGAGTGGGATGTATCGGTTGCTTGGGGGCGATTTGATTAATATGAGTGTGTTGCCGGAGGCTAAGTTGGCTAGGGAGGCTGAGTTGAGGTGAGTTCTTTTCGTTCTTTTACTTGCTATATAACCCCTTTGTCGTATCTTCCCCTCTCCCTCCTTCATCCCTTTGCCACGTCATCCTTCCTTCCTTTCCTATAACTCCCTCCTATCCCTTCTTCCCCACCTCCTACTATCTATCCCCATCTCTCCATCCACCTACCACCCACTCACCCTTATTCATTCCCCCGTTCCTCTCCCTCGCACTCCTTACGTAATCAACGTCCCTCCTTCGTTCTCCTTGATCCCTTCCCTTCCTCCTCTCCTCGCATCACCTCCCTCCTTCCTCCTCCTCCTCCTCCTCCTCCTCCTCCTCCTCCTCCTCCTCCTTTTCTCCTCCATTCGTTTCACCCTCCTCCCTCTTCTTCTCTCCCTCCCTCTTCCTTCGTCCTTCTCTCTTCCTCTTCCCCCTCCTACAATGCTAACGCCTCGCACAGCTACGCCCTAATAGCGACAGCAACAGACTACGACTCGTGGCGCCCCGCCTCCTCCAGCGTCACAGCCGCCGAAGTGTTCAAAACCCTAAAGGCGAATGCAGATACGTCGCGTTTGGTAGCTGCTACTATTCTGGACGATTTACATAAAGCTATTACTGGTACGTCTCCTCTCCTCTCCCATCCTTTCTTTCAGGAGGGTATACGTTCGGAAACTCTTCCACGCCTCGTGTTTTGCTAGTGGACATACCCATTTAACCGTTTAACGACTTATACTGATGATGTATATGTATGTTAGGTGATGAAGCCTCCGTATTCCTGGAAGAAGTAGGCGGCATGAAGTTCAGTATTATGCCTCGCACTGGGGAGCAGAAGAAGGAGGATAAGGAGAAGTTGGCGTATGTGCTTCCTGAGTATTTCGGGGAGGGCGCTGTGTAAGCTTCAGCGTGAGTGTGAGAGGAAGGGCTTTGTTGGAGGGGGGGAGAGTTTGTTGGAGGATTATGTATAAGGTGTGTGGGTGTGGATTCGGTTTGTTGAGGTTTGGAGTTTGGCTGATGGATTGAGGAGATATTGTGCTGTTGGATACATACTTGTATTGTGTTGTAGATGAATTGAATTCGAATTTGGGCTATTTGGTATACTTGTACCAACTTATTCTTTCCTCGTCCTCTTTCTTCATACTGCCGATGTCGATTCTTCTCTTTCTACCGAATACTCCGATGATCGCCTGAATTCCTCACGTTTCTACTTGGGGTGCGTAATTGCGGTAGTGTACCGCGTATATACCACTGCCTCTTCGAAGCGATAAATTATTAGACCTCCGTCCCTATCTTTCCCACTCCTTCTCTGCTTATTCTGAATGGCTTTCAGGCTTTCAGGTACTATAAAGCATGCGCAAATGCATTATATTGACTGAACTAACTGAGCATATTAAATACAGGATTTCAAAAAAAAAAAAAAACTGAGTATATGTCTTCCAAAAAGTAACTGAAAATGAATCATGACTGATCACTGAAATGACATTTCAGTGTGAAGACCCGCATCCACCTAGTGTTATAGTGATATGTAAGATGGTTATGCCGGTTTTCAGAGTAGAGATGTGTAGCCAGACCGCCCTGGCCAGCTAATAGAGGTATGAAAAGTTTTTTGTGCTGAACACCCGAAGCCCACCGTAATCATGCTATGAAGTGGTATGATGACGACAGCCCTCCGGTACTCTTTTTTCCTTCTTTTTTTTTTTTTTTTTTTGAAAAATACGGGAAATTATTAAATAGATCTAAAAATATGCAAGATGAAAAGAAATAATCAACCATCGTTTTTACTCCATCTCCAAGGAACACAGTAAGGATTCAGAGGCCCGCACAGAAAACCTTAAGGGCAGTCTTAATGGCAACCGATCAGGAACACACTTGAACCACTCTCTGTGACCCGAGACCTAAAATAAAACGACGGCGATTGTGGCAGCACATATATGCTACATACTAATATCAGTAAAATACTTTTATGGACCAGTGGAGAGCTAACCGTTGTCATTGTAGATGGTTGTGTATGTATAACATAAACTGCTTCGGTATGTATACATATTTTGTTTTCTGTAGTGTGGATGCGAAGGTTGTTTATATCGAATTCCTTCGATTGTTCAAAGAAATCTTGAGTGGGCAGTAGGGTTCAGTATGTACCTAAGATATGTCGAATTATGACTTACGGTTACCGTGGGTATTCCGATCTCTCCGATCTCTACTAGATGACGATGAACCATCCGACTCAGATGAACTCTATCTTAAATTCTCAGCTTTAGGCAAGCAAGCAGGGTATATGTACGTACCATCATGTCCTCGTCCACCGGAGGACCGCGTCGCATGTTGCGTCGCCGTCCCCCCGACGTTGGGCTCTAACACGTTGAAGATGGCCGCTCAAGTTGTGGGAGTTAAAGGGGGGAGATTACGTGGAAATGTTCCAGCCAGTGCAGTGATGGTGAGGTTCTTTATATGTGCAGCCCGAGATAGACGCCAATAGGGGAGTTCAAACCTGGCGATACAAAAATGCGATACAAACAAACGGCGAAACGAAATAACTTCCCACGAGTACAGCTGAAGAGTTCTATGCCTGTATCGTTGCGAGATCCAAGTAAACCCTCAATCGGAATTTGAATTGGTCTGTCGCTGTGCCGCACTGGTGCATTCCACGTTGCCCATCAACACCGATGGACACTATTTTTACTGTTTGTAATTGCTCTAGTGCCTTACAGTCTCTAATCTCGAATACATGGCAGAACCTCCCCTTCCTCTCGTCAACACATCTTCTGGAACTCACTTCAGTTTCTTGAAGAACAACTCTCATCTCTCAGGGCCATTCTGGATGCTAGGACACCCCATAAAACCCATAGTTCAAAGGAGTGGTTGTGGAAGCTGCAGAACATGCTTGGATGCTATCTCTATCTAATCTACAATCACTGAACATTTTACGTTCAGTGCGGGCTCACATCAACAGAATTTATTCCCCGACTGTACTCCACTCTGATTAAGCATCAACTGCCTTCACTTGTATCGGGGGTTGTCAAGCCTAGGACGATACGAAATGAAGTTGATGTACTACCATCATTTCCTTGGCGCCACGAAACAGCCAGGTTTGAACTCCCCTAATGTCATACTACAGAACTGCATAGCTTTTTGGTATGAAATAGTAGATCAATGGGGAAGGTGTAATGCACGAGTCAGTATATGGGTAAGCAGTACAAATAGAAGACTCAATGATGTTTAAGATTCCACACCTTCGGGGCCTGATTCCCTTTGTACGGTTAATGACTTGCGTGATCATCGGTCGGAGTTCCTCGCGAAGGCAGAGAACGTCATGATAGTGCGGGCCAGATCGTGCAAGGGGATTACATTAGCCGTACTCAATTCTAACTTTCGAAATTTTTGGAAATGCATTTTGGTGTACACCTACCATATGGTATACTGATGCCAAGTCAGGGGGAAATTCGGAGTGATAAGAATTGATGCGGAGAACAAAATTCAACTGAACCCTACTGAGTGTCACGAACTTTGACGCTTGCTCCAGCCAACTGAAGGTGAGTTCTCTGTTATGTAACGCATTAACTACACTTCTGTCCCAACCAACATGTCTTTTTATAGATAACTTGGGGAACTTCCCAGCAATGCCGTCTCGAGATTATGCAGCCCACAACCACTGAACTGTGACACTGCCTCCAATCCATGGAGTTGGCATCACTTAAGGCTGCTAAGCCTCACTCGAAATTGAAGCGCGTATCGAAGACGGCTGCTGCTAAGGATTCAGCTGAGGCTGCAGAGCCAGAGATGGCTTTGGTAGGTGATGGTGATACTGTAGGGGATGGGAAAGTGGCGAGAGAGAATAGGGGCCCATTGTCATATGCACAAAAAGTGAAGGTCGTCACTTATATTGCTGATGACATGGAACAGGACATGCCATAACACCCTCACATGTCCCAGCCAGAGCCAACATCGCTGCTCTCAAATCCATTGGTGTGCGCGCTATCATCACATTCTCTGCCGTCGGCTCGCTCTGTGAGGAAGTCCGCCCTGGAGACTTTGCCCTCCTATCCCAGATCATCAATCGTACAAAGGGCATAAGACCATCAACATACTTCGACAGGAGCATCATTGCGCATGCGATGTTTGGTGATCCCTTCAGTGGCAAGTTTGTTGCATGATTGGAGGAGCGGGTTAAGAGGGCACTGGATAGTGAGGGACAGGGAGTACTGTTGCATATGGGTAAGACTATTGTGTGCATGGAGGGCCCGCAGTTTAGTACGAGGGCGGAGAGTGGGATGTATAGGTTGCTTGGGGGGGATTTGATTAATATGAGTGTGTTACCCGAGGCTAAGTTGGCTAGGGAGGCTGAGTTGAGGTGAGTTCTTTTCGTTCTTTTACTTACTATCTACCCCCTTCCTCGTATCTTCCCCTCTCCCTCCTTCATCCCTTTGCCACGTCGTCCTTCCTTCCTTTCCTACCACCCCCTCCTATCCTTCCTTACCTCGCTTTGGGTAATCTATCACGACTCTCCATCCACCTACTACCCACCCTTATTCATTACTCCGTTCCTCCTCCCTCGCACTTCTTACATAATCAACCTCCCTCCTTCATTCTCCTTGTTCCCTTCCCTTCCTCCTCTCCTCGCATCACCTCCCTCCTCTTCTCTTCCTCTTCCCTCTTCCTCCTTTTCTCCTCCCTTCGTTTTCGTTCCCCTCCTCCCTCTTTGTCCCTCTCTTACCTCCCTCTTCTTCCCCCTTTTGTTATTTCATATCCCCCCCTCCTTCCTCATACTAACCCAAACCCACAGCTACGCCCTAATAGCAACAGCAACAGACTACGACTCATGGTGCCCCGCCTCCTCCAGCGTCACAGTCGCAGAAGTGTTCAAAACCTTAAAGGCAAACGCGGATACGTTGCGTCTTGTGGCTGTGACTATGTTGGATGATTTACATAAAGCTATCACTGGTGAGTCTCCTCTCCTCTCCCGTCCTTTCCTTTCAGAAGGGTATACATTCGGACACTCTTCCACACCTCGTGTTTTGCTAGTGGACATACCCATTTAACCATTTAATGACTTATACTGATGATGTATATGTATGTTAGGTGACAAAGCCTCTGTATTCCTGGAAGAAGTGGGCGATATGAAGTTTAGTATTATGCCCCGCTCTGGTGAACAGAAGAAGGAGGATAAAGAAAAGTTGGCCTATGTGCTTCCCGAGTATTTTGGGGAGGGTGCTGCGTGAGCATGAGAGGAAGATGGTTTGTTGGAGGAGTATGTATAAGGTGGGTCGTTGATTGAGTCTTTGGTTTCTGTTGAGGTTTGGCTGAAGATGGATTAGTTAGATCTAGTGCTGTTGGATGCATACTTGTATTGTGATGTGACTTGAAACGAATCGCAGAACTTGGTCTTTGGTTTACTTACTCTTCGTTCTTCATATTGCATGTGGTACTACCGTTAAGTACCTTCCAACTTACCTGTTTGGTGGTGTTTCTTTTTGACTAAATGCTCTGCTCCGATCATCACACCCAAATAGCTATTTTTCAGTAATTTACACTCCCCCAAGAGGTCTGTATAGATACCATACAGAATTTATATAGTAGCTATTATTATTATTAGAGGTGATTATTCTATATGGATTCCATACATATTCTGCATGAATTCTGTGTGGATTTATGCATTGCTGCCTTGTCACACATGTCAAGTGTAACCCTAGGTGAAAAGTGTTACACTATACAAAATCCATGATACATTCAATATATAGTATCATTCTCAATGCATAGTATCGCACTTAATGCATAGTGTTATGCTTAATGTATAGTGTCACACTCAACACTTAGTGTCTTAGTGTTATGCTTAATGCATAGTGTCACACTCAATACTTAGTGTCATGCTTAATGTATAGTGTTATGTTTAATGTATAGTGACACACTTAATGCATAGTGTCACACTTAATGCATAGTGTCACACTCAATGCTTAGTGTCACACTTAATGCATAGTGTCACACTCAACGCTTAGTGTCACACTTAATGCATAGTGTCATGTTTAATGTATAGTATGACACTCAATGCTTAGTGTCACACTTAATGCATAGTGTCATGTTTAATGTAGTGTCACACTCAATGCTTAGTGTCACACTTAATGCATAGTGTCATGTTTAATGTATAGTGTCACACTCAATGTTTAGTGTCACACTCAATGCTTAGTGTCATGTTTAATGTATAGTATGACACTCAACGCTTAGTGTCACACTTAATGCATAGTGTCATGTTTAATGTATAGTGTCACACTCAACACTTAGTGTCACACTCAACACTTAGTGTCACACTCAACACTTAGTGTCACACTCAACACTTAGTGTCACACTCAACACTTAGTGTCACACTCAACACTTAGTGTCACACTCAACACTTAGTGTCACACTCAACACTTAGTGTCACACTCAACACTTAGTGTCACACTCAACACTTAGTGTCACACTCAACACTTAGTGTCACACTCAACACTTAGTGTCACACTCAACACTTAGTGTCACACTCAACACTTAGTGTCACACTCAACACTTAGTGTCACACTCAACACTTAGTGTCACACTCAATGCTTAGTGTCACACTTAATGCATAGTGTCATGTTTAATGTATAGTGTCACACTCAACACTTAGTGTCACGCTTAATGCATAGTGTCATGTTTAATGTATAGTGTCACACTAAACACTTAGTGTCACACTCACCACTTAGTGTCACGCTTAGTCGCACTCAACACTTAGTGTCACGCTTAGTCACACTCAACACCTAGTGTCACACTTAATGCATAGTGTCATGCTTAATGCATAGTGTCACACTTAATGCATAGTGTCATGTTTAATGTATAGTGTCACACTCAATGTTTAGTGTCACACTCAACGCTTAGTGTCACGCTTAGTGTCACGCTTAGTCACACTCAACACCTAGTGTCACGCTTAATGCATAGTGTCACACTTAATGCATAATGTCACATTTAATGTATAGTGTCACACTCAACACCTAGTATCACACTCAACACCTAGTATCACACTCAACACCTAGTATCACACTCAACACCTAGTGTCACGCTTATAGTGTCACATTTAATATATAGTGTCACATTTAACATATAGTGTCACACTCAACACTTAGTATTACACTCAACACCTAGTGTCACGCTTATAGTGTCACATTTAACATATAGTGTCACACTCAACACCTAGTATCATGCTTAATGCAGTGTGTCACATGCAAGGAAATAAGTGTAATAAAATTCTGTACAGAATTTTCAGGTCTGTAATGCGGAATTCCGAGGAATTCTGCGTAATCCGTACGGAATTTTCGAAATCTGTGCGGAATCTGTACAGACCCAAAAAAACCTCTGCCAAAATGAAAAAAATCTGTGCAGATTCCGCACGGATTCCGAAAATTCCATACGGATTCCGCGCGGATCCGTACAGAACACATGGCTAAGTGTAAAGAGCTCCTATTTTTTTATTTTGAAGTGCTGTACATGCACTTTATCACTGGATAAAGTGTTTTCTGCACACCAATGTAATTCTGAGACTGATAATAAGTACGTTTCTCAGATCAGGAGCCAAATAAAACCCGAAAGGGCGGCCCAGGTATGACTTCAATGATGTAATGGTGTAGATGTAGTACAGTATTACAGCTGCTTGCCTCGTGTACTTCTCTATATAACTTCCTCTGGATTGCTTCAGTAACAGTTGTTACGGTGTACCCAGACCGAGGCCTCTTATGGTAAATGGCAGGAGGGAGCAAACGACGTAAGAAGAAATGCCATCACGTCCCCCCAGAGAGGGTGGATGGTGACACACCGGTTAGTACTTGTTCATTCATCGCACGATTATGTATTCACTTCTCAAACAGACATCTGAAGCGGATGAATCTTTGAATGGCAGTAGCAGTCGTAAGTACCCGACTTCGCATACATACCATTGGTCAAATATCTGATGGTGTAAAAGATTTTTTCGGCAAATCGAGCGATTTCAGTATCAAAGAAATGCTTAATCTATCCGCCAACATGATTCAGTCTAAGGTGTTCAATATATACCCGCAGTCATCGGTAAGAATATTTATTTAAAAGATGAAATCGCAAGGGTGCTAATGTCAGTTAAATTCATAGAACAATTACAAGCCCATCATCGTTTTATTTTAGTTCTCGGGTCACAGAGAGTGATATCATTCAAGCTTGTGTTTTCTTTCGAGTTGACTGTCAAGACCTCCCTTGATGTCGACTAGTTAGGCGCACGGCTGTCTGAATATGTCTTTTTGTGTTCCCAAGAGAAGAAATAAAAACGGTGCCGTTATTTTTCTTCCCTCGGTTTTTATATCATCACATTCTGCATTTATATGCCCTCTTTATTTTCCACGGTCAGGGAGGTATGGCCATCCGGACCATACCACTAGTTGCACCAGGTTTCTGTCTACTTACTGATGTTACTGGTTGATTCACATGTGCCTTTACCTACTTTGATACTGGTTGATCCTGATACCTTTTCTTCCTTATCTACTTACTGGTTGATGGTATAGATTTATCTCTAGGCAGCTGCAGGGGTATGCCATACTTGGTATGGGCACTGACGGGTATGGGTCCGGTCTAGGAACGCAAAAATTCTTGATATAAAATGCTCCCACCCCATTCCTCCTCCCTACTGCACCAGGCATCTGACGGGATCTTTGTTGTGAGTGAGCTCACTATGACCTCTTGATCAAGGCCGCTGACACCCACCAACTCTACTCGATCTCCCTTGCTATAATGGCGAGATCGTCGTGACTCGTCATGAATTGTAGCTAGCTGCGCGAATGGTACAAGGAGCTTAGGGGAATTGAATGGTCCGCATTCCTCCTCCCTCCTGCATTAGGTATCTCTCTCACATATCAGTTTCTGTCTGCTAACATTCCTCTTTCCTCCTGCACCAGGGCTCTATCGATATTGCTATTAGTTTTTCGGCTACTTCTCGCATCGTCGAACTCGCTGAGTCCATCCTCATAACTAACATCCATAATCTACGCCCATGTCTGATAGAGATAGAGCCAACAGGTCAGGTAGTCCACGAGAGAAGAACAATGTCACAGTTGACGGGTTCCATCTTCAAGTCTCGAATATTGGTTCTCTCTTTTTGCACGGCATCAACAACGTTTAGGCTTTGGAATATAAAGGTGCGTCTTCCCAGGATGAGTGGGATACTTGCTATCCTTCCTCGTGCTCCCTTGTCGTGGGTCCTGGGCTTAAGACTTTGTGCTTGCACTAGTCGAACTAAGAGCGCGTTAAACTCTTTCTCTGGAAATGGATATGTTATTATATATATCTTACTCGTAGTAATTCGAGCTTGTGCATGATTGTACTTTGATTATAATTGCTTAACGTTCTTTACACTTAATTAACACACGGTTTGCGGTTGCACCAGGCTTTTGTATTATCTAATTTTGATCCCCCTCTAATTAGAGGGGATTCCGGAGGTTTGCTCACAGTATGCTTAAAGTACCGTTAATGCTGACTCTAAGGAATGTTGTCGAGGGAGATCGATGGCGAGATAACGCGCATCCGATGCCCGCACATCACACCACCCCGCAGCCCCTCTCGTCATTCAATCCGATATGATTAGATAAGAAAAATTTCTTTGTTCTCACTCGTTACAGCGCAGTGCAAGGACGTTGCCATCCTACCACTGCCTCCTCACTGCCTCTCCATGTCGCCCTCCTCGCTGGATACAAGCCGCCGCCACTGCATCTACCGGCATCAACGCGCCGCCATCTACTCTGGCTACAGTGCGACTCGGACTGCCGTCACCACCTCTTCCCGCGTGGCCACTCCCTCCTCACTTCTACGTGCGGACACATCCTTCTTGCTGGTTACAACGTGAGGTCGCCGCCAACCTCTGCCGCCATAACCCCCTCTACACGCGTGGCCATTCCCTCCTCGCTTCTACGTGCGGTCACCTCCTTCTCGCTGGTTACAATGTGAAGCTGTCTAAGCCATCTCAACCGCATCCCCATCCCGCCTTCCGAACCAAAAATTGCACGATCGATCCAGATCGGGTTGACCATCGATTGATTATTGGAACCCAAAAATCTTCAGCTTCATCGCTCAGCTGGCTTTCTTTCGCTCTCCCGCTCGATACCTGCATCTACCCTCCACAGTTAGGAACCGGATTATCGAAAGTATGGCTGACCAAAAAGGTGCGTACACTACGTGTTACTACAAGGTGTACGAACTAAAAGTTGTATAGTTCTCATTGGTGTCATTGGTGGCAGTGGGTTGTATCGCCTTGATAACCTCACTTTTGTGTACGTCTCCCCTTCCACCCTTTCTTTTCTTACTAACACCCCAACAGAAAACACGTAAACCCATAAACAGTACGTCCTCCCCACCCCCTCCCTTCTCCCACTCACACACACTAGCTAGCCATGGGGCTTCCCCTCCTCCACTATCCCAATCGCCTCCGCCCCAGCGGCACTCTCGTAGCATTCCTCGCAAGACACAGAACAGGACATACCATAACGCCCTCACACGTACCAGCCCGCGCCAACATCGCTGCTCTCAAATCCATTAGTGTGCGCGCTATCATCGCATTCAGCGCCGTCGGCTCGCTCCGTGAAGAAATCCGCCCTGGAGACTTCGCCCTCCCATCCCAGATCATCGATCGTACGAAGGGCATAAGACCATCGACGTACTTCGATGGGAGCATCGTTGTATATGTGATGTTTGGTGATCCGTTTAGTGGGAAGTTTGTTGCGTGGTTGGAGGAGAGGGACGGGGGGTTCTGATGCATACTGGGAAGACTATCGTGTGTATGGAGGGCCCGCAGTTTAGTACGAGGGCGGAGAGTGGGATGTATAGGTTGCTTAGGTGGGATTTGATTAATATGAGTGTGTTGCCGGAGGCTAAGTTGGCTAGGGAGGCTGAGTTGAGGTGAGTTCTTTTCGTTCTTTTACTTGCTATCTGCCCCCTTCCTCGTATCTTCCCCCCTCTCTCACCTTCATCCCTTTGCTATGTCGTTCTTCCTTCCTTCCTTTTCCTACCACCCCCTCCCAACTTTCCTTCTCCCTTCCCCCTCGCATCATCTACCCCCGTCTCTCCATCCACCTACCACCCACCCACCTCATTCCTTCCCCCCGCTCCACCCCTCCCACTCCTTACGTAATCAACCTCCCTCCTTCGTTCTCTCTGCTCCCTTCCCTTCCCTCCTTACTTCACTTCACCTAGGCTATTTGGTATACTTGTACCATACTGCCGATGTCGATTCTTCTCTTTTCTACCGAATACTCCGATGATCGCCTGAATTCCTCACGTTTCTACTTAGGGTGCGTAACTGCGGTAGTGTACTACGTATATACCACTGCTTCTTTGAAGTGATAAATTATTAGACCTCCGTCCTATCTTTCCCACTCCTTCTCTGCTTATTCTGAATGGCTTTCAGGCTTGCAGGTACTATAAATCATGCGCGAATGCATTATATTGACTGAATTGACTGAGCATATGTCGTCTAAAAAGTATAACTATCTAAAAATGAGACTCAAGTCTGAAGACCCGACAACCATAAACTTGGGATTGAAGATGGATTATGGTAGTCCGGTTTTCAATATAGCCAGACCGCCCTGGTCAGCTTATGTTTTTTTTTGAAGTTTTTGCCGTGTGAATAACTGAATAGATAGCAGTGAGAGTATCATTGCACTGAATGCCCGCATCCCGCCATATCTTTAGCATTATAGATGATGGACTGCCGGTATCCCAAGGATTGAAAATATGGTTTTTTGCGCTGAACACCCGAAGCCCGCCGTAATCATGCTATGAAGTAGCAGGATGACGACAGCCCTCCGGTACTCTTTTTTCCTTCTTTTTTTTTTTTTGAAAAATACGGGAAATTATTAAATAGATCTAAAAATATGCAAAATGAAAAGAAATAATCTTTAAAGCCGATCTGAGAATATGCAAAATGAAAGGAAATAAACCGTCGTTTTTACTCCATCTCCAAGGAACACAGTAAGGATTCAGAGGCCCGCACAGAAAACTTTAAGGGCGGTCTTAATGGCAACCGGACAGGAACACACTTGAACCACTCTCTGTGACCCGAGATTTAAAATAAAACGACGGCGATTGTGGCAGCACATATATGCTACATACTAATATCAGTAAAATACTTTTATGGACCAGTGGAGAGCTAACCGTTGTCATTGTAGATGGTTGTGTATGTATAACATAAACTACTTCGGCATGTATACATATTTTATTTTCTGTAGTATGGATGCGAAGGTTGTTTATATCGAATTCCTTGGATTTTCCAAAGAAATCTTGAGTGGGCAGTAGGGTTCAGTATGTACCTAAGATATGTCGAATTATGACCTACGACTACCATGGGCATCCCGATCTCTCCGATCTCTACTAGATGACAATGAACCATCCGACTCAGACGAACTCTGTCTTAAAATCTCAGCTTTAGGCAAGCAAGCAGGGTATATGTACGTACCATCATGTCCTCGTCCACCGGAGGACCGCGTCGCATGTTGCGTCGCCGTCCCCCCGACATTGGGCTCTAACACGTAGAAGATAGCCGCTCAAGTTGTGGGAGTTAAAGGGTGGATTATGCGGGAATGTTCCAGCCAGCCCAGTGATAGTGAGGTCTTTTATATGTACAGATAGACGCCAATGTCATGTATAGCTTTTAATATGAAATCATAGATCGATGGGGAAGGTGTAATGCACGAGTCAGTATATGGGTAAGCAGTACAAATAGAAGACTCAATAATGTTTAAGATTCCACACCTTCGGGGCCTGATTCCCTTTGTACGGTTAATGACTTGCGTGATCATCGGTCGGAGTTCCTCGCGAAGGCAGAGAACGTCATGATAGCGCGGGCCGGATCGTGCAAGGGGATTACATTAGCCGTACTCAATTCTAACTTTTGAAATTTTTGGAAATGCATTTTGGTGTGCACCTACCATATGGTATACTGATGTCAAGTCAGGGGGAAATTCGGAGTGATAAGAATTGATGCGGAGAACAAAATTCAACTGAACCCTACTGAGTGTCACGAACTTTGACGCTTGCTCCAGCCAACTGAAGGTGAGTTCTCTGTTATGTAACGCGCTAACTACACTTCTGTCCCAACCAACACGTCTTTTTATAGATAACTTGGGGAACTTCCCAGCAACGCCGTCTCGAGATTATGCAGCCCACAACCACTGAACTGTGACACTGCCTCCAATCCATGGAGTTGGCATCACTTAAGGCTGCTAAGCCTCGCTCGAAATTGAAGCGCGTATCGAAGACGGCTGCTGCTAAGGATTCAGCTGAGGCTGCAGAGCCAGAGATGGCTTTGGTAGGTGATGGTGATACTGTAGGGGATGGGAAAGTGGCGAGAGAGAATAGGGGCCCATTGTCATATGCACAAAAAGTGAAGGTCGTCACTTATATTGCTAATGACACGGAACAGGACATACCATAACGCCTTACACGTCCCAGCCAGAGCCAACATCGCCGCTCTCAAATCCATCGGTGTGCGCGCTATCATCGCATTCTCCGCCGTCGGCTCGCTCCGTGAAGAAATCCGCCCTGGAGACTTCGCCCTCCCATCCCAGATCATCGATCGTATAAAGGGCATAAGTCCATCAACGTACAAGTTCGACGGGGGCATCGTTGCGCATGCGATGTTTGGTGATCCCTTCAGTGGCAAGTTTGTTGCATGATTGGAGGAGCGGGTTAAGAGGGCACTGGATAGTGAGGGACGGGGGGTGCTGTTGCATATGGGTAAGACTATCGTGTGTATGGAGGGCCCGCAGTTTAGTACGAGGGCGGAGAGTGGGATGTATAGGTTGCTTGGAGGGAATTTGATTAATATGGGTGTGTTGCCCGAGGCTAAGTTGGCTAGGGAGGTTGAGTTTAGGTGAGTTCCCTTCGTTCTTTTACCTGCTATCTACCCCCTTCCTCGTATCTTCCCCTCTCCCTCCTTCATCCCTTTGCCACGTCGTCCTTCCTTCCTTTCCTACCACCCCCTCCCAACCTTCCTTCTCCCTTCCCTCCTCGCATCATCTATCCCGTCTCTCTATCCCACTTTCCTTCCACTCCGTTCTTCCTCCCTTGCACTCCTTATAATCAACCTTCTTCCTTCGTTCTCCTTGCTCCCTTCCCTTCCCTCCTCACCTCACTTCACCTGTTCTTCCGTCCCTCCCTCCCCTCCCTCCTCTCCTCTCTCCTTCTCCCTCCCCTCCTTTATTTATCCTCCCTCCTTGTTCCCTCCCTTCCTCTTGTCCCCCACTCCTTTCCTCGTAGTAACACCAAATCCACAGCTACGCTCTAATAACAACCGCAACAGACTACGACTCGTGGCGCCCTGCCAATACTAATAGCAACAGCAACACTACGACTTGTGGCGCCCCGCCTCTTCCAGCGTTACAACCACTGAGTGTTCAAAACCCTGAAGGTAAACGCAGATACGTCCCGGTTGGTCGCCGCTACTGTGTTAAACGATTTACATAAAGCTATCACAGGTGAGTCTCAGCTATCACCCTCGTTCCCTTCCTTGTTCAGGACAGAACTCTTCTACACTCTATCCATGTTGGCCTCTTCTCCCTTTCTCCGCATCTATACTCTCCACTCGTGTTATGCGGGGACGCACTCAGCCATTTAACAATTTATATCGATTCCGATATATCAGGTGACGAAGCCTCCGTGTTCCTGTAGGCGGCATGAAGTTAAGTATTATGCCCCGTTCTGGGGAGCCGAAGAAAGACGATAAAGAGAAGTTGGCTTATGTGCTTCTTGGGTATTTTGGGGAGGGTGCCAGTGCGTAGCTTGGTTCGGATGTCGAGAGAACGGAAGGAAGCGAAATGAAGCTGGGTATTGAATATTGAATACCTGCGTGTGAGTTTGTTTTGGGTGTGCGTTTTTAAGCTATCGTCGATTTTTGGTTGGGTTGGGTAGATATGTGACGGGATGTGATATATAGAATGAATTTTGATATTCTCGTCCTTCTGGATTGGTTGGTTGGTATCTAAATATAGTGGGGATACTGGGGGTGCTGTTATGACACCTGGGCAGTGCGTGATTTTACTGCTATGAAGGTTTCTACTGTTCCGCATTGTCTCATGACGAATTCGCGGGCCCCGGTCTGTGTGTTCCGCCGTGTACTGCACGCTCCCGGGGTGGCGTGCTGGAGACCTTGAGTACCAGGTGAGTCTGATAAACACAGCACAGTGCTCTGTACTTCTTCCCTATCGCATTGCCTGTCGGGCTGAGACGGGGTTTGGCATTTACAGTGAATATAATGTATTCGGTTTTAGGCGGGATGAACTTGAAGGGAGAAGTTTATCTTTGTTCTTCTGTGTCATGAATATTTTGGGGGAATCCTAGATGATACGTGGGTGTGTGTTTTGATGAAGCCTTCAAACTCACATACCCTCTTCCTCATCCTCCTCCTCGTTCATGACATCGTCTACCGCATCCGACATCATCTCTTCTTTCATATCCATCATGGAGCTCTCTTTCTAAAACTCATTTATAATGTGCTGTATTACTGGAAGATTGAGATCACGGTTCATGGATGCCATAGATTACAGCAGTGTGTCGGAAAAATCGAAATTAGCATATAAGGTGCTGACATTGCTGATGGCCATATGGGAACAAATTGGTATTGGTCAGGTTTCTCTAGTGGTCGTATCAGATGAGTTATCAAGCTTTTATTTGGCTTTTATCAAGCGCTGTAAACACATACCACATGCTATCAACTCCTGATATTAACCTGATATGTATATGTCAGCTGCACCGACTTAGCACATAAACTGCTGATTGTACTAAGCCCCTCATAATATGTTCTCGTTAAATTTGCCTGTTGTCACGTCAGTGTGGTATCAAGTCGCGTAGATTTAAGTTAAGTTTGCATAAGTCATAATAATATGGTTAATTATAACTAAAGCTACGGTTAGTAGTAAATTTTTATGATACTTTCTGTACTCAATCATAGCTACAGTACTAGGCAGAAGCACTTTTCCGCTCTCACAACAGATTCCACTCCTGATTGACTCCAAACTTGAGCGCGCGAAAGCGACTCGTTGGAGTCTGGAGTCTGGTTGCGAGATGGAGTTACAGAATTTCAATTCCCGACGTTGACGGTAGGCGCCCCACTCTTAACTGAACGGGAAGGCAAACAATAAGAACACGGAGCCATATTGTAGGGCCTGCGTTTTCAAAACATGTGTTTTTCATTACCGTTACACGCTACATTCTTACTGTCACCTACTTACAGTAATATCCATACATACGGGCCATTTGTTACCAAATCTATTTAAACTGTCGCTTGTACGCTCTGCGAATGCACATTCGATTCTGCTTTGTGTATCCCCACTTTCAATTCGTATCGTACCTCAAGGCCGTACTGGGAGCTGTCCATAGCTCTTGCCCATCCACTCACAATATCTTCCGCATTGTATTCCCTTTCCATCCCCCATATTTCAACTTCTCCCACCCAGCTATGAAAAGGTAGGTACTTATGTAGTATTCATGATTGTGAGCTGGTGCGTACAAATTTCTATATACAAATGACATAGTTAGCAGAGTCCATGGTAGGTGAAAATAGTGTAGATTAGCTATTCAGTGCGCACAATGTAGAATAGCCTGTGGGAGTAGTATTTATTAGTAATTTGTACTGCTAGATGTATGGTAAATTATGGCGTCAATAGGACGTTCAAATTAAATATATGGTTTAAACTTAATCCTTTATGCCTTTCCAAACTCAAAAACATATTTAGTAAAAATGGTAACAATGTTTATTAGTTTGCAGGCCCATATCAGCACTCGTCAGAGTTGTCAGGTGTGATAAATTCGGTCCTACTGATGTCAACTATCAATGATGATTGGCTGTATCAATAAATATAATGCATATCAGTAGCAATCAGCGCGATAATCTACTATTAGTTGATTCTTGAGCCATGTAGACCCCCCAAACGGCTGATGGCCTTATCTGGCCTGATATGGCCATGTCTGGACAAATATAGCGATCTCGATTTTTCCGACATGGTTGTGAATATTTCACCATGGTATGTCTATTCCCACTTTCTTCATTTGCACGCCGTACCGTCGACACCTTCCAATTTTGGCTGTGATGTTTCTGAGAAAGAGCACATGTACGAAATTGACCCCCATACTTATGAATCTAATTATTATCAGAATTACCTCTTTATCGATTTAAGGAGGGAGGAAATACACATACTCAGGATGTGTTGGTAGATGAGTGACCATCGTCGTCGTTTTATTTTAATTCTCGGGTCACAGAAAGATGTTCAGATATCATTCAAGGTGGCACTTTCTTTCAAGTTGAGCATTAAGACCTCCCTTGCTATTGATTGTATGAGCGCTATGCTTCGTTTAAATTTTCGTGCTGTGTTCCCTGGAGATGGAATAAAAACGGTAGTTTATTCTCTTACTTTCTTCACCCTTATGTCATTGGCATATTGGTTCATTTATTTGGCTTTTGGTATGGTTATAGAGGTATGACGGGGATTTTGTAGCAATTAACATTACCTTAGTGTAAACCACATACAATAGCAGTCTTTAACTTGTATATTATTATTACACCATTAAAGCTCTTGGTATATTCATTGCTTATTGGCATACAATTTGAAGTTACAGGAATACAAATGAGTCATCTCTAGTTACCACCTATTGTTTTTCACTTTCCTCGCTCATCTTTCTGAATGCCCATCGGAGAACTGCTCGACCATCAATTACCATGTGCAAAAATGCAAACAACGAAAGTATCGGTGGAAGGGCGATAAAATAGCTTCCCACTCGTATTAATCGAAGCTCGGAATAGCCTGCAGCTAATATTAATCCTGTGCGAATTTGTATAATGAATATTGGGAACATTCGATGTTGCAGTTGCGTACCGATAGCTAACGCGCTCACAGACACTCCGACTGCACAGTGTGGAAAGGCGAGAATATACAGGTTGCACCATATTCTCGATTTGGAGTTTATTAAATCCTGTTGGGTCTGAAGTTAGTGACAAAGTTGCCATGTAGCTGCGTCACATAGAGGATACATTTGCAACCCATTCATGCTCCATTCCGTTCAGTGCAAATAAAACTGCTGAAGCGACGCATACAGCCCCAAGAGACAGTCCGAACGCAATGAACACACATATGTATGTTCCTGTTCTCGTGTGGTCAATTAACTCTGGCCTTGCGGAGCCTGCTGTGACGAGCGTGGCTGTGGCGCCTAGCAGTAGTGCTGCCTTGAACAGATGAAAGTTCAGATGATATTCTTTTTTAAATCGGCACAGAGTACATACCACAATATTGGTATTATGGTATCTTGTCATACAGCGCTGAGCGTGCTCTTGCCATTCAGGACGAGTTGTATGCGTGACACGCCATAGCTCGTCGAGAGATTTCCTACCTGTCCCTAATAAGCACAAAGCCTGGAATAACCAACGAAATGGTGGCATTTTTGGTGCTTTCCAGTACTCTGGCATCGGGGGAGTCGTGTCTAGCGAGGAAAAACTTCTTGCTGAAGAAGCTGTTTGATAGGGTGTCATCTGAGAAGAAAGAAAAATGTGTGAGTCGTTTCATTCATATCCTTCTCATCTTATATACCCTAAAAGCATAGTACTTAGACGAGTAAAGACACTTGATCTCAATCCTGCAGCCGAGTTACAACTTGCTGTATTTAATATCCCTGTGTGAATGGAGCATGTAAATGAGCAAAACATGAGGCCTGCATCTAAAATAGTTAGGACTTGAAGCCTCGAATACTAGGGATTGTGGCTTGAGGTTCGTTGTGAGTGGACATTTCTTAGTTTTACTGTCAGGGTCTGTTCTTATCTTGTGACATATCTAGGAGTGAGGAGAATATTTCCTAGAAATGTCGCAGAAGTACTGCATAGATGGTATAGTGCATCACGAGGTACAAGTCTGACGATGTCAATGCAGGGTAAGGTTAAAATTTGGATAAATAGGCCCCACATTGAGCGCTCGGAAGATGATCGATGCCAAAGCTCACATGATTTCATCAGAAAATCTCTTCGTTCTATTTGGTTCAAAGCTTGAACATCCATTACTATCATTAGCCTCATTGTCCGCTGTATAGAATGAAGCTTGCAAGAAAGCAGTACTCATACATTGACATGCCTATTCTGTCCGGAGTTGTGGGGAAGTGCGACCACTCCCCACCCATATCAATTCCAGCACCATCTTCGCCTTTCTAGCAAGCCACGCAGGCTAGACAAAAGCCCCTCACGTACCGCCGCCGAGATACTCAAACTGCTAAAGGCACATGTCGACTCAGTACTCACTATGGTCCTCGGCGGCTTGCACAAGGCAATAACAAGGGCGATTGTCTCTCCATCGTTCCTTTCTTCATCTCCTACACACAGATCATGATGTCTACTCTCTCTTGGATTATATCTTCGTCTCTGTTCTATACGACATGTAGAACTCGAAACGCGAGCCAGACCGATTCAGTGGTTGGCTGAGGGCCTGGGATAGCCGCTAGGTAGGTAAGCGCTTAAGCGCTCAAACTCTCGGAACAAGCCGATTGGTCCAGACTCCAAATGGCACGTACGAGTTCTACTTACATGCTGCTCCTCGACTAGCATCTCTGTCACTGAACCGGTGGTCTCTCTTCCATAATAACAATCACTTTTGCCTCCCTCTTCTCCAGTACCATCATGGCCTTCCTATAACAGCAAGACGTCGCAGACCACGCCCCCATGCACGGACTTGAAGCCTTGAAGAAGGTGTAAGCTGAAGCGCTGAAGGACCTGGGAGGGGGCAGTTGCATATTGGCAAGAGTGTGTATGGAGAGACTAATAGAGACTACAAACTGTCTTTAAGTAGTACGAGTCAGGAGGGTGGGATGTATAGGTTTCTCGGGAGCGACTTGTTGCCATGTGACATGCTATATTTGAAGTGAGTTGTTTATACCCTCGCTCATTTATCGAATTCGTCCTTCCCTTTCTACCCCATATTTTTTCATCCTTTTCCTTTGTCCCCTTTGTCCCTGTCTTCTAACTATATCATTCTCATCCTGCTCTCTTTACCTCTCCCCTCCTTCCCTCCTCCCTTCTACCTTCGCCCTTAATGCCTTACTTTGCTCCTTCCCTCCTCCCTTCATCTTTCCACATATCCATTCCCGCTCTCTCTTCCTTCACTCATTCTTATTTCCCCTTCAATCGTTCTCCACTCCGCTTAGCCCTTCTAACACTTCTTTTACAGCTATGCTCTAATAGCAACAGCAAAATAATGCAACTCGTCGCGCTTCGCCTCCAAAACCGTCAACGCCGCCGAGGTATCTAATACTTTACAGGCAAAACGTTACCACCTGCGGTTGGTTACCGCTACCGTTGAATTGTATAGTTCTCTTTGGCGTCACTGGTGGAAGTGGGCTGTACCACCTTTACCACCTGACCTTCGTGTATGTTCCCCATCTCTCCCTTCTTCTCTTACTAATGCCCCACAGGAAACACGTAAACGCGGAAACAGTATGTCCTCCCCATCCACACACATCACTACCAAGCCATGAGGCTTCCTCTCCTGACCCATCACAATCACCTCCCTCCTCGACGGCACCCACGTAGCATTCCTAGCAAGACACGAGATAGGACACGCCATAACTCCCTCGCACATCCTAGCCCGCGCCAATATCGCCGCTCTCAAATCCATCGGCGTGCGCGCTATTCGCAGATTATCGATCGTACGAAGGGGATAGACCGTCCACTTGCCTGATGGGAGCATTGTTGCTTATGCGATGTTGGCGATCCGTTTAGTAGGAAGTTTGTTAGCTGGTTGCAGGAGAGGATTAAAAGGGCGTTGGATGCTGAGGGACGGGGTGCTTTTGCATATGTGGAAGACGATTGTGTGTATGGAGGGGCCGCAGTTTAGTACGAGGGCGGAGAGTGGGATATATAGGTTGCTTGGGGGGGATTTGATTGGTATGACTGTGTTGCCGGGGGCTAGGTTGGGGTGAGTTTTTTCGCTCTTCTTTTAGCTACTATCTACCCCCTTCCTCGTATCTTCCTCTTTCTCTCCCTCCTTTCTCCTTCCCTACATTTCTTCCATCTACCTCGTCTCTCCCTCCCTCACCTTGCCCCTCCGTTCCCGTTCCTCCTCCCTCGCACTTCTTACGTAATCAACATTCTTCGTTCTCCTTATACGATTCCCTTCCCTCCTCTCTTCGCATTACGTTCCCCCGCCCTTCTCTCCTCGCGTCATCTCCCCCTTCGTCCCTTTCCCCCTCGATTTATTTTACTTTCCCTTCTCCCTCCCTCTCTTCTTCCCCTCCTTTTCCCCTCTCCGGTCTTCCCTCCTCTCTTCCTTCCCTTCCTCTCCCTTCCTCCCTCCTCCCCGCCCTCCTTCCCTCTGTTCTCTTTTCATATCATACTCGTGCTAGTCGCTAACGCTCATCGCAGCTACGCCCTAATGGCAACAGCAACAGACTACGACTCGTGCTGCCCCTCCTCTGATAGCGTCACTGCCGCAGCACTAAAGGCAAACGCGGATACGTCCCGTCTTGTGGCTGCGACTGTGTTGGATAAAGCTATCACTGGTGAGTCTCTATCACCCTCTCTTCCGTCCTTTCCTTGTTCAGGGGTAGACGAAGCCCTTCTAACCCTCTCCACTTCATTTATATTGGCTCTTCTCCCATCCACACTTCTATGCACCACTCGTGTTACACGGGGACGCACTCAGTCATTTAACGATACATACTGATTCCGTTATATATGGTGACGAAACCTCCGTGTTCTTGGAAGAAGTAGGCGGCATGAAGTTCAGTATTATGCTTTATTCTGGGAGCAGAATGAGGATAAGGAGAATTTGGCACTTGTTCCTGAGTATTTCGGGGAGGATGCTGTTTGAGAGGAAGGGGTTATGTAGGAGGGGAAGAGGGTGCATAACGTAAAGTGGGTTGTTTATTGAGTCTTTTTATTGAGGTTTGGGAATTGGCTGATGATGGTGTGGATAGATGTTCTGCTGTGGGATACATACTTGTGAATGAAATGAAATGAGCTTTTTGCGTTACTTGTTCCTCTTTCTTCGTATTGCGTACAGTACAGCCGGCACTTCACAACTTGACTATTTGGCTGTGATTCATCACTGCTGGAATCGACTGAATGCTCCGATAATCGCGCTTGAAACTTTCTATTGGGGTATTGCTGTGAATCGGCTATGAAGGATAGGATGAGACATTTAGACATTTAGAAGCACATGCATGATTAGCGCTTATAATTCGTGAAGATCGTTACTATTGAAGAGAGGAAATACGCGAACCCAAGATGAACTACATACGTTAGCATATACTAGGCTTGGCTACATGGTATTTGAAGTTTCAAATACTTTGAGAAACTTATGTTTAGTCTCAGAAGTACATTGGCGTCCACACTGCAGACAGCGCTTTCCCGTATTTTATTCAATGTTCCAAAGCAGGAATAGTAAAATCTTGCTGTCAGGTAGTGTCACGAATACTTATGTAATGAATGACATGCGGTTGCCTCGTGTATTGTTGCTATAAAACCTTACTGTTAGCCTCTGGATGGCTTCAGTAATAACTGTACCTCAAACCGAGGAGGCCTCCTGCGCCAATCCTGCCCTCAATGGCAGAGTGGAGGCATCGTCGCAAGAAACGGCGCCGCCATGGTCCCTCACGGAGAGTGGATGATGACACATCGGTTAGTGCCCATCATTTATCGTACAACTACGTATTCATTGACATTGCTCAAACAGACATCTGAAACCGACGGCGATAGCAGCAGTAAGTATCCGATTTCGCATACCATTGGTTACATCTCTAAAGCCCTGGTACCCTGTAAAGACTTCTTCGGCAAATCGAGTGATTTCGGTATCAACGAGATGCATATACTATCTGCCAAAACGATTCATGTGTTGAATATGAATCCACAGTCTACGGTAAGTATCTTCACATGTAACTTGAATCGTAGTAGTGTTGATGTCAAAAAAATACATAGAACAACTACAAGCCCGTCGTTTTATTTTAGTTCTCGGGTCACAGAGAGTGGTTCAGATATCATTCAAGCTTGCTGTTTCTTTCGAGTTGACTGTCAAGACCTCCCTTGATGTCGACTAGTTGAGCGCGTGCTTATCTGAACATGTCTTTTTGTGTTCCCTGGAGAAGGAATAAAAACGGTGCCATTATTTATTTCTTATTTTTCTTTGTCATCATATTTTTCATTATTCCCTCGGACTCTCGATTTTTTATATCGTCTCGGCCTTGATTTATGATTCATCGCATATACGTCCCCTCTTCTTTTTGCCGAGGTCAGGGAGGTATGACCAATCCCCTTCATCGATGCTTTGGGATGCGGCCGAGCCGCTCTCAAACGCAAAGTTGACTCAAAACCAGATTCTGGTTACTTCCGCCGCACTGCATTGATTTATTGGATTTAGAATTTCTAAAACTAAGTACTTCTGTCACTGGCTGAAACAGATTTCTCTTTACTTACCGATGTTGCTGGTTGACTTACATTTGCATTTACCTACTTTGATACTATCTGGGTGATCCTGTACCTTCTTCTTCCTTACCTGCTTACTGGTCGATATAGATTTATCTCCCACCTGGTATTAGGAATAGATTATCTCTCCTGGAGAGTGAAATATAATTCTTTCTGCATTATTATTAACTATAGAGAATAAGTTTAATGATGAGGGAGCGTGAGTCTTTGAAATGTATACCCCCTCATTCATTCCATACCCCATGCCACTTGCATGAGCTTCTACTAATAAATACTGTCTGCAAGAAACAAATACTAAATATAAAAAATGGGAGTGAATTAAAACATTACGTCTACCTTGCAGTGAACAACTTTGGGGGTGCAGAAGTTGGTATTTCGGTACGTAACTGCTCCTTGCCAGTGTAAAACTGTTTCCAAATCACACGACAGCTCTCGCTCATAAATTTGTTCTGTACAATCTCACTGAGTATTTCTCCACGCCTAATAGCAGAGAGCAGGCAGCGTCGTGATTGAAGGCATTGAGATCGTGGTGGTACGATCATCGAGTCAGATTTCCCCATAGAGGCAGAAAATATCATGATGGCGCGCCGGTGGGAGCATGCACGGGCGCTATTATCGCGTCCCGTTCCGTACCTTGTCAGGAAGGTGGTAAGAACGTTGCTAGCGAGAGACAATTGTGATTAAGTACTATGTACAGTTACTTGGTAGGAGAGGTCGGAGGTACACAACAATTGAATATAATGGCAAATACCACAATAGCGCTTCATTGTATTAATCGCCACATCTAGTTGTGTGGTATCTTTCCGTTACACTAGTTACAGTTACTTGTCTTAATACAATCAATACAACGTGAACTCATTCGTAATATAACGTCGAGTTTCTAATATGACAAGGAGAACAGTAAATATATTATAATGCACTGTTTCTTCCTAAGTACAATTTATGAGATATTTCCAGTTACTTCTAGTGTTAAGTACATAAGTGCAACATATTGCTGAATTCGGTAATCTTCTTTAGTTTTATTCCGAAACATTACGTTATCAACAAAGCGTGAAGCTATAAAAGACCACATAAATTATGCTGTTCTCTTAGCCTCCTTCATCACTCTGACTCTCCTAAACACCCAGTTTGAACTACCCTCCATTCTCTCTACACTCTGGTACCATCTAGTTGTACTACGCAGCGTTAACGCCATGAACCGACATGCACTGGGCCGCTCAGCAAAATTGCGACCTGCTGACATGAGGAACTCCGCTGTTCAAGCTCATTTTCCTCGTGGCGGTCCCGCTTCTCCCAATACATCCATCCTTTCTCCTCTTCAGGTTATACCTAGGCTGAGCACTTTCACATCTCCAAGTCATCCAGTTGTCGCTATGCCTTCTTCTGAGCCCGACACTCGCCCTGCATATGACCATCGTTCTGCTATGGACAACTTACCTGTAAATCCAACGTCATCGGAATCCACTCGTCGTTTTCATTCCCATCTTCACAACAACTCGCGACCCCCTTACAATGATAGTCCCGTGGTGATTCCTCCTCTGCCATCGTATTCTTATAACTCACCTATAAATCCAATGACACATTTTCCTGTCGTTCCATCATCCATTCATCGTCATCATTCCAATCTTCACTACAACAGCTTAAGAATCTCGGACGTTGAAAGGCCCGTGATCCCTCTGATCGTTCCCCCGTATTCTCCTCGTGGTCCTCCTAGTTCTGCTCCACCTGGTCGTTATTATTTCTCACCAGTACCTTCTGATACATCTACCCTTTCCACCCATAGCGGTAACAGTAGTCTATTCATTCCCGTGTTAGCGTCACCGCAAAGTTCAACGGAAAGTTTACGGGACCTAGAGGATAGGCAACGTGGCGCTCACTTTCAACAGACGCAATATCCAACACAACCTATTCAACATTTTACTACTACGGTCCAGCAGAACAATCATAATGGACAACTCACTCATACAGGACAACCTGCATATGATCAATGGGTTGCGTATCAGTGGACTCCGTTGTACCACTAATTCGGTCTCCCAGGTATTCGTTAGTTACTTAATGTGTTTAGGTTTCGTTCGGAACATTCTATGATATATGTAAACATCCTGTTCTAGTTTATGAAGTGTGCCTGTCTTAAAATTCTATGTGACCTGTAGTCACCGTGTCAGTCACCCCTTCGCTTCTAACAAGCTCTCATCAAGACCTAATAGAATTAAGTGGTGCCTATAAATCAGCGATAAATAGTACAAATAAGAAATCATCTCCATCGCCACTTCATCTGTAGACCAAGTAATAGATAACATGGTGACTACCGTCAGCCCCCGAAAACAAATGTTGTACTTGTGAAGCCATGTACTTGCATGCATAGCATTGGTAACAAGTACATCCGCGTCAAATATAACAAAAGAGCCACGCTACTTCGGTGGTCAGCACGCCACAGACCTTTTTTCTTATTTAAGATGGAATAATACGTAATGAATCAAAAAGGTTATTCCATTAGACCATTGTGAATGAAATGTGCTGTCTGAAGAAAGTCGAACTGGGTGACCTCTGTTAATTCAACATTCAAGAAAAGAAGCCCTTCGAAAGCTCAAACTTCCAGCGTCTATGAATAAGTACACGAGGTTACCTCGTGATCGGACAATAAGTTTCTATAGTACATACGTACATGTATGTACGAGGCTAAAACGTTGCAACGTCTGTTATGTTTAAATCCCATCATTTTACGGCCATATCAATCAAGTCCTCATTTTCCCACTTCCAATCATACCTTACAAGCCCTCTTGCAGGCCTCGGTGAGGAAAAGACGTCGCGAAAAGCGACAGCATCATCTCACGATATAACAGTCAGTACACCCGCATTACTACACACATCTCCTTGCTGAAAATTTTCATAGAGTTCTGAATCTGACACTGAGGACGAGTCTGTTAGTTCTAGTAATGGAAGCAGTAAGTCATCACTCTCCTTGGACCAATCACCACTAAGCGATCATACCAGACTTGTTCGGAAACTCGAAGGATTTCAAGATCCATGAACTTCAGATACTTTCGGCCAAAAGGATTCGACATGCCGATGATGGAATATACATCCCGCAAATAACATTTATGTGATCGCTGAGCCGACACCGGCGATGAGTTATAACTAACAGAGCCCAAGTCTTACTGTGACTGATATGAGATGCTACTTACTAGAGTCGACACGAAATTCAATATGCGGTGTTGTTATTTTTGTTTTAGGGTATATTCAGTATTCGCAGTATCTGTGACGTGTAGTGGAATAGGTCACTCACATGTCAGTACAAACCATTCCTGTACTCTCTCACATTCTGGACAGTGGAGAACATTCTAAGTCTAAACCGCAATGTGTTTCTATCATATAAGCCATCTCGAGCCATACCCCCAGTTTCACAAACCTAACCGGGCGCTCTTACTAAAGCACAATTATACAACTATAAAAGTAATTGTTTCACCCTCGTAGGTCACTGTGTGTACCATGTATATTATTGTGTTGCTGTTAATCTGAAGCAGAGGAGAGCAGAAGATGTTAAGAGCATCTATGACGATCATGTAAGAGATAAAAGGAAAGTGTATACATAGGGAAAGGACGAAGGATGAGGTAAAAAAGATACAATGACGAAGGACTACTCACCTCACTTCAACCTCCCTAGCGAACTATACCTAGGGATTATATGAATCAAATCGACACGAACAAGCGATAGAGACGCTGGGGGCCTGTAGGGTGCGCTGTTCTATGCCTTGCAGAAAAGGCCATGAGGGTTTAATTGGGTAAGGAGAAGACTGGGATTAGGACGGACGAAGGAAGGAAGCCTTACGGCCCACGGCCACGTAGTAGGTGTGAAGAGGCGAGGGAACTTTAGGGAGAAAGTGGACGCATTTTGGGGGGTTTGCATGTTTTGAGGTGTTAGTGAGATGTGTGAATAACGTGATAGATCATAGAATGGGACGAGACGTACAGGTACAAAACAGTGAGAGCTGAACGTCCTCTCGTAAAACGCATTATCAGTACACTTTTCATTCACCATTCCTACGATAATAAGTTTCGCAGCAGTCGAGGTAGCATCTGAGACTCAGGGGGTGGCAGAGACAGGAGACTGCGAACTGAGAAAGCAAGAGCCTGCGAGGATCACTGGGACATGTTGGAATACCTGAGACAACCATATTCAAATGTCTCAATGATCCCCGCTCGCGCCACTATGTTTCACTTGTATGTTTCCATTTTATTCTATGACATTATGCTATTCCTTTTATATGCTACATATTTTGTATTTAAATCTGTGTACTACGTCGTTTACCGTGTGCGTTTACCCCCACAATATACGCCGTCACCCGAATTTATTAGAACCTTCAACAGGACAACGATCTGGGATTCGCTCGGCGGCATATGATGATGTGGTTCAACTTGGTGGCTTGTGTTGCAGGTGTCGAGAATCCAAACAATCCCACGCCGCGTGTGAATCGCTGAGGAGTGAATGTTGACTCTTGTTGAGTGAACAGTGGAAAAACAGGTCATGGATCTCCGTCTCGTATAATGAAATGTCAAGTTATTATGTTTTCGATGCCACTATTTTGAAGCTCTTTTGCCTATGATTTACACAAAATATTCATCATAATTGCATATACATAAAATAGCACATATCACAATAGCGCTCCATTTTATTACGCGCCACATCTAGTTGTGTGGTATCCTTCTTTACTACACTAGTTACAGTTAGTTGCTTTATTATCTCTACACATTGAAATATTTTGCGCAGTAGTAACAATAAATATGATTTGAGCTCATTCATAATACAACTTCGAGTTTTTGTTAAGACCACATGTCTTCCTATGCAACTACTTACCTTCCCTCTTATTCATCAGGCTCCAAAACTTCCTATTGAAGAAATATTATGATATTCTCTTGAAGTTATGAGATGCTTCCAGTACCTTTTAGTAGTAGGCGCAGAATCTTGCTTCTTCATTAGTCACATTCACAAACATTACAGTACAAACAAAGTCAGAAGCTATAAAAGACCACAGAAATCATGCTACTAACTCAGGCTCCTTCATCTTTATCCAGTTTCACCACCCTCCAATTTTAAACCCTCAGCTATATCTTTGTATAACCCAGCGTCAATACCATGCGTAAACCTTTAATTGGCGGCAACGTCAATGACCTTCAAGTTGCCGTGCGAAACCTGGCTCTAAGTCCGCCGGTTCATGCTCTACGTCACAATGTCCATCCCGCTCAGATTCTCCAACCACCTTACTTTTTACCATTTGCTCCACTGATTCATAATATGCCTCGTCTTATGATTGGTGGTGCTCCGGCGGACCTGAGCCTGGCGAGACCTATGCCTTTTATGTTCGCTCCAGATCGATCATCACCTCTTCGTCCCTTTCCTCCTCGCCACGATGATTTTAATCCCTCGCGGGACGATGATTTGTATGATACTCCTAAGAAGGACCGTCGTCGTTCACCGCGTTGTCGTTGCGGCCCTCCTCGACCACTCTCACCCGATCATCGCAATTCCACATATAGTGACGATGATCGTGACGACGATGAATATAAAGTAGGCATTCCTAAAATGCCGCCAACAGTAAATGTAACGCAAGATGCGTGGGACAAAGGGCATTGGGAAAGTGTTCAAGTTCCTCTTGGAAACTTTTACGGGCAATACCATCCACTATCTTTTATGGTATCCCCTTATTGGTCTGGACAGGCACAGATGTATCACCATACTACTCAAAGTTTCATAATGGTTCAGCAGACTGAACAATATGCCGGACAAGCTGAGCAATGTGTTCAAATGTGGCAATGGAGTTGTACTACTTCTAGCTCGGTAACAGTCGGACCAGGCATTCTGTTCCCAGGCTTTTGTTAGATAAGAGATTCTGTTGATTCACTCCGGTTACTACTTATATGCCTTAAACTATGCTATGTAAAAATGTATGCGACTCAACTACAATATGAGATTATGCCAGCCACCTTTATGTCTATCATAAGGCAATGTAACATCAACTGTTGAACAAATAATAGTTGTCTTCTGATTCATTGGTAGCAGGGACATCCATATTACTTGTATGTAATGAAACAAAAGCGCCACATCACTTCAGTACACATTTCAACTGAGTTAAACTGAATTATAATACTTAGAAATCACTATGGTTATGTCCTTAGACCATTTTAAATGCACAAATTTGTGACAGTATTAAGTATTGTGAGTATTATAAGCACTGTAGGATGAAAGTTGAACGTTGAACGAGTTGTGCGATAAACTTACGTAACCTTAGCGGCACCTGCCGGGGCCACGGCACCGTTCGCCCGTCATTCTCGCTTCTTCACCTACGTGACCGACCATCCTCACTCCCATCTAGTCGTCCCGAGTCGTCTAGACTACGGCGAGACTCAAGAACATACCACTCACGTATCATCTGAAACTATCCACAATAACATCAGGGGATTTAGGAGATGGTTGGAGGTGTGGGTTGGGTGTGGGTTGGGTGTGGGTGAAGCGCGTGTTCGAGAGAGGTTAGGCCTGAGTTTTGTCTCCCTTTCCTGTCCGCCATTTACTTTTACCTAGGCTCTCTTTTCTGCTGGCCTCATCAGACACATTCCCCACAGCTTTGGAGGAACGACAAGAATCGTGTAAGATTCTTCGATATGTTGACTCATCGTCGAACCCTCCAACTGTTCGAGCACCCATCTGCCTACTTCCAGTTGCCAGTTGTTTTATAGGATGTGACGCGGAAGGATGTAACACCCACTCAGAGCCATAAAACACATACAATCACACTCCTTATATTCGACCAAAGTCCGGGATCTTCTGGAATGTCCTACGTGGCGCTACATTTAACGATAGAACCTCTGCAAAACTCCAACAAGCGTCTATGAATATGAAGTACACGCGTTTACCTCGTGCGTTGTTTCTATATAATCTATACTTGGTATCCAAGTCGTTAACAGCTTTCATTGTAACCTAGAACTTGAAGGGCGAGAGGATCCGACTCCTTTGCCCAATGGCAGAGGTGGAACGTCGCAAGTGGGGACGCACTTTGAAGAGAGTAGAACAGATCGTGTCGGTGAGTTCAGGGTTTCATGCCATAATTGCTGTATCCGACTCAGAGGCCTCAACATTTAAATAGACTTCGTCTGAGACGGAGGAACCTATAACTTACAGTGCTCACAATTGCGATAGCAGTAGTGAGTAATACGTCTGCGTGTATTCACTGACATATCTGACTACCTTCTTCTCAAGACTTCCTCGGCAACTCCAGCGATTTTACTATAAATGAGATGCATATCCTATCCGCCAATACTATTCGTCTGACTCAACCACCACCCGTATCGGTAAGCCTACTCTCGTTGATGTCGCGGAAGCTTTCTTATCCAGACCATATCGTACAAAGCATACACACAACTTGACGCCCCTCTCCATCGTTTTATTTTAATTCTCGGGTCACAGAAAGACGTTCAGATATCATTCAAGCTAGCAGTTTCTTTCGAGTTGAGCATCAAGACCTCCCTTGCTGCTGATTAGATGGGTGCTATTCTTTGTTCTGAATTGTCGTGCTGTGTTCCCTGGAGATAGAATAAAAACGGTGGTTTATTCTCTCACTTTCATCCTCATGGTGCCTATGGCATATTGATTGGTTGATTGGTTTGGTTTTTGGTATGGTCAGGGAGGTATGACCGAGATTTCGCAGCACACATATTATTTAACGTCACTCTAGTATAAACCTCGTCTACTACAATAGCAGTCTTAACCTTGTATATTACACCATTAAGTCTCTTGCATTCAAATTATATTTGCATACAATTCGAAGTTACGGGAACCGTATCTACCAGTGGTCTCCTATCTTTCCCCCCCCTTATTGCTCCTTTTTCTGAGCGCCCATCGGAGAACTGCTTGACCATCAATTACCATGTGCAAAAATGCAAACAACGAAAGTATCGGCGGAAGGGCGATGAAATAGCTTCCCACTCGTATTAATCGAAGCTCAGAATAGCCTGCAGCTAATATTAATCCTGTGCGAATTTGTATAATGAATATCAGGAACTTTCGACCTTGCAGCTGCGTACCGATAGCTAACACGCTCACAGACACTCCGACTGCGCAGTGTGGAAAAGCCAGGATATATAGGTCACACCATATTCTTGATTTGGATGTTAATAAATCCTGTTGGGTCTGAAGTGAGTGACAAAGTTGCCATGTAACTGCGTCATATAGAGGATACATTTGCAACCCATTCACGCTCCATTCCGTTCAGTGCAAATAAGACTGCTGACGCGACAGATACAGCCCCAATTGACAATCCGAACGCAATGAACACACATATGTATGTAGCTGTTCTCGTGTGGTCAATTAGTTCTGGCCTTGCGGAGCCTGCTGTGACGAGCGTGGCTGTGGCGCGCCGCCTTGAATAAATAAAAGTTCAATTAATATTCTTTTTAATAAGAAGCAGAGTACATACCACAATATTGGTATTGTGGTATCTTGTCATACAGCGTTCAGCATATTCTTGCCATTCAGGACGAGTTGTATGTGTAACACGCCATAGCTCGTCGAGTGATTTACTACCTGTCCCTACTAAACACAACGCCTGGAATGACCAACGAAATGGAGGCATTTGGGGTGCTTTCCAGTACTCCGGCATTGGGGTTTCTGGGTCTATGGAGGAATAGGCTCTTTCTCGAGAAACTGATTGATAGTGTGTCATACTGAGGAGAGAAGAAATGTGTGAGTTGTTTCACCACATCCTTCACACCTTATATATTTTGTAAAAGCGTAATACTTAGATAAGTATAGACCCTCGATCTTGCAGCCGACTTGCTACTTGCTGTATTTACCTTTCATGTGAGAATGGGGCATGTAAATGAACAAAACATGAGGCCCGTATCTAAAATAGATAGAGCTTGAAGCCTCGTAGACTAGGGATTGTGGCTTAGGGTTCGTTCTGACCGGACATTTTTCAGTTTCACTGCCAGAGCTTGTTCTGATCTTGCGACATACTGTACTATTTCGACCAACTGTTCGGTCACGCGTCACAATGGGTCATGAACAGAACAGTTGAAGGACTTTGTCACTGGTCACAGAGGGTCGTGAACAGAGGTACACTGAACATTGGAGAAAAATAATGGGGTTCTTATAAGGTATGCTAGCGGAAGGAGTTTTCTACGAACAGTACACAATATTGGTCACACACTTTTGTAACCATCGAACAGAGGTTCGGGCCGTCACACTCAGATAGGTCCGAACAGTTGGTCGAAATAGTACAGTATGTAGGGATGAAGGGTATATTTCGTAGAATGCCGCGGAAGTACTGCATAGATGAAATAAAAATGGCTCTTAATATCAAGGCAGGGTAAGGTTAAGACTTGAATAAATAGACTCCACTGAGCGCTCGAAATAGTGTATTATCGATGCCAAATCTTACTACATGCTTTCGAGTATCCATTACTATGTGTGTAAGTTACGGATCTCGGAGTACATCAGCGTCATTTCCCAGCGTATATAATGCAGCTTACGTGAAAGCAGCATAACTCATGCATGCCTATCGTCCAGAATTGTAAAGAAGCATGGCCACTACCTACCCATATCAATTGCTGCACTGTCTTTGCCTTTCTAGCAAGCCGCGTAGGCTACACCATAGCCTTACACATCCCACGAGCCCGAACATTGGCAGTAGCAGCGCTCCGATTTATTCAAAGTTTAACACAGCTTCGTGACATTTTGATACGTAAAAATGATAAGGACTGGGTAGGAACGCATCCCAACGCTTGCGATCACCCCCCAAGTGAAGATGCTGTATATACAGACATCCTTAATGTCATACAGCAATCCCGGTGCTAACGACCTACAGTTCCGGCTTGACAGAAATGTAATCTTTCTTTGGGAGAAGCTTAATAGCACGGTCTTTAATGATCCGAAGGCCGTCTGTACCGAAGTAACGTTGGCTCTAACGCATTTTTGTCATAATCAACGATAAGTATAAGAGAAAACCAAGGATTCTACCTCAAAACACCATTGGTCGTTCCCCCTGACCCAATTACCCAACCCGTCTATGTATTGCTCTACATATTGGTCGACCTCTTGTCCCCACGAAGGAGCTTTGCTGTAATCTTGCAAGAATTTCTCGGCAATCTCATCGTGATACTTTCCAATCCAGTCAAAGGCACCTTGTACGTCGAGCTGAAGTTCGTGCATAACAGCGGTTACGATGTTGTGCAAATCATCCCCACGTGCTTGCCTAGTTTCAAATAAAATTTCAAACATAATCGAAGAATGATAATTAGATAGACGTACTCGACATTGTATGAGCACAAATCGTTTCCGATAGCAAGCATGTCGGTGACACCAGCATGCAAGCTTTTGATGACCTCGTTGTCCATAACATAGTCGGGAATATCCATATGAATTTCGTTGATAACAAGCGTGGGTTTAACACCAATGGTTATTCGACGAGCATTCAAGTAACTTTCAATCGTATGGAAATGCGTCTGGTCGCGCTCAGCAGATTGTCGTACAACTGCGTCTGTATACTCCTGGAATACATTGATGAAGCGACGCTGCGCTGTGGCAGTGGCAGTTTGAATAGCGTTAGCCCAGAATCTGAGGTAGAGATGTAAAATAAGTTTATGGTAATAGGTAAGAAATTCTTACTGTCTGGTAAGCTCTCCCCCGACCCACTCTCCTTGTGGACGAGGTTCATGAGGATTATGGAGAGCATCCATGATTATATCAGCTAAATCTCGAGTTTCTGTTGCACTAGACTCTTCCGACCATTCATCGAATACAAAGAAGAGGTTCATCAGATCACAGCCTACGCGACAGCCATCTAAATCGATTGTGCATCAACCTTCGGGTGTAAACTCGAAAAGGAACCAAGAAATGAAACCTTTGTTCAACTTCGGATATCCTAATGATGCACAAAGACCTGTTGATTTGCATTTCATACATCGCGCCGCTGAGGAGTTGAATAATAATATACATACTAAAGTCACATTTATTGAAAGCATTCTGTGCCTTTAAATTGAAAGCATGAAAGCTTTCCGCCCAGGAAGCCGATTCTGATTTGCATTGTTCATAGTGTGGGTTAATAGCGCGTTTCCAAGGCCAATTGCGAAGAGTATCTGGCAGGTAGATTGTGTTGGGTTCCATTTCATAACTTACCGAGTTATGAATTGGGGAGATAGAATGTGTTTTAATATCATAGGCACCTCGTAACTTATACGGTCTCATGATCACTGAATACACGCAGTTTAGGTCAACCCGGTCTTATCGTACAATATGATATACATACCCACCCACGGAACCAACGTGGAATTTGTGAATGTCAGAGACTAGTAATCCTAGCCGGGAACTAGGTGTACTGTGGACAGTTCATATAGAGTCATAGCGTATTATAAGAGACAAGTAACCATGATCGAAGAACACAGGCAATCCCAGATATTGCCGTAACATACTGACATGATACATGGATACGGACCACGGTAGCTAATCTAGTATCTAAGTCTGACAAGAGTCACAAGACTACTCTACTTATTGACTTACTTGGTTCAGCCTGAGGAACATGAGTAAAGAACACTTACTCCACATTCGAACACCATTCGAGTTCAAACAGGCGCGTCAACATAGCTTGGGATAGCCGCCAACTGGATGCTTAAAGCGCTCTCCGCTTACTAATACTAAGTACTCGCTGCTCGGGCTGTCGGAAGATGCTGACTGTTCCGAATTTGGGCCTACAGCATGTACTAAAGTTGGTAAGTGGTACGTACGACTTCCATAAGCTGCCAACAAGCTGCTTCTCGACAATCATCTATGGTGCGCGGCACTTAGTCACCACCAACTTTGTGCAACCACAATGACATCGTGAGAAAATGTCCTATGGCTTATCCCTCTTGCCAAAGTGCTTAGTTTGATGAGGGGAGTAAAATGCCCAGACAGATTTTTGAAATTCGCAAAACTGACGGAGTTATAATTTTTGATCAACCCAAATTTCGCCGCATTATGTAACAATTTCCAAATACGTTAATATATTCCCACGATTTATATATATTAGTAATCAAAGGCTGCTGCAACCGCCTCAGGTATCCTTCTGTGAGAGGTATAGTGCTGCGAATTGGCTGCGAAGAAAATTTTTTCACCTTGATTTGAGCCTCTTTTGTTCCAAGGCCTTCACAGTAAGCATCCATCCCCAGCTGCCTCAATCACTTCCTGAACAAGTGATTTTTGCTCTCATCTTCACTGTCTGGCATGTTGTGAATGGATTGGATTGCATGATCAGTTGGCGTTGAATTGTCATATAAGCCCAATTTCCGGCGAGTCTTAGCTTCTCGAGCTCATGCAGCAGCTATCTATTGAGCTTTTCATAGTCCACCCATTGATATTAAGCTATAGATAGAGATAGTTACAGGTATGAAACAGTAATCCTACATCAATTCTACATTCAGACAATTTCAAATTTTTTCGCCAATGGATTCCGCCGCTGTACATAATTAGTGGTGACTAAGCGCCGCGCACCATAGGCCTCCTTCTCCTGCATCATCGCTTTTCTAAAGCAGTGGGGTATCGCGAATAACGCCCCCCATGCACGATACACGGCCTGATGAAGGTGTAAGCTGAAGTACTGGAGGCTCGGGGTGGGGGGCAACTGTATGGAACTTGGAGGAGACTGGGATACATAGGTTTCTCGGGAGCTAGACACCTCAGAGCATTTCATGCCACTGAGGCTTGTATTGAAGTAAGTTATCTATTCCCTCGCTCCTTCCTTGTTTCTTACCTTATTCATTGTGCTCCAAGGCCCTGGCCCCGGGGTACCTGGGAACGCGTGGTCATACTACTATCCCCCCGAGGCGCATACTAGTATATGGTGCACCACACCTGTCCTTTTCGATCCACGTATCATATTCTACCAGAATGCAGAATTTCTTTCTAGACGTGTTCGATTCATTCATTCTCATTCTAGCAGCCGCCAGCGCAGAACACCATGACGAACGCCGTGTAGTGTAGTGGGGAAGCCGCATTTAAAGTATATATAATAGGTGGATCCGTTTTAAATGAGGTGTTTTGGGCTGTGAGATAATGTTTTGGGCTAGGAATAAATGATAAACCTTCAAGTTAAGGTGTAAATAATAGGTACGTTCATTTTTCGATGATGTACTCCGGATAAACTTCAACTCAACGATTCTCTGCTCCTAATAACTCTTTTAAGTCTTGTCAGATGAGATCGATTTAGATCAGGACAGAAACTGGACTGAGCCGATCTTCAGCGAATTTGGGGAATGGAGAATCAATGCTTAGTGGTAGTAAGAATGTAGATTATCGGAGAAGGTTCAGGGGACGAAAGCATCACTGGTATGTCAGTGCAAAGTGGCTATCTCAAAATCTAAGTACTGTCTAGTACGCTTCAGCAGTATATATGCCCCTTCCAGGACAATCCCCCAGAATGATCACTTTGGCAAACAATCAGATGCAAGTATTCATCGCCAGTGCCACTCACTGTGACTGGCTAAATCATTTCAGCCAGCCGAACAGGCTCACATCGCTCGCCTCTTGAAGATTATATATGTGCATGGTTTCTTTGTATGCTCTCAGAACGAAGTGTCAATGCACCTGCTATGTCTAGCCTTCTTGCTTTTCACGATTTCCCATACTCCATGTAGTGCAGTTTATCACAGCTTTGACAAAGTTCCATCAGACCCTCCGTACGACTTTGTAGTTGCGGGAAGTAAGTTCCTTGAAATATATTTTAGTCTTTAGTATACTAAGGAGTTGTTAGGGTAGACTCCAGGATATGTAATTGCGAATCGCTTGACGTAAAATCCGAAATTAGGAGTTCTCGTCGTAAAAGCTGGGCCAAGGTACGCCTAATAAAGCATGAAAGTGGCAAGTAGCAAAATCGAATCATTAAATCGTAGCAAAGAAGAAATTCCCAATCTTGAAGCTTGAAGTCTCGGGACGTCTTTGTACCACACATATTCGCCATTCGACTGTAATTAGACACTGTGCCTCACGTGGATTTGGAATTTGAGTGGTCCGTCAATACCGTATCTAAGAGGCTATGTTCTTGACGGTTAAAGCCAAGCTGAAGCAACTCTACTCGTTAGTGCCAATGCTTTGCATCAAAATCAGTTCAGATATCATTTAAGCAGGCAATTTCTATTGATTTATGATCAAGCTCAAGACTTCCCCTATTGTTAGCTTTCCACTTCTATAGTTCATTGAACTGGCAAATTCAACCTTTCTTAATCACTAGGGAAATTTGAACAGAACCATCGCTGAGTAATAAATCATTGTTTTGCGTCAATTTGGTCTAGGAAGCCCAATTATATAATATCCAGACACAGTTACTACATTCACGATGCAGCATCATTTACACTCGGGTACATATTATTTCAAAGCTTCCAGGGCAAAAGCTGTTGTCAGCCCCCTATTCCCAATACCAATGCCAGAAACACCATATCTGTAAGTCCATCCAATCTCCCATCCCCCATCTTCACACTGCAAATCAAGCAATTTACTTCTATCAATCTGATTTTCGACGCCCAAATACTTGCATGCAATAATACGCTTGGCCAATGCCAGTGAATTCCCTGATATTCCAACCCTCTCAGCTACACGCTCCTTCAACGTACTCCGGAGATTGAATAGAATAGGGTCGTCCGGTTGCTTTAGGAGTGCAACTTGTAAAAAGCGCATGATGAAGTAAAGAAAGCTTTCCGCGGTCGTGTAGTAACGTGTCCCATCGAGGTACGCACGGTTCTGCAGAACCTCGTATACCCACTCAAACGTCTTGGCGAGTTCACTCCCTCGGTTCCACAAGTAAAACAGCGTTAATACGTTCGTACACACGATGGGATCGATTCTTGGCCTTCTATAATCGAAGTACGTCTGTTAATATTTATTAGAAATGACTGTACCACTACGCTGGCAGCTGTAACTTACCTGGATAATTCCATCAACATCCACGTACTTCAACATTTCATCCATTACATGTGTAACCGTTTCATCGTCACACTTTATGATACTGTACGCAAGCGAAGTCGTGTCGAGGTCAAATGGATAATTGTCCGCCGCTACTCCTCCGTCTAATGCACTTTATTAACAAAGCTGAAGTTGGAAATATTAATTCGCACCTCTGAAGAAGTTCCAAATGCTAGGAAACGACCTTATATTTACTAGCGACCTAGAACAGCACTGAGTTACTCATTCATCATAAACACGGATTCAAACCTACGGGTCGTTCGTAGCCTCCATAATTAATAGCTGAGAAAAATTCTCTTCAACAATTATTCCTGTTTCCGTTATCGACTCCATTACCCTTGCGTTCGCCTTCAAGAACGCTTTCCCACGTGCGATAGGGTCTCCTACAAGGCTTTTAACCATCCTAATGGTATGATCACAACTGTCAAATAGGATTCCACGAAATCCAACCGAACGCGCAGAAAGTACATTATCCAGATTGTCATCCACAAAAATCGTCTCCTTGGGACAAACATTTGCTGCAGAAATAACACCACGATAGAATCCTAGGTGCGGCTTTCGTTCCCCGGAATGACATGAAACAAAAATTCCGTCGAATATATTCCAGCTATCCAGAACACCACGAATCGCCAAAAAATCGTCGACAACGATATTGGACATCGCAAGTACTCTGAGCTTTGGGTATATTTGTCGAAGACTCTGTATGAAGGATAAGAACTTGTGATTAGGACGCAGTGACTTGCGCGCTGCTAAAAGCGTCGCTCGTATATCATGAACTGGCGTGTTGAAATCTGCAGCCAACTTGCTGTAACATTCCCCCTCCCCAATTTGGCCTTTCTCATACGCAAACCATGTACTCGACGAAAGCATGGCACGGAGAGATTTGGGGGTAAAGGACGCAGACGGCGGGGGTGACCTTAGCAAAAGGATGTTGCTGAGGTCGAGGATGAGTGTGGAGTAAATTGTCTGAAAGGTACAGTTAGAGCCCATCTGTACTATGATTCAGTATGTCAAAGAAAGACGTGCAGGGCTTTATATTATCTCAGCTATCGTGGCCAAGTGGGCTGAAGGAACACCAATATCAGACAGTATGTGCTATCCAAAATCCGAGAAATGCTTTCTTGACCACGTAAACTGGATCGGCCCAGAATTCTCGAAAGCTGTAAATTTACTGGAGACTAGTTACTAAATCTTTTGTTTTCGTTCAGCATAACGTTATGGAGGGAAAGCGTAGGATCCGAGGAAGTCAGGAACGACGCTCAGTATCTTTTTTCTTATTTTGGGCAGAAGCATAGAATGTATGAATAAGAGTAACGGCCGGTTGATTTTAAGGAGATAGCGCGAGAAAAGCGCGATTCAAAAGTATAATGTATACTGAGTGTGTACATACTATCGTCAATCAGTAGTTAGTGTTCATCACTGGTTAGTGTTGCCCATATATCTCACCTTTCTGACCTCTTTCCACCTCAGAATTTAGTATTTGGGTTCTCCTTTTATAAACACATACGTCTTCAGTTTTATTTTTCATGAAATAACTCAAATTTCAATGTTATGTTTTAGGCAGGTTGTCACTCTCGCCGGCTGCGGCACCGCTGAATGCGAAATTCGAGGTCGTTTTAGGAAGGTGTTTGCAGGGTCCAGGCTAGTGTCCACGAAGTGCTCACTCGCATCGGCTCCCGGTCAAAAGCTATCAACGGAGTTCAAAAGCTCACCTCGTCACGCTGTGACAACACTAACCAGTGATAGAACACTAACATCTCATTGACGATAGTACTTACTGGCTTCTCCGGACAAAGCTTGATCATTTCCGCGATATCGGGAGTTAGGAATACTTAATTGGCTACGAAAGGCTAGTCAGAGGATCAAACATGGCAAGGTAATTCATTTCTGCTGAACTTATTCTTATTTCTAACGTTCGAAGGTATTCTTATACAAATTTATGATGGTGCGCACAATCAACTGCGGAAAGGATGCCGCATGATAGTGTCACATACACCAGGTACCAGGTGGAGATGTAGGATGTCAGTCAGGAACGACGTATAGTATTTTTACTGAATGATTGTAGAAGCCTCGCCTTTTCTTATAGAAGGAAGAACTAAAGTGGCTATTTTAACACGAAAAAATTCTGAAATTGAAAATAATAAAAATTGTGCATACAATTCCTAGTGAATTAATTGGCCATTTGTTCTTCTCTAGACACAAGGTATAACATCGTATGGTGAATAATCCCTGCCGGATGCAGCATTCCCGGGGGCACGTAGTTGTTGATCAGGTTTGACAGACATATACTCCTTCTTAGGAAGAAGCTTGAAGGTACGCTCGATCATAATTCGAAGACCGTCTGTACCAAAGTAACGTTGGCTCTAGCGCAGAAGTGTTGTAATTAATATCTGATTAGCAACACGGAGGAACGTATGAATACCTCAAAACTCCATTGTTCGTTCGCCCGAACCCAATTACCCAAGTCATCTACGTATTGCGCGACACCTTTGTCAACCTCTTGTCCCCAAGATGGAAGATTGTTGTAGTCATTCAGGAACTTTTCAGCAACCTCATCGTGAAATGTTCCAATCCAGTCAAAAGCGCTTTGCACATCGAATTGAAGCTGGTGCATCACAATGGTTACGAGGTTGAACCCATCGTCTCCACGTGCCTGTCTAGGTTTTAAGGTTAAGGTGGTGTATATAAATGCTACAATAATGAATGGACCTACTCAACATTGTACGAGTACAAGTCATTTTCAATACCAAGCATGTCATAAAGTGTTTCATGCATGCGCTTGATCACCTCGTTGCTCATAACGTAGTCCGGAATATCCATGTGAACTCTGTTAATAACAATCAAGGGTGTTGCGCCAATGGTGATTCGACGAGTTTTCATGTAGCTTTCGATCGTATGTATATGCTTCTGGTCGCGATCAGCAGATTGTTGCACTACTGAGTTAGAATACTCTTGGAATATATTGATGAATTGTTGTTGAGCTGTAGGAGTAGCAGTTCTAATGGCATTAGCCCAGAATCTGTAACGAATAGAGAAATGACGAGTGCGTTAATCTTATAACTCGATATAATAGATGGAAAAATACTAACTGTCTTGCAAGTTCACCCCCAGCCCACTCTCCTTGTGGACGAATATTGTGAGGATTGCGGAGAGCATCCATGATAGTATCCCCTAGATGTCGCGCTTCAGCTGTATTAGACTCTTCTGACCATTCGTCTAATAAAAAAATGAGGTTCATCACGTCACAGCCGACACGAAAGCCATCTAAATCTGAGTCAACCACCGAGTGTGGATTCAAAATATTCAGTAAATATCACCTTTGTTCAACTTCGGATATGCCATTGCTGCTAAAAGGCCTATTAAATGTACATTAATTTGTCTCGCAACTATGGAGTTGTGAACAATGAACATACTAAAATTGCATCTATTGAAAGCATTTTGAGCCTTTGGACTGAGAGCATGGAAGTTCTCCGCCCAGGACTCCGATTCGGATTTGCATTGTTCATAGTGCGGGTTGATGGCTCGCCGTTTCCAAGGCCAATTACGAAGGTGGTCTGCTATGTAAATTGTGTTAGGCTCCATTTTACACCATACAGGTATATCGGTTGGTGGGATAGAGTGTGTTCCAGTCAGTCAGTCGGGATTTACTGGCACCTAGTAACTTATAAGGTCTCATGATCACTGAACACACGCGGTTCATGTCCATCCGATTTTACCGTATAATACAATATGCCTGTCTACGCCCACGGTCGGAGACTAGTAAGCCAACTGGGAGATAGGCGTTTGTAGGCTGTAGTTCCAAACTCAGCTTTCCACAAGTGTTCCAGTCATTTTGAACGTTCAAACGAACGAACACTCGTTTGGAAACATTGGCACGGCTAAACTCTTAATAGTATTACAGCACCAGACATATTCTCAACTAACTTCTTCAAGCTCTCAGTAAATTTCTTCCCTTCCTTCTTTTCGCCTCCTTCAAGTTTAAACGCATATGCTTTGCTCCGTACTACACGGTCGTTTTAAATCCCTCTTTAGATTTGACCAGCTGATTCTAACTCAGAGTCTCAGATGCACCTCCGCCTAGTTGAGCGAACTTGAGGTTGCTGGTAGTAAGTTATGTAAGTAATTGCACATACTCGCGAATCAAAAGATCTGTACGTACACATCGCAGTATCGTTAGTAAGCGCGAGTAGTGGCAACGATGCAAGTAATTGGACCCACAAAGTCGGAAGATGCTGTCCGGCTCAACTGCAAAACGGTACGTTGCAGGGAGGCGATAGTGGGTCGTAGTGGGCTATATGGGGTCGTGGTGGAGGGATGGCCGGGGCGAGGGGAAAACGGAGAAGGTGAGCTGGCAAGGGGCGTTTAAGAGAGCGGACGAGGGAGCTTACCTGGCGAGGAGGCACGAGGTGAGAGCATAACACCAACGACCTGCTTAGATTTGAGGTGGTGGAAGTTGAGATGAGGAGGTGCGATGACGACGCTGTGACTGCACAGCTGGTCAAGGTGGTTAAGATAAAGGACGGTGGACGTGACCCGGTGTCGACATGCTGAGATATGCGTAGAAGTCAATTTGAAGCTGTGTTGACGAGCTCAGGTGTTTGAAGTGCAGGTAGAAAGTTGAGGCTGAAGGATGTGATGAAGTCGAGGTGGGCGAGAAAGGGGAGTAAAAAGAATATTGAGGTCGTTTGGGATCGGCGCCGATGATATGATGACATGCGATATTAGGGGTGAGAGCCACGTCGTTGAATCAGGTTGGTGGAATGGACTTCAAGCTTCAAGTATTGTGCACAATGGTGTTTGGAAAGGTGTCTTTTAAGCGTGACGGTGACAGGTAGGATTGGAAGCTCGTATGACAGTGCAGTCTCGGATCTTGGAGCTCTCCAGGGATTAAAGAGGGGAAGATGGAGAGTAATAGGGCAAATTTTTGGCGATATCGAGCGAACGTGTGGCGAAAAGGACCACAGCTGTGACTTGATAGTGAAAGTACTTAGAAGAGGTGGGCTTGAGAGAACCCGATTGTTTGGGGAAAGTTGGACATGGCGGCGCGTACATCCGACCTCGTGGTGACTGTGACGTGACAAGCCAGTCACACGCTCCGTGCGCATGAATAAAGCGGTCTTGTGTCGATTGTTATATCTCGATTGGATCTTCACACGTGCACGTGACCTCCCGCAGGCTAGTCCGCAGTGCTGAATGCGCGTTTACCTCTGGTTCAGGCGTCTACTCGTGAGCCAGGCGTGGGAAACACGCGCTTCCGCAACAAATTCAGCGCCAGTTCAGCACCTTCAGCGTTGTTTCTACCATTCTTGGGGTGTTTTTAATTGCAAGTACTTTAAAACATAATTTATTCCTCAAATAAAAACTTCTAGTCATTTTTAATATGATTACGCATTATTGAATATTGAATGCAGCAGGTACCAATGTAATTTAATCATGGAACATGCCTATAGTATATAAGTAGACGACGAGAGAGAGAGAAATTAAGTAAAATAGGAAGTAAGTATCCTGTCATCAAACGGTTTTAAAGAGAGTATTAGCGGAGGAGACTATGGTAACAATTGTTTAATACTACTGGATGTTCAAGATGTGAATATCTAATTATTTCTTAAACCACAATTTAGAATGGCTGCAGAGATATGTCACTTTGATTAAATTTTCGTAGCGCTGACAAGCTCATGCTGAGCTCACTATGATAGTCTTCGTTAATATACTGTATTAGTATTCACTACTATTCTAAAATAAATACATACACTACCAGGTTATTTCGATAATATTTCACATAAATATAATATATATTCTTGTCAGTTTGTAATAGTATAAGCTAGTAATTGGTGCTTGTGAACTATGAGGCAATGTACTTATTTTTTTTCATAGTCAACTTCATTTGTAGCCTGCTATACACGGGAGCGGTCATTATTTATTAACATTAGACATAAGGCAAGCGCCGGCTCAGTTATCGTTGGCATGTTTCTGAGCTGGCGTGACGCAACCCTGAGCCGGAACAATTCGCTTCCGCATATGGTACAGATCCACTATCGAGATATAACAGGGGACTACAGACTCGAATAAAGAAGCCTCAACAAGCTCAGTGTTATCAATTAGTTGAATTGATTACTATTAACTAGAATTTGAGAAAGAATTTGAGAAATAAAGTTACTTATATGACTAGTAGTAGAATAAATAACGAGCTCCGTGTTATTAATTGTTTGAATTGATTACTATTAACGTATTGACTTCATAAAGTTATAAGTGCGCTTCGATGCGCTCCGATATTACAATCATTCCTGTAACAACTTCCAACAACTTGAACAAATTAAATCCAACACTTATTCTCACCCCCTACGACACGAAATGGTTGTCCTCGTATCGTCCGACAATGAACAGTTTACTGCTGATAGGGATGTCGTCAAGTACATGTGCAACATTAAATTCGATAGCGACAATGACAAACCCATTGTTCTTGAGAAGGTAAAATCAAATACCTTGAAAAAGGTACTTGCGCAATTCCATTACAGCATTGTAGAGCAGGCGTTTCGCCTGCACTACAAAAATCAAGATATTACAATTTCCATTACGTAATCAAGTGATGCGTGCATCGACGCGTTTGTTCGTGTTCGCGTTCGCGCGCGTTTTCTCTCTCTCATTTTCCCTCCAACGCCGACACACTCCTGCATCGCTCGAACGCCGCAATTACTCAACAAGAACTCAAGATCATCGATACTGCGCACTACCAAGCTCCACAGAATACCGGAATTAGTGTTACCAAAGGCCGTGTTTGTCTCTACTCAAGTTTTATTCTTTAAACTTTCTTTCTATTCATTGGTATGTTTTCTGTTTCATACCTTACCATTTTCTTTCATAAATCTACGATTTAAACACTCTTAATTTCCGTTTTATTAACCATTCCTCATTAAGTACACTCTTTATTTTAATTTTCTATAAAATCCCTGTACCTACACATTTGCAATCCAGTGAACCTATATCCCCCTTTCTCGACACCTTAGAACACCCGAGGTCGAACGGATGTTCACCGACTCGCTAAATTATTTCTTTGTTTAGGTATCAGCGCACCCCGCACCTCTACAGCATCATTTCATATTCAACTTATCAACTGTAACATGTTAGGTTCTTGAGTATTGTGAATACCACTGCAACGATCCTCTACCCTCGTATGAAGAACAGTCTACGATGCTTGACAAGCGACAAATGTGCGAGTGGGATTCCAATTTCTTTACACCAATGAATAGAGACATGGTTTTTGAAATCATCTCGGCGGCGCATCGCCTTGAAATTAAGCTCCTCCTGTTAGGCTTTTTGGATTTCCATGATAGGTCTCCGTGCTGACAAGATATTTATTACAGTTTTGCTGGGTGCCTGACTATTACTAACATGGCCAAGGGAATGATAAATCCAGAGACCCGGAAGCTGTTTAACGTTGTGAATAATTTCACGCCTGAGGAAGAGGTATGTTTCTCTCAAGTGCCTCATGGAAACAGTTATTAACTTTGTCCTTTCGTACTTTTAGGAACAGATTAGGGAGGAAAATTTATGTACATGATTTTATACATGTGATAGGAATTGTGTTTATAATAAGTCCGATTATTCTTAGGAATGGCTTGCAGGTCCTTAATGTCGAATGAAGCATGCAAGAAATTGAGTATTAATTCTCAGGAATAGAATGAAATTAGTCATTTATAACGAATGAGGTTGTATTATGTAGCTGAGGTAGAAACAATGTTATGAATACAGTTAATCATATTGAGTTAATGAAGGTAAAAGTTCAATTCAACTAGATCCGTTAGTGCACCATCTCATTATGGCCGCCTCTCTGTGAGTTTAGCTGACGATTTGCACACTTGTTACTGTACAATATGCTGCAAAACAGTTGCCAACATGGCTGCCTCACTGCTGCCACTCCAAATCTCTGGCAACCAGTTCTGGGCTATATTTGTGATTCTAGAATCTCAGTGAAGGACAAAAAACTTTACGGAAGCCATGTTCATTCGAGTACGGGGAATCGAACCCCGAGCTACCGCGCCCATATCATTGATGTGCTTTGGGCACACTGTTATGAGAGGCGGTAATGTTAGCCATTACACCATACTCGAGCTATATTACACTAAAGAATAACGTATGTACTCTAACAATATCCGAGCAAAACATTAATCGGTGCCCTAGTTCAAGTACAGAGCAAAATTTTAATGCACGCTCGCGCTCTACTAGTTCGAGTACGGGGAATTGAACCCCGAGCTACCGCGCCAAGCTTATTGGAATTTGATCCCTCTATGAGAGACGGTAATGTTAGCATTACACCATACTCGAATCGTACAGTGTTTCATAGCGTACTATATGATGTACTAACAATAACCAACTCCAACTTCTCGAACGGGGTACATATAAAGCTGCTAAAAACATAAGTCCTATTGAGCCTCAACCTTAGCCCTCGCACCTTCCTTCTACTCCTTCTCCATACTACTATACCGACCCTCTTTATAAGACAGATGATCAACATACAGAACCTCCGGAGGATCCGGCTCCTCTTCAGGAGCATAAGACGGGGTACTGTCATACCAAATAAGTGGTTGATTCCTTTCGATCTCCGTAGATCGGGCTAGAGAAACAAAAACCAGCAGTAACCCCAAACTGAAAGAAACAACGAATGTCCAAAGATAAAGAGAGGAAAGAGAGCGTCAATGCACATTAGCAATCTCAATCAACCCCCGTCAGAACGCAACACAATCCTCCCTCCCCTCTCCTGCTCTACCATCGTTGAGTTGAGAGGGGGATTGGGGACGGGCCAACGAGTGTAATGTTGTCGGAGTGGATGCCTGAGAGAGGGCTGCGCGGCCTATTGCTGCTATTTGAAGGTATATGTAACTTCCTTTCTCGCGAAAGGAATTAACGAACTACGTTAATGTAATAATTACTATTAGCTGGGTCAAACATCTATTATCATTGGACGAGAACGCACCTCCTTCCAGGCATCCACCTGCCTATCACCTCATATACCCGGACTGTTAGCTATCCCAGCGCCTTTAGGCTAGACCAATATCCCCTCAGCTAACATGAGCGTACTGGGCGTCGAAGGGCGTTGTGTGTAGTACTCTTTCATTAGAGCTATATGTGGAATAATCGTGTGCTTAATGTTACGGAAGCGGTTTAGCGGAGGGTGGATTATTCTATGCCGAAGGGTGAGCCGACATAGGTGAATAGGTTGGAAAAGGAGCGGGAGGTCGGTCATTGCTGTGTGGTAGAGTGGATAAGCAACTAGTTTAACTTGTAAGAGTTACGAGAACGTATGGGAGGATGGTAGTATATACTATGGCGAGTACTCGAGCGCGTTTGTTAGACAAGATTCCAGCCAGATACTTAGTGAAACTCGCTTTACTGATCCATTTATAATGATTTGTGGGAAGAGTGCAATGGTGGAAGAAAGTCACGATGGCGATGTCTAGCCATCACGTTCACTTGCGGAGTTCATGTCGATGTACCTGTACATTTGTAGAGGTGTTAATTAGAGAGATAATAGGTTTGTTCAAGAATTTGAGCGGAAGGATGAGCGTGGTGGGATAATCATGTTCGCCGGGGGAAACGAAGGCAAAACGAAGGTGAAGTTGAAACGAAAATCGAACCGTTCGATTGACACGGTGTTTGGTTGAAATGGATTTGACAAATAAACGATATTGTTTTGAGCTCCACCCCCTCAGGCAACGTTTCACACGCCTCTCACCACCTCTGAATCTGATCAAAGGGCCCATTGGCATTTGCGCATGCTGCTTCCCGAGTCTTGCTTCTCCCTTCGTTGCCTGCATGGCAGTGCATTGAGTTCAAGTTGAGCTCCGGCTCTGACATTTATCCCAATGCCTTCAATCAAGCTCCAATAGCGAAGAATAGCAAGAATTTGGGATATAGTACTCAGAATTGTACGGTTGTTTGACTAATACATAAGTAGTATATCTGACTACAGTATTCCAGATGCGACAACGGTCATGCAAACTCCGACTGGACTGATATGAAGATCTCGGGCAGTAAACAGCCTTTCTGACGCGTGACAACTACTTATACCCAATGGACTCCAACTCCCCCATATCCAATCCACTTCATTCTCTCCCCATCTCACTAATAAATCAACGTAAAAGCGATGAAGAGCACAACACCCCTCCTTTTCCAGCCCATAACAGTCGGAAACCTAAAGCTCAAGCATAGGATTGTTCATGCTCCCCTGAACCGATATAGAAATTTCAAACATACCCATATTTCATGCATGAAGATCATGAGGAATACTATACCCAGAGAGCATCTACACCGGGGACTCTCATCATAGCAGAAGGAACAATTATTTCGTTAGAATCAGTCGGGCCCTATGCCAACAGTCCTGGCATTTGGTCCGAGGAGCAGATATCAGCGTGGAAAGAAGTAAAATCTACCCATTCTTTGTTAGAGCATAACTTAAACTGATGACTTAAAATAGATTGTAGATTCAGTCCACAATAAGGAGTGCTACATCTATCTACAAATCGTCGCCATCGGCCGTGCAGTCCTGTATCCCACTGGTCCTGAATCTCATAAAGTCCCCCTCGTTAGCCCATCCCCCATACCAGTCTCCTCTCGACCCGATATAATCCCCAGAGAACTCACCAAAGATGAAATTAGGGACTATGTACAGACATTTGCTATCGCAGCAAAAAATGCCGTATTTAAAGCTGGATCCAATGGCGTAGAAATCCACGGAGCGAACCGATACCTCGTTGATCAGTTCATGCAAGATATGAGCAACCAGCGAACCGACGAATATGGTGGGAGCGTAGAAAACCGTAGTCGGTTCGCTTTAGAAGTTGCTAAGGCTATTACGGATGTCATCGGAGAGGACCGAACTGGATTCAGAATATCACCTTGGAATACCAATCAAGGTAAGTATAGTTATCTCCCGAGTAATAGTAGTTGTTTTCTCTTACACATTGTATAGACCTTGGTATGCCCGATCCTGTTCCCCAATTCAGCCATTTCGTTCGCGAACTCAAGAGGGCTCACCCGAATCTTGCATATCTTCATGTCATCGAGCCGCGTTGGGTACTCCAAGGTGGTGAAAATATCGTTCACCCAAACCCTTCCAACGACTTCCTTAGAGATATATGGGCTCCCAAGTCGTTTATAAGTGCTGGCGGATACACTAGAGAAAAGGCTATCTAGACTGTGCTAGAAAGGGAGATTTGATTGCGTTTGGACGATATTATATTTCGAATGTGTGTTTACTTGCTTTATGTATTTTTTTTTGATTTCTCATTACTGTTCTTGATAGCCTGATTTACCAAAGAGGTTAATGAACAATTTGCCTTTGAACGCGTACGATAGGTCGATCTTTTACGTTCCTGCCGAATGTCCAAATGCTCTATTGGTATACATTGACTATTCATTTTACTCTGGAGAAGATGATGAAGCTGATTCTGAACGGACCGGCGCTGGTCACATGGCGGTATAACTCGCGAATCCACTAAGAATATTGTTATGTCTACTGTCAATAAGGTACCGTGGCGTGATCTTGAGAGGTTGACATAGATTGCAGTTATTAATAACTACACCTTAACTGCTTTCGTCAAAACTACATATCCATCCCAAAATAACGAACTCGATATTTCTGCGTCCTTACTGGATTGTTCAGAATGAGAAAGGTCTTCTCTATATTCAGCTGGACATTCACGCGAGTTCCAAATCGACAACGCGATATCTACATCTGGTGAGTCAGCGACGATGTTTTAACACAAATCCATCACAACACTCTTAGAGATTACATCCAGTGAGCCAAATGCAATGAATATTATGTTCGTTACACTGGAAATATTCCCAAAACTGTATGTGGTAGAATCCTAAAGCGCTCATGTCTAGTATAAATACATGGTACTTTACCTCTCCCAAGACACAAACCATTTCGCTCTCTTATCGTCTCAGTTCTAAAATAGAACATCAATGTCAGGCACAAATCCGCTTCTCTTCCAGCCTATTACTGTAGGGCGCCTCAGCCTCAAACATAGGGTAGTGCATGCTCCTCTAACTCGATTTAGAAATTTCAAGTATACGCATATCCCCTACACGGATCTCATGAAGGAGTACCACATTCAGAGAGCGTCTACTCCAGGAACACTCATTATAGCAGAAAAGGAACACTCATCTCGTTGAAAGCAGCTGGGTATGCAAATAGCCCTGGTATATGGACGGACAAGCATATTGCTGCTTGGAAAGAGATAAGCCTTAAATTCAACTCCCCGCATATCTTAAACTTGCTAACTATACATAGATTGTCGATGCAGTTCATTCTAAGGACTGTTATATATATCTCCAATTGGCGGCCATTGGCCGTGCAGCCCCACTTTCTGGTCTCGAAGCCGATAACATAACCTTGGTTGGTCCATCCCCCATCCCGCTATCCACGCAACCGCTTCCAATTCCTATAGAACTCACTACGGATGATATCAAAGATTATGTTCAGATGTTTGCTACTGCAGCTAGGAATGCTGTATTTGGAGCCGGATTCGACGGCGTAGAAATCCACGGAGCCAATGGGTACCTTATAGATCAGTTCTTGCAGGATATTAGTAACCAGAGAAACGACGAATACTGAAGAGGAGGAAGTACGCTTGAAGGTTCCTCAACGAAGAAATGCGAGCGGTTGGCACGTCCGTTCAACCTTAAGGTTCTAAGGTAAGGTAAAAGAGTGTGTTAGCAACGTAATTGAGAGAAACGACGACGCAACAAGGAGCAGAACTTCGAGACGAAGTTCTGGTCCTCTGGAGTGAATTTGGAGAAATGGGACTTGGTGAGAATGATCAGAATGAACGAGACGAAGACTCAGAGACAGAACGAGAGAGAGTGAGAGGTAGAAATGAGGGGTGAATTTCACTAAAGTACGATAGACCTAGATACATGGTTTAAATAAGAAAAGGGAAGGAAATATACCTAAAAGGAGTGAATAAAATTTTATTAAGCCCAAGGAGGTGATAGGAACTTGACTACGGTTTCAAGGAGTGTAATACTGGAGGAATGAAAAATAATTGTAGAGAAGTCTTGAAGCGATGGCGAGGGGGGGGCAGATGTAGAGTTGTTGGACCAAGCAATGTGGTGTGACCGATGTCCGAATGAAATTTGTTATCCTGTGCGTATGCGTCGCAGTCCGTTGCTTCGCAACTCATATTAGAGTGCCTGAGGTATCCTTCATAGTGTCCGAGGTTTGAGAGTTAGGCGGATTTGGTCCGATGGCGAGAGCGTTGAGATGCGTTCAGGACGATTCAACGGCAGACGCGTTGACGCGCTTGATGGGAAGGTCACGTGATGACATCGGAACGCGTCAGAACTTCAATTCTACAGTGCAGGCAGAAGGCCTGCTCTACAATACGGAGGGAGTGTCGAAAACCGTAGTCGTTTTGCATTGGAGATTATGAAGGCAGTTACAGATGTGGTTGGAGAAGACAGATCTGCACTTAGCGTTTCTCCATGGAGTACCGATCATGGTATGTTCAAATGCTTGTCCAGATATATTGGTTTTGTAGAACTAAATGTTACATAGAACTCGGCATGCCTGATCCTTACCCGCAGTTCATCCATGTAATTCGTGAACTCAAGGCAGCTCACCCTAACCTCGCATATCTGTACACTGTAGAGCCCCGTCTAGCCATCGAAAATGGAGCTAAATTGGGCAGTGTCTCCAATGATTTCATCCGGAAGATATGGACTCCTAAGGCTCTGATAACCGTAGATGGATATACCAGACAAACCGCCATTCAGAATGCAGAAGAGAAAGGCGATTTAATTGCATTCGGTAGATTGTTCCTTGCTAATGTGAGTTGTATACCATTGTCTCACATCAGGTGGTTGGTGTTCATTACACCCATTTTACTAGCCTGATTTACCAAAGAGATTGATGAATGATTTATCATTAAATAAATACCACCGACCAACATTCTATGTTCCTGCTGAAGATCCGGAAGCTCACGTAGGATATACTGACTATCCATTTTACATTAACGAGAGCAACGCAAATAGTGATTAACGATTATGTGTATTTGATGTATGTCGATGGTCTGCTAATAATAGGGGGACGGGGGATCGACAAGTACTGACCGTTGTATCAGCGGGATATGGCATTAGCCATTTGCGACTTCCAGTAACTCCATATCTTCGATAACCGAAGTAGAATCCGCAATTTTTTGCAGATTTAACACAATGCGGCATCCCTTCGTATGTAGAAATAGGCGTTAGAATAGGGTTATCACGAAAGAATAAGCTCTTACAACAACTGAATATATGACTATTGGACAGCTATTTCATACCGATAAGAAAGTCGCACTCAAAATCAAAGAGATATACTACGCACAGTACAACAGTTTCCGCTGATACTGATACTCTCAAAGTATAAGAAAGGAGGACCGCAACCATAACTTTTGTTAGGAGTTTTAGATAGCGATACATTCGAACACAAGCAATAATGTGCACCTGAAGTTCCTGCATAAGCCCAAGTCCCATCTCTAGTGGCCGCTTGAATGGAGGGAATACTCAGCTGGTTTCCCAAATTCCTCTTTCTCCATGTCAAACCCCAGATAATCCCATGAGTTGCGATATACAGTATACTGAAGAATGGTTTTATTTCGTTCATATGCAAGAGGGAAATCATTGTAAATATGCGTACCTAGCTGTGATTGAAATAGGCGAGTTGATGTCTTGAGCAGCGCACCGTGCATCGAATCTCAGCCTCTGAGTAAATTGAACACCTCTGGCGGCAGCTCGCGTACTGTCAGCAGTAAATAGTATCCCTACTAGATATGCTATACTTCTGTTCTTGTTGTATAATGCGTAAACTATTCATTATGAGAAACCATACTAACAAACAGATGGAGTAAGAGGCTTACTTCTTAGCAACAGAATGATGTCGAATAGCATCAAGCATGTTTGCGCAAAGGTGGCTTGTATACCGAACATCATACGGCAATAGCTCTCCTTAACTGGAGGAGTAGAAAGCGGACCCAAGAAAGAATGTAGGCTAATCCTGAAGGTGAACGTTAGGTACTCCTATATGAAATACTATCGTATATCTAAGACCTTACAGTAGAGCTAGAAGAGGAATATATCGAAGGCAAATATAAGTCCGTTTAATGAAGGAAGTGGGGGTGCTGCAAAACGCATTGTAAATTCACGATTGATGACAGACAAAATTCGACACCCACCTCCAAATATACGTATATTCTTCGAGGAAATTAATCATTATTTCCCAAACCAGAATGAACGTTGCAACGACTAGCAAATAGATGTATTAACGACAGCGCCACTTATTGTTAATGAATTGGAAGGTTACTTGCAGACGATGTATTTCCGTGTCGCAAACTGTTGCTCAGATACCGAGGCGTACAACGCGGTGGACGCATCCATCGTAAATGCTCTAGTCACTGGGGCTGGACGATCTTTTATATAAATCATAGGCTTGGCGACAAAGCGAGTGATACGACTGCATTTTAAAGTTTTAGCACTGATGTGCACGTACATTGGTGATTGTACGTATTACAAACGTGTTTGCAATCGCGATGAATATTACCCACCGTAACGACGAACTTAGCTGAAACAAGAGGCGTCAGATCCAGGGGTACATATGTACCCTACGAATTCGGTTTAGCTTAGTAGTACGGCATACTCGGCAGTCAACTGACGGCTACAAAGAGTCAGTTCATCTACTAAGTACTTTCACTGATGCGACTGAACAAACCACGCATCTCGCTTGAATTTCTTTTATGTCATGGCGCTATAGTAGCTTTGATGTAGATAGTGTAAGTTAAGTGTACATATAAGTACTTTCCATCACAACGCGACATTCTTTCTAATGTTCATATATGATATACTTTATTTCAATACGAGTTCTCAGCAAACCAGCAATATGTAGACCCACTCATCTTTGAAATGGCACTGTGGAAGAGCGCATCTACAAAATACATGTAATCTGACATATGTGTCAAGTCTACAGAATATGTTAGGCACACTGAATATAAGCATTCGTTTGCCCGACAACTCGGACATGAGCACATAAGCCCTCGAACCCATATTGATATACCTCAGCCGCTCTCTCTTCGTATTTGGGTAGATCAGTCACTAGTCACACTTGGCATTCTTCTAATCGTACATTCACTTTGTGCGTGCTACATATCCCATGAAGTCACATCAAATAGGACAGAAATGCAAGGCAATAATCCTTGGTATGATCGTAGATCGTTTGGTCGAAGATGACGTAAATTCTGACCAGATCACGTCAGAACTCGGGTTCTCTTTTCCTGTCCTGGTGCAATCTTCACCTAAAACTTGGGCTTATGCTGTTCAAGCTCGTGCTGTTATCTTGTAAGATATACTTTGAAATATCGTGCGCGCAAGCGCCCAATGTATCTACCAAACGGAAGGTTAAGCAGCCGGTCTATGTTTGGCTTGCGTGTTGAATGAAAAGTATGAAGGAGATGGTCTCATTCCACCTAACTATCCGAATTTCGTATCATCCAGATTCCACTTTACCTACCTCATTGTCAAATCCATATTATGTTTTCAATTAATTCATCATAACTACATTGTATCTATTTACATATATATCACGTATATCCCTCACTGCAGCAGGCCATCTTGGGCCATCGCTTGACAGCTTCAGGAAAGCTACCGGCATGTGCAATGCCGGAGCGCTGCTGTTGGCCTGTGAATGATGTTCAATAAACTCGCGTAGCTTGGCAGCTAGTGTTGCCGCTAGCGCAGCTCCGAGCTGCCAAGCTGCCAAGCGGAGCTGTCAGCTCAGTGAGCTGAGCCAGTTGCATCAGATCTCCGCTTTTGGTCGCTCAGCTCAATATTACGAGCGGTAAACGGCAACTTTGAGTCAGCTAAGTGGCCGCTTCGGCATTCATAGGAAGATACTACAATTTATGACCGGCTGGCTAGATGCCGAAATTTGATTTTGCTATAATATATTGTTGAGGTTTTTAATTCCTTGTAAATTTGATATATAGAATGCTTACAATGTATACTTACTTATTCTCATGTTTTATAGCTTTCTGACGTAAATTGATGGAGTAATATAATTTTTCTGGTTCAGAGGCAAAATTTCGTTGTAAAGCATTCGTTATAAATTTGTGATTGATCGAAGCCACTTCTTGTTACATAGCTTGACGTAACGCCGATTAGAGCTATTAAGTACTATCAAAATTCGAAAAAAACACAAAACCTGCCATTGTAAGATAGCTGTTTGTGCAATCGCTTCTAGATGAGTAACTCTAAGTAGATATTTGTTGACAGTGCTTAAAAGCTAGAATGATATCAAAGATATCTTACTATAATTTCTATTCATACCTGAGGTGCCTGAGCGCCCGCTAAGCTGGCTCAACGAGCTGAGTTGTGAAAAGTGAGGAGCCGTGCCTGGATTGACTCCGCTCAGCTCATGAGCTGACAGGTAATAAAAGCCGCCCTGAGCGAGCGGTAGCTGAGTGGAGCTGAGCGGCAGCAACACTATTGACAGCTCATTCAGATCCGAGGATCTGACACCTCTTGGGGTGAAAGCTGAGCGCTGATCTGCGTCAGGTCTGTGGTTATGGCAAGCATACAAGTAACTTAACATTACAAAGGCTGATAGAACCGGGAGATAATGGCATTTAGTTCACGTCTCCATCAAATACGCTTTCCAAATTATAGCGGAGGAACTCACTAATCACTTGAAGGCACTATGACGATGAAGCATCTTCATAGAATACATGGATTGGTCAATAAATATTTTAATCTAATAGTTAACAATAGTATAGAGCACAGACAAGTTTCCAACTTCGTTGATGCTGATTATATAGTATTATTCATTTGAAACTTCAAGAAGCTCCGTACTTTCTTCTTCAGTTTCTTCAGTAGAGACCCCGTTTTCCTGTAGATTTAACACGGTACGACATCCCTGGAAAAGTAGAACTACATGACCAGGTATTGGTTAAACAAAGAGAACAGCTTCTTACGACGATGGAAAATACTATCATTGGAAACCTTAGACTGATGTGTAAGACAAGTGAATTCGACGTAAAATGCAGAACACGCACAGCAGCATGACTTCTGCTGACATCGATACTTTCAGTGAGTAAGCTAAAACAAAAATGCCAGAAACTTTTGTATAAGCGAGGCTCAGTGTTAATAGGACCTGAATAGCGTTAAGAAACATTAAGAATAATACATACTTGAAAGAGCTGCAAAAACGAACGCTCCGTCTCTAGCTGCTGTTTGAATGAGAGGAATACTAAGCTGATTTCCTATACCCCGCTTTCTCCAAGTTAGACCCCATATAGTACCTTGCGATACTAAGAATAGCAGTCTGGAAGGGAAGGACGGTGACTTGTTAATAAGCACTCACAATATACATCACATCGATGGAAAATGTACATACCCAGACAACGCCGATATGGTTGAGCGATCATTTTGAACAGTACAATGTGCGTCGAATCTCAGCTGGTGCTTAAATTGCATGATTCTTGCGGAAGCTCTCGCAATGTCAACGGTAAATAAAATCCCTACAATATATCCTATATTTCTGCTTCTGTTATATAATCTGTAGACTGTACACTCGTTAGTAACAGTGCTAGCAAATATTAAGAAAAACTTGCCTCGTAGCAGCAAAATGACACCAAGGAGCATGGAGCATATTTGAACAAAGGTAGCTTGTAAAGTAAACCATCTGCGACAATAACTCTCCGGAACTGGAGGTTTAGCCAGTGGGCCTAAGAAAGAATAGATACTGATTCTAAAGGCCATCATTAATACCTTGGTGATAGTACTAATTTCTGCGTAAGACTTACATCTGTACAAGTAGAGGGATATAGCGGAGGCAAATGTACACGCGTTTGATGAAGAAAGGAGGGGGACTATAATATACTAAATTTGTGATAATGTCGTAAAGTAATATCGACACTTACCTCCAAATAAACTTGTATTCTCTAGGGAAATTTACCATAATATCCCAAACCAGAAGGGCCAATCCAGCAACTACAATAGGAAGATTAAACGATGATCGATGATACAGTACACTTGTTTGTAACTAGCACACAGCTGGTGATATGAAAATTAAGACATGCTTACCAAGGACGGATTGTCGTATCGTAAACAGTTGCTCATTGGTTGTCGAGTCGTGCAATGGGGTAGTTCCATCCATTACTGCATAAATTGCCCTGGTGATCAATGGACTGTCGCCTCTTATATATTTCCATCTGATTTCCATGCCATCCCCGCTTACTTCGGTTGATGGGAAGCCATCTCTACGCAGCACTACCGGCAGTGTATATATGAACCACGAACCTGGACAAAGACGTAAATACATCAGATCATATGTCAAACACATATACAGTCAACTCTGTCTAAATACATACTGGGTGACTTTCCGTAACCTCTGGAAAGCCTTTCAGATTCAGATTTTGCTTTCAGACGCGTTAGCCGACGTTAGCCGACATTTCCCTGATGATTAAGCAAGACCCCGGAAAATATTTCACTCTCCGAAGCCTCTCAGATGCAGTCTGAAAGCAAAGTCTGGAAGGAGGGTAACTACCCCTCTTCTAGTTCCAGACACTACTTTTGAACACATTTTTGTGATCAATCACTATATATAGTATTCCGCATCACTCGCTAGGTGTCGGAGTACTTAGATATGAAAGTCCGTCTCGCTAGTGGTGTCCCAAAGTCTCCAGAAGTTCGATGAATCTGTAATCATAGCTGAGGTAAGCTATAGGGTTCCAACTCCGACTGGCACCCTTCTGAAATCTGAAAACGTTCCAGACGTTACGGAAAGTCACCCACTCATCGGATGGACACAGAAAAGTATCAAATTCTGCAGAGTGCAGAAGACCCTTATCCCGGCTAATCCGGACAGCGCCGCTACGTGACCGCTTCAACTTGAAGTGGGGGACCGGGGTGCACAACGCTCTCACATGGCTGGTGACGTGATGGTCACACCATGTGACCAAATGTGTCACAAATCTTGACCCAGTTCTGTTCTTCGCATTTCCTGGGTGTTTCTTCATACTTTTCTTTGCTCTTTTCACTCCTATTTTAACTAATGTTATGCTAGATGTCGTAAATATGTTATTTAAGTAGTGTAATATGTATGAATTCCTATATTCTCTTATAACTACTGGTTAAAACAAGGTGACAGCTGTGACATTGTGACAGCTTATATCAGTCAATCAGGCGATCTTCCGAAATAGGTTCTGCTGGTGGCTGTGCCTTATGTGGTTGGTTTCAGAACTTGTTTCTCAAATATCTTTCTGAGATCACATTGTATTGCTATAGTTTATAGAGAAAAATTGCACTATTATATTGTGTAAATCATTTTATCTATACAGAATTTTATTAAAAGTCCTGTATGTATGGGAACCCATTGTTATACACACCCAAATTACATGCTCCAGTTGCTGAATCAAAAATCTAGCTTGATACGATTATTGGCACAAAAAAGTAGTGTAATTTCTCTCTATAAACCATAGTCTTACGTTCACTCCTTCAAAAGTTATTAAAGAATGAAAATTACAGCTATATAGTTAATAGGAGTTTGGCCAATTAAACATTATTACATGCACAAAAACCTTTACAACCTATACAAATAATCTATTATAAACTGTACTTAATGTGTAGTTCATATATACATGATAATGGAATATTTGAGTTGAGCAATCAATCACACATGGTGTTGTTTGAAGTCTAACCTGTGGCTGTGCCTCTGAGCTATGGGAGCGAGAACTTATACCTTATAACTTTACGGAATTGCATCGTACATATATGATTTATAGAGAAATTTTGTACTATTCATCGATGCGGACAATTCGTATTAACCAGAATTTTAATATCATGATTTTAAGTATGAGATAATGCACCAATACCTGTCATATTAATATGTTACAGCACCTTAATTAAAACTTCGGCTAATAGCAATTGTAGGCGTCGTAAAATAGTGCAATTTTGCTCTATTATATATGTTCTGAAGTGTTCTCATTCAAAAGTTATAAGAGGATGAAGTTTGAGTACCTAGTTGATGTGATTTTTAGCAGGGGTTTGATGCCTCCAGCAATATCCAGCACATTTTAACAAAAAAAAACTTCATACAATCATAGATGATGTATTTTTATTATGACGTGACACAAAAGAGCTAGCTAAAATGTGTTGAGTGAGGAATGAGAGCAGTGGGTCAGTAGAATTTGGGGGCATGCGTGACAGATGTCACAGATCATGTGAGTCACACTTTGCAGGCATTGTGCACCCCCACTTCAACCAACCAACCACAGTACCTAACCAACTGCAAATACAATCCTACGATGAATAATGACTGGATCTATTTATTATATCTAGCTATCATTGAAATAATCTGGAATGTGAGAGGCCATGAGAGCGTGAGAAGCCGCAAGCTGCATTTTGTGCCTATATCTTGCAAGAGCAGCCTCCAGCAACTGAGCATCCGGATCCTTGGCACTGCAATAGGTTCTTTGCATGTTTGTTTGGGAACAATTATTTCCACCTCCCCCTCTATGTCATCCCCCCCATTGAGTAAATTTGGAAATTTAGGTAGGAAATGTGACACCCTCTTACCATAAAATGTATGTAAAATACGTTACATTCAGTTCCATACAAAATTTTGACAGCGGATCCATGATACTGGAAAGTTATGTATTTTGCCTCTCCAAAAAGGTATGGATTATAGAATAGCACAAAGGAATACAACATGTAATGTATGCTGCTTCACGATGTATGTAAAAGGGGAAGCTTCCCTAATCCAACACAAGGATATTTGTGTAATTGTAAAAAATTGTAACTTTGACTCAACTTTGACTGAAAGAAATGAAGAGTACAAGCACGCTATCAATTAGTGCTGACAAAGAAATTCTGTTTGGGATACACAGTCACATGTGCGTTGCTATGCACTGTTCATTGTTGCCATGCATGCTACACAGCCACTATGCATTTTGGGTCCCTTATGCAGACAAATAGGGGAAGCAAGCTCCCCCAATAACTCCCCACCTACTGACTTGGTGGACCTGAAAAATTATTACAGTGCTTTGCATATCAATATAGACCTACCATTTTCTTAGTACACATCTGAGTTCCACCAGCAGCATGATCCGAGCCAGTCTGCTGGTGGGATCAACAGGCTATTCCTTAAAAGGGTTATGACACCGTGGACACTTACTGTATGATGCTTGACACAGAGTCCGTAGTATGTTGGTATATCTAGATTTGCCAAATGCAGTAATGCCACTGGCCACACATGGTTATGCAAGGGTTGTGGCCACAGTCTACATAATTGATGTTGTTGATCAAAAATGCGAAAATCAGGGAAAGACTTAAAAAGTAATAATCAACCAATGAGCTATATATTGTACTGTAAACATTTAAACCATGATGCTCATAAGTAATTCATCTGCAGAATATACATTTAAATTCAACATAAGCTTGTCAATGAGATGTAAAACATAATATCACATTGTGCATTAGGTTAATGAAACACTAGTGTCAAAATTCAGTACTGTACGAATCTGATCAATTGGGCATACCTGTTACGTACCGATTCTCTTCCTGCTTAGAAGTGGTTGCGAAGACACCCGGAGGGTGTGGGAGAACTATAACGGAAACCCGAAGTGAGTACGGGTGCGGAAACGTAGAGCGGGAGTGCGGAAAGAACCGTGGCTTCAGCTTGTGTGCTGCGCCGCCTGGATATCCCCAGGGAATGGTTCGTATTTCGAGGAAGATGATATGTAACCAAGGAAGACGTTCCAGAGTATAAGAGAGGGCTTCGCCACTACACTAGGTAGCGGGAGAGAAACCCGAAGGAAAACCCGGAGCGGGTTTCGAAACTTAGAGTAGGAAGAAAGTGTACAGAGTTGATACGAATACTGAAGACTACCTATTACATCTGGAAGACTACTTATACTAAGTAGGAACCTGTAGATACGAATGTAGAAGTATTATACAAAGGACAAGTCAAAGGAGTAAGTAGGAAATGAAGTCTTGGCAAAGCGGAGTAGGGGCGCAAATGACGCGCTCAGAATGAAGAATAAGGAACTAATCTACAAAGGCCATAATGAAACGTATAAGTAGGAATGGAAGGGAGGAGTAATAGAATGATGACGCGGTGAGGCCGTCATAAGAGAAAGTACGTATCCGGGATACCCGATAGAAAACCCGACGGGTTCTGGTACGTTCCCGGGCGGGAACGTCGGGAAGTGTAAACCCGAAGCGGGTACGTTCCGGGAACGGACCGGGTATGTTGGAAGGTCACGTGGGAACGTCGGCACGATGTATCCGGACATGGATATAACAGTATCCCCCTTTTAGGGCCGAGCCCACGAGGTCATACTGTGTGCGAGAAAATATAACTAAAAATAATACGAGAAATCCTATTGGTCAGTGAATGTTCAAATAACAGAAAGAGAGCGCATCTGATTCCTTTGGCAAGGGAAGTAGCAAAGGTGTGAACTACAAGTTCCTGAGTAAGTTCCAGCAAGTCGTAGCTGAACCCGAGACCTATTAACACTGCCCATGGATGTGGAAGGACATGTGCATCAATATTCCACTGGTAGCCATTCGTTCCGGATGTTCCGGTAATGCGGCAAGCTTAGTTGCACTGCTGATTGTATATCCGACTGAGATGAGTGTCGGAACTGGGTTGGAAGCATCGGAAGAGTTGGAAATGGATGGGGAAGTGATTGGAAGATATTGGATGAGGTCTGGGTTGGATGCGAAGTAGCAGGAACTGCCGGGAAAATGCAGGAAGCATTGGAAGATAGCGTAGTCTATCAAGTTGAGTTACAGATGTCGTGATGCCAATTTCCAGGTGGTAGGCAAACTCGATAAGTTGTCCTGAGATGTTTCCAAGGTATCTGGGCACATTGTCCATGTTTCCATATTGAAACCTTGCTCGTGGAATGCCTCCGGGATCCGGATGCATACGAGGAAGTTGTGACGGGTGCCGGAATTGCGTCGGAAGGTGTGGAAGTAGCTCGGGTCGAGTTGCAGACGCAGAGGGAGTGATGGAAATGGTCGTAACACGTTACCAAGAATTAATGTACTTGTATCTCGCTTTTTGGATGTTATTCGTTGTTTTTGGTTTTTGTATAAGGTGAAACTGCAAGCGGATAATAAGTAACGTGAAATTTAAGAAATAGGAGTAGGGCCGGGCTTATCCGGATAGCGGGAGTGGAACTCTTCAATGATATCCGTAGCGTGTTCCAGTTCCGTGGCCGGAAGCCATGAAAACTCTTCATCTGTCCCTTCATACCCTAGCCAGCGTACGTAGTACCTCAGTTTGCAACGCAAACGACGATCCAGTTTAGAGTCCAATATTTCCGAGACCTCGTATTCAATATCACCATCAACCTGGACAGGTGGTGGTGGAGGAATAATGCGATCTGGGATAGTATTTTCAGTATTGGGTTCAAGCATGGATACATGGAATACTGGGTGGACTGCACGAAATTGTTCTGGAAGGCGCAAGGTACGCGAATGCGATCCGGCAAGTGCGATGACTTCAAAAGGTCCTAGGAACTTTTCTGCAAGTTTCCGGGATGGTCGGGTTGTCCGGAAGTACTCGGCTTTAACGTATACCTTTGTCCCGACAGGGAATGCGGGTGCGGGTTTGCGACGCGCATCGGCGGGTGTTTGATAACGCTTTCTGCGCACTGAGTATTTCGGTCCGAAGCATCTCGTGAAGTTCCTCGAGGTTTACTGCGAAGTGCCGTGCACGAGCGGAAGTGAGATCACGTTCCGGATGTATCGCAAGGTTCGGGTGATAACCCTTGTTTGCGTAGAACGGTGAAATTCCTGTGGTTGCGCTCGGTGCATTATTGTAAGCAAATTCAGCAAGAGGTAAAAGATCACACCAGTTATCCTGCTGGTAGTTGCAGTAGGCCCGAAGGTATTGTTCCAGAGTTTGGTTTGTGCGTTCCGTTTGGCCGCGCCTTCGGGATGATAACCCGAGGTGAAATGTAAAGTGATGTCGAGGGCCGTACCGAGGAGCGGAAGAAATGTGACACAAACTCGAACCACGATCGGAAGTGATGTGTTCCGGGACTCCGTGCTTGGAAAAGACATGAAGTACAAATAGAAGCGCAAGGTCGGAAGAAGAGCAAGTGGTATGAGTGGGAATGAAGATAGACTGCTTGGAGAAACGATCCACGATAACGAGTATAGAATCATACTTGGAAGCCGATGATTTTGGAAGTTGATCTATGAAATCCATAGATATCGAATGCCATGGGCGTCCGGGAACCGGAAGTTGTTTCAGGGTTCCGTACGGGCGGTGGCGCTGTGGTTTAGAACGCATGCAAGTATTACAAGACTTACAATAGTCCTTTACAAACGTCCGTATAAGCGGCCAAGTATATTCGCGTCGAATTAGCTCGAGGGTCTTGTTCTGTCCAAGGTGTCCTGAAAGCGGGTGGTCGTGTTTGTACTGTAAAACCCGAAGCCGAAGGGTTCCGGAGTCCGGAACATAGATCCGGTTATCTAGACGGAGGAAACCGTCCGGGGTTACAGTCCAACGATTCTCGGAGTCCGCATTCGGATAACTGCGACCGGGTCATTAGGGAGAGCTGATAATATGTCAGTATGTAACTGTTCAATGTCCATGATGATACTAGCGCCAAGAGCGGGTACAATAAGTGATGTTGCTCGGAGAGAAGTGATAAGCTGTTCCTGTGTGAACACTGGACGATAGTTATGCGGATTGACCTTAGCGTAGTCGCTATCCCCCTCTTTAGGGTAGACGTCCCATCGTCTAGTCAGAGCATCCGGCTTCGCCCCGAGTTTTCCGGGTCGAAAGCGATCACTAGATTGAACTGGGAAAGATACTGACCATCGGGCTTGTCGTCGGGACAAGATCTTGGTTGTGGAAAAGTATTCCAAGTTCTTGTGGTCTGTGACGACGCCAATGGGTGAACCGAACCTTCCAGGTAATGACGCCAGACTTGGAATGCTTCAAGATAGCAAGCAATTCCTTGTCATGGGTGTCGTAGTTTAGCTCGGGAGGTGTAAAGGTTCGTGAGTGGAAAGCGATAGGGTGAATCTCGCCATCATCGGAAACTATAGACAGGATAGCAGCCAACGCGTAATCCGAAGCGTCGGTTTCCACGATGAGCTGCTTGTCGGGAACCCAATGGGTAAGAATGGGTGCCGACGTGAAAGCGTCCTTAAGTTCAGTGAAAGCGAACGGCATTTTTCCGAGAAGTTCCACGGATTACCCTTCCGGGTAAGGCGGGTGAGCGGAACAACTATGTCGGAATAGTTGTATATAAAACGCCGATAGAAATTAGCTAACCCAAGGAAGGATTGAATGTCTTTTACTTTCCTTGGTTCCGCCATTCTTGAATAGTCTTCACCTTTGTTGGAGACATGGTGAGACCGCTGGGCGATAGTATATATCCGAGATATTCCACGGATTCCGAGTGGAACTCACACTTATCCGCGCGCGCGCACAACCCGTGCTTCCGGAGTCGACGCAAAACTTCCCTGACATGTTGGCGATGTTGCGCAAGGTTATCAGAGTATATAAGGATGTCATCCAAATAAACTATGACGCACACATCAAGAAGGTCTTTGAAAACATCGTTCATGAAGCGTTGAAACCCGCGGGTGCATTGGAAAGTCCGAAGGGCATGACTAGCCATTCAAAGGATCCATAGCGAGTCCGAAAGCGGTTTTCCATTCATCGTCCTCGGCAATGCGGACCAGGTGGTACGCATGACGCAGGTCGATCTTGGTGTAGATACGGGCGCGACGGGGACTGTCGAGCAAATCTGAAATGAGTGGCAAAGGATAACGATCCTTTTTAGAAATAGCGTTCAACCCGCGGAAATCCACACAAAGCCGAAGCGATCCGTCCTTCTTGCGGACAAAAAGGACGGAGCCCCGTGCGGAGAGCGTGAAGGTTGAATAAATCCGATCCGGATATGTTCATCGATGAATTCCCGAAGAGCGGAAAGCTCGGATTGGGAAAGGGAATAGATCCGACCTACAGGAGGTGAAGCACCTTCTTCTAGGTTGATCTTTAAGTCGTAGGGACGGTGAGGGGCAAGTGTATCTGCCCGGGACTTGCTAAATACATCAGCAAACTCGTGATACTCAGACGGTATTGAAGAGAGATCCGAGCTTCCTCTGGATTGAGGGCAGCGGCGGAAGCGACAGCACCAAGCTGGATACGGAAAGTCTGTGCTCCTCTAAACGGCATGCACGCGAGAAGGCGGCACCATTTATTAGCGAAATGCTAGGAGGAGGTGGCAGAGACTCATCAGAGGTGACCGGAGATGGATCCTCGGAAGCGGAACCTGGTTCCGAGATCCCGGATTTGAGCGGAAGTTGCTCGGAAGTGTCTGGAGTCCGGAATGTTAATGAGCCCGATACCCAGTCAATCAACGGATTGAAGCGGGTGAGCCAATTGTATCCTAGGACTGCAGAACACACGGAATCAAGAGGTGTCACATAGAGTTCGACTGTAATACATTCACCGGTAGGGAATAGTACAGGCAGTGTAACGAACTCGGTTATAACATGATTGGTGGTGCCATCGAAAAGTCTGAGAGCGATAGGTGGAGTAGGTGAGGTAGGAATAGCATGTGTCCGAACGAAAGATGAATCCATAAAACAATGGGTAGAACCCGAATCGACTAGAGCGCTATATGAAACTGTACAGGGTGTAGGGAGAGCATGGATGGTACTACAAAGTGGAATATGAAGGGCATTGGGGTCGGAAAGAGCGGAAGCGTTGAGTCTTACCTGCATCGGCTGCGCACAAGGGGGAACAACGCGGTCCTCGGCTTGTGTGGTGTCCAGAGGACCGCTCCCTATTTTTCGAACCCGAAGCCGGGTTGGAAAGAGGCGCGGACCTGCGGGTCGAGGGACCCGCAGAAGCCGACGTAGGAGCCGAAGCGGATATTCCGGATGCCCGGGCTCTAGCCGCGGAAGAGGCAGAGCGGGGACATTCTTTGGCGCGATGCCCCGGATTACCGCAGAACAAGCATAGATTGTTGTCCATGCGACGCTGACGTTCTTGTGGCAAAAGTTTGCCATCTCGACCAACCTTGTCATTCAATTCCGGCCTCCGCTGTTGGGGAGGCTGCGAGGAACGAGGTGGGTGACTACCAGCACGGTGGGGATAACTCGGACGTGGCGCATATTGACCCGAAACGAGGCGGGAAGGCGCCGGGGTGACTGCGGAGCGGTTTGTAGTAGCTCTAACAGAGCTATCCGGAACCCGCGGACCCCGAGGCTGGTGGGATTCCCGCGTACGCTCGGACTGGCGTTCCCAGTACCGACTATCGATCCCTTGAGCTAGTTTAATCATCCCGCGCTTTGTGGTAGGTTTCCCAACATGAGAGATCTCATCCTTAATGCGACCCGGAAACCCGGAATAGAGTCGGTGGCATAAGGACTTATCATCCCAGTCGGTGCGCTGTGCAAGCCTGTTGAACTGTACAAGATACTTGGACAGTTTCTGTGAATCCTTCATAACGAGGACATCCAGATCATTCTCGGCATCCCCTTCCGGGTTCGCTAACCCGGTTATCCTCTAGCATGACGACGAAAACCTCCCAAGAGTGAAGGAACTCATCATCAGCATAGGGATTGGAGAGGGTCGGCATAACGAGCTGAAGCGCGGTATCCCGAAGATATGCGAGAGCGAAGTTGACTTGGGAGTGTCCATCCGAGTATTGGGAAGGATTATTCCGGAAGTAAATTTGGCATTGAGTAATGAACTGCTCCAACTTCTCAGCACTGGAACCATCAAAAGTATCTGGCTTTTGAACGTTGCGTTCCCGACGTGTTCCCGATGTACCCCGGGCGGATTCCGCAACTCTCAAAAGAGCTGCAAGCCGGTCTTCCCGGGAGTGGCGCGCAAGAGGTGTGCGCCTGGGATTGTCGACATCATCCTCATCACCATCATCCCCTGAGTCTGAGGATGGTGGAGACGGAGGATTGGGCTGAGAAGGAGGTGGAGGTGGCGGTCCAATGGTACCACCATCAGAGCCGTGACCCTCGGGAGTGTCCCGGTCTGCTGCGACTGTACCGTATGGCGGTGGAGTGCCATCCGGAGGAGCCTGAGCAGATCCGAGGTTCCCGGCTGCAGGAACAGAAAGTAGCTGAGCGGAAGTCGAGGGTGGACCCAGGAAAGTAGCACTAGGAGGTGGTGCTGGGCTGGGTGTAACCCGAGACGGTGTAGAAGGTAGAGAACCTGAAGTACTCCGTGGAGGCTGTTGCCTCGTAGCTGCACGGGTGGCACGAGCACCCACAGCATTGGTATGACTAGCGGTATGCGCTGTGCGAGTAACCGAAGTCCCAGTTGGAGCCATGATAAAGAGATATCCAAGGTATCAGTATTCGTATACTGTTACGTACCGATTCTCTTCCTGCTTAGAAGTGGTTGCGAAGACACCCGGAGGGTGTGGGAGAACTATAACGGAAACCCGAAGTGAGTACGGGTGCGGAAACGTAGAGCGGGAGTGCGGAAAGAACCGTGGCTTCAGCTTGTGTGCTGCGCCGCCTGGATATCCCCAGGGAATGGTTCGTATTTCGAGGAAGATGATATGTAACCAAGGAAGACGTTCCAGAGTATAAGAGAGGGCTTCGCCACTACACTAGGTAGCGGGAGAGAAACCCGAAGGAAAACCCGGAGCGGGTTTCGAAACTTAGAGTAGGAAGAAAGTGTACAGAGTTGATACGAATACTGAAGACTACCTATTACATCTGGAAGACTACTTATACTAAGTAGGAACCTGTAGATACGAATGTAGAAGTATTATACAAAGGACAAGTCAAAGGAGTAAGTAGGAAATGAAGTCTTGGCAAAGCGGAGTAGGGGCGCAAATGACGCGCTCAGAATGAAGAATAAGGAACTAATCTACAAAGGCCATAATGAAACGTATAAGTAGGAATGGAAGGGAGGAGTAATAGAATGATGACGCGGTGAGGCCGTCATAAGAGAAAGTACGTATCCGGGATACCCGATAGAAAACCCGACGGGTTCGGGTACGTTCCCGGGCGGGAACGCTGGGAAGTGTAAACCCGAAGCGGGTACGTTCCGGGAACGGACCGGGTATGTTGGAAGGTCACGTGGGAACGTCGGCACGATGTATCCGGACATGGATATAACAATACCTTTGAGTGCATGACAGGCCCAACCGCAAAATATATTTGAATTAGTGCACATATTTAACTTGTAAATGTACTGAACACTGTTGGTTGGCAAGAAATAGCTATTGGAGAAGAAAAAATTATTATTACATTGAAAATTTTTGGGTGTACACCAGCATCTAAATATGTCACGGTTTAACCTTTCAGCATTTTTATTTGTGATGCATGACACAGTCCCAACCCCAGCACAGCAGAATGGGTGCGCGATGTGTGACTGCCCAATTGATTGGATTCATACAGTATTCACACATATTCCTTGCAGTGTACCATGATGTATAGGTCAGATGTAAGTGTGATGCATGTGTTAAAAATTTCCATGAAAACTTGGTAAAAATGGTGAACTAATTTTTTGGTCAGACAGTGACTTAACAGCAACATAGTCAATTTAAAATTTAGATGTAACAAGATACAGAAGACCAGTAAACTTATTTTTTACTTATTCTTTGGCGGCTTGGCCACAAAGTTTATATGTTATTGTACAATTAGTATACTAATACATACATAATCATTAATATTTTAATTTAATGTGTACAAGCTTAATAGCGGAAGGGCACCAATGGTTTGCTTGGGTTTGCATGCTCGCAATTTGGCACTTATAGACACATGTTTGAGGTTTGCGAGTTTCAGCGAACCGACGTGTCGGGATGTCATGTGATGCAATTTAGATATACCAAGATACACAAGACCACTCGACATGCCAGTTCTCAATCATCTGCGGTGGTCTCCAGCAATATGTCCCTTAGTTGTTGGAGACAATGAACACTGAGGTTTGAGAACGCCACCACATATTGGCATAAGTACCTAGCATTAGTAGCTCAAGCTTCATAGGAGAGATTGTCAATATGTCTCATAATGCAATCAGTACTATCCAAACCCAAGACCACCTCCAGCTCATCCTCAAGATCCTGTACAACCATATCCTCCTTATTATGCCCATAATTCTCCAGAAACACAGCATCTCTTCTGATATACACCTCCCCACATCCTGCAACCTTATCAGCAATTTGTTCTGCCTCATTTTCTTCACCACCATGAGCAATATCTCCCATTTAATCCAGCTATGTTTCATAACTATGCTCTCCAGGCCAACGGGCCCATTATTCATGACCTTCGTGGCCCAGAATTGAACCCTGCCTAGGTGCAGGATGGGTGAGGAGACATAGCAGCAGTTGGGACACTGCAATGTGGTAGTGCAGTGGAGAGCAGCAGGGCAGCCAAGATCCGTGGTTTGGCTGTGGATCCGGCAATGATGGCCATATAACTTTAAGTCTATATTGATATGCAAAGCGCTGTAAAATATGCAGAGTATGTATTTAGGGGGCCTACAGATTTTGACGTTGCCCGGTTTTTGACATTGCCTAAATTGACGTTGCTGGGCATTGCATTGACGTTGCCTGGTGTTGCTGATTTAATTTTGGCATTGCAGTGGCATTGCTTGCTGAGGTCTTGTGTTCAAGCCCCACTTGTGTACACGCTTAGTTAGTAATAAATACAATAAATTAGTAGGAGTTCACAAGATAAATGTACCTTACATTCATATAATATATATTAGCACTTAATGAGAAATATGAGCCATGTATAACAGGGTATAACTTACAATCTCACAGTGAAATAAGTTGAAAATAAGTATTTTTTTCCTTTGTACACAATATTTCTACTCTAGACAGCTTGTATGTTGTAAATACATGATATATAGAAATAAAAGTAAATATTTGGTAGAGATAAATGGACTCTACTCGTTTTTATACCAGTTGTAGAAATTGTTGAAAATAGGATTTTGATGTTGCCTGGCATTGCCATTTGAGGATTGACGTTGCCGATCCAAGATTTGATGTTGCTTGGCGTTGCTCGGACGTTGCCTGGCATTGCTGTGATGTTGCGTGATGTTGCTGTGATGTTGCTGAATGGCGTTGCTTGACGTTGCCTTTGGCATTGCTGGAGGTTCAATGTTTCCCGCACCCTCCACTTCCCATTTATATTTGTACACAATATTAGGGGGGGTCAGAGTAGGTGGATTCGAGGTGGATTCAGACTTGGATTTGAGTTGGATTCGGAGTGTGATTCAGTGATCAGAATCAGCCTTGAATCACGTTTCACTCTGACTGCCCCGGCTGCGGTTTCAATTCCAGCTGGATTCAACCTCCTAGTTTCTGCCAACCTCATATGATTTTATATCTGCCTTTTAGTTGATAATTAACATAAACATATATTATAATGCATTTATGAATAATTAGGTGTAGCTTATGCTTATCAGATCTACAGTATTCCTGGTTCCATTGACCAGTTGTTGTCTCTCACATACACTTTACATGACCTTTATATACTATGATCTGTCCTACCAGTTGACGGAAGTTACAAGCTAGAGAGCTCACATATACATATATGATACATCAAGCTATACCAAATGAATTTAAAGGAGAAATATGCAGGAAGATGTTGAGCATGTACGGCCAAGTGAGATTGAGTGCAAAGCTGAATCCGGATTCGAGAGTGCGAAGCAACTAAAAAGTTGCTTCACCCATAAAGTTGGATCCATGATTCTCCCACGATTCTGACTGTCCAGAATCCACTTTGAATCCAATTCTGAATCCACCTCGAATCCACCTACTCTGACCCCCCCTATTGATCCCATCTATCACTCCATCAAGTACCCTTCCTCATCACCGCGGCAACACATCACACTTGTCATCATGCTCAACAGTGAGCAAGTATTGTCTTATTTTCTAGGTCAATTCTTTATCATTTTCTTCGATTATTTTTGCATTATCCAATATATATTATGATATATGTACTAAACAATATTTCACTATTTAATGAAGGGGATAAAGCTATTCAACATGTGAATCAGAGACAGTTTTAAATAATCTTCTACTGTAATATGTTCCATCCTTGGTGAAATAGGTAATAATGTGTTGTATTATAAATAGTAGACTCTGTTTTTGATTAAGGGAAATGTAATAAAAGTATAAAAAGTGAGAGCGGAGGTGTGGGAAATAATGAGTGGGAGGCGGGCAATGGTGATATGCGTGTGAAAATGCAAAGGGAAGGGCGGGAGAATTGATTAGCGAGGGTGTGATTGATCACAGGCTGAAGTGACGTTGCCTTGGCGTTGCGTGACGTTGCCTCACTGGCAACGTCAAAATACGGGCAACGTCAAAATCTAGTAGCCCGTATTTAGGCAGTATGCATTTAGACACAGTTGACTGTACATTTTTCTGTGCGATCGTAGTGGATTCAATACCAGTCAATTGTATTCATCATGAGTCAGTCAATTGGATACTTTATAAGCCCAATCACTTTTAATTTATTCCACTAACATCAGACAACATCACAATGTTATCAAATAAAGATCGACATACGAGCTCCGAGTCACTCGGATGTCAGCCAAGTGTGTCTGTCATAAAATCCCATCCTACTGTTTATTAACCATTGAGCAGGACATGGACCGATGATACGTGAAGGTCCTATTCTTGTAGAGGACCTCCTGATTTATATTTTCTCTTACGATATACTATCTCCAAGAGATAGGGTGTCCATCGCCTGCGTATCAAAAAGATTTAAAGCGCTAGTACACAATGCACTTCTTTCAACAATTATCTGGACAAAAAGAAAATCCATAATCGAAACCTTGGAAGCTTGGAGCACAGTGTATTCCAAAGATGTATATCGTATCAAGAAACTTATCGTTAATATCCTAGAAGTCGATCATAAGTATTATGAAGAACTAAAGCTAGACACGTATGTTGATGTAAGAAAGCTAGCTTCCCGTTTTTCAGCACAAGATTGATTCTAATAGCATTATGACAGAATTCCAGCCTGGAATTTTTTTTCTCCAACCTTTCGAATCTGCAAGAAATTAAAATAACGACTGGTGACAAATTATATGAACCGAAGTGGCGCACTCTTTTCGAGAAAACTGGTTCAGCTCGTATACTTCACTTGATTATAGCTGAAATACAGAAGCCCAAATGTTTAGATTTTGCCAAACATATCTGTGGTACTTGGAAACAGCTCGAAAGGCTGTCCATACATATTTATGACGATGTCAATGTAATCGCATGGTTATCACTACTCTCTCTCGAGAACTTGAAGACCCTCGATATTGTTAGTACCTCAATGAGAACAAATTTTATCCTTCTGGGTTTCTTACAACAGCTGCGTGAAGACATTTTTGTGCGTTTGAGATTATTCCCCATCGGTACATGCGATTACCACGATCGTGTTTCAAGGTGTAGCCAATGTATTGCTACAAAACTTGAAACCTGCCTTTTCGAGATCAGTGGACCTGTAAAATTATCTACACAAGTTTTTTCGTCATGGACGAGTGACATGCCACATCCATGTGGCGCGAAATTGTGCCAGCGAAGTGCAGCATCCACGATTATCGCAACTGCATCAGATCTTTCTTCGCTGAAATTTGTGCACAAAGTGATTTGCACGTTCGCAGAGATAAAAACTTTGAATGTCGTCTCAGAATCATTGGATCTTGATTACTGTTACGGAATATGGGAACTATTCCCGGACCTTGAAGAACTGAAATTAGACTCGATACATAGAGAACACAGGCTGTTGGACGACGTGAGTTCGTACTTTAACATAAAAGCTAGATACTTATACAGCATTAGCATTTCCTCAGCGTATTTGGGGGCGACGTCCTGCCTCGCTTTCATAAATTAAAGGAGTTGTCTATCGTTTTACCGTGTAAGTTTATTATCTATTTCTAACGTTCAAAATATCTTATCTTTGGTTAGCGTATGTTGGAAGCGAAGAATATATAAAGCCTTACTTAGCCGGCTGGAGTCGATACTGCTCTTCTACCTTGCGAAGAGCCAGTTTAGTTTCGGGAACGACATGGATAAGGATATCTGACTCGAATAAATGGCTAGTTGAGGGTGAAGGGAAACCTACTTCTAAACTCTTAGCAAATTAGTTCTAGTTAGATATATGATATATTATGATGCATTACATATTTTAGTACGACTGGGAACAAAATTCTATCCCTGTATCCCTTGCGGTTGGTTTAACTTCTGTATATTATTCCGAAGAACTTCGCCAAAAAAGGGTGCCAATCATATAAAGGAAATGTCAGACCCACCACTTGTCCCGTACAGAAGTTATCGGTGATTCAGGATTCTGACCGACCGCCGATTGACGTGTCTTAAAATCTCATCTCTCTACCCACGACCTCAGCTTCGAAGGGCATCGATGGCATGCTGGCTAACGTCCCAAAAGAGATACCAAAACGTACTGGCAATGCTACAATCACAACTGAGAATCGGATATTTGAAAAACTGCCAGTCGTAGGATCAACTTCATACGACACGTGTAGGTATCATGTGTCGATGTCCGAGTGCCTGCCTGCATAGTTTCAACAACAAGACAGCATTGATGATTTTGCGATATCAATGTTTTTGGGAGCTCCACCAGCCTCGTGTCAAGGTTTTATACAATTCGAAGCACGTCCATACAGTAGTAGAAGTGCCAGTGGGAACTCTTTCGAAATTCTACAGAGTGTAATAGCGAACCGGGGCCAGGCAAGGAACATGAATGATCTGATGATGTAGCCTATTAGTGTATCGCAGTAGTACCCAGACCATACTCCGAAACACGTACAGGTACAGGAACATGTCTAATGCTAGTGAACTACAGTTTCTAGCGTAAACGAGACTGCTGCGGAACGTGGTTACGTTTTAAAACAGAGTTCAGCGTTCAACTAGTAGAAAGTTAAATATAACATCCGACATGGAGAAGAAGGTAGGCAGGTGGTGCATCACGAGATTCCCGAAGACATTCTCGACCTTGGTCATGGGTCTCCCTAATGTTATTAGTCCCGTATTCACACATCGCATATAACCACCTACGTAGATCGGAAACTCGGTATGGACAAGTCTCAGAACTCGAATCGATAGTAGAGTTATAAGGGATGATATACTCGAGCGTGGAGAAGAAGGTAGGACCATCACGAGATTCCGGACGTTCTTGACGATCTGAGCTTGAATCGGAATTAAGCAACACTATAAGAGATCGGATATTTGAGCATGGAGAAGGTAGGTAGATGGTACCTTCACGAGATTCTGTCCGACATTCTCGACGATCGTGAATAGAGTAGACTTACCACGTTCATCATGAGAAAGTCATGGATGGTGGATCTACGACAATATTAGTCCCGTATTCACACCGGAAACTCAGTATAGACGAACCTCAGATCTCGAATCGCGCTATAGCATATCCGATATGTAGTTAAGAAGACTACCCATTGCAAGGTTCAAGAGACAGGTGGTACATCACGAGCCCACAAACTACGCGTCTTTTCATTTTCCCGATTCTCGAAGATCTGCAAAAAGGCCCCGCGAGGTTAAAGTCATGGGTCTGCATCATAATTAGCTTCGTACTCACGGAGATATATGGGTACTTATCCGTCTTTGACAAGTGTACTCCTGAGTCGCCAAGAATATCTTGCATCGCAACAAAGAACAGGAAAAAAAGGACTGGATAATATAAGTAGGGTATCGAGACTCCTAACGATAAGTAAAATACAATTATATCAAAGCAACCGCCCCCAAAAAGAAAAAGAGAGTAAGCTAATAATTACTCGACCACCCATCAACAGTACACTGCGCCAACCTCTTCAACTCATACGCCCTCTCCAAAGCTTCAACAGCCTTATCCAACTGATTCGCATGATAATACAAATCTCCAAGCAACGTCAAATCGCTAGTTTCCCCACTCACATCCTGCGCCTCACGATGCAGCTCAACAGCCTTCTTCAACACCTCCTCCGCATACGAAGCCTCATTCCGCCTGAAATACAAATCGCCGAGACTATGCAAATCATGCGCTTCGCCAAGGGTATCCTGCACCTGATGGTGTAGTGTTACGGCGGATTTGAGAGCTTGTTCGGCGGAGGGTAGTTCGTTGTGTGCTATGTAGAGGTCTCCGAGCATTTGGAGGTCGTCTGCTTGCATACTTGTGTCTTTTGCTTGTTTGTGTGCTTCGATGGCGCGTTTGAGGACTGTTTCGCGCGTTGCGAGGTGCACGTGGTGCGTGTTTGTCATTAGCCAGGGGGAGGTGGAATAGACCATTGTGTATGGGGCTGTGGGTGGGGGGTGTTAAGGGATGTGGGGGAGATATGGTCGTGGGCGTACGTTTGTGGTCAAAAGTTTCGGTAGTAAGATTGTGTCAGGACGAGAAAACAAGCTATCTCGTAAGAATATACGTTGAATAAGAGGGTAAATGAAGTTGATATTGCATTTATCACTCTTCTCTGAGGCCATATAAATGCGAAATAGGATATGCCACGGGGGAGATGCCACGTCTCACCCTTTCAGAACCTCGGAAGCGTCATAAAGGACCCAGAACAGACCGCGACGAAAGAAGATTTTGTTGCATCTCCTCGGTGTATCCTCGTGGCATGCATCCAGCACACGATAAATGGGAAGAAGCAAAGGAATGGGTCTTTGTCGGACCACGAAGCCAGCCAAGTGTGGATGCAGATGGGCGTCGAGGCGGAGCGTGGATCCCGCACAGACCATTCTGGATTAGCCTTTTGGAGTGTTTGTAAGTGTTTGGAGGGGTACGGGTGGATAAGGGTGTGTGTATTGGCGATTGTTTCCGGGATGTTACGCGTTTTGTTGGTTGCCGATAAGGAGCTGTAGGAATTTGGTGTAGGTTTCACGTGTGGTGATTCAATGATTGTGCGCGCCCGCCGCTGAGGATGAGGCGAAACGCTGCGACCGGTTTCCCTGACGTCTGTTGTGCTTGCGACGAATGTTCTGGGTGCCTGTCACTTTCTGCTGCGATTGGGAAATGGTTATGAAACAATGAAAGACTCGATGGATGGTCTGGTCTGGTTTACACAGCCTGCGACACCTAGTAAATTGTCAGTGGCTATCTCATGAACGAAAAGACGGTCCAGACGATATACAAGTATCAGCATCAGGTCCGCGGTACACTCTCAAGGGCACACACTCATAACTGATCGAACAGAACGACGCATAGAATCCGATAATTCGCACTCATGTTCTCATATCCTATCTGGCCCATGCAACCAAAGGTCCAAACATATCCATGTCAACGATGACGAATTTCGAAAAAACCTTATTTCAAACTCTCATTTTCTCCGGCTGTTCAATGCATTTGGCACTTCGAAGGCTATCAAACATGCGCCCGGATAGTTTGCCGGGGTGATAAGGATGTTTGTCTGGTCTTGGATTGTGGTACGTCATGTTTCTTTCAAGGAGAGTAGGCGGGGGATTCATGCTACGTGAAAATTAGAACCTGGTAAGTTTCAGCGACACAGAGACTAGAATCCTAATGATGAGATAGAAAGGATCCGGGGATGTGAGACAACTTTACCCATAACTCACATTGTTAGAAAAGTTCACACACCCAATCGGATGGTACCGAAACCGTTACCGCTAACATTGCCTTCCCTTGCGAGAAGATTTTTCGAAAATTTGCCCAAGTATGTAAGTACGTGTACATGGAACCGGTGGTTGTTAATTTTCAGTTTGACAATTTTTTTAGTTTTGGTGATCGGGAGAGGTGGAAAATAGACAACAAAAAAAAAGATGAATGTGTAGAGAGAAGGAGAAGGTTCGCGTATTCGTGGCGGAGGTTGATGTGCCGGTTGAGCTTTATGTGGTTGATTTGTCAAGGAGATTTTGCTTGACGATCGGTGCGAAAGAAGATAGAAAGGTGAAGGTGAAAATCTCATGATAACTGTTGGTATTTTGGATATGTTGATATACACTGGCATTATTGGAGACTTGTCTCAACCCGTTTTTGCCCATCTGAACCGCGTCTTAATTTAACGCAGCTGGTATCGAGAACACCGAGATAGCCGACAGTGAGAGCGACTGAGCATCGCAGTGATGAGGTTCATGCTCCTACCTGTTTCAATCCGCCAGTCAGGTTGAAATAGCTACTTAATGCATCAGTACAGTATTATTATATACCTATAATTATCTCTTCTCCTAGATCTAGTGATAGGTATATGATTAGCACATTAAGTACTAATGGTCTCTGACAGAGGCTCTCGGTGTTCTCGGGCTGATGGAACAATATGAACGTTCAAGGCTGAAGCTAAAGCAAATATATTAACTGAGATTAGTGCATGCAAGACTCTAATAAGCAGTGCTAGCTTGTAGTAGAAGAAAACGTATGTGAACCGTTCAGTCAGACACCCAGCCGCCATCTACGTATTGAGCCATAACCTTGCCGACTCTATGCTGTTGCTTGCTAATTTGGGGGAAGGTGCCATTGCTAGCTATGTGCTATCCTATCGTACGCATATATATTGCAGATTTATTATAAAATGACTCTTGATCTCCTCAGAGTTCTTTCCATTCATCATATTGGCGATGGTTTTGCAGCAAGTTGTACTGTAACCATATGACTGCCAGCCGATTGAGGGACCTCTAGAAGAAAACTCACAGGAGGGGCTTCATTTCAAGATAGTTCGCAGCGTTAATGATGTTGAAAAGCATATCCACATCTTTCGCTGCGAGATATTGTTGATCCCACTCGCGATCTCGATTTTCTGCGGGGTTAATGTCTGGTCTACACTCGAAGTGATAGGGTCATTGTGATGGTGCCCGCAGTACTCGAGGATCCATCTACTATATGGCTCAGAGTTGATACAGAGGTGGGATTAAGCGTACCTTTTTCAATACAGCAGATGTTACATTCAGGAGAGGAATAGGTTGTTCAGTAGGCATATGATTCTGAATGAGACCAATGTGATTGATGATATCCTGGTCGGCGGTAAATTGTTCGTTGTCGGATGAGATGAGAATGACCACTTGTGCTGTAGAGCCAGTGGTGTATGAATTCAAGTGCTACGTGTTGAATTGGACTTTTCACTTTGGTGTGAATATTGATACAAATAACATGTTAAGCTATTCATAACATTCATTTGTTTCTATTCTATGCCTTCAGATCGATTTGTCAGCTACATAACACAAACTCAAGCACATTTATACAAATCACCTCAGACAGGCCTAAATCGGGTTCATGTAAATATGGTACATCCCAATTTTTGTAACAATTAGAATATGCCATAAAATATGTAATGTGTCAGATGCATTAGAAAATTCTAAATTGGGTAATACATCTGCTTATTGTTCCAATTGTTTCGTGCCGATTTTACCTGTGCAACGTGAACCGAGCCTCCGAAAATTTTCCGATTGGCCTAGGAACGGATGGGGTCACGGATCTTATTGAAAATATTGTGCATGGATCGGTCAGTTTTCCTATTCTTGCACATATTCTAGATTTGCTCACACATCAGTCAGATAACATATTTTAATAACTATTCTAATTGTTAAGTAAATCGGGTTGTACCATATTTACAGCGATCCGATCCACCCTTGTCTGAGGTGAATGTTTCTTCTAGATGTCCTCAGCCCATTCCTAGAAAAAAACCAAAGATTAGAATCCCAGTTCCAATCATATGTATATCATGTACTTACATTTTCCTTATTAATCTGTTCCTGGAAAGTAGGAAAAGATAGGTAAATAGCAATTTCCTGTGAGAAACTTGAGAACATACCACTTCCTCAGGTGTTAAATCATCCGGAATGTTAAAGAATTTCCGTATCTCCTCTGGAGTCTTTCCCTTAATCTTTTCAGCGATATTTTTGCACCCAGCATCACTGTAATAGACTAGGTCGTCAGCACGGTGACACGTTATGGAAATTTGGAAATTTTATAACAGGAGAGGCTTAATGTCAAGGCTATTCGCCGCTAGGACGATATCTGAAAGCGTGTCTCGATCCAGTGCTGCCACGAAATTGGAATCCCACTCGCAGATATCCGGTTGTCGCTTGGTACCGTTGAACCACTGGCATTGTTCGGACAGCTTTTCATCCGAGGGTAGAGGATCGCTGCGGTGGTATTCACAAAACTCAAGAACCTACCATGTTGATTAGTTGAATGTGAGACGTAGTACTGGAATTATGCATACCTTTTTCAAGACATGTGAAGTTACGTTCTCGAGTGCAATCTGTTGGTCGTCGTTTTCAACTTTGATGCTGCGAATGCGGTTGACGACATCTTTATCGACGGTAAACCGTTCATTGTCTGATGAGATGAGAACAACCATTTTGGGTGGTGGGAGGTGTGAATACTAAGTGATATATTTGATTCGTTCAAGTTGTTGGAAGTTGTTGAGAATGAGTAGGGGAACGTTGAAGCACACTTTAAATTTACCAAGTCAATATAGCTGAATCATTAATAGTAATCAATTCAGTTTGTTTTTATTTTAACTCATTACATTCAATAAAAACACTTTATTAAGGTACACGATGTTTTGGCTCTTGTTGTATTTATTCATTTTTACACTGTCATTGCTATTCCTCGTCTCTCCCATTATGTTTCCTTCTCAGTCAACCGAGATCGTAGAGGATAAATTAACATCACTCGCAACGAACATACAGAGAACGATTATGTAACTACCTTATGTAACTATGTGGCTGTGGAAAACACGAACACCCAGATTTCCAACACTTATATGGTCCTATAACGAGAAACATATTGATGTATATAGCTGTATATGTTAGACATGTCTAAAACACACGATCTGAGCCGTAATGTGATCTGTCATACATCTTGCGTCATGTCACAATACCAACACGCAGAATTCTTTGATGGAACTTAGAAAGCTATGCTGCTACGGTACCGTCGTACCGGCATATACAGCGATACCTTACTTAAGGCTGTAAAACACTGAGTCACACCTCGTGTGCTGAGCGTGAATAACCAAAGACGTTCTATTCCTTTGACCATGCCTCCATCTCAACGAAAGTCCGAACCTGCCCCCACACTATCGTCTGTTACATCTGTTCTAACACCTATATTTGACGGCATTTTTACCAACATTGAAGCAAAAGATGGTGCTAAAGTGGACAATGCTGCATATATTCAGGTTCATACCGCATGTTACAAATAGTGAGCCCCCACTCAGCACCATATACCAATAAGCACATTTTTTGATTTAATCCACAGTCTAACAACTGCGCGCAGGAGGCCACATCAGCGCTCTGACATTGGCGTTGGCATTGGCCATGTCGCTGGGGTGGAACCATCTGATTTACAGCCACCAACGGAGGAGCAGATCGAAGACAACGCTCGAAATCATACCCTCGGTGCCGACTTATACAAATTCTTGGACGAATACTTTTTACATAAAGTCTTAGCGATAGTATCGGCTTTGGCAACCGAAGACAACAAGATTGACATCATGAAACATATTCTTCAGCAATTCAAATGGTATCAGACTAACACCCGAATAATAACCCGGATGCTTGGCTACCTAGACCGCTACTATGTTTTGGTAGTGTCTCAAGAAGGTGCTGGATGGTTGCGGGAGAGTGACCTTGATGCGGAATTGTTAGTGCCTAATGAGCCATTTTATGTTTCGAAAGCATACAAGCAAAAAGAAGAAGAGCATCTCGTCAAGTGGGGCTATACAAAAGGAGATCCAGGTATAGGAATTAGTAGGGATGATGCGCTTGGCAGCGCACAGTCCGCAAGCCCGCCAAATCGTATTATTCCACTTCAACAGCTTGCGTTAAGGAGGTTTAGGACTGAAGTCGTCGAACCTCTCATTGTGAACTCCGGCGAAATGGTACAATGGGTCAAATCGAATCTATCGGTTAATCAGGGGGGACTAGGTGGAGAGGGAAGGATGATGGCAGTAGATTTTAGAGACATGTTGCATCGTGTTGGAGTTTTGGAAACATCCATCGTTTCCTGAAATAACTCGAACATGTTTATATTTATCCGTGTACTTGAATCCTAGGAAACTTGAAGTTGTTACCATCAATGCCATGTGACGTTACTAGTCAGGTTTAGGTATAAGTAACTTTTGCAATCGACGAACAAGAGCTTCGCTGTCATCATGCCCCGATCTATGCAGAAATCTGAACCTAGACCCACATTATCTTTTATTACCACAAATATTCTGGTACCAATGTTTAATAGCATCTTTGTAGCTTCACTTCAAGGTAGTGACACAGAGGGTGCAGCAACTGGTGTATCGTATGCTCAGCTTTCACAGGCTCATACTGCTTGCTTCAATTAGTGGGTCACATAATAGAAGAACTTCGGGTTCCCGGTCATTACTTACTAAAACTACAGTTTGTCATTGACGAAACCAAAGCAGTCTCATGAAAGAGGAAGCCGTGGTTATATATGTGCAGAGATTGCTAAACCCACGAGACCTTTAACGGAAGAAGAGATTGAGCACAACGCCAGAGCAGATGCCAACGGATGCGACCTCTATCAGTTCATGGATGATTACTTGAAAGAAAAAGCAGCAGATATGGCCTCAACATGTGCCACTATTAGTGATAACTTCGAAACCATAGCGCATATACTCCGTCAATTTAAAGGATACCAAACTAGCGCCCATCTTATTAACCGTTCGCTTAACTACCTAAATCGTCACTACGTTCAAGGCGTTACAGAAAATGGTGCTGGATGGTTACGAACGAGCGACCTGAACCCGGAGTTGCTTGAGCCCGGAAAAAAGTTTACCAGCTCGCGGGCGTACAAGCTCAAAGAAGAAGAGGAGCTTATAAAGTGGGGATATAATAACCACGATGGCGTAAGCAAGGGCGATGCTCTTTCCAGTGCACAGGCGGCTAAAGCACCAGATCGTATCGTCCCAATTCAGCAACTAGCATTAGGTAGATTTCGAACGGAAGTTGTCGAGCCCCTTGTCCTCAACTCCAGTAACATGGTAGAATGGCTAAACGTCAACGTTTTCATTGACCATCAGGACTTAAATGAAAAAATAAGGGGGGTTGCCTTGGACTTAAAGGAATTGTTGCGTTTGGTAGGAGTTCCGGAAAAATCTATCTGTTGATCGATTTCATTCCGTCCTCGACACTGTCTTTTCCGATCTCATGCAAATAATGTCTTTACGCAGTGAATTATTACTGTACTCTACCACTGTTTTGATTATGAATATTGTTCTCCTCCAGAACGTATACTGTAGAGCAGGCGATTCGCCTGCACTACAAAATTCGGTATTCTTCGAGTTGTGGTATCGAGATCACGTGACTTGGTACGCGCGTCGAGCCGTTCCGACTCCCTGGTTTTCGTCGTCTCAATCTCTCCGTCCCACTTACTCATACTTCACATTCTGACCCTTACCCTCGATACTTATCTCAAGAACTCTTTAATTTCCGTTCAGAAGCTAATCTAGATCAAATAATGTTCCTTTTTCTATAAATTTCCTGTATCTACCTTCTCGCAATTGAAAAAAAAAAATTATCCCCCTCATAGTCAAACTTTACAATCACCCTTTCGACACCTTAGAGCGCCCAGGTTGAACGGTCTTTCAACCGACTCGCTAATTTTTATTTCTTTGTTTAGGTGTAGGCACACCTTGACCCTTACAATGCCTCCTCAAGACACATCTCCACAGGAAGTGATATTTTAAACTCGAATATCGATTGCTTATCCTTAACAAAGTAACCTAAAGCCAGTTAGAGCGCAGCATGATATCCTTTCTCGGATCACGATAAATCACGTGTCCTGAGCAGTGAGCATGCGACGAAACTGTCAAGGAATTGGTTTCAAATTGTTTTTAGGCCCGTTTGGGGGTCTGAGGTTCAAGTTCCCACTCGCACTTCGAAATTCTACATAGGACTGCGGACTTCATGATGTGGGGTGCTGACAAAGCACAACAGTGACTGGTTCGCCCTCTGCCAAATAAACCAAAACTCCATGGCTAGAGCGTTGCGCCGCGCGCGATCAGCACTCAGTACTCAGTACTTACACATTAAATTTTATCTGATTCTGAATACAGTAAGTTGCATTCAATCTTACTGAATTGCATTTCTCCTACATATAATGTGAGCAGATCACATACGTCCACTTCCTCTTTCCCCCCTACCTTGTGCAACTTTGACACGTCGCACTTGCGTACATTTTATCCATCATCTATCCATTTGACCTCTGGTTCATTAAGAATGCGATTACATCTACACATTCATTCTTTTCTAATATGCGTCTGTTTCACTCATATCGGTCGTTCCTTAGCATTTTCCAATGTCGTTAATGGCTCGTGGTCTCTGGTACAACAAGGGTATCGTATGGACGACTTAACACTTTTCGATCATTTAAAGCTAACGTTCCGTATAACTAGCACCTCCGGCGTTAGTGCCATGCAACTCGCAATAACGTCAGAAACGACTGCGATAATTTTGGATAAAGTGTAAGTCGTTCATCTACATTATCTGTTGTCCATTCTTAACCGTTTTTGGATCTCAGCGAGCATAATCCACTCACTGTTAATAGCCACATGGCATGGGCATCTGAGCTTAACCTCGAAAACCTGTCTGTACGGGCGCTAAACCCGCTAAGCAATACGTGGTGTGCTACTGGAAGCTTTCTTGGTAATGGGACCCTCATCAGCTCCGGTGGAAATCCCATCGTCAACGATACGGGTACGAGCCTGACCTCTCAGCACATGTATCTTCTAATGCTTGATGCAGGACTGAATGGTTTGCAGGCAATACGCCTTTTTACGCCTTGCACATCTGGAGACTGTGATATACTTGAGGACCCTGCTCACATTCATTTAACGTCAAACAGATGGTATCCGTCTTCTGTGAGTTCTATCCCACAGCGCCCATGCCGAATATCATGACACCGATTTTATAGGTTAGGATTGAGGATGGTTCCATCATCATCTTCGGGTAAAGGCCTTTATTTTTGTAACGACTTCGAATTATCACTTAAATTCTTTCGACAGAGGTTCAATTTGGGGAGGGTGCGAACACTCAAATTGTTATAGCAATTCAGTACTAAACGATGGTTTAGGTTTATAAACAGTATCTGGGAAATAATCCAAGCTATGAATTTTACCCTCCCAAGAATATCAACGGTATTTATACCACGCACTTACAACCGTCTCTCATTTTTAATCTAACAATAAATGATCAACATAGGTTACAACGGAGAGAGAATTCCCAGCCAGTTCCTCGTTGACACTTTGAATGGAAACCACTTCCCGATCATGATCCAACTTCCAGATGGGAATATATTCGTAGCTGCCAACCAAGCTGCGATGTTGTTTAACTGGCGTGACAATACAGAAACTCGCCTTCCTGGTATTCCAAACGGTGTGAGAGTAACGTTCGTATTCATAGCGCCTCACCATATGCTCTTGTCTAAACATAACCCCTTGTTTAGGTCTCCATTCTCTGCGGGTGCAGTTCTTCTTCCACTAACTCCAGAAAATAACTATACGCCCGAGGTGATGATCTGCGGGGGATCGACGGTATCTGACCAAGTTAATCCATCAAATCTTTCATCACAGACCCCTGCATCATCCCAATGCTCAAGAATGGTCCTTACGTCAGACGGAATCGCCGCGGGGTGGAAAATTGAGTATATGCCTCAGTCACGCGTGATGGGAGAACTTATCCCTCTGCCTGATATGCGAATTTTGATTGTTAATGGTGCTCAAACTGGCGTTGCTGGATATGGTAATGTACGCTGTCTTTTATTATGGAGCACCTTCACAGCGCTGATAGAATTGAGAACAGGTCAGGGACCAGGTTGGACAGAGTAATGCTGATAATCCAGCTTATACTGCCGTGGTATATGATCCCGCTGCACCCGAAGGAAGCCGGTTCTCGTCATCTGGTATCCCAACTTCCAACATTGCAAGGATATATCACTCAACTGCGACCTTGACGCCTAATGGAACGATATTGTTAGGTAAGATCTACATTGATTTGTGATGTGGCTATTAGTGAACATGCATTAAAAGCTGGATCTAATCCAAATTACGACGTCACTACCAACAAATATCCCACCGAGTTCAGGTAAGAGACTTGTAAAACTCTAGAGTTTACTAAATGATAGTTGTTGCTAGACTGGAGTTCTTGTCCCCGCCTTACATGAGCCAACCCCGCCCTACCTACTCTGGCCTCCCGGAGCAGATAAACTACAATTCAACATTTAATATTAGCATTTCACTTCCACAGGACACCGACGGGGTATCAGGTATGGCATAGAAGTAAAGTTTGTTTGTATATCTAATCATTTGTATCAGTCGTTCTGATGGACCTTGGGTTTGCAACACATGCCGTTCACATGGATCAGCGCCTGGTTAAATTAGTATCGAGCCTCTCCAGCGATAAATCCACGCTCACCGTGACTGGCCCTCCTTCGGCGAGGCACTATCCGCCTGGACCGGGTTATCTCTATGTGGTAACTGATGCGGAGTCCCGAGTTTCGGTCACAAAGCAATTGTGGGCACCGGTGCATCTCCGCCTGTGAATCTAGAAGCAATCGAAAAGTGAGTCAATGTTTGACTGAGCTGGAAAAGTGTTTGTGGGGCTTATTGCTATGTTATTTTAAGTGTTAACAACCCCGTGAAACCACCTACGGACCCACCGGTCCCCACTCCAACGACAGGAGAAGGTAGCAACGTCGCAACTACAGAAATTCCTGCTTAGAACCCGCTAGATGTTGTTTTTTTACTAAAAGTTCCCTTTTCGAACATAGGATGTTCTGTGTGTACATCGTAACTTTTATTTCTTTGTATTATCATTCAAGACCCCTTACATCTCTAACGTGGCTTACTACTACTGACGCCCGGTGACCTTTTGAGAGTCCACTTTGCTGTGATGAGCTGTACAACATATACTTAGAGACTTCTGATAAGAATATTCCGCAGTGGTATCTTTTTGTGGTTTACCTGTGGGCCCCCTGCATTCCAGATAAGATGATGATCACAATTGGTATGATCATCAAATGCGACGTTGAACCAACGCTGAACAGCCTGCCGGCTAAGCCTATGCTTGTCCTTGTATTTCTACTAAGCCGTCGAGGATCACGGCGAGTCATATCAATCCGCTAGAGCTTACATGATCATGATGCATGATGGCTGTGTACCTGACGTCACATAAGGCCAGCTAATTAATCAATTTCTTATCGCTAACACTCGCATCACTGAAACAATTTTACAAAGTTCCGGAGAGCCTCAGAAACAGCTGTTCAGGCTCTCGGATGACTCAGGTACATCTTATTCAGCACGAGACACTTATCTATCCCGGTGCTCCATCTTGACCGGACTCGTGAGGAATTCGAATAATGCTGGGTGTCATCTAAAGACAGCCTGGGTAAGCGGCGTGGAGAGTACACGGCCCAAGATCTTATATTGCCGCGCCCTTTTTGAAGGGTAAGTTCGCTTGTTCCAATTATAACGCGCTGATATATTGACCTCGTGCAGATTTTCTCCTAAAGGCACGCAATTTCCAGCGTTATGTGCCTATTCAAACGGAGCACAAGCACGGCTGTGCAGTAACGCCGACTCTTGGAAGTAAGCCCCTCCCTCCATTGCGATATTCGTGTGCGCAAGTTGGCCTTGATGCTCTGAACTCTCTTTTGTTCCAAGAAGGAATTTTGATATTGTGGACGGAAAATGCTGTATCATCATATCAATATTGTATTGCCATGGAATCTTAAAATATGTTTTATCCACTTTAGTGCTAGCGCTCGGAAACGCCATACCGATTACGGCTAGTCAGACCACTCGCTAAGCCCGCTGTTTTGATAGCACCGATCCTTAGCAGTGCCTAAGTATCATCCTGCTGTCCTTCAAAAGGGCGTCCGACAAATATGACTCTGTGCTCACGCCCCCCCATACCCCACTCAATCTCATCATGTCCCTTCCCGAATCACATCCCGCTATCCACGACCACAAGGGCAAATCCTGCCCCGTTACTGGGAAGACATACGAGTACTGCCCGCCTCAGCCCGGTGACAGTCGATCGGCATGTCCTGCCTTGAACACTATGGCTAACCATGGCTATATGTAAGACCCATCGTCTGATTGAGCTAAGAATGTCTATTGACTAACGCGATCATGTAGATCCCGGGATGGGAAGAACCTCAGCGCCCTCGATCTTATCAGAGGCCTCAAGGCCTGCTATGGCCTCACCAACCCCCTTGCCATATTCCTTTCCGTCGTCGGCTTCCTCATGCTCAAGAAATTCCGCCGCATCTCGCTGTTCGAGATAGGCAAGCACGGCGTTATCGAACACGATTCCAGTCTGGTGCATCACGATACTCCTGTGGGCCAAGAATATGCCCCAATCGACATCGACGGAGTGCTCGTGGATAAGCTCATCCAGGATGTGGAACCCTCCAGTGCTCAGCTCGAAATAGAGAAGCCTGAGCTGCTAATGAATGCGACGGACGTTGCGCGCTCCCGCGTTCGTCGCGAAGCTGAATGTCGCAAGCCCGATGCCGTTCACGCCGAGATAGCCCGCGGAGAGATGGCGATTATTTTGGGTGTTTGGGAAAAGAAAACGCAGGGGAAGGCGGGTATCCCAGCCGAGTGGATGAAACGGTGGATTGGGGAGGAGCGGTTACCTGATGGATGGAGGCCTGACCATGCACAGGGTCTGATAAATACTGTTGGACGATCCCAGTCGATAAAGGCGGCTATGAACGACATTAGGAAAAAGTCTCCTCCTTCGACAGCGACCAACTCGATTGAGAAGCTCCCGCTATAGGAGACTTTTGGTTCGGACCGTTTCTTTGGAGCGAGGCCTCGTACTTCCGTTCCGCTTCCTCATGGTAAAAGGAATTTCGGGTGTTCGTGTATAGTATCTTTATGACCTCCCTTTCTTATCACTCGTCTAAATGCTTTCGATCTTGCATAAAATCCTATTAGCATCGTTGCTAAATTAATGGTTTCTGTATAGCATAAATCTACTTCGTTGTAATTCAGTACTTACTTCATACTTACTATGTACAAATGAAACACCCATACCACCAGACCATACATACAGTGTAAGATTAATGGGAAGTTGGTAGCATGTGTGAGATGCGGGATGGCATGGAGTTTGAGAGCAGAACAACGCTCAGGGTGGTACCATGGATGTAATGATTTGCGAGCTGATTGACACCGCGTATTGTTGGAACATTGCATGATGCGCACGGACCACTTACGTTAGGCGGGCCGGAAGTAGCCGGTCATCAAATGAGCCACACAACTCAACTTCGCACCTTGCGAAGAACGACGATCACAAGACAATCCATATCCTCACTCTTAGCCCAAGCGCTCACTGACCACGCTCACCAAAGACGAGCATCCACCCAGGCCATTCGACCCTTCCTCAAACAAATGCTTATTGTCCGCAAAATCTCCGTGAAAGGTCTATCAAACCTCCGCTATCACCTTGAGCATACCGTCATTTCGCATATGTTGTTCATTTCCATCCAGGCCAATCATCGCTTATTGGATTCTATCAATTAAATGCGCTAAATGGAAGTAAAAGGAAGAATTTCGGTGCAAAAAGGACGGTCCGTTGATGCGCTTGTGGTCATTTCACTTAAATCCGTGCATCAGCTGGTCTCTTTACTTTCTGTTTTTGAGTCGCCAGCAAGCTCGCTTTGCAAAGTGGGGAAGCGACGGCCAGAGCTTCCGTTCGTCTAGAGCCACAGTGTTCTTATAAGAAGTAACAGAACTTGGGATGCACGCTGTCTTTACCTTACTCGGACATTTCGCTGGCAATGTTGCTGTCAGGAAGATTTGCAGTGCTCTCAGCACTGCTATGCTGTCTCCCTGCTTTCGCTGAGAATACGTTCGGTGTCAGAGATGGTCTTCACTTCAGCTTGGAGTCTAGAGCGATGAACAAGGATGGCACTGTTCCTACTTACAAAAATCCCAAGGCATCCATCGAGGATCGTGTCAATGATCTTCTTCCACGTATGACTGTACAGGAGAAGGTCGCTCAGATGTACGTGGTTAGCTTTCTTTTCTATCTTCGTTTGACGTACCTGGTCTCCTTAGAATTCAAGGAGACATGAATGGGTGGATGAACTTCACTGATCCCCTGGACAACACGAAGACCTTCAACCAATCAGGTCTTGTACGTGACTTTTATTCTTTCGTAGACTCTATTCCCAAAAATAACTGTTCTATATAGGTAGATATGATGGCTACAAAGGCGGGAAGCATATGGGGAGGGTACCTTACACCGTACGAAAAGTTCGTTTACGGTGTTACAATTGGACAGAAGTACCTTATGGAGAATACCACTCTTGGAATTCCCGCCATGATCCAGTCCGAGGGTACGTTCCACTCCCCCTACCTTATATAGACACTATCTAACTCATACCTAGGCCTCCACGGGTTCACAAATGACGGAACAATCTTCCCATCTCCGATCGGTCTCGCAGCGTCATTCGATACAGACCTCGTAGCTCAAGTATCCAAAGTCATCGCAGATGAGGCAGAGGGGCTCGGAATCTCCCAGGCATTTGCCCCTGTCCTCGACCTTTCCCGCGAGCTCCGCTGGGGACGAGTGGAAGAGAACTTTGGAGAGGATCCTTTCTTGACTGGAGAGATTGGGAACGCGTATGTCACCGGTCTACAGAGTGGGAAGAGACGTAATGCAAGCTCGACTGCTGTTGCTCGCGTGGCTGCGACGTGCAAGCATTTTGCTGCATTCGGCAGTCCACAAGGTGGATTGTGAGTGCTTCGAGTTTGGGTTTGTGGTCACTGCTTTACTATGTGGGCTATGATAGGAATCTTGCGCAGGTTTCTGGTGGGGAGCGTGAACTTCGTACTATGTTCCTCAAACCCTTTGATCGCGCGTGCTTGGATGCCTTGTCTATCATGACCGCCTATTCGAGTTATGATGGTATTCCCGCGGTTGCCAATACTCGTGAGCATTACAAGTTGTGTCCTTTGCTGTATCGCCATGCTGACTGAGCACGATAGATCTCCTTACTGACACCGTGAATCGACTATTTAACGCCCTCACGTACCTTTCAACTGACACACCTATCTCTCACAGCTGAGAACCGAATGGGGATACAAATACTGGGTTACCGGAGACGCTGGCTCGGTAGACCTTCTTATGACCCTTCATGGTACCTGCGACACGAGGGAGTGCTGTGCAAAAACTGCTTTGGAGAATGGCCTCAGCGGTGAGATGGGCGGTGGTGAGTACTTCATTCATTTCTAAACAACTGTAAAATAATTAATTATATGAATTTCAGGAACTTATACATACCTTACGATACCCGGTAGGTCATCTTCGATAATGTCCAAACGCTTGTTCTAATCAGCCCCACTCAGATCAAATAAAGGCTGGCACAATTGACGTGAAATACCTCGATACCACAGTCAAAGCGATGTTGAGAACGAAATTCGCATTGGGCTTGTTCGAGAGTAAATACCCTCCGATCAATTATCTCTTCATCTATGACTTACCCAACCGCAGATCCTTATCCTTATGCCGACTACCTGTCGTCGATCCGAACTCCCGCCTCTAGAACTGTTCTTCACAATGTTGACGCGGATAGCATTGTACTTTTGGAGAATAGGAACATTACATTGCCGTTGAAGACAAGCATCGGGTCTGTTGCCCTCATCGGTCCTCAGGCCAACCGGGTATCCGTGAGTTGATCTTACCTACGAGCCGTGTTATCGTACTTACTGATACCCATAGTTCGGAGACTACGTATTTTTCAATGCTTCTCTTAAGGGAATTTCCCCGTTAGACGGCTTCAAACAATACCTGAGCAACGTTTCGAGTTCTGTGAAAGTTAACTTCGCCCAAGGGTGCGAGCTCTGGTCCAACGACGAATCTCAAATTGCAGATGCCGTTCAAGTGGCGGAGAGCTCTGATGTTGCAGTCGTCCTTGTAAGTAACGGATTTTTCTACATTCAATGCTGTTAATTCGTCTGCAGGTTGGTACTTGGTCGCTTGATCAAACACTACTCTGGACTCCGGGTACCAATGCGACAACTGGTGAACACGTTGACGTGGCAGACTTAGGTTTAGTTGGTGCCCAACTCAAGCTAGTGCAAGCGGTCAAAAACACCGGAAAGCCCACTGTCGTAGTCTTCGTTAGCGGAAAGCCAATTGCGGAGCCGTGGATCCAAGAACGTAAGCGCAAATTACCTGCTCAGACGATCACGATGTGATTTATTCTCATTTGCGTAACTCTGTAGATGCGGACGCCGTTATTCAGCAGTTCTATCCCGGTGAACTCGGAGGTAAGGTGGAAATCGTTGGATAACTTGCGCTTAAGGCTAAGTAAGCTGACAGGTACGGCACTTGCTGAGGTTGTGTTTGGAGAAGTCAACCCCTCCGGTAACCATCTATCGAGCTGTCTGCGTGTGGCAATTTACTCATTGGATGGTTTCAGGTAAACTCCCGGTGTCATTCCCTAGAGATGTCGGTACTACGCCGGTCTTCTACAACTACTTAAAGGGTAGCAGGCCCCTCGATCCCGGTCAAGTGCTCGATGATGGTCAGTTAGTCTTTGGTCATCAAGTAAGTGGCGTAATGATTAACGAATGAGTTGGTATATTGACCATATTGGGATTACCAGTACGTTTTGAATAGCCCCGTACCTCTATGGAGCTTTGGGCATGGTCTCAGTTACACGACTTTCAACTAGTGCGTTCTATGCTGTTCAAAATAAGCTGTGTTTAACGACTACTCTGTTTAGTACCGACTTGAAACTGACGCCATCTACCATCGGGAAATCGCAGAACTTCAACGTTACAGTAACTGTCCGCAATACCGGCTCCGTCGCAGGTAAAGAAGTGGTTCAGGTAAGCTTTCCTTCCGTGACGCATTTGCCTTGTAGCTATAATCCTCCAATCAGGTTTACTTGACCGATCTAGTAAGTTCAGTAGTGACACCTAACCAGGAGCTGGTCGGGTTTAAGAAAGTTGACATTCCGTGAGTGGTTTCACTTCCGAACTGCCAATGTTGTACTAAGTTGACGTTTCTTTTAGTGCTGGAGGCTCTACTACTGTTACCATTCCAGTACTTTCGTCTCAGCTCGCAGTTTGGTCACTTAAAAACTCCTGGACGGTGGAGTCAGGAAAGTTTACGATAAAGATTGGAACCAGTGATGAAGCCTTTGCGCAAACGACGTTGACAGTGCAGTAAATTAACAGTTGTGCACTCGAGATGATAAATTTGTATAGCTATATGTACAATGCGGGAAATTCGTAATTCACATTTTCACTTCGACGCCGTTTTAAGCGGAGAAATCAGTACTCTTGGACACCTCCTTCCATTCCTCAGCCCTAGAAAGAGCGGCTTCTGACACGGTTTTGACTGTGTTGTAGCAGTCGGTTCCTAATGCTATGCTTCTAGGGAATGGTTTATCTTTCGCTAGGCCTTCTCCTCGAACAATATCTGCAATAACCTCTACTCCCTTCTTGGGATCTCCGGGTTGCTTTTTATTGAATGCTGAAAAGGAAAGCTTGTCAATTGGATATATTACACATAAATGTGTCACAAACCTTCGAAAGCTTTCTCAACACGATCATGGATGGGCTGATAGTCAGATATACGGGATACCGCAGGTGCACGCTGATCTGACTCAAGGAAAGATGTTCTGAAATACCCGAAGTCGACGCACACGCTTCGCAAGCCAAGAGGAGATATTTCGTCGTGCAGAGTTTCAGATACTCCTAGGTCACAGTGGTTCTATAATCAGGATATCGAAAGTCATTCAGATTTATTGTGGGCTAACCTCTTAACGCCCACTTTGTCGCTGCGTACAACCCAGCATATGGCACGGATCTTTAAAGTTTGAAGAGTAATTAAGGACGGAAGTTCCGACAACAGCGTGTCACTAATGGACTTACCGCCAGCCACCAATGGATCCCATAAATACCACAGTTCCGGTCTTCTTTTCTCTCATATATGGAAGCACAGCTCGTGTTACATTGAGAGCGCCGAATACGTTAGTACTGTTAATATGTCAGATGATAGATGATAAGGTTCAAAGTTCATCGAAGACGCACTTGAATTGGGCGAGGGTTTCATCGGGCCTACAGTGACTCTGTCAGCCTTCCTCGACTAACAAACCGGACGACTTACGTGTTTTCCTCAATCGCACCGACCAAAATGTATCCTAAAGATGGAGTAAATGTGAGTGTCCAAGATGAAACGCGTAAAACGGCTTACCAGCGTTGTTAACCAATACATCTATCTTTCCGTGTAGCGAAACAGCTTTCTTCGCAGTGTCGTGTAAAGTATCAAGTGAGGATGTGACATCGAGCTCGAGGATATCAGCTCCTTGTGCCTTCAAGTCGTCTAGTTTGGAGAGTGAACGACCTCTCCCTGTAGCGATAACCTTATCACCACGCTTCAATGCAGCGAGGGTGAGTTCTCGCCCTAGACCCGAGCTAAACAAAGGATAAGCAGACTCTTCGAGTCTCGACGAATTTTAAATTCCAAAGTTACCTAGTTCCCGTGATGAGCCATACAAGAGGTGATGCCATGTTGCCAATGTCAAATGCGAAAATTAAACACCACAAGAAAGAAGGCGGTATGTAGTCGGCTGTGCTTGATGTTGAGATCGTTGTCTAACATATTTAAATACGTGCTACTTACTCGGGTCCATCCACATCATGTGATGGGGAACTTTTAAGATTATCTTATCCGGCTGGAATTAATCGCTCTGCGGCCGAGGGTTGTTCTATTGCTCGCTATCAGGCCTATCACTACAGCATCTAATGTGCTATAGGAGATAGAGTCGCTTACATAGAACATTGTCGAATGATTCAATGAATGCCCTATGGCCTGTGGGGTTGAAAATTGCCGATGCTTGACGATCAGGGAACTAGCTTCAGGATAAATTTGGACAACCACTAATAGCTTATGGGCAGTGGGCATTATGCAATCGGTGGCTGCCTGGCTGCCCACCGGTTTTCAAATGAAATGGTGAGAACTATGAGCGCATGACATTCCCACCGTCCATCTTACCGTTCATGACCGCTTTGATTAATAACCAGTAAGTACTTGGCACTAATTTCTGCAGATTGTGGTCATTAATTAAACGTTAGTTGCTATATAACGACACTCATAGGACAATGACTACCAAGCGAAGGGGACCCATTACCTGTATATGAACGCTTCGAAAAGGCGAGTGTGCAGTCCCAGTATTCACAACGCAACCACAATGCATTGATATCCTCAAATACACGAAGGCCGATGATATACAACCCAGGTCTAGTAGTATCCTTGCAACAGATATAAATGACTCAAACAATTTAGCAATAAAGGAAAACATCTGTGTGCTACAGTAGCATTTGTAATTAGGGTTGATTGAAGAGAAGGGGTTGTGGGAGGTACACGCGTGTCTCGTTCGAGTCATCTGGCCAGAGCTGTCTTGAACCATCGAAAATCTCAGCATCAGGCGAGCGTGGTACACAACTCCTGTATTCTACTAAGTGCCTTATCGAAGTCGATAAAGCTTACAAGTAGCGAAACTTAATTTGGATTTGGAAATGGAGCATGAATTCAATGCTTCCGTGAGTGGATAGGTAGGTATATGGAAAGAGGGGTAGGTACCCTGTCGCATATGTTTCCTAGCTCTGCACTGTTCCCACTGCCGACACGGTGCATAAGTTACCACAATAGAAAAGGAAACTTTCCTCTAGGAGCTCAAGAACTATACGTACATTAGAATAAGCGGTAGTTAACAATCGTACCACATCTTTCCTAGGTACGCGGATTTAACTAACCGCCATAGGCGAATCCCTAATCCATCGGGTGCTTACTTCTACCATAAGCTCATAGATTATAGGCGTACGTATTCGAATTATTGATTCTTAGTTTCATAAGTAGTAACCCATATACCTCTAAAGGAATCAATGCCGATCGCGTTAGTGTATAATACGTATGAACCGTCAAGGATAGACGCGGAATGCTAATAAATCGCTGCGCAGCGACGTTAATGGAAGTTCACGGATACTTGGATGTGCTTTCTCTGTTTCGCACTGATATTTCCTTCTCTTGTGACTAGGTCTAGCATGTCATCGAGGAAAGTTCGTATGGATGGATCTCCGTGGGTCCATAATTTCGAGTGTCCTTTGTAAATCATGTAACCTTGTTAACCCTTTGGGACCCCATCATGGAGCTGCGATTGCTATGCAGTGGAGGAAAGGACGTGACTCAACGTCACTTCAGGTAGCATGTGGAACTGGTTGTGGGCGTTACGTGGAGATTTATCCGCATAATTTCGTACAATGTTCGAATGCACGTTCTTTATTGGTTTGTTTACAAAAAATTGATACGTCGCTCCCGGGCCCCTCGAAATGTGGCTACATATCGTTCGCCACGATCCCCATGCCGGTATGACACCTGCTACAGTACTGCAACTTGACTAAAGACCGGTGCGAGGACAGACACATATATAGTCACCGGGTTTTGTACGTAGAATGGAATTCCGCTATCTGTCAATCATTAACGCTCTTGTGATTGTGCGCTGCCATGAGACGGCAAATCTTTCATTCCGTAGCCGTGTTCTCCCGGGCAAGTCTTATTTAAACTGGCGATCCCTTCACATAAAGGAGGTTGGTTTGCCGCACACGCCACAATTATGTTTCGATCAAAATGTCATGTAAGGTACTCTTCGAAATCCTGTTGGATGTGATAAACATGGAGTATTATTCACATTAGTTTCAATAACTGGTGTCACAGCTGCACAAATAGATGGAACATATATATATGGGTGACATCGCTCGCGCTGTGCAAGGATCATGTTGTATCAGGAGCTCCAATTGATTAGAATGCTCGAGAGACATTCATCTTCGTGCATTAGCGACAGGGACAATCTACTCATCTCCGGATGCTTTCCTCGGAGCTTCATAGAAGCCTTTGCACTTCTCCCGGTAATAGACGACCACCTGCTTAAAAAACGACTACGTGGATTACCTGAGGAGGATATACGCAAAAAGCCGCATTGATAAACGCCGGAAGTGTACAAAAAGCTCACGAAGCATGGACAGCAGCGCCGTTACCTGCGCCTTGCGGAGCTTCCATGGCTTCGCAGGATCGTGTGACGGGTGGGCTACAATATCTATTCCTGATTTATACCTAGTGGAATGGTGGCGAATTCAATGATACACATCACACTTTCTGTACGGGTTATTATGTATCAACATCAGTTGTTAGATATCGTGTTCGATAACATCCTGGTATGCTAAGAAGCTTACTGATTTGCACAGATCCGTTAATATGTAGTATAAAAGTAGCTTAAGGGGATACAGAGTGGAATAATTTTGGTAGCTCACTCCGTTGTTCTGGACGCTAATTATCACAAGGAAATGTACTGGGAACAACAGCCTATATATTATTACGGGAACATAAAGGCTCGGCCGGGCCGGAGGCTTGCTATGCGCACATTGTTTACTTCTATTTTTCAAGGGGCTTTGGTCCAAATATAACCGCTGATACTATCTTATCGGGTGTTCAACATCCGAGAAGCTTACACCGAAATCCAGCTTCCATCTCCCATCCAACAGCTGATGTCGAGCACATTTTCGCGCCCAGTAATATTAGCACTTCTGATAGATGTTTCAGGGAACCTCCATGTTGGTTCCAAGCCTACTGCAAATGCTGTCCAGGCGTTCCAACGCCTACGAGAATCGAGGTTGCCATTCAGACTATGCAGCAACACCAGCAAGGAGTCTACAGCCTCTTTAATTATTAGATTGAAGAAGTTAGGCTTCGAAATCTCATCCAAGGAAGGGAGAATAGAGGTCTGGACAAGTATCGGATCGGTAAAGCATATCTTGCAGGAAAAGGGTTTGAAACGGTATGTCGGATCTTTCCATAATCTAAGACAACATAATGCATACCGAAATAATACTTAACTCTTAGACCATTCCTTCTCCTCTCGAAATCTGCCCGGGAGGAAATCTCCGCTGAGCCACAAGGGCAAAGCGGCGAGCAAAATATAGACTACGATTCAGTCGTTGTGGGCTTGGCCCCTGGTTCGTTCAATTTCGAAAATTTGAATAGTGCTTTTCGGATTCTTGTAGGCGAACATCAAGAAGGACCCGAGGTACACTCGTCGTCGCAGCTCGAGCGGGGACCTGCGCGAATCCCTCTCATTGCAACCCACAAGGCTAAATACATCCAAATGGAGTCTCCTCCAGGCCTCTCGCTCGGTCCTGGGCCCTTCGTCACAGCGCTCGAGTACGCATCAGGCGTCCAGGCACATATTGTGGGTAAGCCCACAAAAACGTTCTTTCAGAGTGTCATCGGCGATTTCTACGCCAGTGGCGAACTAAGTGGCCCCAGAGAGGGAAGGATAGCAGTCATAGGCGACGATGTGGAGGCCGATCTCGGAGAGGGGGCGTTAGATTTAGGTTTGTGGAGGGTTCTTGGTGAGAAAGGTTTTCATTTATGAGGTTACTCGATTGAGCTCAAACTGTTCTCAGTTAAGACAGGAAAGTATCGCGCCGGAGATGAAAATAGACCAGGGATTGCGCCTCCTGACGAAGTTTTCGATTCATTTTCCTCTTTCGTTGACAGTTTGCTATCTAGCAACAATTTAGTATCTTAGAAGAGCCGAACAAGCATCAGAATAACTTACAAACTTTATCTTATTTTTCCATCATATCATAATAATTGAAATAACAGATGTGATCCACAGAACAAAGATTGCTTTAAGCGGACACTGGAATGAAGATTCGCGGCTTCCATCGGAAACACTAGGATCCACTGAGAATGTAGATCATAGAAATATTCTTGGGACAATACGCAGTGGGTGCCGACCACAACAAGCAAGGGATCCCCAAGCGAGTTGATTAAGGTCGGGGACCCACGGAAAATTTACACATTATTTCACTTCTTGCAATCTTCATAGCGCCTACCGTAGACCCCGCCATAATGCGCCCACACCACTGGAAGAGGAAAGCTTCTCGACCGATCAGTGACAGCAATATATTAAGCACAAGGCATGACATACATATCTTCGTACTTCATGTTATTCCGTTGAGAAGAAGGGGGAGGGGGGCCGCTGTGCTTCAAACGCGCGACCTAACCACGCGGTGATGAAATTTCCGTGATTTGCACCGTCTAAAGGTGATGATTTGATTCAGACACAGACATATACATACGGTCGATCGCCCACGCAACGAACCCAATCCGCACGGTGTCCGTGTGGGAACCATGGGAGTCCTTTGCCATACGGTATTGGAAACACAGCGACATACGATCTTTGCGAAAACACACACACTGGCAACATGTTCTCTGTGATTTCTGTGACATGCAAACAGATCGGGTTTCGCATATTAGAGGGCCCAACTAAGCAGCACGTAGGTCCACTTTTCGGGGAACGTCACAGGGCGCCTCATTCTCACAGCCGCCTATGCATGATCGTGTCGATTCCAGCGGCAGCGCTCGAACTCTTAGGATTCTTACCCCCCGGGAACTATCTTGAAAAGCGGAGTACCTATGCAGTGTGGCTGAAATGCTATTCTTAACTTTGAGCGATGGAACAGAACAAGGTACTTACTCGCATTATGTAATGCATATATGAAGTATAAAGAAAGGTATAGCACCTCTAACACCGCATCAGACGCCCATCCGGCAATCTAATAATTGTTCGAGTGGTCTTGTGAGGGTGACGCCACTGCCCTATAGAACTGATTGATTCGAATGAGCATCCATAATGGAAAGTTGGAGAGGGTTGAGGTGTGATATAGATATATATGGTGCACACCGCGAATCATTGGTGATTAGGCAAGATGTGACATGTATGGTATACACACACGAAGTGACGGCGATCTTTTTTCGTCACCTTCTCTTCTCGAGATTCACTACCTTTCCCCACTCAACCCCTATTCGGATGTCTACAGAGGGTGTATTACCACCGAAACTGTAATTACCCGACATGGAAGAAATAATAGAATAGAGAGAGTACTTCGTACTAGGGACATAAACTAATCGGATAGACGGTTCAAGGCACCTATTTTTGCGCTAGGTAAAATTCCCAGCCATCGCAAGTCATTCCGCCATCGTCGGATTCAGTGAATTCGATAGCGATGAACATACTTGAGAGGAGCATCGAACTGAATAATAATCCATGTGTGGCGAGAAGCCTAAAAGAAATAGTAGCCCGGGGAATTATGAAATAGAGGGTTCAATCGTGTGGTTAAATTACTATTACTATTACTTCTTACTACACTATTAGGGAGATGGGTTCGTTTTGTGAGGTTATTTAGTGATCTGTGATCTTGTCTTGGATGGGTGTAAAGTGCTGATAAGCCAGTTTGGTTAGAGTATCTTTTTCGCATTCCGCGGCCAAGGAAGGATTTAGTATACATCTGAATGATACGTTCTTGCTAGAGGATGGTTTCAAGGTCAAGGCGTGTCTTACCCGTACTGATAACTAATATGTTATAAGTAACTAAACCGACATCCGTACCAGTGCGCTGCGCATCGAAGGCGAAGAAGAAACGACAAAGATAAGACCACTACACTACATAGGGCTGGCTGAGTACCACACCCCCATAAATCCAAGAAATAATAATAGTCCGTCGGGTGCAGTGCTAGTGATAAAGATAAACAAGTGATTTACATCTAACTTACTTGTGCGATCTGCATCTCGTCTCGCGGACTTGGTAACCCTAGTTCAAGCATCTTCTGAGAACATCGCGATGGCGTTGACAGGTATATACATATATACATACCTGACACAAAGGTGTTCGGGTACAACGGTGAAGCCGCGGGATATATATATGTACGGTGTTACTTACCGTCGGCGGGTACTCACCGCTTTCGTTCTGATTTTCCACGGGTGGTAGACATCTTATCATATCAGTGTACTGATTATCATATCACACAGACATGTATCACTTAAACTTTTTGATTAACATTGGTAAATTACTCGTACCACCACAAGAATTAATAAATCCTAAAAGAATGGAGTGGGTAGGATTCTCAAGCTCCGCTTGAAACCCCCCTCCACCCTTCCCAGTTCCTAAAGTTGCAAATCGTCACACGCATGACCTAATCAAGCAAAAGCGCAGATCTCGATGCATGGCATTGAATAGAAATTGTGTGCGTTGTGGATCCACGCTGGGACGCCGGTTGTTGTTAGCTGTGTTCCATATTTAGATCATGTATGGGTGCACGGTGCGTAGGCGTGCATGCCCTGTGTATGTACTGTATGTACTTTGGTGGGTACACGGAACGAGTTGATCGGTGGATGACTCATCTCCCCTTGTACGAGGAAGAGGAGCGTAGGGTACTAAGTTTCGGTGTGTAGAGAATGTATTGTATTGTGTTATAGATCGGTCGTGTGTGAGTGCGGGGCATATGTTTAGATGCCGTGTTTTACAAGGTCTCCTTTTAACTCTCTCCTCTCTTTTCTTTGTTTGAATTTCAAAGTACGAGGAGAGGAGAGAAGATGAAGAAAAGAAAGATGACTCATTTCATTCTATGCTACCCTTGGAAAGGAAGAGAGAAAACGATCATCGATGTTAACCCTGTATGTAGGGCCGTCCAGATGGGGATTCGGTTTGTTTGCCTGGCCTAGGCCATGATAGTGTATGTAAGGTGCGAATTGGGATACTCCGTATGGATGCAGATCCTTTACAGCTGTGTACCTTGCTTGTCTAATACTTAACTTACATAGCACTTAAGTTCAGAACATGTCTCCTTTCAGTTATATATACTGAAACACAAGCAAGCGAGCGATCTTCACCAAGCAACGCAACGCATTCTTCTCAACTTGAGTTCATCATGTCACTGCACAGGGACCTACAGAAGTAAACCTAGGAAGAAGGGAAAGGAAGTACATTCGGCGGGTTATCCGGGGCGCCAGGGCCCTTCTTTCTTCTTTGTTTAGAATCAGTATGTAGAAGAACATAGCGTTTCGGGGCTTGACTCTACTTAATGGCGGTATTAAAGCGGAGTTTTAATATAAATATGTTGAAATCCCATCGGATTCGGGATACCCTTGCTCAGCTGAGAAGATTGATTACATAGAAGGTGACACTGAGTCGATCGCGGAATAGCAATAGTATGACTATCAAGATGGATGGGATGGATGGATGGATGGGAGGGAGGGGAGGGAGTCGGCCCTGGTACCCGACGTAGACCGTTGTATATGTATTCATGATGATCAGCACTGGCGGACAGTAACCCACCGCACCCCGAGTGTACGTGTGGGAGGGCAGCTGGCAAGGGATTAATCCTATCCGTATCTGATAGCTATTAGTAGGGTCCTTGCGGCAATTATAAACGGTTTCAGTGGATCATCTGCATCACCACATCACCACACTACGTGATTTCCATCGCTCCGCGAATCTTGGAATCCGATTTCATCATTTTCTGGCGTGTGGGGAAATAAATAAAGACAAAAACAACGAAAAAACGAAGATCTCGCGTTTGGTAGGGGTCATGATTTCCTTATTTGGATAGTTAGTCACAGAGGGGAGGGAGGATCGTAGATCCGGTATACATGGCATGTGTTCCACATGCGGATAGTGTACGTCGTGCATACTTACTGTAGGGAAGGAGTGGGTGGGCTGAGGATGCATGCGTAGCTGGACGTCCTCGGAATCGGATTTTCAGGCGGGCTGGGGAGGACGAATATGGAGGTGGACTATCCCGGAACGTACGCAGCCGCAGATCGGTGGGTGCGTTCGATAACGTCAACGGGGTTTATCAGGGGGGGCTGAGGACACAGTACGGGCTGCGAAGGGGGGGGGGTGTTATTCTTCCAGACGCCAATCCTCGGCGCCTTCCTTATTAGGACTCGGGTTAGCCGGTATCGCTGTTGTGCCGTAGGTGTTTATAAGGCGGAGTTGTGATGAAGAGGCAATCCCCCTTCCCTTTTTTATTTCGTATCTTCTTTTGAGTCACTGTCGAGCATCCCCTCGGAGCTGTGTCTTACCGACTACTATCGACCTGTCTAATTTGCCTGGGCGAATCCATCAACTTACCTTGATTCTCGCAGCTCTCCGGTGTTTAAACTGGATTGCCTTTTGCATACGGCGTCTGACTATATAGCTCCCATATCCTATCCAATCCAATCCTATCCCTATCCTCCCATCCCATCCATCCCATCACCGCTCGCCCTCTCCCTCGCCCTCTTCTTCCCTAGCAATGTCACAAATATCGCTGCCCAGTATACGGGAGATGTTTCCTGGTATGTCCTAGTACTTCCCCCCTCTTTATATGGGGTATTAATGAGCACAATAGAACATGTATTAAAAGCTTCGAATGAGGAACGACCCCTTCGACGAGACGTGCGTCTTTTTACCCTTTCTTTTATTATTATTCTTATTTCTTCCAGCCATCCAACCGATACATAACATCTCCCTCACCAAGACTCCAATACCCCTCCTATCCACAAGACTCCACCTCCAGACGCACAGGTGCACTCCCCCCAACACACGCCCACCATACCCTGCCTCTCCACATTTACGCCCATCCCCCTCTTCAGTCCAATCACCCCTGCCCCCACACGCACACGCCCACACACACACGCAGGAAACACGCCACTCGGCCACTGTAGTGCCAGTATCATCCCCGCAATCGCAATTCAGCGTACTCCGCTCCGATCCTTCCAGCTCCTCGCTCAAACATCTAGCTACGAGCAACACGTTGCCTGGGCGTGGTACTGCTGCTGCTGCTGTCAACAGTAGCAGTCACAGTAATAATAATGGTAACGGAATCGGAAGTAGTCACGCTGGAAATGGAAACGGAAACGGAGCGAGCGGTTCACCCATATTCCGCGTTTCGGTCCCTGGTTCTTCCTCTTCCTCTTCTTCTGGGCGGGAACGGGAGAGGGAGAGGGAGAGGGAAAGAGCTTCTTCTTCCGGTGTATCTGTATCTGTCCCCTCTAATGCACAGCGCTCCGCTGAGGCGCAAGTGCGCCAGCAGCACCACTCATCACCCGATATACCAATGCACTATCCCCCTCCCCCTACGCAACAAGAACACACCACCAGAAGACGATACTCATCCGTCTCTTCCACATCCTCCCAAGCTTACCCCTCTATCATATCCTTCCCTGTCTCTAGCTCCCCCCGCGCGGCAGAGTACGCGCAGGATGCGGAAGGCGCCGGACTGAGTGATGAGGATAGTCCTTCCGAAGGAAGCGGGAAGAAACATGTTTGTCCGACTTGTTTTAAGAGGTTTAATAGGCCTAGTAGTTTACGGATTCATGTTAATACGCATACGGGAGCTACTCGTGAGTTTCCTTTCTTCTTTCTATCTTTATTTCTTTTTCTTCGTTTATTTTATCGAGTTATTTTTTTTTTAAATATTTACTAACTACGACCTACAGCATTCCGATGCCCATGGCCAAACTGCGGCCGCGAATTCAACGTAAACTCCAATATGCGACGGCATTATAGGAATCATACCACACCCGGACTCGCACGTACGCAAGTGACGGATACACGAAGACGCCGTCGACGTGCTTCTGCTTCTGGCTCCGCATCTGCTTCCTCACCAGTTCAGGCTCCATTTTCATCTATACCCTCCACTTCTTCTCCTTCAGCTTCAGTGTCCCCGCCGACGAGGAGAATCCCTCAGCAGCCTCAGGTGCAATACATGCCCTCTCCCCCCATTTCGAGTTTTTCAGTGAGCGAGGAAGATTCGGGTGATGAGATGGATATTTCTTATCCCCCTCCAAAACCCGAACAAGACGAAGAGAATGAGGAAGAGGAAGAAGATGAGATAATCGATACACCGTACGATGCACGCCGTCATCCTTCTTCCGCTTCTGCCTTTTATCGTTCTCGTCCCCGTGTACGGGAGGGCGAAGGGAGAGAGAGGGAAAGGGAAAGGGAATTAACGAGGTCAATGGCGATGGTTGTCGTAGCTGACGAACGATTCGTTCGTCATCCGCATTCTCATCCTATCCAGCATGTCCAGGCGGGACATTACGCACAGTCGAATATGAGAAGTCTGACTCCAGGCTCGAGCTTTCATTCTTCGTCGCCCTCGCCTAGTCCTTCTCCCAGTCCGCCTGTTGTTGAGCGCGACCTGGAGAGGGAAAGGGAAAGGGAATGGCAGGGTCAAGGGCAGGGACAACAGGTGTATAGTGCCTCCAAGCCTTATTTGAGAGCTGTTAGTTCACGCGTGAGTACGGCTTTGAGGCCGGCTTTTCATTCGCAGGAGGTGAAGGATGAGAGGATGGTTGATACTTGGTAATCCCCTCTCCCGCCGTTTCATTTTTTTTTTTTTTTTTGGTTTTGATTTCACTTTGCTATTATCACGGACCTGCATTATTCTCGCTGCATTTATCATTGTCTTACTTATTGTTACCTTTCCCCTATCTTGTCCGTTCTTGTCTTGTCAATTCTCATTTCACACAAAATTCCACCGCCACCGTTTTGTTTTATTTTTATTCCTGTCTTGTCTTGTCTTGTACCACCAACTCGTCTCTTGTCATTTCAATCCCTGACATCCTATTGAATTTGTAACTAGTAATGATTTATGTGTACGTCAAATATTTGTAATGACGCAATGTATCCGTCGGTGTTGGTTTTTCTTTCTGGAATTCTGATTTGAATGGGAGTTTCCCGTGAAGATATGCAGGTTTGACTTTTCACAGGTAGTGCGGGGACGGGTGGTCATCCGATGAAGGGTTCAGTATACCTTACCGCGAATTGAATCAGATGTGTAGGCTCAGGGCGCCTATGTCGCACGCTTTCATCGCATGTTTTTAACCATGCGTTGTAAGCACCGTCGCCTACAGACGTACATATGTACCTTGGCGTATGTGACTTCTGCTGTGGACAGGTAAAGATTTAAGAGACTTTGGTTTAATGATGCGCGTCAGAAGGTGATGAGTGCTTTTTGCCGCATACGCATGCATACTCGACTGGGCTTCGCGTTGGCATTATGATTGCAAATCTTCCACCGTTTCTTAGCTGCAGTTTCATAAGAGCCCTTCTCATATTTACCCTGAAGGGAATAGATGCGTATATAAAAACATATGGTAGATTAGTACAAGTATCATATGAAGAGAGAGATCTCCGAGGGCAGCGCTGATGCTGAAAGCCTGAAACAGAGTTGTTATATTTCGATGATTTATTAGAAATCTCAGCTGCGAATGCGGTTCGGCAGTGCGGCTGCTGTGTGCACGGGTTCAAACTGTTCAATGCAGAGTGAACAAGTATGCAATGCAAAGGCTTCGTGCGAATCCATTTCCACGATACCCTTGGCGCGCTGATCACTGATCACAAACCTACCGCCCCCGTATGGGACATTCATCTCAGGTCCCTCAGCGGCTAGTGTGCTTGCTTACCATAAATGCCCCTGGGTCGGGTATGAAGGGCAGATCCTGGCTCTATATGGGTATAGCAGATAACCAATATGTATGTTCTTTTTTTATGTCCCTTGTCAGCCACTGCTAATCCTACTTCAATTGGAGAATAATGACAGAAGTTTATTGCATGTGAGTCAGATATGCTTCCGACCCTCGATTGGCATCACTGTAGAAGGGGCGTACGTGCGGCCTGCTGCCGATGACTTCTGATCAGCTGGACTTGCTGCGGAGGAAGGAGCTTCCGACGTTGGGTGTGTCGTATCATAATTAACCTGGAAACACCGCGAAGCCCCTTGTTAATGCGTTGGTGTTCTGTATTTAGGCGTGACGGGTGCGATGGGGTTGATCGTTATCTTCTTTCTCTGGCTGTACGTATGGTTAATTTTTGGTATCCGTACCGAGCTTGTTTTCTCAGGTACTTGTTGTACACGGTTGTTACGCGATGGATGGTTATCGATATTTTTTTTACTGCCTTAGTCATTTTTTGCTGTTGGATGCGGAATAAACGCTGCGCCGCACCGCGGCATCATGTTTATTATTATTCCAAAGGATTCACAAGACGGAGACAACAAGGCCATGTCAATGACAAAACCGATTGTAGCCTGCGCGGTTGTGGCATTGGCAAGCCCACAAGCGGACGGTGATCGACGTTTCGTACATATGGAGAAATGAAATTCCGAGAAGGTCTTAGCCGTGCTTTCCCTTTTTGGATGTGTCGTGATCGGTGCAATTCAATCCAAGGGGAATGGGAAATGGCGAAGATCAGAAATAGATAGCGGCTGCCTGACTCTAGGGCGCTCTCTTGTGAATACCCACTAAAGGGCAATCCGGTGAAGATTACAGAGGTTAGAAGGTAAGAGCGGGAACCTCGGTGTTGGAGCGGCTTGAATTGTGTTTTTTGGGATTTCCTAGTACCGAGGAATCAGGATGTACGTACTACTACAAACAAGGGAGGCTCTTGCTCATCTGATAAGTAATGCGGTTTCGGTCCTTCTCGCCGTTCGGATACCTCACCGAGCGCCCGTTGTTACATCGCAAATCATTACCAAGTTTAGATTGGCATTAATGAGAGGGGATCCTTTTTGTCTAGGATAACTCCAGAGTTGAAATCTAGCCTTCAACGGCTAGGTTACTTTGATGCCTCGTAAATGATTAGCAGGTGTAGTAAAGAAGACTTCCCGTAAGCTTACCTTGGATTTACTGGGATTTTCTTTACCTGACGTACAACAATTCTGCATGTTGCAATTAAGATTTGATCGACGAGAGACAAGGTTTACTGTGTAGGTTCGATTTCGGAACGGACATAACTATATGGATTTTGCATCTTATCAAGGGATTTGAATTTGATGGTTTTGTGGACAGCGGGTTTTATTATTTCCGCGCTTAGGACTTGTATTATGCTGTAGTGTGTACGTCAGCTGGCAGTTCTTAAAATCTTCCTTCTATGAAGTAACGAGGATACACTAGCTGTGTAGCTGGAGATAGTTAAAGCTTGTCATAATTTTAATTCTATGTGGACATTCGTAGAATATTTCTCCAAATGTCCATGATAATTTGCATGTTCAATGAAACTTTCTACATCATCTTATAGCGATTCCTATGGCTTGACGAGATGTGCCATGGTACACTCCGTCCCTGGATCCCTGGGTGCGTTGTCATTGACCGCACGAAGCAATTCAACGCAGTGGTAGATTTATTAACATCTCAAGCGACAAGCTTCATATAGAGAAGAGTATTACACAGGCTTATGAAACCCCTGCGTCGCCAACGCATTACAACCTGATTGATGAAGCAGAGCATACAAATAGCTTGTACGTCGGCTGATAGTTCACCGTGCAGTGGTGAACCGGAAATTTATCCACCTGCGTAACTACGTAAATGTAGCAGCTGTCATCCATTGTTTTGAGGTACATATTCATTGATCGCAAAAAGGTGTCTTTCAGGACGTTCAAACTTAACGACTGAGCATATATATATATGATTTGATTGATGACTGACAGACAATGTACACGGTGTGGACCGCTCCAATTTCAATTCATGCTTGACTATCGTCGTGTCAGAACAGTCAGATGGTTGCAATCTAACTGATAAGTACCGTTAAATATAGTATCAGCCACCAGATATTCTCATCGTATCTTATTCGCTTGATCACCTGGTTCGTCAAGCGCCTTACTAGTACCATTACTAGCGCCTTAATAGCGCCCATAACATTTCTACACGATATCCACCCTGGTTCCCTTGTTAGCCCGTTTCTGCTTCTAAGCCGTTACATTGACGTTCGTGTAAGATGGAAGAAACAAGTTGATGTTCTCGAAACCTGGGACTGGAAACGTTGATTGTAAGCTACAACCGTACATTGAACTAGCCATTGGCAATAAGTAGGTGGCAATTACAACTTGTTAATGGCAGATGGAGATCCGGTGGCGTCCGTGTCATTACCAACACGAGTGTGGAAATATGAAAGCAGGGTGTCAGGGCGCTTGACGTGCTATAAGTACCCCAAGTCTTATACAGAGATAGCAACAAGACTGCAGCATTTGTTCTTTCACCAAAGCACATGTGACTAATCTGTGACACTAAACGTGATTGTAACACCTATACTTACCACGTGATCGTGGCTCCCGAAACGGTCGGAACTCGGATGCCTGGGCCCTGGACTCAGGAGCGCTGTTGAAACCATCACGAAGATCATTTTATTTTGGATCGACAATTGACGTGCTCATACGCGGCGCGCGCGCATCCTCCCTGTTCGTATGTTTTTTTATTCTTATCCAGTGCACTGTGTTACAAATCTTCGTTGTCGTTGATGGACTTGCAGTTGACTAGCGGCGAGGGGTAAACGACCAACGCCGACCTTTTCTCTAATTCTTTTCTCGCCAGACTCGAATGGCATTTATGTACACTCCATCTCTCCTTGAACCTACAAATCCACAGCCTTGTTGATTATTGGTACCAGAAATTGTTGGAAGTGGCGCTCATCATGATTCATCCCTGATATGTTTTCTTGGCGCAGTTGACAACGATATAAACCTGAGCAGTAGCCTATCATGTACGCTTCCTCTTCCCAACCAACCCACTTTCTTTCACCCACAAAAATTCTTCAAACTTCTTAACACCATGTCATACCAGGTAAGCCCTCTCTAATGAAATGCTGGCTGATTCATGGGAGTCGATCTCACCTTCTTATTTACTAGGACAAGCAACCTCAGCCAGTTCAACCGATGTCCATCGGGGGCGGTAACAGAAACTCCAAAAACCTCCCCGTAGGTCCAGACGGAAAGAGGGATTGGAGTTTCGATCTTCTTGGATGCTGTGGAGATATGGGAGCTTGTGAGTAGAAATAATGTCTTTTGCACGTAATATTTTTCCAACTCTTATTTTCTCAGGCTGTCTTGGGACGTGGTGTCCTTGCTTGCTTCATGCAAGAAACAAGCGCCGCCTCGAACATCTCAACACCCAAGGCACTCCACATCCCAACCGTCATGATGTCTGCAACGGCGACAGCTGTGTCTATGGTCTCATAGAAGTTGCCTTTGATATGGGCTGGATACTTCAGGTATGGGCGCGTTTTTTTTTTTAGGTTTAGACATTCTAAATGCAAGCCAATGTTCGTAGATTGGTACCAGAGGAGCCATTCGAGAACGGTACCAGATCCGTGGAAGCACTGGCGGTGATTGTATGGCTGCGATGTGCTGTGGTATTTGTGATCTTGTGCAAGGCCACCGCGAGCTGGAGTTGGAGGAAAACAGCTTTTCTGGACAAGCATAATGGTATCCTCTGACTTAAAACTCTCTTGCCTATATTTCAGGTTACCGGCTGGCTACGTTTTTTACATTCTTGATTAATATTACATTTAAACAACCTCGGCGCATTACGATGAGCGACATTTAAGAGGCAGTGCCTATATTTTCTAGAAGTTCTTGTATTGGGAAGTGCTGAGCACTTCGAAGATGGAAGTTATTGTGTGGTCCACTGCCACTGAAGGCTGTTCGCTTACGCTTCAAGTACCGATGTTGATCTCTAATACCGTATTCCATAAACGCAAGTGAAAAGACTTTGTATTGCTGCTTTTATCGTTTTTGTTGGTGGGTTCGCTGTCAGTGTATATAGCTGAACAAATACAATACCTCTTAACCCTGACCAGGTAGGACTCCAAAAGTACTCTTGCAGCGTGGCTACCTACGCAAGTTCCCGTCGACACGCATCCGAAAAAGCTTATTTTAGCAGTCTCGTGTGGTGGCGCCAGGCGCTGGAAGTAAATAGGGCCGGCTTACCGTATTATATGAGAGATAAACTATACGGTAGTATACGGCTAGCAGTCCCATTCTACTGTCGCGTCATTACAATAAAATAACTATAACAACTTGCATACTCTCACTAAAAGTCTCTTTTAAATACAAAAGAAACACTGAAATCTTCGAGAAGATGTAACTGTCAATGTGGCTGAGAAGTAGCTGTTAGGCCTCGAGGCAGATAAACAGCGCTTTATTTGAGATTATGACGATGACTCGGGGCTTTCACTGATAATGACGCCGATAACACATCAATGTTGAGGGATGGGGATTGGCTCTACTCCGTCCCCCGCTCCGCTGAAGTCTTCGTTTCAGTTTCTCGTGGGGTAGATTTACAACACTGGACTCTGGGACATTCTACGAACTGAAGCCGTTTAAGGTGTGATTCAACTTTAGTGGATTAGCTGTGCAATTTTGGCCTTTACAGCCTCCCATACCAGTGTTTTGCGGATCTTGAGCACCCAAAGAAGTTGGTGGCATTCTGCAATGTCAGCATACGTGAGCCAAGAATTTTTGACCGTTCTAAATCTGGAAGAGAAACGTTGCAATAGGATGGCTTACAGACAGTGCGCGGGGCTGCGGGAACAGGAACAGTTACGTCTCCACTGATGCACGCGTATACTCACTCTCTTACACATGGTATCCTGTTTAATAAAGGATATGCCAACACATACTTAAGATACAACATTGACTATCAGTGCACCAGCTCTAGCCCAACTCTACGACTACTATTAAACTAAACTAAATCTCTACTATCCTTTCTTCATTTATACTGACGCTTTACAACCACGGTAATGAACAATCCTCCCAATTTCAGGGACACTAACTTATAACATATTTACAGCACTTATGTCATCCAACACCGCAGATACTGCTGGAGTTGTGGCTCATCCACAGCCAGGTATATTTATTCCGCAGACACAAAGTGACGAACATTCCTCCTATCTAAATTCCGCCGACCCCTCGTTCGGCAATAAAATAGATATTCTAGAATACGAACGATCTACGGAACAAACGAGCACAATCATTACTCCCAATTTCAAAAAATGGATGGAGATTATCATCGATACTATCTCGAAAAAAATATTCTTCCTTCTACAATTCATTGTCTCGGTCACCAGCCTCGGAATTATTCATATTTATGATGCTTCCCTTACTGGACAAATAAACTCGGAGGAAACGCTTCCGATTGGTCAACAAGCTGACATCGAAGCAAGTAGTATGATGCTGCTTGAGGGTTCAAAACTGGATGCTCTTCGGGATCAGTGGAAACTTTTCTTGGGTATATCTGCAGGATTTGTTCCGTGAGTGGATGGATGACATTGTAGACATTTACGTTAACTTATTCATTCAACACGTAGACTATCAACTTACTTGATTGGTCAGGCCACTATCGCGAACAATGGGATTATATGGGCCCTTGGGCTTATAACCATTGTTTTTAATTTCATTGGGTGCATACCACATGCACTAGTCAACATATGGTTTCTTAGTAAACCGCGATACACAAGCAGCAAGAATAGATTACATCTTTCAACAATTATTGCTCTCCCCGCAATTTGGCTTGCATGGTACGTCGTTCCCAACGTGATGTAGAATTCGGGGTAACAATGTACATTGCTAGGGGATTTGTCTCTTTTGCAGCAGCTATCATTGTATTCTTGCTCCAGGCTGAGGAAGACTCCAATATGTGTTGCTCTAAAAGTGTGGGTGGCCGCATTACTGTGTTCTGGGTTTCATTTTGTATTGCATGCTGTTTGACGTCACTCGCTTTTTCTATTTCTTTTCTGCGCAGTATGGCACATTGAGGACCATTATCCCAAACTATTTTTTCTTCTATAAGCCTACACATTAAGTATTGGATAAATACCTATAACATTTACATAAAGTATTATTGCGTGATACGTACTTAAAGTTACATTACACTTATGTATTTATATGATATGACATAACGCGGGTCCGGTTCCACTGTTCGTGTCCGTTATGATCTATTGTAGTAATTGGTTTATTGAAACCTTCTATAAGTGTAGTCTCCCATGGTGCTGAAGTGGACTGCCGTATCCGCGTTGTACCCGGAGCTAGTGTAACATTCTGTAAATTCGGACAGTACCGACTCCATCTTAATAGGTAGTCTTTCAAATGCTGTTCCGGCGTTCCCAAGAATGCTGGACCAAAACATTAAATATCAGCGCACATTATAAGCTTTTGAACACATACATTGCAAAGGGATATGTACTGTCTTTAGATTGCGAAGGCTAGGCATAACATCCGTACCAAATCTTGTTAAAAAATGTTAATGAAATAGCAAGTAGGATCTTTTTTTGTTTTGACGATAACGATTCACATTATCCAGCTCTAGTTCGTTAATGACACGGTCAATTGTTAGTAGTTCAAGATCGGGGAATATTTGACATATTCCAAACACAAAGTTAAGGTCTAAGGATCCAGAAGTCACGTGTAAAGTCCGTATCTCATATGCACCAATGTTTATTTCCTCCATAAGTTTAATCTCGTCGCAGCCAGAAGAGTATTTGGACAAGGCATTATGCTTTCATAGGCGCTAGGTTGGCATAATTTCAAGCCACACGGATAGTACTGCTTAGTAGGCGTCCGAGTCCATTGACTTAAAACATGAACAGACAATCCCACTGGACCGCTAATCTCGACTGCGCATATCTCTGAATGCGGTTTAGCACGATGGCTGGAATCAGAATTCAACACCCCTGGACCATTGGGTATTTCTTCTTTAGCAGGAGTTAGGCATAAGCAAGCAATAGCGTTTTTAGGCATTATAACCAAGACTTTCAAAATATCATTCTTTTTGGAGTATTTGTTCCCACTATTGTCGTAACGTGAAGACTTTCCAAGTTGTGAAACGAACGTAGCTCTGGCTGAAATATTCTTTCTGAATAATGTGACGATGCCAGAGATAGGGATAACCTGCATATCGTAGGGATAGTCAAGAATTTTTGTACCCAAATGAAGTGCTGGGCTGATTCCCTTATTGTACCAACGGATATGTCTAGATTCTTGAGTTGTGTCCAAGAATGAAACTGAAATTATTCATCAACGAGATGTCCAATATTCTCAGATACTCTGCTTAGTCCAGGATTCGTGTGACTACTTTCCGTTATGGCCAACAAAAACAATTGGAGGGATGAAACTCTGGTGAGAACATACAGCCAGTTTCTGTCACAACCGTGCCCCTAGCCTGACTTGGCGGCGGAGTACGAGAGAGTGACTGCGGAGAAGCGAGGGGTGAGTGTAAGACGAAAGCGGAGAATGATAACTCAGGGGGTAGGACTTCGGCTTCAGCTTATGTGCTGCGCCCCTGGGATTCCCGGTCCTGGATTTCGGAGTAAGGGCAAGCCCTTCGGAGAAGACGAGAGACGGAAGACGAGAGGTGTAACTCAAGTCAGACAAAAGGGTGAGGATGTAGTTCAATACGAAACTGAAGTCTAAGTACAAATCGAGTACTACTTAAATACTAGAGACTCGGAGTAAGTAAAGGCCGCTGGCCAAGGCCAGCGGAGAAGTACGGTCAGGGTAGGTGTACGTAGAATGAAGACTATAACTAATTAAACATAATAAAACGTGTCGGAGAAGTGAGCACGTATGGCGGTGTAAAGTAAAACTGATAGTGGCGCACTTAAGAATGATAAGTGACTCACTATGAGATGTATACTACAATACTGAGGGGATAGCTCAGTAGAATGGAAGAAAGGAAACGAGAGTAATCTATGTACAGTAATCAATATGTAATATTAAGAGCATAATCAAAGTCCGGAGTAAACAAAGGGAAAGGCGGAGTAAGAGCATAGGGGTCCGGAGGTAGGCAATACGGGATATGACAGTATTCCCCCCTTAAGGCCGAGCCCTCGAGGCCTGAGCACGTGATCAAAACAATAGGCTTTCGAAATTTGATCAGCGTTTTGACATCAGGTCCGGATATATAAAGGTCAGCTGTGGTGGAGAAAATCGAACCCATCTTTTACCCCGTTACAACAACAACAACTTAACACGTGATCGCTTTAAACAATGTCTTCCACTCTGCAATCGAACGAAGACCCTACTCGCGAGGAGAAACTCAGGTTACTCCTACACAAACGAGTGGAGCTGGAAGCTCTCGAGAAGGAGTTGAAGGGTGAAAAGGTGGAGAAGCAGGGGGCCGAAAAGGAAGGGACAGAGCAGAAAGACGCTATGGAGGTGGATGAAGGAGACCGACGATTAGAGGCAATACGGGAAAAACAACGTAAGCAGGCGGAGACAAAGGCGAGGGTCGCTCAGACGATGTCAAGACTAACTGGTTGCCCAGCGGAGGAAACAACGAGGCAAGGCGCTTCTCCGCCAGTACACGCAGAGTACGAGGCGACAATGGCAAGGTTGGGGCTTATGTCGTTTAGTCCGGAGTCGGTGACACAATCCTTACATTACCATAGGGAGGCCGATAGTTTGACGATGCAGGTGGACAGGTCGAATCCAGTGGAGAAGGTGGTGGAGCAGGCGATGGTAGAGGTAGGGCCTACAAGGGTACAGATTCTAACTCCTGTAGTGGAACCAGAGGTAATGACCATTCCACAGGTAGGTACTTACATGAGCGCGGAGCAGATTGCTGACTGCAAACGCACCGTTCAGCAGCTAGAGGCCGAAGGCCACACCATGACTCTGGAGGAAAAGGTGGAGAAGATCGTCCAGTGCTCGGAGAACGAAGGTGGCTCCAAGAGGAAGCACACTGGTACGAATCCGGAGGACGCGACAGAGGCGACTCCAAAACTGGCGAAGAAGAAAACTTCGACCAGGGCTTCTCAGCGCAAAGGGGCGAAGAGTAAGGCCCTTGTTGACGACGAGGCAGAGGAGGAGAAGAGTAAGGGAAGTGGTGCAGCACAGGGGAGTCGCACCGGAACAGAGAGTCAGGTGGGTGACAACCCCGAGGATGAAGAGGAGGAGAAGACATGCGTACTTCTCCATGCTCCTTGCACGAGTTGCAAGCGACGCCAGGTGGAGTGCTTGGTAGACCTTGGGTAAGAATCTCCTGACGCTGTACAGTGTTATGCTAATATGTTCTACAGTGGTAAGAAAATGGACCACAAGGCGTGTGAGGCATGTCGGACAAAGAAGGGGAGATGCGACAACGAGGGGATAATGTGGGGGACTGTAGTCCCGGGGAACGCAGAGGAACAGAGAAAGGGTCTGGAGAAGATGAAGACCGGTGGTACTGGGCAGGAGAAATTGGTGGAGGAGTTGCAGATGCAACTGGCGGTGGCGAGGTCGAAGTTAGAGGTCGCGGAGAAACATGCGGATGAATTGTGGACCAAGGGGAAGATGTTTGACGCTGAGTGCAAGATCCTGAGGGACCAGCTTTATCTGGTGGAGAATGAGCGCGACAAGTTGGCGATGCAGCTCAACTCCGGAAGTCCCTTATCGGACATGCTGATGGAGGCCTTGGGGAAGAACGTCAACATGCACACGGAGTTAATGGGAACATTGAACAGGTTGATGACCATGCAGGCGGCAGAGGAGAGTACTCCGGCGGAGACTAATGAGTCTGGGAGTAATGAAGAGGAAGAAGACGAAGACGACGAGTAGTGTACAGTAGGCGGAGAAAAAATGTATATACTTGTTTTTGTTGACTTTAATGATTTTTTGGAGCGAGGAGAACGAAAAGTAAGAGTAAACAGTAAGACGGAGTAAAGAGAAACACCTTAGGAGAAAACCAATACAACTCCGTACTTCCACTCTCAGCCCACCTTGTTAAGTATGCAAAGTGACGAATCAGCTATGCTTATTAAACGTAGTGGTCATCATGCAAGCGGTGTCCAGAGAAGCATCAATCTTCAACCTTTGGTCAAGAAGACAGATACGGATATACAATAAACTATAGCGGAGAAACGAAGATATGAGCGGAGAAAGTCTATGTAACAGGAGTAGAAGGATTGGGCTTATCGGGATAACGAGTGTGAAATTCCTCTATGAGCTCTGTAGCATGTTCTACTTCGGTGGCAGCCAACCAAGTGAGTTCTTCGTCGGTTCCTTCATAACCAGTCCATCGGACTAAGTAACGAAGAGGACATTTCTTGAACCAGCGGTCTAGCTTGGAGTCGCAGATCTCACTGATCTCGAACTCGATATCTCTGTCGATTTCCACAGGGGGAGGCGGAGGTATCTCTCGACCAGGGATAGTGTTTTCAACTGCGGGCTCGAGCATAGAGACATGGAATACAGGGTGTACAGCTCGGAAATTGGAAGGGAGTCTAAGGGTGCGGGAGTGGGTACCAGTTTCGGCAATGATCTCGAAGGGACCGTAATACTTTTCAGCCAATTTCTTGGAAGGGCGAGTGGTGTTAAAGAACTTAGCACAGACGAAAGCTTTAGTTCCAACTTTGAACTCTGGGGCAGGCAAGCGACAGTTGTCTGCTCCGACCTGATAGCGCTTCTGAGCAAGTGCTATTTCGGCCTTGAGGTTTTCATGAAGTTCCTGGAGGTCCACGGCGTAGTCCCTAGCATGAACGGAGGTAACGTCACGTTCAGGGTAGACTGTAATCTGTGGATGATAACCCTTATTGGCGAAGAAAGGAGTCGTATTAGTGGTCGAGCTCGGTGTATTGTTATACGCGAACTCAGCAATGGGAAGGAGATCAGCCCAGTTGTCCTGCTGGTAATTGCAGTAAATGCGGAGGTACTGTTCTAAGACTTGGTTAATGTGTTCAGTTTGTCCGTCGCCTTCTGGATGGTATCCGGAGGTAAAGTGTAGGTTAATGTCGAGAACCTTACCAAGAGACCGGAAGAAGTGGGAGACAAACTCCAAACCACGATTGGAGGTAATGTGGCTGGGAACACCGTACTTAGAGAATACATGCATGACAAAGAGCTTAGCTAGCTGGGCGGAAGTGATGGTGTTATGACAAGGGATGAAGATAGCTTGCTTGCTAAGGCAGTCAACAATAACTAGGATTGAATTGTACTTATCAAATCCAGAGATGGGAAGCGTTTCAATGAAGTCCATAGATATAGAGTTCCATGGGCGCTCCGGAATAGGGAGTTGCTTCAAGGTACTGTAGGGACAGTGACGCTGTGGTTTAGACTGTAAGCAGATGGTGCAAGACTTACAATAGTCCTTGACATAAGTACGGAGTCCAGGCCAAGTATATTCCTGTCGAATATTATCCAAGGTCTTGTTTTGACCAGGATGTCTGGCGAGTAAATGGTCATGTTTGTACTGGACAACATGAAGGCGGAGAGAATCATCGTCTGGGACATAAATCCGGTTGTCGAGGCGGAGTAAGCCATCTGAACTGACAGACCAACGATTAGTGGGATTGCGAAGGTGGATAGATGCGACAGTGTCTAGGGGTTGGGCAGTGAGGATGTCGCGGTGGAGTTGCTCAACATCCATAATGATGCTGGCACGGAGAACAGGATGAAGGAGTGTGGTGGCACGGATAGAGGCGATGAGCTGTTCTTGGGTAAAAACAGGGCGAAAATTGTGCGGATTGACTTTGGCATAGTCATTATTCCCCCCTTTAGGGTAGACGTCCCATCGTCTAGTTAAAGCGTCAGGTTTCGCACCAAGTTTCCCTGGGCGGAAATGAATAACTAGATTGAACTGAGACAGGTACTCTGACCAACGAGCCTGACGGCGAGTGAGAATCTTGGTGGTGGAGAAATACTCTAAGTTTTTATGGTCAGTAACCACATCAACTGGAGTACCAGAACCTTCCAAGTAGTGTCGCCAGACACAAAAAGCTTCAAAGATAGCCAGGAGTTCCTTGTCATGGGTGTCATAATTCAGTTCAGGAGCGGTGAAGGTACGGAAATGGAATGCAATGGGGTGAATATCGCCATTGTCAGCAACAATCGAGAGGATTGCTCCGAGAGCATAATCGGAGGCGTCAGTCTCTACAATGATCTGGGCGTCAGGGACCCAATGAGTGAGTACAGGGGCTGTAGTGAAGGCGTCCTTAAGTTTCTCGAATGCCGAACGGCAAGCCGGAGAAAAGTCCCACTTCAAGCCCTTGCGGGTAAGACGAGTGAGAGGCACTACAATGTCGGAGTAGTGCTGGATAAAGCGCCTATAGAAGTTGGCGAACCCAAGGAAAGACTGAACATCTTTAACCTTCTTAGGCTCGGGCCAATCCCTAATGGTTTGGACTTTATCCTGGGACATAGTGAGGCTGCCCAGAGAAAGGACGTAACCTAAGTACTCAACAGATTCAGTGTGGAATTCACACTTATCCGCCCGGGCATAGAGCCCATGTTGGCATAAACGCTTGAGGACTTCTTTAACGTGCCGTTTGTGCTCCTCGAGACTATCAGAGTAGATTAGTATATCGTCGAGGTAGACTGTAACGCACACATCGAGCATGTCCTTGAAGATGTCATTCATGAAACATTGGAAAGCCGCAGGTGCATTGGTGAGTCCAAACAGCATAACTAGCCATTCAAACAAGCCATAGCGAGTGCGAAAAGCGGTCTTCCACTCATCTCCATCAGCGATGCGGACTAAGTGGTAAGCGTGGCGGAGATCGATCTTGGTGTAGATTCTAGCCTTGCGAGGAGAGTCAAGGAGGTCGGAAATAAGGGGAAGGGGATATCGATCCTTTTTGGAGATTGCATTAAGCCCACGGAAATCGACACAGAGTCGAAGGGATCCATCTTTCTTCCGGACAAAGAGCACTGGTGCTCCGTGTGGAGAACGAGAAGGACGGATGAAGCCAATCCGGAGATGTTCGTCGATGAACTCTCGTAGAGAGGCCAACTCGGACTGCGAGAGTGAATATACAGTACCGACTGGAGGAGACGTACCTTCCTCCAAGTTGATCCGGAGATCGTAAGGGCGATGCGGAGCAAGAGTGTCTGCTCGTGTTTTGCTGAAGACGTCAGTGAACTCGTGGTATTCTGGAGGAATACTAGAAAGGTCCACGGCTTCTGCAGCCATGGCAGCGGCAGAAGCTGAAACTACGGCACCAACTTGTATCCTAAACATCTGCGAGCCTGCGAGCTTACTAGCCCGGAGAAAAGCTGCAGCGTTAATGAGCGAGATACTAGGAGGTGGACTGTTGTCCGACGGAGGAAACAAAGACGAAGCTGGTGATGGAGGGGTTTGCAAGGAGGCAGATGCCTTCAGTGCAGGTGTTGACAAAGACGGAGAAGATTCTCCTAGGACTGGGGTTTGGAAGCCAAGTATACGTCTCTCAGTCCAGTCAATCAATGGATTGTGTTGGGAGAGCCAGTTAAATCCTAATACCACAGAGCAGGAAGAATTGAGCGGAGTTACATAGAATGAAATATCCATGCATTCACCAGTAGGAAACGTTACAGATAATAATATACTCTCTGTAAGTATGGAGTTAGAGGTACCACCAAAAAGTTTCAGTGCAATGGGAGGGACTGGAGTTGTAGGGAGGTTGTGCTCCCTCACAAACGACGAGTCAGCAAAACAGTGGGTTGAACCAGAATCGATGAGCAAAAGGAAGGAAAGAGGCATATCCAGCGCAGCTGGAGAAAACGAAGTCAATGGAATATGTACAGCTTGGGGATCATAAAGAGTGGATGCGTTTAGTCTTATCTCCTTAGGTGCACAGGAGAGATTAACGCGGCCCTCAGCCTGTGCGGAGTCACTGGAGCCGCTCTCTATTTTTTCGAACTCTCAGCTGAGTTCGCCGAGGGAGTTGCCTTGGTAGAGGTGGCAGTGGCCGCACGGGCTTTGGCGGCAGAGGCTGCCTTTCGACAGTCCTTGGCCTGATGACCGGCGTTGCCACAGAATAGGCAAAGCTTCTGGTCCAGGCGACGTTTACGTTCCTCTGGGGTGAGTTTCCCGTCAGAACCAAGCTTCCCAGTCAAGTCTGGCGCCTTGGACTGGTTCTGCTTTTGCTTGTTCTTGGGTTTCCCTGAGGACGAAGCGGAGGTAGAAGAGGCGGAGGAGGAGGTAGAGGAGGCTGTAGTCTTGGAGGAGGAGGAAGAATTCGAAGTTGACTTCGAATTCTGATTGCCCTTGGGCTTCTCCTCAATGTTACGCTCGGTGTTGCGCTCCCAATGCCTCTGATCGTAGCCCTGGGCTACCTTCTTAGTCCCGGCAAGGGTGGTAGGCCGGCCTTGCTCTCGATGAGAGAGAGCGTCCTTCAAACGAGGACAAAGGCCACGGTAGTATGCCAAGTTGAGGGCAGCATCGTCCCAAGGCAAGAGTGCGGCATATTCGTTGAACTTTATTTCATAAGTCGTGAGCCGCTGATTATCCTCCATGTGGAGGGAGAAAATGCGAATTTCAGCCTCACCAACAGGGTTGGTATGGCCAAAATGAGTATGGAGGAGCTGAATAAAGTAGCCCCATGAATCCATCCACGGCTCGTATGCATCATCATCGAGATGAGTGGCAAACAAATTGCTGGCAGAGCCACGGAGGAAAGTCAACGCGTAGTTGACTTTAGAGGCATCGTCCGGGTACAACTGAGAGTTGTTCCGGAAAACCAAGCGGACTTGCGTAATGAAGGGCTCCAGTTTAAGAGTGTTAGAGCCGTCGAAGTTGTCCGGCTGGTTAACCTTCTTCTCCCGAACGGGAGGAGGAGGTGGTGGAGGTGGTGGTGGCAGGGCAAAATAACCCGCCACTGAGGCCACCATTTCCAGGATTTCATCCCGGGTGAAATTGTAATGGGGCCTTGCAGTTGGGCGACGAGGGTCGCGATAGTTATCCCTTGAGGGAGGCCTAGAAGGAGGCTCAGAGGGATCAGAGGGAGGATCTCCAGGGCCATTTGGTCTGCCAGGACCATTGCCACCGGCACCTGCCTGCTCATCATCATCCCCTGGCTCATTATCATTATCTCCTGGCTTGTTGCCATCATCTCCGGATCCATCACCGTCGTCACCATCATCTCCGGGTTGGTCACCACCGTCTCCATTATTGTCTGGAGGGTTGTTGTTTCCAACTCCAGCAGAATTACCACCAGAAGGAGGTGGGGGTGGAGGATGTCCTCCACTGCCTGAGGCTACAGGCTGTTGGGCAGGTGGCGAAGTGGCTGTGGATGCTTGCTGCTGGCGTGCAGCTGCACCTTCCGGAGAAATCTGAGTATCCACCGGTTCGATGGATGCGTTGGGGATGAGAGTGGGGTCGTAAGGAACGCTCAATGGTATTGGGCGTGGTGCATGCAGTTGATTGCTGTGAACCGGCTGAAGTTCACGAGCTGCACAATGAGTGGAGGTAATTCCTCCAGAGACGAGAGCACTAGCTGAGGGTGGGGCATTCCGCCGAGAGAGAGGCGGAGCAGAGTCAACATGACGAGGCGTGTTAGCGGTGTTACTTTCACGGGTTTGCTGAGCAGCTAGACGATTGCTACGGCACACATCGTTTTGCTGCTGTTCATGGCTCCTAGCATGTGCAGTCTGAGTCTGCGTGCGGGTAGCCATGAGAGAAAGAAAGGCATTATGAGAAGAGGAATCCAAGGTGGTAGTTTCATATACTGTCACGACCATGCCCCTAGCCTGACTTGGCGGTGGAGTATGAGAGAGTGACTGCGGAGAAGCGAGGGGTGAGTGTAAGACGAAAGTGGAGAACGATAACTCAGGGGGTAGGACTTCGGCTTCAGCTTATGTGCTGCGCCCCTGGGATTCCCGGTCCTGGATTTCGAGGTAAGGGCAAGCCCTTCGGAGAAGACGAGAGATGGAAGACGAGAGGTGTAACTCAAGTCAGACAAAAGGGTGAGGACGTAGTTCAATACGAAACTGAAGTCTAAGTACAAATCGAGTACTACTTAAATACTAGAGACTCAGAGTAAGTAAAGGCCGCTGGCCAAGGCCAGCAGAGAAGTACGGTCAGGGTAGGCATACGTAGAATGAAGACTATAACTAATTAAACATAATAAAACGTGTCGGAGAAGTGAGCGCATATGGCGGTGTAAAGTAAAACTGATAGTGGCGCACTTAAGAATGATAAGTGACTCACTATGAGATGTATACTACAATACTGAGGGGATAGCTCAGTAGAATGGAAGAAAGGAAACGAGAGTAATCTATGTACAGTAATCAATATGTAATATTAAGAGCATAATCAAAGTCCGGAGTAAACAAAGGGAAAGGCGGAGTAAGAGCATAGGGGTCCGGAGGTAGGCGATACGGGATATGACAGTTTCACCAAGAGAAATGGGCACTGTAATAAGCTTTAATAGTACTCAATCCCGAGAGTAGAGTCAAGAATTGTTCTATCCGAACCACAGTTGACTAGTACACATGATCAGTTATCATATATCAAATACATCAGAATTCACCATAGTGGAGAGCATGCTTACCTGCTTTCCATTCTGAGAAGGGAGAAGCTTTCTCCTCATCATTGTTTCAGCGGCAGGAATATCAATAACCAATGTCTCAGTAAGATTCATGTTGTTAGCGTACAATTTCTTCCATGCATTTAGCGTGCTTCTCACGCCCCTCTTATCTGACCAAATAATTTCAGAGGGGAGGGACCTGCGAGCTATTTCTTTGAAATGTTTAAAAGTGCAAGAAATGTTGAGCCTGTCTCCGGAAGATAGTGCATTTGAGCAAAATATAGTCTGCAGAACGTCGTCCATGAGGGGGGGGTGGCATATTTGAGAAGTGGTGAGAGCGAGGAAATGAGAGCAATGTTTGAATGCCTAGAGCGGCCAACCGCTGCTCATTTTAAGCTGGTCGTCTATCTCAAGAAACAAAGGTAGACTGAAATTTACATTAGCCACTAAGACATAGGATATTAACACGTAACTCATAACCGTTCCTTCACATTCAATGACCTTTCATCCTTTCCCATTCACAAATCCGCACTATTTCTTCTTTGACGCTCGCTTCCCATTCGCCTTTTCTGTTTCTCAGGCTGCTGGAACTAACGATCCTTCGTATTCAAGTGCAGTTTGACCTGTCGGGGTAGTCTGATCATGTCTTACGAGCTGCGTAGAAAGAGGGCAAGACGGAAATTCGGCTTGAAGTTGATCCTGAATATCGTTTTCCGTCAGGTCTTTCGCTCTAGTCATACTTATCCCACGACGGATAAGGTGCTGTGCAAGACGGACAATAAAGGGTTTTTTACCCAAAATGAAAGCTGCATGGCGAGCATCTTCAAAGATCGTTTTTAGGATCACGTCATTCCAGATAATAGTATTGTAAACCTTGCCGGAGGGTGAGAAGAGAATATAATCAACGTATGCATTGGAAGGGTGGTTGAGGCAACAGATTTGATTCTTTAGTACAGGAGAACGTATAACTCCAGCGTTTGGAGGTCCAAACCGAGTCGGATAACCAGGTGGGACGGCGCGATCTTGGAAAGCAGGAACAGAGATTTCATTCACAGTCTCAACTGTAAGTGGTTTTCCGCAAATCTTCTTGTGTACTGGCGAATCATTCCTTTGACATTCTCTGCAAAGAATTCAGACGGTGATACGCAGGAGACAAGAAATAACTGACGATGAGCAATAGTATACCCTTCGCTGAACGTTCACTAAACACCTCTGGCACCGCTTGGGGGGGTCCTTCGGCTCCTCGATCTTGCAGTAGTATTCACACTCGCGAGTAGTTGCATTAACACTTGCTTTCCACTGCCGGTTGACTTGTTTGAGCTTGTCCTCGTCCATAATGTGACTGAGCCTCTGAATTGTATCCTAAATATGCGTGTTTATTATGCGCCGGTCCGCGCTACGTGGTTTGGTCAGGATCGTAGGAGGCAGACGAGGTACCTTCCTGCTAGTTCCATATGTTCCCGATATGAGTGTGCCTGTGGATGCGTGTCTGCTTCAGCAGTGTAGAACGCAGGACGAAGGCAGGTACTCACATAAGTATAAGTCTCTGTTTAGTTGTACAAACCGCGTTCCCTTTTCATCTCGTCAGCCCATAGTGGATGCGGGTAAGACAGTGTCGTCTCCATCGTCAGCTTCCAGGCATCAGGTGCAATATACCTCTTCACAAGGTTTATGAAATGCATTCCTTGCTCCTTGTCCATCGCATCAAGGGTAAGCTCGCTGCAATATATCCTATCCGCCTCAGCTTCAGGGTCCACAATCCTCGCCCTCACCAACCTCTCCAGCATGTGCCTCCTCCTCACTGAACTCGGAGATCTTATCCAGTTTGGTTCAAAGAAGTCTGGTTGATATACCCTGAAAGTATGCGCTGGTAGTCGACAAGACGGCGCGTGTTGTATCGTATAAACGTGAGTATGAGCTCCATATTCTGGCCAAATCCACCGTTGAACATGTGCTCGATAGCTTGTCTGTTATCGGCTTCATTTCTAATATGGCTTTCCCGGAGTTAATTCCAGGTTACTAGGTCTACAAGTGCATCTGGGGCGCCAGTAAACGCAGAGGTGAGGGATTGTGTGCGGGGGGTGTTCATGGGTATCGTCAAGGCGAATAAGAACTGATGATGTAATCATTCACATATGTACATAAACAAGTGTAAATAGTTTTTATTGCCTGCAATTGGTCGTCGGGCGTTAGCGCCAAGTCAGCCGCGAGCACTTTAGTGCCAAGTAGGACGTAAGTTATTCAAATGCACACTGCTCGCCTTTGCTCGCCATGCCTGTCAAATGCCTGAGCACACAAGAACGACATATAATTGGTATTTCTTAGCTCTTTAAGCAATTAAGCATTTTCTTACCCTTGGCACTGTTTGATGTTAACCTAATTATGTAGGCGAACTTAATTGAGCGCTTATTCTACCTAAATCGGATATGGCGGAAAATTTATATAAAGAGAGGTCCATTGGTATACCAAGGCAACTAGTAATGGATGTATATGCCCCACAGCAGGTATCGACATATGAATACCATTTTGTGATGCGGCAGTGCACTTCCAGTGAGTACTTGAATCTGTTTTGTAATCCCTGGAAACCAGGATCACCGTTAACTTATTTCAGTCGTTATGCTTGTCATTTTTATTTGGGATATCATTAAAAATTTCAAAGAAGAATATAAATATATTTGGAAGTATGTGTTCACTTTATCTTCGACGTCGTATGGCTCATGTTATCTGGGTGTTAAAGAACACCCCCATTCTTCATCAAGCGAGTATACATATGTCTTCGATACATTCCTCTTCCGTTTCTGATGTGACGTCTTACACTTTGTGTCATTTGGTATACTCAATCATTAAAATTTAGATTTAGCGTCTACTCAGTGTTGGGTCCACTTACAAGGCCTCCGGTTTTACAAGAAAACTTTTGTCGCGTGTGGTTCAATACGTTAGCGACATCTTGCCACATATGTCTCATGCTCTATGATACAATTCTTCTGCTTCGAAGCAAGTCCTTTCTTACATGTCATATATTTACATATCATTGATAAGTGAGCAGTTTACGCGTTATACAACAAAAATAGATACATGGGCTATTTTCTCGCAACGCTATTTACTCTTGATACTGCACGAACTTGCGTCGGGCTTTACTCATATATGCGGAGTTTGGAGTTCGATGCTCGCTGTCGTATTCAAGGTTATCACGCTTCCGACGAGGCAGAGAAAGCAGTCTTATCTGGGTATGCCTATCTTCTATTTTTGATCAATGATGACACTGATGATAGCTCTTGCGAACTCAAGCCTCATGTTGTTATTAATTCATAGTATAATCTGGGGTCTGACACTAAGAAAGAGAAGCTTAGGCATTCGGCTAAGTATCCCCCTGATTCAAGTAGCGAGTAGGGACGGGGCTTGGGCTTTTTCAGGCATTTCAAGTAAACCTATTCCATTAATCTGCTCTCTTCCATATGTTAATGCTTGTCCTGTGAACCATAGTTATTGCAGCTGTTATTATACCACTCGCCTCGCAGGTGGCCCTCGTTTTTTCAACGGAATTCATGATATTGTACGTCTTATGAATTGATTATATCTGTCATCTGAATATAATTGAAAAATGTAGATTGCCAGTGATGATACTTTCGGTGATTGTAAGAATCTAACCTTCCAAGGTAAAGGACCAAATTGGAGCTTATTTGTACAGGGATGTCGCATTGTGTTAAACCTTCAGAAAACTGGACTATCTATTTCGGAAACTCAGGATGATATAGAACTTTGACAGGGTGCTATCGAATGCGCGGTCCCCACGACGGCCTTTGTTCTACTTAATCCATACCATGAAAAACGGAAAGTATAACGTAATTTCGTTTACATAGACATTTAGAGAGATGAGCGCAATCTCGTGTAATATATATCATTACTTGAGTGATAATTTATGCGGCTATTGACTTTAGCCTAATATCTTAATCTCAGAATGGATGGGTAGAAACAATCAAATAGAGTTCATGCTGATGGTTAGTAGCACTGCTGCCTCCTTCGACGATATGAAGGCATATCGAGAGTATACATTACATCTTTGCGATTCTATGTAGCGTGGGCGGCCCTGACTGTTGATAAAGAATAATGCCGATGAAGGCAGAGGAGCCAAATTATACAGAAACTCATCATTGTTTCCGCTACAACCACGATTTGAAGGGTTCCTGTGCACGAACAGAACACAGTGCATGCCTCATCTACCTAAATCTCGCATGATAGTCTATACGTATCACTAATCTTCTGCCTATAATTCAGGAAAAAACCCTTTCATGAATCCCCATCAGATACAGCATCTCTCTGAGCTCTTTCATGATTTGCCTCGTATCGACTTCTGCATTCTCTCGCCTAGCCAGAATATTGTCTTTCACCCATTCCATCGTACTCTTCGATTCGACAAAAAGTGGTTCAACAGCCCCAGTTCGAAACCGTCGTAATGCAAGGGGATAGGTTGGGATGAGTCGATTGATAGGACTTGCTGCCTATGCGCAGGCTAGTGCATCTGCCAATTTGGCTCCTGCTGATGTACCATCGTATCCCCACTTTCGAAGTTCCTCTTCCTCGGCCGTTTTATATTCTTTTGACGTACAAGGCAATCCAAACCATCCAGCACCTTCATCTGTTAGCCTTTGTATGTAGTCACGATCGAGGTAGTAAATCATCCTAGATATAGTTCGTGCAGTGGTCCGATATCCTTTGAATTGTTTCAGTATATATATCAAGACGTCGGTTTTGTCGGCAGGGGGACAGCTTTGTGTTATAGTTTTTGCTTTGTTTTCGAAGTACTGGTCAATAAAATGATATATATCGCCACCAGACCCTGACCGTACCGTATTCGGCGCGGTGGAGGCAGTCATCACAATTCCATTTTCACGTTTCATTAGGCTAAAGATATATTTGGTATTCTAGTTATCAGCAGAAAGCAAGCTTGAAACCTTATACCACGTACTAGTTATAACAGAGAGTATACACCTCGACTGAGGTGTTAATATCAAAAACCTTTTGCTCAGAACCACTGTCCAGAAATGCGCTTTCGTAGATTCGGTCAAATATAGGAACAAGTGTGTTCTCAATATCAGTTAATGTTGGAGCCTGTGAGCGACCAGTAGGCATGATGTAGTTGCCCAAGTAGTGCACACTGCTAGTATTTTGTACCTAGCTTTCCGCAGCGAGAAGTGCATCTATAAATATCTTTGTATTAGCGCAGCAACGAAGGTGTAAATGTGCATAAATGTAGACACCGCTTCGTTTATATCGACACTGTGATATACCTCGTGCATATAGTAACCAACTGAAATGCAGCTCAAGCTTGAAACTATATACACTAAGCTCGCTTCGTCCAGTTTCTTTCGCCAGATCTTGGGGTGCAATTGATGAACACGTAAACCTACATGTGTTCCCTTAAACATCACCTTGAAATATTGAAATACATACTAATCAGCGCCACACATCAGCGAGAGCTAGCAGAACTTGAGCAGAACGTTTTATTGACTATCCAGCGTACTCGAAGGCTATGAATACAGTTTTTATAATGGACCAGGGTGTTCTAAACATGACCCACTGATCCGGATTACGGACAGAGTTGGACTCAAGGTTATTTTAAGAATCAGGTACAAGCCAGGAATTACTGCCAGAATCACACTTATGCATGACATTGTTACGATGTAAGCTCTTAGCCTTGTGGGTGAGTGGGAACACAACATAGTACAATAATACAGACTTGTGAGGTAGAAAATTTGGCCTAGCCTTGAATAAGAATAGTGTATACCAACTTAGGAGTTATCGGCATAGCCTCTCCTCCCTTTCGTAAGTAAACAACTATTAAAATATCTCAGGACATAATTGCACGAGGTTTTGTTTAATCCTATCACTGCCAGAGCATCAAATGCATCCGGGTCCCCTCGGGGCCCTCACCCGGAAATGATGATCATAGACCTTCATAGGGCCGACAGCTTTAGCAGGTACCATCATCAGGGTGATTCAGTTAGGCGTTTGATGGCTCTAAAGAAGTAGAAAACGATCTCGAATGACAAATAAAGAAGAAATATGTGTTGCCAATGATACTTGCAGTAATTTCGAACGAACAAGTATAAACATCCGAATCTAAAGAGCTACTTGACAATGATAGGACCAGTACTTGTGTGGTAAGCACCGTGGGCTGGAAATGTACAATTTTTGTCGCCATGTAATCTTAACAAAACCAAATAAATGGCGTGTCGACGACTTGGTGACGTTTATCAGGTGATGCCTATCAAAACTTGAAATCTTCATGCTCAAACGTGCCTAGCATACTCATTTTTCATCCATTTCATGGGATGTAGCCTCCGGTGAGGTGTTTCATTCGTAGTCTCAACATCACCTAAATACCTCGGTCCAATCTTTAAGACACAACTTGACAGATGGTGGGTTGTATTTTCTGAAATGTCATGAAAAGACAACATAACAATCGCCATCGTCCAATTATAGTCGCCGAGCCAAGATAATACACAGCGGTATCGACGCGTTGTATGTCAAAACTTGACAATTGAGTACATACCATGGTTAGGCAGGCACTCCGATCTCTGCCAACGACCGTCTGGGACTCGTCTGATCTTGTCTCACAATTGGACAATTAGGCCTTTAGGCGTCAATGGCATAGGCATCCTGGTACACGCGTATATGTCACTTATCTCTTTAGGTCCTACATGAATATGACAGATTTACATCCACTTCATTTCACCGAGTTCTCACAGCCAACATTGGTCTCGGGGCTTCAGGCACCGGAACAACTCATTATTCTTCGAGGAACCGCGAGTCCACTTTTGGAACGTAGCGGGCCTCACCGCTGATCATCTTAATTGCTTCAATCGATTCAAGCTTGCTTGATTGAAATACATAAATACCGCAGATTCTTTGGAGTGATTCCTCAGACTCGAGCTCACAGCAGTCACACAATCACTTTTCGGCCTCGACAATCCCCAAGATCATCATGTTCAACAAACTTGCTATTCTTCTCACCATCGCTTTCTTTGCTTCTGGCATCCAAGCTGCTCCAAGTTCGAAGGGCTCTGTCGTTGCTGATGGTACTCATCTCGAGGTTGGTCCTATCAAAGAGAAGCCCTGGACCTACTTCGCAGACGCGTTAGTATTTCCATAGCGTTACTACTTGTGTTTACTTAACATTTTAATACAGTACCATCACCTCTGGTCGTTGCACTCCAGCTATCGCCGCTCAGATCCCTGGATGCTACACCATTTCGCTTCCGGCCAATCCTAAGAAAGGACAGAGGGGCCAGTTCCGAACCCCCCTTGTTCCCGCTGATGGCTCCAAGTACTTCGCCAGCTGGACATCCAACATTCCCCTCGCTGGTGTAAACCTGTTCGGTGACGAAGGGTTTCACCTTTTCGAGCTTTACAGCTCTGATATCGGTGCTTTCTCCTACGTCGGAATCATTGATAATCTGATTCGCTTGGCCATCCCTAACGGCACGTTCACTGTACGTTTTTTCTATACTGGTACCATAATGCCGTGTATTAATGCTTCATAGGACCCTACCCCTCTTTCCGGATTCACCGACCGCAACGCTTTCCACGAGGTCTTGCTTACGACCGGAAAGAACGGCATAATCGACTTCAATGTCACCGACAAGGTTACTGGAGAGCGTCTCCTAACCTTCCTTTACCACGGCCAAGTTGGTGGAAAGGATGTCTCGTAAGTCGTACAGTTTAATGCGATATCATACTATACTTATTTTATTAATCAGCTTCCACGTCGGATCCACTCGTACTAAACCAGTTAAAGGTCAGACTCAGTTCGTGGAGAACGTTGGGCAATTCTTTTATGAGAAGCGCCATTAGTCTATCTCTTAATTTTGTATCTGCCTTTAATTATACACAATTCCATAGAAGATAAGGCTTTGTCATGCTACATGTCGGAATCCGGGGTAGTTTTTTAGAAGTGTGTACAGGCTTGATAGATATCTGTAGACTGTCGCTTAATATCAGCAGCTATCTTAACGCAGAACATCATATACCAAAGGACAAGAAATAATGCAATGTTCACATTATAACACCCCAGACAATGGTGAATCGGATCACGGTACATATGGTACACCCCGATGTTAACACCTTCTAAAAAAGGCTATTTTTAGCATCGGGGCGAGAATCACATTCTAACGGTGTACCATATGCAACGCGATCCGATTCAGTCCTGTCTGAGGTGTAAGTGAGACGTAGGATACAATTGCTCTAGGATCGTTGTCCTAAGCTTATCTCCAATACATACAAGCATATTGACTACAGTATCATCATATCTTCAAGGATAGGGAGCTTGAATGGGACGGAGGCCGTATGCTGCTGTAGGCCATGGAAATTATGGTGTTTAATTACCAACTCCTTTGCTGAGTGAGCGTTGCGATCCGGAACAAACCCGGATAAAATCCGGAGCAACGACAGGCGTCGCGTCAGATTCCTGCTTTGTGATTGAAACGGAATAACAAATAGTAACAAACAGTGGCATACTTTACAGTTTACATGTACACCCAGTATTCACCGGTAGCCCTGTACTGGCCCTGAACGTTGAACCCCAGTGAAAAATCAGCCTAGGGATATCAAGCTGTATCGTGCGAGATATCGTTTCCAGGTTTTTATCAAGGAATATCTAGGGTACTTTGCCGAGACACAAAATGAAGTCTTGGCAGCATTACACATACAAAACTATGGAAAGTCTAACGACCACGCTCAAACGCATCAATTATAATTGATCTCCGGTGTCCGGCACCGCGGCTTCTCGGTTAGATATTACACTCTTTGTTTCAGAATTTCACTTAAGCGAGATTGAGCGCTTACTAACTGAAGCGTGGTCGTCCGGTACGGTGGTAACTATGTGTGCTCAAGCAATTATTTAGTTCTTTACAGTAATGTAGAGCAGGCAAATTGCCTGCGCTGCAAATCGCAAATTATTCGATATCTCAAGACGTTCAAGACTGTATCACGTAATCGGCTAGGTCATGTTCACGCGACGCATCCATGCGTGTTCCGCTCACGGCGTTCTCCACATAATCCCTCAGACGATCTACGCAAGTTTTACATCATCTTCCACCGTAATTCTAAGTTAATACGTCGTCTCAATACTTTCGCTGTCAAATTACTCGATATTATGCTCCTTTCATCTTTTTTTTACGCTGGGACTTTGTTTTGGAGTTCATTCTCTCTCGTTACGTTGCAAGTTGTTATTTTCTATTCTAACTTCGTTCCTCTCACCTTAGGACAACTCCATCGAACAGACTTCTCAACCACTCGCAATATTTGCCTTTGTTAGGTACACCCAACCAACAATTCACCTCTCCAATAAATAGAATAATATACCTATAAGTATATGCTTGGATGTAGGTGTTTATGCGATAGATGAGCCGAGATGTAAGCGAGAGAGGTGTCACTGTCACCGTATATTCATGTGTAGATCTGCACATTTTTATACGGAGTTGTTTTATAGGGTTTTGCATTAGAAACTGTAGTACTGATTTATCTGATTTTTTGTTGTATTTTCTATAAACACAGAGTGACAGTGTCACGCTATTTGACCGCTCGAGACTAATAAGAGGTTGTCGAAGTTATCCGCCATTACTACCGTGAACTTGAAAAGTAAGTAATCAAAGTACTAAAGGTATACTGATACGCCGGCTTTTAAAATAAACCTATTTTTCGATTATTATTGCATTTATTCAAATATTCGTATTAAGCCTGTGCAAGGGCCGCCCCATGAGTACAAGAGTTGGAATGAGTCCCAAATTGCCAACTATAGTATCTTTTACAAGATACCTTACTAAGGGACGAGTACAAGGGCTGGGGTTGAGGCCCGTGCCGCCAGCCAAAGTGTCGCACTGATACAAACCAAGGGTATTGAAAAATATATCATATGGCTTCGGTCCCTTGCATTTATTTTAATATATTACTCTTTTCACGGTAGCCATGAAGCTACTTATTTTATTATTATTCTATAATGAAGCCGCTGTATCACTCTTGTACACCTTGAATGGTGTTCTAGCACGAAGTCCAATGCGTCACGTGCCACGGTATGAAACTCCGAAATAAATCCTAAATCAAAGTACCTATGCCGGTATCACTCAAATCCGTAGCATTAACAGAACACGGCCTGTACCCCCCATATGAGAAACCGGGTGGTTGTACGGCTTACATGTATGAAACCACATGGACAATGGCGCATGAAACAGCCAAGAACGGTACTAATGCCATCACGCACAATTGATGCGCACATCAGAACAAGCCGTTAACTCCGAAATCCTCTGTAACCGAGCGCGTACCAATGCAAGCGCATGTTCTAGCACATGTATTAAAAAATACCAACGCCGCAGCGTTTGGAGCGCCTTTGAAACAAGGTGCATCCACACGATTTCTCATGTGCAGAGTCGGTCCTAGCTTAGTAAATATTCTTGGAAGCACATTACCTAAAGACTGGAATTAGACTACATTACACAATATGCCTAGGCGTCGTTATAGTATATAGGTAGTTCAGGTTAGCTGTATGGAAGGCAAGTACTGCACGAGCCGTCTTCCGTTCTCAAAGTAGAGTAACGTTCTGAAATCAGTATCCGAAGTTTTAATTAGAATTTGAAGTACCGAGTACTGTTGAATTGAATTGAATATTGGTTATCCGAGTTTTTGAACTAGTACTGCAATTGAAGTGTAAAACCCAGTCTCTGAAATCAAGCTATAGTCTTTAAAGTCGTTCTATTTCATTATTGCTAACCAGATACCCTTCGTACTAAATATAACTAACGTAAATACCTATTTTATGTTGGTGGTGCTACTACTGACATAATAAAGTACTACTAAAAGTTAGTCGTATCAATACCTTGATAAGTATACCTTATAATACGAAAACATACTTTAGCGTTGAACACAAGTTAAGGTGTACAGACTATGGTACGGTACACATATTATAAAAGTATTGTACATCATGAGTCTGGGAGTCCGCTACTTTTAGAGTCAGAGTATGCAAATGATAAGTTATAAAATAATTACCTGGATGTCAATCGTGTATATATGTCAAAGGTGGCTTACTGAGGTGAATTTGTAGTCAAATCGGATGCACAAAAGTGATGGTATGCTCCCTCTTCAACAAATGTAGGGGCAGTTCTACCAGTGTGAATTTGGGAAAGTTTCCAATCCTTGTGCTCGCAAGCAAGCTCCTGCGCTGCTTTGTAATATCTTGTCACTTGGCGGATGAATCTCAAATCAACATAACACAAACTGCATTAGGTCAGGCAACGATTCATTATTAACACCTCCCATGTACATTGTAATATGAGCCATCCTCCGCTCGTATCGATGTAAATTATTTGAACTCGAGACAAGCTGAAGGACTTGTAACAAGTATTCAGTTCACTTACTCATAGTCCAAAAATACTTATATCGGAGCTAGTACTGTATAGGTATATTATTCTATTTTACTGTAACGAACTAAATAACTAGTTACTGCCGTACCAGACGACCATGCTTCAGCTAATAAGCGCTCAATCTCGCTTAAGTGAAATTCTGAAACAAAGATTGTAATATCTAACCGAGAAGCCGTGGTGCCGGGCACCGGAGATCAATTATAATTGATGCGTTTGAGCGTGGTCGTTAGACTTTCCATACAAAACAGTGAGACGTCTCTCAATCATTTTCTCAACAGCATCTGGGCATTTCGAGCGATATCTGGGGTAAACTGAATTGTGAGAGTGCTATCATAAACTTTCGCTTATGGCGTTCATTTCCCATTTCCATCAGTTGCACTTACATATATAATTGTAACGCTTATGCGTAGCATATGACAGGCCCTTTCTTTTCGTTCCCACCAACTCCCACCAACTTCTCGCGCCTCACGCAATTTAACTGACACCTTTTCACTCCTCCCTCACGTTATCCTCACGTTATCCTCACATATCTGCGAGCAACACTACGTGTCTTGAAGTGGTCTTTCATAGGTATGTGGCATAGTATCTTTTCGTCTTGACATGTACCCATTTGACTCATTTAGTAAACGAACTCGGAACCAGCGAGGACTTCATCCGACTTCCCCATATTCCCGCCTTCAACTATGACTCCCAGCAATACTTTTGTCCACAATCAATTCATCATCGACGCTCTACCTCGATGGTTGGTCCACAAGATGGTTGTTAGATTTCGGGTGTGTGGGTCGGCGAAGCGGGGTGTGCACATGCGCAAGGTATTATTTCAGTTAATTTTCAGAAATTCATTGCTAACACTACTTTCTGTCCGTTCAGCTGCATGAAGTTGGGGCTCGCACATAGTAAGTCAGCTGAAGTAGTGGGCTTGGCTAGTATAGTAGTATTGTAGCATTAGATGTGTTGGATACCGACAAATGTACCCCAGTAGAAAAATTTCCTATATATGTGCTTTTGATTTTATTTCTATATCTGTACAAATCCCTCGGAAATGCTTCAACAACGTCAGATACAGCTGGAATAAGATGAAAGCGGCACTAGATATCGCTATATTTGCCAAGAAATTAGCAGTTTGGCAAATCCAACTTATTCTTGGCGCTTGTCCAGCCTTGACATACTTAGATCTTACACGAAAAAATCGTTATATTCCAGATTTTATTGCAATATCGAGTGACATCTAGTCCTCGATACCACTGGATAGCACTCGACATCACTAGACCGACTTTTGACTGGGGTTGAACCCTGTCAGTTTCAACCTTACAGGAAAACGTCCCCTTCAGTGAACCGTGCATGTACAGTGTACTTAACAAGCACACATCAAACAGCAAAGGAATCTCCTCCAAAGACTCTTCGTTCTTGTTCTTGATTTATCAAGCTCGGAAGTATCCAGCAGATTCGTCTGGCTTGTGGCTTCCAACGCGGCGCTAGCGCATATGCTTTCAACCTCTTCATGGGTATGACCGCGAGTCGTATGGTTGGAGCTTATGTGTGTATCTACCTCGTTATCCATCCTTCCCACGTTTTCCTGAGTGGCATTTTGCCCCCGAGAACTCATGCCTACGTCCTCCACCCCGATCGGCTTGGGAGTGCTTTTAGTGGGATATTTGATATTAGCCCCTTCTTCTACCTCCAGTTCTTGATCGTCCAACAACAACAATCTTTGGTTTATTTTGCTGTCATTTTGAAGCAATTCACTCGCACTTTTATGTGTATCTGGCTTGTGCGCTGGCTTGTCCCTTTCCATGTTTTCAGTCAAGCGATTCATATGTGCAGCCCCCCCCTCCGCCCCTGGTAATCCGACGTGGGATTCTGTATTCGAAGCTAGGCCCGCCTGACTAGATGTTTGTCTATGTGTACCGATACCGTTATCGTAGGGCCTCTCTGATTCCCAGTCTTCTGTGCAGCTATCACTCTTGGTGTTAGGGTAATTACTAGTTTCACCAATCGATTCTTGAATATCCTGTGCTATTGGTGGAAGCTTTGTACCCATGCTTACGTGGGTATATAGTTCGTAGGTCTCCTGAGGACCCTCTACGCTACGATTGTTAATTTCGTCGTCGACACTTATCCCCGCAAGCTCTGGATCGTTGGTTTCTGATAATGATGCTGGTGCGTGACTACCATGACTGGCAAGCGAAAGTTGAGAATATAAGAATGTTCTTGAGCCTAACTTGTACGCGTGGTTCTTGATACCTGGGTCTTGAAGTGAATCGTCGCTGTCCACCCGAAACCAAAACAAGTCCGCGACATCCAGCTTAGCACCTGGTACTACTGATCCCCACATATTGTTTTCTGTAGTGTGCATTTCAGTTTCGTTTGAAATACTGACAACACTATCTATCAAGCTGCATTTCTGTATTGCAGAACTGTTAGACCACGTATACTTCGAAATATATATCTTCTGATTATACCTTTAAATAGTCGTAAATATGAGTCTTTAACGTGGATATGCTTCTGTCGATTATCTCCAGTGTATATTCTGTCTGTTTAATTTGAGTGTACCACCTCTGCCTGTAGAGTTTAGCAAAGAACTGCTTTAAAAATGGCAGATTTTCCTGGAGGAAGAACCCGAAACTTAAAGATACTTCAATACGTTCCAGTAAATATGCAATAATGAGTGGACAGAATTGCAAAGAAATTCCTAACACGTCTCCATCCAGAGGAGCTCTCCATTTTGTGGAGTCGTCCCCACTACGTAACGATTCTGTAACGTTAATGTCATTTTAAATGATAGCTGAGAACCTACATTTTCCATAGCTCTCGCAAAATGGCGCGGAGAATACACTTGCACCTATCGCCACTCAAATAGATATGCCGTCCTCGAGTGGGATTTTCCATCATAGCTGCGGTCCAGCAAAAATTGGCAGGATAAGATTGCTGTTTCATAAGACTCCATTTACTAAGTTCATTATATAGCTAGCGGCAAAATATATATCTTACATTTTTTTCCTTTCAAATGTAATGGCCTTTATGTGTTGCACGTACGTCACTTCAGCATCGATAAAATCCTTCAGGAGAAACTGATCGACTTCTTCATTTATACGTTTACCAATGTCTTCTACATTATCCGCCTTTGGGATTGTGAAATCCTGAGTGATTATGAATGTAAATAAACCACATAGAAATGAAATTTAATTTTACTTACTCTTACAGAGAGATCAAATATCAATATTGACTTCAGAGAGGCCATAAATGTAGCAGTGTTCATATGTGAAAGCATAAAGGATATTAGTAGCCCAACGTTTACCTTTTGACGAAATTCATTTAACAATGAATCATCAAACTTACTGCACTCCATATGATGGAAATACATTTCCAGTGCATATATCTGTGAGCTGGTCATAGACAGAGTGGAAGGTGGGTTGTAATTGGAGGATCGTTTTACAGAAGTATTTAATCCTGTTATTTTGATGGGTTCAGGTCCTATCATATCCAGAGTTATCGCTAGACAACGATGGGCTAGATATGTATTTCCTTTGATGGGGTCTACGAAAAATCTTCCTGATCTCGAGTGGTCCAATAAGTAATCTCCAAATGAAGCATGGTGGAATTTGACGCGATCTGTATCCGGAAGTTCGACACTGGTGCCGGTCATGCTAGCTGGTACATGTATGATTGAGCGAAGGTGAGCTAACCGTAACTGTAAGACAGATTCCTTAATCCCCAAGAACTCAGCCAACGAATGAGTAGAATCACGGAAGGTTTTCTCTGGTTCTGCTTTTCTGTTCCGTTGCAGTGTGGAGGAACTAATTTTCGCATGAAGTAGCAGAGTTTGTAGAGTGGGTAAAATGACGTCATAGCCTCCTTTTGTGTGAGCTGCAGCTGAAGACAGAATATGCCCATAGAGCGAATCCAGATGTGCATAAGGATTATCGTCGAACTCGTCAACATAAGACTTATGAATAATAGTCTGTAGGGCTTCTCGTGGATCCAAAAAATCACTAGCAATGTACTTCATCACAACTGATGCATAAATAAAATGTCCCGAGGATCTATATGCCAATTCCCATATATTCGTAAATGGTGGCCAGTGAGGGTCCTTCGACAAGTCCACTGCCAGTGTATGTGTCTCCTTTATTAGCTCAAACTCACTTCGAAGATATATTCTAATATCCTCATAAGCACTGGAGTCCACACTAAGTGATAGTAGAACGGATATCTTGTTAACTGGTTGCAAATCAAATGATTTTAGAATGTCTCGTTCGGGCCTGCTTACAATTAAAAATCGCAAGTAGTATGGTGATTTTGACATATTTCCGGCAATCGTTTTTATAATCCTAGACTGTATTTCAGGTCCACTGCACTCGTCGAGACCATCAATTATCACCACGTATGTTTTAATACGGGATCGTCCAATTTTGCCAATAACATCCGTGACAAGTTTTTTCAGCTGTATTTCCATTGAGTGGTGAAACGTGGCTGGGTCTTGCTCTATCTGGTCTATTATTAAGTCTTTCGCTTCAGGTGTTGCAACAGCAAGATGGTATGCAATAGTCGGAATCAGTCTGGCACCATCATCTCTTCCTGTACCGGTAGCTGTCCGTGAAAAGAAGAAACTAGATAGAAGTTTTCCTTCTTGAGAACATCTTTCGGCAATTGTCTGAGATATTGCCGACTTTCCTGCACCAGCAGGTCCATTAAACCACATAATTTGTTTCTCCTCGTTCGATGAATCGATCCACTTCATAATTTGAGCAATGAATTTCTTTCGAGTTTCAGGATGGCATTTAGGAGGATCTGCTCGTTCTGCAGATTCATGTCCTGCACCTGGGCAAGCTGCATTTACCAGGATCATAAAGCTTCCTGCTTTTAATCAGCTTGGATTGGATTTTGACAAGTTTAACCATGCGAACCGGAATCTCCTCGTCGACTGTAATCGTATGCGTTGATGTTTCCATTTATTATGAATCTGTGCGCTCCTGCAAATGCCATAGCTTATACCGAAAGTATTAAGAACCGATAGGCGCAGATGAGGCTATGGGGGGTTGAAGTATCAGCGTGGGCTATTCTTCATACACACATATATATGACAGCCTCTTCGCGCCATTACACATTGACACATATGATGTAGATCCAATGCCGCATGTCAATCGATGTCAAAGTTTTGTATTAATAGTACATATGTGCGGTGATACGAATCGCATATACCTATCAATCCCTCCATGCGCACACGGCATGGTACATTGAATTACTCGTTGACTGGGAGACGCACAATCGTGAGAATGTCTTCTAACTTTAAATCTATGTCTGAGAGCATTTTTCTCATGAGACTCCTTTAATGTGATTGTAGGGAATGGAATCAAGAAATGCCCCTGCAACCTCAGCCGAATCTTGTGAGTACGTATGGGCATTTCCTATACATACACATTCTTTTAGCTGTAACTTGCACCCTCACATCATGCCATTTTTGTCTAGCGGCCAACCAGGCAGAAACTTCGTATTCAAGCGGAATCATCGATTCAGATAGTTAACATTGTGCAGTAAATTGTACAGTGTACACACATCAGCCGCCAGCGCTTGAGCACTCAAGCTACCATGCATCGTACATCAAGCTGTTGAAACTGTTGATCATTGCATATCTTCCTAGTTCTTCCATTAATCCGGGCTATTTTATGGAGAAATACACGGATAGTGTGCTAGTAGTATTAGTTAGGAGCAAGGAGAACTGAAAGTCCGTGCGCTAACTTTATTTTCCCACAGTTGGCACCGGATACTAGCACAGGCTTGGCACATGCCACAGGCTAGCAGCACTAGCTAAACACTTCGAGACTAGGGTCAGATCATCGCTCGCTACTAAATCCACGGTGCCGGTGCTAATCATACTATGAGTATCTGTAGCCTGCTGCATCGAGGCTGGTTTAATGCTACGGTATATTTATGGATTGGAGGCAAAAACTCTCGATAACTGTAGTCATTGGTGCGACTTGTTTACTGAGTAGAAAGCAGCATGAGTACCGAAAAGATGTGTTTCTAGTGTGATACAGGTACGGCATCAAGTTATTTGTTCTCTGAAACTCCAGCTAAGTATACACGATCCTTTCCACGAGAGATTATATAGCAATCATACCTTCCCTGATCCTATTTTCGATTCCAAAGGCAAACAAACACCTCGCGAGCTGTATAAATGGTTATTTTGGGACGTAGCAACGCACCATCTGTTTAAGTCGTGACTTTCTGTAATGACATTTCCGCACTCAATGCACCTGAGAACGATGTACTATTGAGAAGAGATCCGCATGTTTTCAGAGACTAAATACTGCATAAGGTATAATACTTCAGATGCTCGGAATATCCTGTTGAATTTAAGTCATCACACCTTTCCACATGCAGCCTTGTGCTTTCGCCAATCTTTCAATTGGCATTCTCTGAATATAAGTAATATTGCTATAACGAATGAGAAGCTGAAGGTGTAACGAACAAGACGAACGATGAACAATAAAACACTTTCTTCGCCAAGCACTTAGAGCGCCACTTGAGAGGTGTCTTTGGCGTTTCGGGTTTCGCACAGAATGTGCAGATATGACTTAATAACCGTTTAATCAAATCTTTGGAGGCACCATCTCCCAGTGATGATAGCTGTTCAAGCATCGCAGCCATGTCCTCCATGTCCTCAGGAACCGGGTGGGGTTTACCTCCGCAGGATTCGATTGTATGAAGCATAAAGTTACCTATTCTCTGTTATCATCTAAAGTGGAAGAAATAGTAGTATTGTAAATACGCACATAAGTATAACTCACGGTCCGGTTGAACTGGTTCCCACATCAAAGCCCTTGTACTATTTGGATTCACAGCGCGATCCTCCTCCATCTCGTCCGGCCATCCGGGGTGTAGGTACGACAATACTGTCTCAGGAGTTACATTCACGGGAGATAATGTAAGTAATCGAGGCCCATATACCTCAGAAGCGTAGCAAGGACTTGACTGTAAACCCAGAAGATCAACAATGCACCACCCATGTAAGTCTTGACTTCCTTGCACTTCAGAGAAAGACCCGCGTATTTTTAGACTAAATACTCCAAACGGTATAATACTTCCTAAGATGCTCGGAATATCCTGCTGAATCACTAAGTCTCAAGCTCTTATGAACCACTGACTTAGGTACTGGTCTAAGTCGTCACACCTTTCCACAGGTAGGCTTGTGGTTTGGCCAATCCTTCAATTGGCATTCTCTGAATATAATATTATTAGAATAAATGAGAAGTTTAGGGTAAAGCGAACAAGACGAACGATGAGCAATAAAGCACTTTTCGTTGCACCTTCGCTAAGCACTTCGAACACCACTTGAGAGGTTGCTTTGGTGTTTCGGGTGTCGCACAAAGTGCGCAGATACGACTTAATAGCCGTTGAACCAAATCTTCGGTGGTACCATCCCCCAACGATGATAATTGTTCAAGCATCGCATCCATGTCCTCCACGGGTCCAGGCGCCGGGCGGGGTTCACCTCTGCAGGATTCCATCGTGCGAACTATGAAGTTGCCTATGCACAGTCATTAGTATCCAAACTTCAAAGTGGAAGAGACATTATGATTTTGAGTACGCACATATGTATAAGTCACGGTCCAGTTGAATAAATTCCCACATGAAAGCCCTTCTACTATTTGGATCCGTAGCGCGATCCTCCTCCATCTCGCCTGACCATTCGGGGTGTAGGTACGACGATACTGTCTCAGGAGTTACATTTACAGGCTTGATATAAAACTCGAGAAGCTTGATAAAAGGCGATCCCTGATCCTCTCCTAGCGTATCAAGCGTCAAATCACTACAAAAGATCCGATCCTGCACAGCCTCTGGTTCGAATATCGCCGATCTCACGAATCCCTCGAGCATATGTTGTCTACGTTCTGAATCTGATAACATCGTCCAGACGTGTTCGAAGAGGATTGTTGAGATGTTGCTTGCGAATGCGAGTTGGAATTGGCTCAGGGTGAATTTTTTGTTTTTTGTTTGGGGATGGAGAAGATCGATGGGGATGACGTCGTCGTTGAGTGTGGACTCGATGAATTGTCTGTTTTTGGTGTTGTCGCTTGTGAGTGTTTCCCAGTAGGCGTTCCACTTCCCTGGATTTTCGGCCGCCTTTGGAGCATTGGGTGAGGGAGAATATATGGCAGGGTGGGGAATAGACATTGAGGTGGTGGTAGATGATATAAACGACACGTAGCTGAATGCGATGAATGCGATAATGAGAGTCATCACATTGCGGACACACTTCGGTCATTAAATTGGTCCGTGCGCGTTGATCTCGTTGGCTGAAGCGCCTAGTCAAATATAGGGGCATTGAGAATAGTGAACTTAATTTAGCATGTTAGTGGATACCTCGAGGTTCTCTGAGTATAGCGATCCAAGTGTACTTTTATTCGGTATGTGCTTGTATAACCAGTCTACCTCCACTTCGCTAACTCCTCGTCTTCGGTCGAGCTCGGTGATAAGTACGGTTGAGTACACTAAAGGCGAGCCGCTCTTGGCAGACCGGCTACATAGCGCTCACGTGGCGTCAACTAAGTACGTATGGGAAAAATGGAAGCCCCCCGCAGGCCGCACGGACCATTGAATCCGAAGTGAATCCAGGATGATCCCAAATACATCTTCGACCGACATCTACAACGAACTACGCTAAGGCCATGCAGCAGCGAGTGCCTACATAATCATTACCTCCAAATTACCTCTCTCGAGATCATGGTTCGGATCCTGGAGTACGGAGTTACTACGGACCATTGAACGAGCGGAACAGTGACTACGTTCTGCAATAAGGTGCGTCTGCAGCATGGTATACCTCTCACAGATAGCTAATAAGCCTTAACTTGAAGTTATGGACGCCTCAGCCTTATTCATTCCCTCTGTTCCCTCTCGTCTTTCTTAACGTTTTCTCATATTGCGGACAATATGTCAAGCTTTGAGTGCTATGGATAGCTGGGAGTACGGAACAGGGTACCTTTTGGGCAACATATTGGTGTGTTATCATTCTGCATCGTGTTCAATTGCTGACGTGCTGGTGTCTTGTCCATCATCTGGTCAGGTTTTAGCGTTCTCTCGTCGTACTTTCTTGAGGCTGCTTGGCACTTGGCTCCAGTATGGGTGGGGGGATATAGGCGCTTCGCAGTCTCTGCCTTGCTGCAGTGCTGTGCGAACTTGGTGTGGTTTAAAGCCGGTACGTTCTATATTTTACATTCTGATGAAATTTCTTCCATTGGCACCACTCTTACCATTTCTGTATCACTCTTAATTCTCGCTGCAATACTGTCATCACGAACAACGGGGAGCCCCTCCACTCCCTCTGTCTGAGCTCGTACCCAGTAACTCCCGGTGACGAGTCCGACAATGTTGTCTCCCAACACGATTCGTGTTGAGCTCACCTGTTGACGGAAGTCCAGCACCCCCTTTGATAGCCCGCCATGTTGCACCATAACCAACGATGACAGGCCCTGCCTCTACTCTTTCTTTACAACTATTGCCGCTTCGTCCTCGCCCGTCGTCGGAAGCCCAGGAGTCCCCCCTTAGTCGTCGTTGATCCTCAGGTCCCATTGTCGACACAGTTCCTACTCTCTCCCCAGCTGCCACTTCATCTCCACTCCCAGTCAACTCGCTTGCCATGTTTCCATCATAACCAATGATGACAGGACCTGCTTCCACTCCTTCCTCGCTACCATTGCCGCCTCATCCTCACCCGTCGTCGGAAGCCCAGCACGGCACCCCCTCTTCCATCCGTCCCTTACCCCTCCCTTGACCCGGAGCACACCCTAGTGGCTCAGGCCTCAGGTCTCGTTGACTATGCGATTTCCTGCTCTCTCTCAAGCTACCGAAGTGCATCTACCTCGACTTCGTCAAATCAGGCTACTGTTCACAAGAGCACAACGACAAGTTAAAGCCTACCATCACCACCACCACACGTGCCGTGCATCCATTTCCATCTTCCCATGTTCCGTTGGTCTGATATGTTACATGGAGACCTTGCTGCTTCGACAGGAATGCCATGCAATGAGTCTTCTCTGCTTCTTTTCCTCTACCACCGCCCGTTGCTGCTGGTTTGCGCGTCATGCACGTAAAGGGGTTGATAAGTTTGTCATTTGGACTCGGCCCTTGACCTTGTGTCTGAGATAGAAATTTCGTGATTCCACTTATACTTATGTTTCCTATCTATGCGATACTTTTTCAGCAAAAACATGATATCTAATTTAGAATAGGGATCCGAATACAATTCTGCTAAATGGAAAGTCGGTATACTCGTAGCAGAACAGCGTAGTTAAAATGTAAAGATAATCTATCATATTCAAAGACATTCTCTCGAAATTTTACTTATCAATAAATCCATTCTCTGGATTCAAAAATTCCTTGTCCCAGAATGCTTGTAGCAGTTCCGCTTTATATTCAATCCAAGTAACACCTCTCGGAATTTCCTTCGACTTTTTCATAAGGAATTCGATGGATGTCACAATAGGAACCAGCGGGAATTCATGCGTAAGTTGATTCAGCACGTCATCTAGGGTAAAGTCATTTTCGGTAATGCCCTTGGCTTCGTTGGCACGAAATACAAGAACATAAAGGTGGTGTGCAAGCATAGCAATACAGATGTCATTATTTTCCACAAATGCGGAATATTGAACCTCTTCAAAAACCATTTTGAGTGTGGGGTCGCAGCTGAAAGAGACATTGTAGTAGCTTCCAGATGGAGAGAAAAGGATGTAGTCGTTGTTCGAATTGGCTGGAATGTTGAGCAGAGATATTTGCTTCGCCAATTCCAGAGAGCGAGAGATACCTGCACCTGGCCTTCCAAATTTTGGTAGGAATCTGGGTGCTTGACTTTTTGTAGCAGGGCTTGATATGATTCTGGCTGTCTCTCGGGTGAGCTTTTTTCCACAAATCAATTTGTGAGTTGGCCAGTCGTCCTTTTGGCATTTCCTGCAAAGAAAGCTATCAGATGAAACAAAAATTAGGATTGATATAGAAAAAATCTGACGCTGAGCAATAATGCACCGGTCGATGAACTTTCTCCAAGCATCTCTTGCATCGCCGGAGAGGCACACCAGTTACATAGCAATATTCACATATTATAAATCGCTTTGCATCAGGGTTCTCTTCATAGAATGGAAGGATGGCATCCGTTGCAGCCTGAATGTTCATGCCATCAAAGTCTGACTTGAACCGCCGAGCGAGGTGATCCAGTTTCTTCTTCAACAGGTGCTTAGATATTGTCGGATGTTCAGAGGGACGAGGAATACCATCTAAAGAATTGAGTGTGGTTTCAATGAAAGAACCTAAAGGCAGGTATTTACATTAGCAGAAGGAAACTATAGCTAAATATCGAATACTTGCAGATATACCAGTCCCGATCCAGTTGGATCAATTCCCACAACAGCGCCTTCTTGCTGCTCTTATCCTTAGCAATCTCTTTTTGCATTTCGCCAGACCAATTCGGGTGTGGGTAGGATTTGATTTGGTCAGATGTAAATGCCGACAAATCTTCGGCAACATAGAAATGGAGCAATTTGATGAATAGCTCCCCCTGGTTCTTTTCCAGTGAATAGAGCGTCAAGTCACTGCAATACGCCTTATATGCCTGTGACTCTGGGTCGGCGATTGCTGATCTCACCATACCCTCCAGCATATGCTTCCTTCTGTCCGAACTTGAAAGGGATCTCCATTGATGTTGCAAAATGTCGCCGTCGGGGGTGCTGAGGTAATCTGTAATCCGGCGTTGGTAGTCAAAGAGAAACGAAGTTCTATAGCGAGCTAAAGTAAGCAGGAGATCCGTGCTTGTGATCTCATGAAAAGACATTGAGTCGATTATGGTGCGTCTATTAAGTGATTCGTCACTTATGCGCATTTCCCAGTACGCAATCCAGCGTTCAGGGTCCACAGTTGCGATAGGAGCATCGGGAGGAATGGTCCGAATACGCTTAGTACCTAGCGACCGTGGTGTATCCAGAATGCGCGAATCCATAGGGTAGAGACGTTGCGGGCGGGGGATGGAGGACTCAAAAGCAAGATCTGAAAGTGATAAGGCTCGGCAAACCAACGGCAAACGAGATCACGCTATCGGAAAGAGCTTGAGAAACACGAAGAATAGCAAAAAGACCACACAACTCGAGGAGACAGGAAAGAATCATCGATACCTTGGGAGAAAAGGAACTAAACAGGCAACTGGATCATCATCGAGAAGAAGCAAAGATGAAGTTAACAAGCGGTGGGAAATGTGATGTATGTACTGTACCATTTCATTCAATTCGACAGTCACGCGTCACAGTCCGGACCCTGTGTCGAATTGAACGAAATGGTACAGTAAGTATACTGAAATCTCACATGCGAAGTTAATTACGACGACGTGCTGAGTTGGAGTTTGCAGTGGAATGTACCTTCTGAGACAGCAGGAGAACCTAGTTGAAGCCATGTATGTTGTACTTACTTGTTGAAAGCAGTGGCAGAGACATTGACTATAAGTCAGATTATAATGATGATACAGCATAATCACTCTGTATAGACAACTTACAGCATAGCATACTTCTCTACATGAATGTTATACAGTTTATATCAAGTCGCAGTAAGTTGATAGAATACTTTTGAGCTCAGGGATAATCATTAGAATGAAGATAAGACACGGAGTCAACGCGACGCGTCAAATGATCATTGATTTTCAGTTTTGAGTAGCAGTGTGCTTAGTCAGCGGCCATATTCCCTCGCAGTGATTGCCCCTAAATTGCCCCTCCCTATTAAGTCTTATCTCAGTCTGAGGTTGAAATCAGATAGGATCAGTTGCGATGCCATTCACCGAATTATCAGCTCGAATTTAGATACAAAAGTGAAAGAGGACCGCTAATAATCAAGTGCCAAATAGGGGGCGACACAGTTCCGGAATACGAACTCGATTACGACAGAAAATCAATGTTACACAACGTTAAAATATGTTACATTGATTATTCATGTGCTAATGGTGAATATGCCTTGACCAGGTCCCCCTATTATTTGCAGCTATACATGGGATCCTTAGGCACGGTTGCACCTGAATGACGAGATAGCGTCGTTGATACCGGGAGGAAGAGAAGAGAACCCAGGGTTCCCGGCAGTGTAAGTCAACCCAGAGCAGTTGATATCCCTTCGAAAACAGGAATCCCATCAGCATCCTTGTATCTTCTGACACGAATAAAGTTTCCCTACGTATAAGTCGTACAGATCCATCCCTGGTCAGGGCCCCAGCTGGAGATATCATCCTGGAACCCGGCGGGGAGGTTGCTGCACTGGTTATCAAAGAACCCAATGTTGCTGCACTCTCCGGCAAAGTCGTTGTCAGTGCAAACGAAGAGGTTTCCGTCTACGAGAGCTTCGCGCTCGTTGAGCTGTAATCACCGTCTAGTTAGACATTGATTTACCCCCAACTCTGAATCAAAGTCTGTAGCTCACCTCTGTGGCAGGAGCTGCAAAAGCAAACGCGACTGCGGAAAGAACTAGGAATGCGACGTTGAATTGCATTGCTATTGAGGAGGTTGTAGAAGTAGAATATTCAAGAAGATGAATGCTCTGAGGATATTGTTCCTCATATGATGAGCTTTTATATGTTTTCAAGAAGTTACTTGTAGGGGTTAAAGAGACATACCTTATTTGAGCGAAACGGAAAATTCTACCATATATGCTGAAGGGGTTAACAAATCTCCTACAATGATCTGAAATTGGTATTCAAACGGGCAGCACTGGGCTAATAAAAATAACACACTTCTGGACCCCTCCGTCCGGCCCGGGTATTAACAGTAAGTACTGCATGTAGATGTTATTTAACAAATAATTTTAGAGAAGTGACATACGTTCGGCAGATTTGAATATCTTGTAAATGTGGGGGTTAAGAATCACAGATTTTAAGTTTAAAGCCCTACGTTTCGTATATCATATGTTGATGTTCCATTGTGTGTATGCAGGCTACTTCAATCATGCTGGTGTGCTAGTTTTCAGTCTGTAATAGATATCAGTTCGAGGCTCTACGTAATTTTAGAAGTACAATAAAATCACATAGCACGCATGGATAACACGGGCATGTCTCGGCATTCTATGCTTCAGTTATTCTCACTGTTCGATAATGACAGGAAACCAATGACAGCTTACTCATTTCCAAGCTTACGTATCTGATTTATGCATAACGGCAATACATGTGTCCTCATGTATCGTAGTTCAACTTCGGACTTTCAGGTACCATCCATAAGAATATGCTTTTTGAACTGAACTAAAGTGCACCGAATGAGACCGTGGAGAGCCGATAGTCCACCAAGGTCTAGTCATGTGTGTTACCAGAATAGTTCCATGATTTTTATTCAAAATTCCAAGTCTTCTGGTATCGCTGTATTATTCCGTTCTCAGATTGTAACGCTTGATGGTACCACATATAAAAAAATTCGAACACTGAAGGCCCTATATAGCGCATTCATAGCCTCCTACCAGAACGTTGTCAACAGTGCTTACTCAGCTAGCACAGAGGCTAGAGTATGTAAAGTGAAGTAGCTATTTATATCGCTATAACTCTGATTATGAAAATCAATCCGTGATGGTATTCGCAGTTTAAGTTCCTCCTTCTAGATATGTTATGTACATGTATCATGCGGTGACCATAAACAACTTTGCATAACAAAAACAGCAGGTAAACAACAATTTCAACCAGAACGATATAAAAGCCTCTTGCAAAACCAAGAAATCCTCAGAACATTCTCTCTCGAATATTCGCCTTCAGTATCACAATGCAATTCAACCTCGCATTCTTCATTCTCGCAGCCGTCTCTACTGCTTTCGCAGCTCCTGCTGAGGTACGCTTTGGTTCTCGTAACTTCGTACGGAACGACGTCCAACTAATCTCCAACAGCTCAATGCCAAGCGCGAAGCCCTCGTCGACGGACACCTCTTCGTGTGCACCGACAACGACTTTGCAGGAGACTGCTCCAACATCGGTTTCTTCAATAACCAATGCAGTAATTTCTCCCCCGAGTTCCAGGATGATATCTCCAGCTGGGGACCTGATCAAGGTTGGGTTTGCACGACTTACACGTACGTTCTATTTCTTTCGCTGCACCATAAACTTGAGTATTCATTGAACTTCTTGGTGCAGTGATATCAACTGCTCTGGGTTGACGTATACTGCCGGGAACCCGGGATTCTCGTCCCTCCCTCCTGGGATTAACGATGCCATCTCGTCTTTTAGGTGTAACCAAGCTTGAACTTAACCGACCGGGCTCTGTTGTTTTCGAATATGTCATGTAAATACTAAGCTGATGTTGAATACGATGACGAGAAGCTGTTGGACAAACCTGAAAGAGCCACATTGAAAGTAGAGGGTCTGAGTAACCTTTCCTAGTGACCACAAAACGTAAAATATGTTAGCGCAAGCGAAGATAGAAATTCACGTAAAACATCGAACTCACGCCCCGAAACACCAGATCCCGATTCTGGCGCCTTAGACCGCTCGGCCATGTTGCCGTGAAATATCTCCTGTTTAGACGTTGGTGTGCGGTCACTAGCTGGCAGTAAAATCGTCCTCAGGAGGAAGCATTACAAGAGTTATGATGGATACATCGTGGCACGAGTGGATATGCGACTTAAGGGATCAGCATTCCTTGTGAGTACGCTCTATGCCTGTACCACTCGAGGAAATTGGGGAAATGCCAACTGCCAGTGCGGAAGCTCGACAATATTCTCTACCACTATTCAGCTACATGGACGGCAGTATCTTACAACTATAAGGTCAAAAAAGTCCGTCCTAGATCACCGTAGCGGTATGTCGCTGTAACGACATTCAATGATCACATCGTGGAAAGAAGAATGATGGAGACGTACGACGTTCAGAACCAGCAACGTGAAACAATCTCACGTTCTTCCCTCCACTACTCAATCTACGCACATGTGTTGTTCCCTTGAGTAGGCGATTCGGGGATGTAGCGTTACAGCTGCGTATTCTGCTGAGGACTGCTACCACAAGGATGTGGTTAGGGGTGCCTAGTGCAGCGTGAGTGGGAGGGGGTCGTGAACCAGTCTAAGGAGGAGAACATATGATGAATCCTTTGGACACAAACACGTCTTGTAAATATACATAAGTTGGCCATTGAGGCTGAGAAAGGACTGACATAACGTACCTGATGAAACAGTGAACTCACAAAGCCAATGAATCCGCTTGATTCGGCCTCGACACTGCGCTTCACAACACATACCACTGTCCTTTTCTGCGAATGGTTTTGAAAATAGGTACAGGCCCGATGTTGCTAACTAATTTGTGGTACTATGATGGGGGATTGGATGGACGTCCTTGTGGGTGGTAGCGTCGAGTGCGAACCGTGGGCGTGAATAGTACCAAGTAGATGATGTGGTCGTTTTGATCGTTTGGAGTGAAAGTTTGAGAGAGTAAAAGGTACGTGACGGATGGGGTTCTATGCCTGAGGAAGGAAGAGTGTCAATAACGAGAGGATACTGAGGGGAAAGTAGGTGACGTACATGTACCCACAATGCCTATCGCCTCATAATCTACGACAGAAGTTGACAGCTGCAGATATCGTTATACGGCAGTGCAGTGGTTATCGAAGGTAGGAAGAAGGGATCGAAGGGCCGTGCGATTGGCATATTGGATCTGGACGAATAGGATATTAGTGCTGCGGAGCTCTTTCAGGAAGAACAGGCGTACCTGCTTGTACAATGTGCACCTTAAACCGTTCCAAGTACAATGCCATTCCCCGCAATTCCCTGTCTTGAGACGTGTATGTTACATGACAGGCTTGTCGACACCAGTCGTAATGTGCGTTCGTGAGTGGACACGTCCTAGCGGCTAGCGCTCAAAGTCGGGTCGACAACCGAAATTCAGTGGTACTTTAGCGACGTGGAGTAAACATTTAAACCGCTATGTTTGTCTTCGAGGCTCGAGAGCAGGAAGAGAAGTTTTCGGCGTTATAAGTACGGTAGAGTACTTGGTTGTAAAGCACCCTGGTGAGAGAGAGCTAAAGCTAGATGTCAGATGGTTGTTGGTTGAGTTAGAGTTCCCAGAAGCGGAGTTTTCTTTTGTTTGAGCACAAAGGTTGAAGCAAACAAATACCATGACGAAATTGACAGCCCAAGCCGTTATCATGAAGCAAACATTCTCCAATGAATTTCGTTCTCCATCAAACTGATAGTAGCTTGGATTTGTTGCCTTCCCTACAAAACTCGATATTCTTCGAGTTTGCTTATCGACATCACGTGACAGTGTTTTAGCGCGCAGTCGAACAGTTACTACTATTTAGACCGGAAGCCGGTCGGTTACGTGCAAGCACGTGATATGAACGATTGAATCGTGTCGATATACCGACCGGTCCAACTCGTCGAATTTTAGCGTACTAAACCTTACGTCCTTACCCACTTCCTTTTTTGGATTTTCAGAACGGCTCCGTCTCAACGTCGCGTCCCAGCACTCTTCTCTCACTCCGCCCTCTCCTCTGTCCCCTCCTCTGTCCCTCATCTCTCTGGTCTTCCAGTCCCTCTCACTTATGGATCAAAATACTGCATCCTCATCTCAGCATATCCCGTCACGCAAACGACCTCGCTTGGCCCTGTACGAGTAGCAAATTGTGCTCAACGATATAACTCAGCCATTCAACATTGAGCCGTGCAGCAGACCACCAGAACAGTGGCAGGCGACTCAGCTCTTTCGCATAGGCCCTTCAAGTAGCACTGCCAGCAGTACCAGTCCAGCTTATGCCAAAGCACAACAGGGAAGAAAGGAGGGCACACAGGAGGTGGGGAAGTTGGAAGAGCTGCAGGTAGAAGGAGGGCGGCTGGTAGTATGTCTCTGACCGATGAGAACCAGTTTGTTACCTTCATACTTACTTTGTACTGGACGATATGTTATTGTTTAGTGTTCCAGTTGAACCAATGCTATCTGATTAACCAAAATGACGAGCACAAGAGGAGAAATAACAAGGACTATATCATCTGGGAAGAGCATATACAGTAAGATCAAGCGAATGGTCTTGCCATACCCGCTTCCAACATCCACTAGCGAGTCATTCCCAGTCAATCGAGCAAGTGTTGCCTTGAGTTGAAACTCCCTTGGTACAATACTTCCAGCAGAGACCGCGTAGATACAAAGACAGGCCTTCAGCCCAAGCTGAACTTCTTCATCGCCATATCCAATCCAAAAATCATCTGGGAGTCTGCGCTCACAGGGAATAACTTGCTCAACCATACTTCTTGCTTCTATACATACGAGCTCTCGGATATCGGACAAAGTAATGTTTTTAGCTTCAATGTTCATAGTGAATGAAAACAGTGATGATAGCGACTACAAGGTACATAAGAGAAGAGAACGGAGAGATGAGAGGAGGGGACAGAGGAGAGGGCGGAGTGAGAGAAGAGTGCTGGGACGCGACGTTGAGACGGAGCCGTTCTGAAAATCCAAAAAAGGAAGTGGGTAAGGACGTAAGGTTTAGTACGCTAAAATTCGACGAGTTGGACCGGTCGGTATATCGACACGATTCAATCGTTCATATCACGTGCTTGCACGTAACCGACCGGCTTCCGGTCTAACTACTATTAGCGAGTTTCCCCATTCCGAATTTCCCGTCTCTTTATTTTCTTTCATCTTGAACCATTGCTCTCTTACTTTTAACATTTAACATTTACATTACGGTTCATAATATTCTAATTTACGTTTAAGAACTAATCGAAGATAAGTAACATACTATATTTTTCTTTCTATAAAACCCTGGATCTAGCTTATTGACAGACCAATGAATTTTACCCCCAACTCGAGACCAGATTACAATCTTTGCTTCATTCTTCGTATACCTTAGAACGCCATAGGTTGAACGGTCTTCAACCGACTTCCGTTCTTATTCTTTGTATAGATACCAGGGTCACCTTCACCTTTACATTATGCATCCGGAGTTGTATATAAGTTTGGTTGTTACTCTTGAAGCCCCAGCAATCTGAATGGTACTTAAAACAAAGCCCACTATGACATGTACTGATAATATACACATTTCTGTGTATTGTGTAGTTTCTCACCTGATACATGAATAACGAGAATGTGCAAATACACAGTCCCAACTAGCACTATTGTGCCGTATATCATGCAAGATATATAGTTTCAATAAATCCATGGCCTGGTAAGTACTGTCATGCCCAATAACACATCCTCCGTACAATCCTGACGTCCCAATTCTCAAGCATCATCTGGAACAGTCATTCTATATGAGGAGGAAAGCGAGAAATTTGAAACCGAATATCATATCATGCGTAGGTTATGAGATTTATAGGCCTACCAAAGCAATGATCTGTTTAACAAGAGGTAAAACATGTTCGTCTTGAAACACAAGTCAACGTAAGTTACAGTCGTGATCTTCCACATGCGATATATACCAGTAACCTGTTCTTTGGGTCTTCTCGTAATCGAATATAGTTGTGTCTCTGATATGTCGTCCAAATACAACGTAGTTTCGGAGTGCATTGGTGTCTGTATTGCCTTTGCATTGCCTGTGGGCGCTCGTAGATAGAAGAGCGATATTATATCCAATGAGATCGAGTTAGCTGCTCTTAGTTTGATCTCTTCTTGCAACTTAGATTTCTATTATATTAGTAGAAATCTCAATAGAAATCCAGCCAAGTATAATTGACTGATATCTTGATCATAAACAGTTTCACCATCAAGAACCTCTACACAGCAGGGGCACGATCCAATGATAATTCGGAAGTCTTAATATTAAACGAACAGCAGGTATCAACTTCAAGAGGTGTCAGATCTACCGATCTTGGAACATTAACTTTTTGCATCAACCCCCTTGACATGATTTCGGGAAACACCGGGGTCTAGCTTCCCAACAGCATTACCAGCAAATTACCAGAAGATCCATGTCGTCTACTTACCTTACCTCATGCGCCACCTCATGCTCTAGAGTCTAGTGGACCCTGAGCATCTTCGTGTACACCGGCATAGCAGTAACTGTAACCTGGGTTTCTTCCTTACAATTTGCATTCGGATGGGTGCTCAGGCAGTCCCCCCCGTGGGCACAGATAAGCACGATAGTGTGTGTGTGGATAATGAGGTGGAGGTGGAAGAGGGAGAGGGTGTAGTTTGTGGAGGGTAGGAGAGTGGAGGTGGGGAGGATTTGTGAGATTAGGGATGTGGAGACAAGGGAGAAGCAGGAAAAAGAGGTGGGGGCGAGGGAGAAAGTGCAATGCAGGGGATAGTGTTGCAACGAAGGGGGAAGAAATCGTGGAGGGAGGAGCCTACTAATCGTGGTATGCATCTAAGTATCCAATAAATGATCTGGCAGCTAAGATCGCTTATCTACGACTCGCAAATTAAGTCTCAAATATTACCCCTCTACGTACTAGCGCTTTCAGGCGATGCAAAGGCGATATAGAACCCCAAATGCACTCCGGAACTACAGTGCAGTTATATGGACGACTTATCAGAAACACAATTATAGACGGTTACGGGAAGACCCAAAGAACAAGCTACTGATAGATATCGTGTGTAGAAGAAGGGCTATGATATTAGATGGAAAGTGATAAAGGTGACTGGAACTAACGTTGACTTACATTTGAAGAAGTACATCTTAGATCGTTGCTTTAGTAGGCTTATATATATCTTATGGCCTGCGCATGATGAAACATTCACATTCGTTTTCATTGTCACTTTTCTCTTCATACATAATGACTGCTCTAGATGATGCCTACGAATCCGGACGTCAAAACTGCACAGACGAAATTGTTGTTCATATGAACACATATATCAGGCCATGGATTTATGGAAACTTAATCTCTGGAATGCTATATGGTATAATAGTGCTAATCGGCACTGCATATTTACGCATCTTTGTTATTCATATTAAAGGGAAAAAACCACTCAGTACACAGAAACGGATATTATCCATATATATCATTGTGGCCTTTGTTTTAAGTACTCTTCAAATTACTGAAGCTGTACAAAGAACCACGAAACTTCTATCCTTTGGATGCACAAATGTAGACTACTATCTGCTGTATGGACGAAGAAAGTGGTTGGAGAGTGTTTGCTTTATGTTAACAGCTTGGGCTGCTGATATCATCATGGTATGAACCTTTTTCTAATGGCATAATGACTATATTACCCTGAGCCCTCTATTAGATGTGGCGCTTTTTCATCATTTATCATGACTTGAACCGTACGAAATGGAGTATATTTCTACTCTCGTCGCTAGTTCAAACAGCATCCATAGGTACGTTTACGGCGCACTGTGCTCAATATCCATATTTCAAGTGACTCAACTATGATCTATCTATTAGGAACAGGGGCCTATGCTATTTTTATTATATATAATCTAATTAGCTTGGATCCTGATGTAAAGTAGCAATTATTCTTATCCGTGGCATTTTACTGACCACATTGCAACTAATCAGAGTTTCACTCATCATGTGATTATCTTTAACAAAATTACACATATCCCAAACATCACACTGATTATCTAGCTAACCAGTATGGCATTTTTTATATGTTGATTTTCGAAGCAGTCACCATGTTCCAGAATATGATGCTTACTACTTTAATAGTGGGGCGACTACTGCTGTTTCGTTCTAGGATTCGAAAGGTTCTAGGAAGAAGCTATGGGAATGAATATACTAGTATAGTTTCGATGGTGGTGGAGTCCCAAGCACTTCTCGGTATTGCTCAAATTGCAATGCTTGTAACATTAACTGAACACCAATCACCATATGGGCCGACATTTTATCAAGTTATTGGACAAATCCAGGTGCGAAAAACTTTTCACGTCCATGCAAAGTTGCTTATCCTTGACCAATTAGGTTCTGGCTCCAATGATCTTGATATATCGAGTTATGCAGGGAAAGATTTGTAATTCCCAGACAATTGCACAACTCACAGAAGTCAGATTCAACAGTGATAACATTATGGAACCCAATTCTGCAACTTGAATATGGCTGGTAACACTTACAGATAGCGATATACACTCCGCTAGCCATCCAGTAATACATATGAAATTAAATGTACTTGTCATTTAAACTTATGTGTATGATGTTTTATTGTTATATCTGAGAAGTGTGAGCTTGCTACTGCAAGTACGGCACCATATGCCAACAAGGCCGTTCATTGAATTCGCAGAGACTCAGATATCATGTTACTTATCACATATATCACAGTTGACCACAGTAAAACCAGTGTACTGCAGCCCCAGGGCCGATTAGCCTTATCTATAGCATCTGTGTGAAAGGCGGCGGTTGCTTCGATTCCATATCGCTGTTTCATTGAGGGGTATATTATTACTAGTACTGTGTGTAAAGAAGTGTGAGGGATACGTTAAAGAAAAATTCTGCACCTTTGACCTATATGGTGAATATTTTTGTTAATGAGGTGGATGAAGAATGAAAATAGACAACATGCAACCCATCACCTTGTAGTGATATTATTGGTTCTATAGCGCAGAGTTACACAAGCGAAGAAGAGAGAGATCGTCAACCCTTAGTTTACATTTTCCAAGTAATCTGCACAGGCGGTGCTCTTCTTAGTCTGTTGACTTGAAATATATCAAACCCATCGATTGCTATAAATTTACGAGCGACGATAAGACACGCCCACCTACGCCCACTCCAGTGTGATTGACTCCTACATGCTGTCTTGCTCATATTGAGCTTAGGAGATAGAATATCTTCGTGGTAAGATATGGAAAGCCGGAGCACCACGCTCAAAGCCATCAGTTCAAATCAAATTCCGCGCTTCGGCAACTCATTTGCCGATTAAGGATCTTGATTTAATGTTCGGCTATTCATTTTCGGTTACGACAATTCGGTTAGCGTGCTCTGGGCGTCGGGAGTCGGGGATTCATGCATTCACTAGCCTACACTGCGTGAATCATATACTTATCTTCTGAACTCTCAAATTTTTGGGACATGTGTAATTTTTTGTGAATACTCAGGGTCAATTATCTAAATATGTGGGAATTAACAACGTTTATCCATTTCTAACCTTCCAAGAATTGGATTACGTAATCAGCAGGATCACGCGGGAATGATGCGTCCGTACGCATTCCGCTCGTCCCAACCTATCTTCACCTCCCCGCTCTCCCTGTCCCTTATTTTCCTCAAAATATACACATTTGTCCGACATTGTACCCAAATTTCAACCCCAAGGTACGTTTAGACATGTCAAGGCCACTCTGCCACCGCTTGCAAAGCCAGACTCTGAACTTTGACAGAAACTCTGCAACAACTCAACACTATTCCTTCTAATGGACTCCCTAAGCTACTTCTTAGTGTGATTCAGCTATGTTAATCTATTTTTTTTCCATTATTTAATCCAAGCTCGTTGTTCACCGGTGTCCCGTAGTAACTTACTCATGTTAGGTTTAATAGTTTTATTCTGTAGATAACTTTTGCTGTAATTTTCTACAGCTCCTTTTATCAACTCTTACACCATTTAAAACCTGAATTCTAAGTTTAACACACCGTCTCAATGCTTTAGCCGTAGATCATATTGATTTATATGCTCCCACTGTCTCATTTTCACACCAGAACTTCGTTCTAAAGTTCTCTCTCTCTCGTCATTTTCATATTCTAACTCCATTCCTTTCATGTTTTCACATTAGAACAACAACGCCGAATGGACGCACTGACGTACTCGCATTATCTTTGACCAGGTACACCCACCCAACCCTATACATCTTCACTAAGCTCACATTAAATATAATCTGTATCTATCCATTGGCAGATGTTATAGTTCTAATGAATATTTAAGAGATTACCTGTTACCATTCATTTTGTACACTGATGATTCGATATTTCCAGCTAGGTCATAGTCTCAGAAACTTGTTATTAATGTGATCTCTTAAAATAATCAGTGCTCAGTGGTTATTCTGGCTCACATTTAATGACATTCACCATAATTTAAACACATTAAATATATGTATGGTACACTGAGAGCTACCTGCCACTCTGTATTTTTGATGTACTAAATAAAATGAATGTGAATATGGGGCTTTTGTCTCTGTGCTCTTGACCCATATATTTATGAGCAGTTCATACATGGATTGATGACATTAAATACATCATAAATGCGCAAATCGATCACAGGACACAATGATCATGTAAGATGACAATCTCACCAACAGAGGAATGTGAGTCAACCAGCCTTTACTTAACTATGCACTCCCGTATTTCTCCTCGCATTCAATTTCCCCATGAACAGGCCAATCCCATTATGTTCAAACAATATTAAAATACTGCCTTTCAGTGTGTGCAAAGGTAGCCTATCTTTGCGTGAGCAGAGCACTGATGAACGTTGTTTCAAGCCGAGTTTTCAGATTTACAGTGTGGATCAATTCTTGGAAGAGGACATGAAGTGATCATGTGTTTCGGAGATTTCACAGGTGTATTACATGGTGAATCACACTCAAATCTCTATTATATTGTCTTGGAGAGTAAAATAGTGTTTAGTGGGTTAGATATTTCCCCAAATTCATGCATTGGGAATTGAGAAGTTGGTCCAAGTTAAAGGGGTATCCATTTCGCACTCACCCATAATATGTATGTGTATAAAGTTATATTCATGTCTACTTTGGAAGGTATAAGATTAGTACAGTGTAAGCTAATGAACGTATGAATCCCCGATGAAGGATCCCGACTCCCGACGCCCGGAGCACGCTAACCAAATCGTTGTAACTGAAAATGAATAGCCGAATACTAAATCAAGATCCTTAATTGGCGAATGAGCTGCCGAAGTGCGGAATTTGATTTGAACTGATGGCTTCGAGTGTGGTGCTCCGGCTTTCCATAGTAAGAAGCATTCGAGACCAATTCAATCTCCCTTAAAGGCATTTGCTAAATCAGTCTGCTGACCTGTTCTTTGAATTGATCTCATCGATTACTAAGTATAAATACACCAGCGATGATAAGACATGCTCATGTCAGTGTATTCGACTGCTGCTCTGAAATTACTATTCACGAGCGCATCAACGTTAATAAGTAAAAAATAACTTTCGTGAGAGCAACTACCTTGAGCTCTTAAGATCTTAAGAAAAGATGTGAAAGAAATTTATTAAAAGAGCCAGGAATACATGCGGTCTGGTGTAGAAATAGGTCACAACTTCAAGCGCTATGAGAAGTTAAGTACATGTCCTGCTTCTAGAATGGAATACTAAGAGTGGTCAAGATCAGCAATTGCGAAAGGGAACATTATCAAAAGGAAGACGTACAAGTCTGACATTTAGCATATCCAGTAGCTCTGCACAGAGTAACTCACACCTTCAGGCACTTCACAAGCCATGACTCTGCATGCATGTCTCCAATTCGATTACAAATTGAGATTTGATCATGTTGGTTGGGGTATGGAGGGTCAGGTGATGGGAGGGGTACTTGTGCACTCGAAGAACAAGTCTTATTGTACTATATGATTTATTTAATATGGGGTTGTAGGACAGACAGACGGACTGCATATGATAGTAGTGAATTTGATAGATTGAATGAGAAACTAGTGAATGTACCTTATCAAAATGTGTTATGCTTGTTACAAGCTTGCTGTAGCAGGTAGTACACTCAATCTTACACAGCCTGTCATGTCCGGAAATGTTGGACATGTTGGGCCTACACGGGAGACCAGACAATGAATGATGGACACCAAATTCTTAGGCAGAGAAGGTCACATGTTGCACATGTGTTTTTTTTTCAATCCTAGTTTATTAAGTCGGTTGTGGAGAACCATATGTTACAACTACACTATGTATACTACTTGAGTGGTGTGGAGGGGATAATTTGGTTGGTGTATGTATCTACTTGTAAGATGAACTCGGGCTGGTAGGCTGGAGGTGAGGAGGTCTGATCTGAGTGGGGAAGGGGGGGGTAGGTCCTCTACTATGCTATGTATGAGGGGGTAGGAAACAGATATATTAGGTTTGCATGGGCAAGTCTTGGGGGTGGTTACTGTCTGGCAAGTGATTGGTAAGGGTGCTACACATCCGGGGGGTCCCACTCCAGGAGGGGCCCCAGTGTGCAGTTGAAGCATGCAGTGGTATGGATGAAGCAGAACAGGGTGGCAATGCACTTAGGTGTGGCAAGTAGTTTCCCTAGAGTGAGGTGGCTTCATGGCAAGGAGCAGGCATGGGCAAGGCAGTTGTGTGCAGCTGCATAGGCAGGGCACTGGAGCAGGAAGTGGTCAGTGGTCTCTGGGTGTTGGTGGCAATGGTGACAGGTTGGGGAGGGGGACTTCCCAATGTGATGGAGGTGGTGGTGGAGGGGGTTATGGTTCATGATAAGATAGCCCAGCAGAATGGAAAGCTTCTGAGGTAGCATGGATAGTGTCTCCTGGAGCTTAGGGAGGCAGTGGTGGGGGATGATGTGGTTGATTCTGCTGAACTGGGGGGAGGCCTTCCATGCATGTTTGACATGCAACATGAGTTTTGCTCAGTAGGCTGTGCATAGAGTGGATTTGTTCACAGGGAGTGGGGATCGCAGGCAGCATAGGAGGAGGTGTAGAGGACTTGATCCCTCCATTATGGCCCCCTTAGCTTCCATGTCCATGTGTTCATTTCCAGGTACATTCTGGTGGCCTGGGACCCAATGAAGAGTGACAGTGGGTCAGTGTGCCAAAGGAGTGTGCTCCAGCACAGATGTTAGTAAGTTGAGGAAGGTGTCTGCAAGGTGGATGTTGCACATGTATATCACTGGCACACACTAGCCACTTGTTCACTAGGTTCTCATATTATTGCAACGTGCATAGGAGGGAAAGGTGATTTTGTATGTTAAAAAGATGGTAGATTTGAAGTGTTGGGTTCAGGGAGCATCATGGCTTTCAAAGCAAAAGAGATATAGACCTGTTGAGCAGGTTAGCTAGAGTGTCAGCTGAGTACTGAAGAAGGGGCAATGTATGCATATTCCAGCACCTCAAAGGTGATACCCATACTGCACCCAACTCATGCTTGACCTAATCTTCATCTTGAATCCTCAAGTAATCAATCATACATACTAACCAGCATCTGTAAATTTGGCACAACATCCTGAAGATACCCTGCATCCAAATCCACAGCTTGGTTTGACCAACAGCCAGCTTGAAAATGTTACAGGTCTGATGTTCCTATCCAGTTCATGGTAGATTGATCACTGGATGGATGGTGCACAAAGAAAATTGTGACAACTGCAATGTGTGCATGAGAAGGACAGAATTGGTGGTCTGTCTGTTCCAGTCATCAAGAGACTAGAGTACTGTGGGTGGAGGGTGATGGTGAAGGTGAGTGACAGAAGAGGTTCAATGCCTGAGAAAAGAGGCTTGTTATGTAGTAATGGTTCAACCAACTGCCTTCAAAGACATCATGGCCTGATGTTGCCAGCGAGTTTGTGGTATACTGAATGTTGGATAGATGGTCAATGTTGTCAACAATGGAAGTAGTGACAGCTGCAAACTGAGGATGAGAAAGGTTAAAATGTTAAAATGTTACTTAATGTTCCATATAATATGGTTAGGCTCATCAAATCCCCTCCTATGATTTCATGTGGTATATTCCAGATATAGGCTGACCATGCAAGCAAGGATGTTCTTGGATCGAGATTAATAATTTGGTTGCGGTGGAAAATTTATATAAATAGAGGTCAATTGGTTGCTGGCAGATCATAATTAATGGATTCAAAAGCCCCCCTACAGGTATCAGCATCTGCACAGCATTCTGTGATGTGGCAGTGCACTTATGGTGAGTACTATTAAGTCTGTTTTGTAATCCTCAGATACCACAGTAATCACTTTTAATATATTTCAGTCATTATGCTTATTGCTTTTATATGGGATATAATTGCCAATTTCAATGAAGAATATAAGTATATTTGGAAGTTCGTATTCACATTATCTTGGACTTCATATTACTCATGTTATGTACTTGTTAAAGAATGCCTCTGTTTTTCATCAAACAAGTATACTTATACCTTTGATACACTCCTCTTCTATTTCTGATGTGACATCTTACACTTTTTTCCATTTGGCATACTCAGTCGTCAGAGTTTAGCTTTAGTGTTGACTCAGTTTTTGGTCCACTAGCAAAACCTTCAGATCTACAAGAGAACTTTTGTTGCATGTGGTTCAATATTCTGGCACCATGTAGCTACATATGTCTTATGCTATTTAACACAATTCTTTTGCTTTGATATAAGTCTGTTCTTACTTGTCATATATTTACATATTACTGATGAGTGAGTAGTTTATGCATTATACAACAAAAATAAAAACATGGACTACTTTCTCACAATGCTATTGTGGAGGAGGATATTAGCTTGACAGTATCCTCTCGACAAAGAATTGTGTGAGTGGGAAGACGTCTGTCTGTCCCTTCAGATCCAGTGAGCTCATGAGAGAGAGAAAAGGGGGGAATGCGAAGCTGACATTCTCGAAGTGTATGTATGACATTTATGTATGTAAGCAACACAAGGTAAATGACAATGTGTAAGGAGTGAGGTAACAGAAATGAAAATCGCATTTTTACCATGCAGGCAGAATGCCTGCTCTACACTATTCACTCTTGACACTGCATGAGCTTGGGTTGCACATTACTCATATATGCAGATTTTGGAGTTTGATTTTGCTGCATTGTGCAAGGTTTTCACTTGTCTGGCAAAGCAAAAAATGCAGTCTTATCTGGGTATGTGCTATACTGTCCATTTATAATTAATGATGGGGCTGGTGGGTAGCTCTTGCACTCTTATCCACTCAAGCTTCACAATGTTATTAATTCATAGTATAATCTGGGGTCTGACACTAAGAAAGAGGGGCTTAGGCAATCAGCTAAGTATCCCCCTGATTCAGGTAGCAAGCAGGGATGGGGTTTGGGCTTTCACAGGTATTTCAAGTAAGCATATTCCATTCATCTGCTCCTTTCAATATGTTAATTCATATCTTGCATGTGGTAGTTATTGCAACCATTATTATACCCTTCTTCTTGAAGGTAGCCATCAGGGATTCATTGGATATCATGACATTGTACATTGTATGAACCAATTATTATCTGTCATCTGAATATATTTGAAATATGTAGATTATCAGCAATGATACTTTTGGTGATTGTAAGTATATAACCTTCCATGGTATAGCACTAAACCTAATCCTATTTACACAGGGATATTGTATTATGTTAAACCTTCAGAAAACTGGAGTATCTGTTTCAGAAATCCAGGGGAACATGGAACTATCAAATGTGCAGTCTTGTTCATAGATATGAGACTTATATAAGATATATATCATTACCAGTGAAAATTTATGTGGCTCCATCACTGACCCCATGCACAGCAGGCAAGACTGTTTTATTCCAAGGGTGATTATGATAAATTTTGTGAGGTATAGTATTTTCAAAATAATCTCAGAATATTATACATTTTCAATCAATGATTAACACACTTCTTGCATATTTTCATCTGCTGAATATACATAGATTGTTATTTGTTTATTTTAAATTTCATGGATATAATTTGTAAAAATTAACTAGCAGAATGTTTATAGTTGTATTTCGCAAAATATGCTTTAAAAATATATCATATTATGTGAAAATTCTGTGGATAAAATTTAAAAAATTCAGCTGCTTAATATTTTTAGGATATGTTCAGAATATTTTAAATCAATAGACTTATTTTGTTAATACTTCCCCCAGAAAAATTTAAAGTACTTGTCATTTAATAATATCTTATATATACACTGAATGCTTTAAATAAATAGAAGATGCTCTATATATATTCTGCTGATAATAATATGCAAGAAATTTGTTAATTATTGATTAAAAATGTAAAATATTCGAAGATTATTTAGAGAATACTTTCCCTCTCAAAATTTAAAGTAGTTTTTTCTTGTATATACACTGAATATCTAAATTGTTATAGGGCATTCTAATAGAAATATGGCAGCCATAAATTCAAAACAACAGGTGTATATTATGACAGAGATTAGTGTGTTAAATTTTTAAAAATTTACAGTAAAAACTTATTAAAATGAGTTCAAGATATTTATCATAACCACCTCTAGAATAAAACAGTCTTACCTGCTGTGATGGTCAGATAGCGGCCGTGTGGAGTGATGTTCCACAGTGGTACCACGTGTTGGTCATCAGGGGTACTGTATTTGAGTGAATGTGGTACAAATGTCAGGTTTAGGGGTACCATATTCAAGTGAACGAAATTAGATTAGATATGTACATTATCACATGAATAAGAAAGATAACATTATGTACATTTAGGACAACCCAAATTGGGAATGTAAGTTACTGTATGCAGTTTGGTCCAGGGTTGGTACGTGATGTTGGTACACAACTTACAGCGGGAAACATAAAATCGCCAAAATAAAACATATATTACATATTTGGTATCAAGAAAAAGGGTATATGGTAAGTATTAGAATACTCCATAAAGCTTATCACAATCTATGTTAACATCGTATTTCTTCTTTCCACTGGTCTTGAACAATGTGCCGCATCCGGAGTGATAGATGTGGAGCATTTCGACTCCTGCACCACTGCTGTCCAAACCACACACAGTTATGTGATTTTGCTCCTTCTGATTCCTGCCGTGGTGCATGCCCGACCTATCATTCCAAAAATTGAGAATATGACGAGAGAAAACGAAAAAGAATGTACACAACAACCCAGTCTTTTGTGGTTGGAGAAATCGAAATTTTCTCCATATTGAGTATGGAGCGTAAGCTCCCCCTCATAATAGAGTGATCAGCTCCTTTAAAGCTTTGAGAGATTGCTTTTGTGATGTACAGCATTCTAAAAATAGTGAAAAAAGCAATGAAAAGGGACTGAAAATGACTTACTGGATAGTGGTGGTGGCAGTTAAGGGTAAAGTTGAGTTTGCATATATATGTTTTGATATAAGGGAAATATAAGAGCTAAAAGATGGATCATTGCAAACATCAGACTCATAATTGCAATAGGAATGATTCCTAGATGTAACTGCGCCCCCCAGCTAACATTTGAGTATCTGAGAAACAATCGCCGGAAGCAAAGACGTACTTAGTGAAAGTCAAGTTCCTATTGATATTGATATTAGAGAATCGCCAAAACATGTAGCGTTTTACACATCATTAACATAACATAGAACCATGTCAATCACAGCTGTAACTGCGCCCACTGGTTCACATTCAAAAATGGTAGAAAGGATTGCGGGAAGCCAAATCACATGTAGTGTAATCACTTTCACATTGATATCAACAGTAACAAATTGCCAAAATGCGAACGGTTGGAAACTTCGAAAACATAGATAGAATGGCTACAATTTGAGGTGTAAACAAGAACTTCCTGTTAAGTTTTATGTGAAACAAAAATGAATCAGGGGAAAGCAAAAATTAATGGATATGACCTGAAAATGCATATCATATCAATTGATTATGCACTTAAACAGTAATCTAGATAGTATATACAACCAAAGAACATTAAACATAATATAAGAGTGATAGTGATGTGGTAAAATCATCTAATTCAGACAAAAACGGAGACAAGTGCTCATCAACATCTACACTGGCCAGTGAGTCTACGAAAACACATTTGCTCAGAAACGTTGAAGTCCGCATAGCACATGATAATGGTGAGAATTAAGACTAAATAAGTGTACCAAATCAGGTACATTTTGATGGGTTGAATATTTCATAAAATAGATGCATGCAATGTTGTGTTCATTCCACAACGTTTAGATGAGGCATGTCAGCTAATTTGATCATATAATGGCAGGGCTATATGATTGTACAATCATATAAGCCAGGTGTTATATGATTGTCTTTTTTGTATGTGTACTAGTAATACTACTTACTTCAGACAATCATAAACAATCATTAATTTGTTTTATTTTAATTGCACTACTGTGATAATATTATAGGCAATCATAAACAATCATTTATTTGTTCTATTTGAATAGTACTACTAAGAATACTATAGGCAATCATAAACAATCACTAATTAATTCTATTTGAAGTACTATTAACAATACTATAAGCAATCATAAACAATCATTGATTGATTCTATTTGAATAGTACTATTAACAATACTATAGGCAATCATAAACAATCATTGATTGTTACTAATTGAATATTAGTATGGATGGTTAGCTGCTATTGTATGAATTTGTCACATTTTCCAGGTGTGTCACAATTGTCACAAATTTCCCACGCATCACAATTGTCACATTCTTCTTGTGTGTCATAGTTATCATACATATTCTCGCGCTTCTTACATTTCCCACGCTTCATATAGTTCCCACGCTTCACATATTTCCTGTGCATTACATTTGTCACATTCTTCTCACGTGTCACAGCTGTCACATATATTCTCATGCTTTGTATATTTCCCATGCTTTATATATTTCCTGTACTTCATATATTCCCCATGCTTCACATATTTCCTGCACTTCTTACACTTCTTGTGCTTCATATAGTTCCCACACATTACATTTGTCACATTCTTCCTACACATCACATTTTTAATGTGTATTCCCACACATTATATTTGTCAGTATTTCTCATGTATTACATCTCATGCATCACATCTGTCACATTATTCCCACACCATGCTTCACATTTGTCATGCATATACCCACACATCATGTTTGTCACATACATTCCTGCACCTATTGTATTTCTCATGTGTCACATCATCACACATATTCCCATGCTTCTCAACTGTCACAATTTTCACAGTTTAGTAATGTAATTCAGCCTTTGATATTGACAACATATTAAATTTGAAACTATGTTAAGAGAAGGATACTCAACAATAGTATGTGCATGAACCACTTCCTGATGCTCTCTGAGTAGTTACCTGGTTGATTCTATCAGTAGTCATATGCTTGTTTCAAATATTAAGCCATGTATGTCTATGTATAAATGACATATATCAGAGATATGAATGCATATGGCAGTGTAAAAGTTAAACTGATTGTGATATAATTTCAATAAGGGTGGAGATAGTTTTCATTACTTCTCTGTATCAATAAAGCAAACTGTCATGTAGTCATATATAGTAAGCATTAGGCAGTAGCATATGTATGCTGTACCTGCACAGGTCACAGGTAAGGATACCAGTTGGTACAGGTTTGGGTCAGGTCTTCAAGACCCATAACCTGCTGGCACCCATAGATAGTGTATTGAATAAAAATGTCTGGAACAAAGTTGCTGTGAGCATAGTACCTTTTGTTAAGTGTATAGTGTACATTACTGTACTAAGTGTTTGTGACTACAGCAAAACTCAGTTTTTCATTTTGTTCAGCTTGCAAGGCTGAGCTTAGGTGATATAAAATTATGCAATTCATTAAAACTAACATTGCTACTCCAATTTATTTAGTATATTATCAACATGAAATATCTAAGTAGCCTTATGCTTCATGGTCATAATGAACCTACATATGTATTTTTAGGCCACTTCATTCTATTTCTATATATGATATTGTTTGCCTCTTTCCTTGTACACAGATAATAAGATTCCTACTCTAAATCAAAATCACTCATTTCCTATTTGAATAGACAGATTGCACTAGTAAATACTGGTTACATGTGCTATGGGTATGTTCCATACTGCTGTATATTGGACTTAATACAACTTTCATTTAATTTGTAATGCTTGTATTGGTCTGAATATATTATTGAACATTTGAATCCAATTAATAATATCTTTCTAAACTGATGTAACTCTTTCAAATCAGTCTGTATTTGTATCACTTTTTGTATGGTACAGGCCCTCTCTCTATAACATGATTGTAACAAGTCTATGAACATTTAAATCAACTGCTTGGATTGGCTTGAATATGCAATTGAACCTTTTCAATTTGTTTGAATATATTAATAATTTTGATTAAAACTCTTCTAGCTCTTTCAAGTCAATCCACATTCATATCAAGTTTTGTATGATAAGGACCATCAGTGTGAATTGATCAAAATATATAATTGGGGGGTCACAGTAAAACCCATGGGTTACCATGGGTATGGGTTGCTGTGTGTGTAAACTTGACATGTGACACGTATCAAAGATATAATAAACATGAAAACTGTAATGGGTTGGTAGAGCATAACAAGTGACGTGCTTGTAAAACATGAGGACTGAGAACTCATGAAAGGCATGATGCATGCAAGTGTGACAAATGTAAAGTGTAAGAACATGTGTGACAAATGTGAAGTGTGGGAAAAGCATGACAAATGTGATGCATGAGAAATACAATAGGCATGGGAATGTATGTGATAAACATGATGTGCAGGTATATGCATGACAAATATGAAGTGTGAGAAAGCATGATAATTGTGAAGTGCGAGTATATGTGACAAAATGTGACATGTGGGAATAATGTGACAGATGTGATGCATGAGATGTAATACATGAGAAATACTGACAAATATAATGTGTGGGAATACACATTAAAAATGTGATGTGTAGGAAGAATGTGACAAATGTAATGTGTGGGAACTATATGAAGCACAAGAAATGTAAGAAGTGCAGGAAATATGTGAAGTATGGGGAATATATGAAGTACAGGAAATATATAAAGCATGGGAAATATACAAAGCGTGAGAATATATGTGACAGCTGTGACACGTGAGAAGAATGTGACAAATGTAATGCACAGGAAATATGTGAAGCGTGGGAACTATATGAAGCGTGGGAAATGTAAGAAGCGCGAGAATATGTATGATAACTATGACACACAAGAAGAATGTGACAATTGTGATGCGTGGGAAATTTGTGACAATTGTGACACACCTGGAAAATGTGACAAATTCATACAATAGTGGCCCAATCAGATATTCTCACATGAGAAATGAAGGTAGGTGTAGCTGTGGGGAGGCACCCACCTTGCGAAGGATGGGCGTCTCAGCACTGCCAAGAAACATGATATTAGCTAGGCATTGAAAAGAAATACAAAATGAGTAAGAAAAGTTAATAATGGTGAGTGGAAAGGACAAAAGAACAAATATAAAATAAGTAAAATAAAGGAAATGAAGTAAGTAAATACTACCAGGTGTGTCAAAACCCTCATGTAAGAAAACCCTGTGGGAAAAAACTGACAATCATGGGGAAAAAGCTACTGGCAGCATGAAAGGAAAGTGGTCCGAAATAGGGAACGGGATGGGTGGGTAGCGAAAAACTTTGTAAAGAAGTAATAATGTGGATAGGATAGATAGAGCTGGACCTGGTGCAGGAGGGAGGAGGAATCAGTAATGACAACAAGAAGTCATGAAGGAGATACCTGGTGCAGGAGGGAGGAGGAATGTGGATTGTCAAATCCCTCTGCCCTCCTTGTACCAATCATTCAGTGCGCTCCAATGAAGCCACACTTACTTGTGCGACTGAATAGAACGAGATCGAGTAGAGTCATTGTGAGTTCATGGACCTCAAAGCATAGGTCATAATTGAGGAACTCACATGTGGTGATCTACCCTGTGCCAGCCACCCGTGAAGCAATGGTGCTTCACGGCCCAGATGCTACAATGCTACCAATCCTATTGGCCCAGTGCAAGGTACCTTGAACTGCAACCAATCGGATATTCTCGCATGAGAAACGAAGGTAGGTGTAGCTGTGGGGAGGTGCCCGCCTTGCGAAGGATGGGCATCTCAGCACCACCAAGAAACATGATATTAGCTAGGCATTGAAAAGAAATACAAAATGAGTAAGAAAAGTTAATAATGGTGAGCAGAAAGGACGAAAGAACAAATATAAAATAAGTAAAATAAAGGAAACAGCTATTCGGTATTATGATGTTTTTTTTTGTTTTTTGTTTTTTGTTTATTTTTTTTTTTGAAGAGAAAGGTGAAGCCGCAAGAAATAGAAGAAAAAAAGGGGGTTAGAGAGAAAAAGGAAGATGTAGCGAAGCAATAAGAGTTGGGTGCTGTCGAATATACATTTCGAAAGCACCTGAAGCCCAGTGACCGATATACTGGATATCAGAAGAGGAAACACCATGCTCGGCGAGAGCAGTAGCACCACTGGAACGGAGCGAATGGCCAGAGTATTGGGTCCCAGCGGTTCTGTGAAAGAAAGATAGGAAGAATGTGCAGGTGGGAATAGAGCCATTGGCTCGAAGCCAAAGGGGGAGGTGGTATGGAAAGAGGGTATCTCTAGAGTAAAGATACCGGCTAAAGATAGGAACAGGGTCAGGACTCTGTGCAAAAAGGCATTGTATGAGAACAACGTCGCCCTCGAAAAGACTATCAGCTTTGTGTGTTGGGAGGGTAAACTGATAGGAGCGAGAAGGGAGAATAGTGGTAGAGGTGTGACAAATGAGTTTGCGAGGGTCTCTGATGGAAGCATTGTCAGGTAAGACAAGCTCACCCAAATGCAAGAGACCATAAAAAGCGGTGATGAGAAGGGCAACACAGAGAAGATCATCATGGTCAAGCGAGGTGTAAAAGGAGGTGCAGATAGACGACAGGAGGGGGAGGGGGAGGGGGGGTTTCCATTGTGGTGAATGGTGGAAACGACAATGACTGCAATGTAGAGAGCACATGACCAAAGCAGAATTACAAGCATCCCGAACAGTAGGGTAGAAGGGTTCAAGTTCATGAACAATGCCAGACAGGTAAGTGGAGATAGATGAAGATTTCACATAGTGTGACATAAAAATGATATAGAGACTGAGTGTGTCACTGGAGGGCTCAATAGGGAGAGTGTGAGATTCGCAAAACAATAGGTATGAGTTAAGTGCACTAGAGTAATTTCTGGAGGTAGAACGATCAATACCATACCCAAACGTGATTGCACATTCCCGAAGGAGGCACTCACGGGACCAGGGGGGACAAATGGGCTGCCTGGACCCAGAGAGGGGGAAGTCATGACAAGATAGCCCCCAGCACATCCTGTGGGGGTTTTAAAATATGGTGAGAGAGGCGTGGATCATACCGTCAAGCAAGAGTAAGATGAAGGCGCGATAGAGCATCAGCAACGAAGTTCTGTTCGCCAGGTATCCAGAGGACACGTAAATGATATCCATGTTGAAGGAGGATATCGATGGCAATTTTGAGGAGAGAGTTGTAAATAGCACTCGACGCCCGTAAAGAATTAAAGAGAGCGACAGTATTCTCGCTGTCTGAATAAATAATGACAGTATGGGGAGGAGATGAATGGGAGGGTAAGATTGCTAAAGCACAAACTATGGCAAAAACCTCGAAAATGAAGATATCATGCTGTGGGACACTCGGTGGGAAGATGAAGTGATATCCATCGTGAAGAAGGGAGTCCCAGATACCAATACCTTCAAGGGAAGCATCGACATGAAGGACAGTGTCAATGGTATTGGGATTCCAGGTGATGTCTTCAATGATGAAAAAATCTGGAGAAGATTGAAGTCGCTGTGTTAGCCAATGAAGATCAGATTGAATGGTGTTGTTAAGGTAGAGACGTTCATTGGAATGAGATTTCCCCACAATTTTCGAGTAGATTGAGGAGAGTCCTGGCTTCAGAAGAGGAAAGACATTAAGGGCCCAATTGACCCATCCCGCAAGACGTTGGAAATCTCGAAGTGTATGTCTAATGAAGCGTGGGTTAGCAAAATCTGTGAGATAGCGAATTAGCTCCTGCTTTTTATCGCTCAGCATGGAAATTGACATCTGTTCTGTGTTGACTTCAAATCCAATGATCATTAGTGAAGAGCCAAAAAGTTGCTTCCATTCTTCATGTGGGATGTGAAGTTCATCCCAAAGAGAAAGAAGTCACGACTGGTGTGAAGGGAGATACTTCTGGTATGGTTCATACCAGGAAAGGGCAGAAGCGAGATCAGCCCCAAAGACATCATCTGAGTATTGAAAGAGGTCTGGGATGCCTTTAATAAAGACACCAGTCCAAGTTACCAATGAGTTAACTGAAATCCACAAGCTAGAAGATGGAGATCCTCCAAAGACGTTACAACGATCAACATGTCGATCACCATTTGGCAGAGTAATGATTTGTTTGATTTGTGCTTCAGGGGCCATGGGAACCAGATGATATGCACTTTTAACATCAGATTTGAAGAGGACAATCGGTTCAGAAGAACCAAAACATTGACGAAGAGCTAAAAGTACATCCGCAAGTGGTTTGAGAGAGTCAAGAGGGGAATGTCCCTCGATAGCATGTCGCTCAACCATAGAATTTAATGAGAACTCACTACAACTGTGGTTGGTAACCATACAAAAGTCGTGTTCTACTTTTGGAACAGCATGTACTGGCATGGAGTACATGCCAGGGAGGAGATCTGGTCCAAAAACTGGGGAGAAACGCCCAAGAGCGACTTCTTGGTCACGCTGTTGGTAGATAAACTGTTCTTCAGCAGTGGATTGATATGGATGTTGTGCCGAAACATTCAACATAGGTGGATATTCGGGGCAGAAAGACGCTTGGGACCAGAAACCATAACAAAGACCTTCACAAACGGAAACAGTAAAGGGTTGATTAGGATGGAGAGATATGTAGCATTCAAAAATGTCAACATTGATAGGAGTAACAATCTTGAAAAGGTGAGGGTTTGAATCTATGATGAGACGAAGAGTGGGATCATTTTTAATTTCTGCAGGAACAGGTAAGAGTGGCTTAGCATGAAGAGTATATGAGAGGACAGGAGAAAGGGAAAAAGAAGGAGAAAACTGCTGGAAATTTCACAGATAAGAAGGGTGAAGACCAAAGGTCCCTTCACTCCTTGGTCCCGGATCCCTCACTTCGACAGTTGACAGCTCCATGACCTGATTTCCCGCACTGTAGACATTTGTGCTGGTACCTGCACCTGTCAGATCTGTATCCACATCCATTTGCCAAATTGAACTTTCGGCACGTTTCAAGTGATTTTTCACAGCCCGTGCTCGTCTTCGATGACAGTTGTGATTTGTTGTCGGAGACAGGAGTCCAGACTCCGAGTGGGGTGAGGTATGCAAACTGTAGGTGTGAGAATTCAGTGAAGTCGCAGAGCCATACATCGCGTCTTGATGCAACGAGTGACTGAACTGCATGGTCGAAGGCAATGACACGTCCAGGGTCTCGGATACTGTTGAAGAGATCAGTGATGTATCCATGATATCTAAGCAGTTCATGTCGTCTGTGTGGGAATACATGGCAGATTGCGTCAGACACAAGATGCCATGCCACATACCAATGTCCGCTAGTGGTGATTCACTTGACAGGAGGTTCTCCCGGTAGTGTGATTTCAAGATCTCCCACTCATTGTGTAACGTTCGTGCTAGTTGTTGCTCCATTGATTGCTGCATGGACATTGGAGAGATTGACTTCACGTCCTCAGATGATGTTGTCCCACTCTGACTTGGGGAAGTGTCCAAGGCGTGCTCGTTCCATGGCCCAATTCTTAGCAGTGGTAGGGTCATTGGCGAATAAACAGAGCACTTGTTGAGTCTTGACAAGTTCTGGGTGGTGGAAAATGATTGGGTCTTCTTCTTCGTCGTACCATGGCATGTCTTCTTCGAAGATCCTCTTGCGTTTGTTGGAATTCTTCCCAACTGGCTGCGATTCTGCGCTGAAGTGACTGGATTTGTCAGTAGACGAGTCAATGCTTCGAGATCGTTTGCACTGGAGTACATGCGCTTGGTTAGCTTCTCCCTCCATTCTCTCTCCTTGGAGTCAAGCTCTTCCCTCCATTTCTCAAGATGCTTGTTGATGCTGATGGTCGTCGATATTTTTGAGATACCACTTGAAAGCCCTTTCAGTGGAGGACCCATCTCCTGGTTCAAATGGTGGCAAGAATCGTCCGAGAGAAGCAACTGCATATGATTTAGTAATTTTTCCATCTCTGAACTTACTGAGGATCCCTCATAGTTTGTCGCCAAGTTCAGATTCGAAAATACTCCCACTGTAGATGGAGTGGAGTTCTGGATCCGCAGCTCGAGACATTCCGCCAACATCATGTTGAGGTGACGTTCCAGTGGTAGATGGATGAGCTTCTCCTTGTACGGGATGAGATTGGAGTGAGGAACAATCATGTGGTTGGGAGGAGTAGTCAAGAGAGGCAGGACATTGGTTGGAGTCGGTTCCTTCCTGATGTGGAACTCGGCTTCCGCCTGCTGTGGTGGAATCATGGGTTGTTGATCCATGTTCCCTATATCTATTCGTTCCCTCGATCTGCTCGATTGCTCTGGGTGCAAGTTCACGGATTGAGAGATCTTCTCCTTGTGGGTTCTGCATGCCATTGTCAGCTCTATCTTCATGTGACATCGAAACTTAACAGATGTTATGAGGAGGTTCTAGAACAACGATGGATGAAATATAGTGAAAAACTTTGTAAAGAAGTAATAACGTGGATAGGATAGATAGAGCTGGACCTGGTGCAGGAGGGAGGAGGAATCAGTAATGACAACAAGAAGTCATGAAGGAGATACCTGGTGCAGGAGGGAGGAGGAATGCGGATTGTCAAATCCCTCTGCCCTCCTTGTACCAATCGTTCAGTGGGCTCCAATGAAGCCACACTTACTCATGCAGCTGAATAGAACAAGATCGAGTAGAGTCATTGTGAGTTCATGGACCTCGAAGCATAGGTCATAATTGAGGAACTCACATGTGGTGATCTACCCTGTGCCAGCTGCCTGTGAAGCAATGGTGCTTCATGGCCCAGATGCTACAATGCTACCAATCCTATTGGCCCAGTGCAAGGTACCTTGAACTGCAACTAACCATCCATACTAATATTCAATTAGTAACAATCAATGATTGTTTATGATTGCCTATAGTATTGTTAATAGTACTATTCAAATAGAATCAATCAATGATTGTTTATGATTGCTTATAGTATTGTTAATGTTAAAACTATTGGACTGGACAGGGATTGAACCTGTGACCACCCATACTCATGACTAGGCGCTCTTCCAACTGAGCTACCAGCCCTTGCCTATACACAAGCAAGAACAGGTACTTAACCAGTTGAGTGGGCTACCAGGCTCGTCACCATGGCAGGAGTGCTCCAATATTATACACCCCCATAACCCAGTCAAGGCTGTCAACCTTGCCAATCCAACAGTTAATAGTACTTCAAATAGAATTAATTAGTGATTGTTTATGATTGCCTATAGTATTCTTAGTAGTACTATTCAAATAGAACAAATAAATGATTGTTTATGATTGCCTATAATATTATCACAGTAGTGCAATTAAAATAAAACAAATTAATGATTGTTTATGATTGTCTGAAGTAAGTAGTATTACTAGTACACATACAAAAAAGACAATCATATAACACCTGGCTTATATGATTGTACAATCATATAGCCCTGCCATTATATGACTGTCTTTAGCTGACACTTATGCAAAAATGCCAGGTAACAGATTACCGATTACACAGGACTGATTTAGAAAATTACAATATGCTAAGTTTCTTTGTTGACACATATGAAGAAGATGGCACATATAACAGGGAAATTGAGGCTGGGGAAGAAGACACAGGACATCCACATGCAGGCCAACACAGAAATAAACATGTGGTGTACTTGTCGGAACATCCATTCAGTCAGAAGAAGCAAAGAGTGATTCGATCAGAAGGACACTCAAATCTTCCCAATTTCATAGGTCCCTTTTTTCCATGCAATGATAACCCAGATCAGTGTGACATATACTGTGCAAGCATGCTGGTGTTACTTACCCCATGGCGCAACCTGTCTAAAGATTTGAGATTGGAGGGCGAAAGCTGGGAACTTAGTTTCCAAAGGTTTCTTGAAAATGCATCAATAGGGATCCAGTGCATTATTGCAGGTATTCAGTATTTTCATGACAGTAAATCGGCAGCAAAATGTAGTAGAGAGACTGAAGAGCTGTCTCTAAGTGAACAGGTGGCTGTAATGGATAATGATGGAGATATTGAAAGCTATGGGAGGCTTGATGTGGATGAAGGCATTAATGACTCAAATGATGAACAATTCAGTAAGGAGGGACTTCAATCACTGATAAAATCACTCACAAGCACACATGAGAAATGTCACGGAGAATATGCTGTTCGCGCTGGAAGACTAGCAGGGATTTTTCAGTCACCTGAAAGGGGGCAGGCAGGCAACATGATGTATAGATGTTGTGTACGAAACGCAACACAAGACAGCATGCAGCGATTGATTGCATGGCGATCACAACTGGAGAATGAAGCCAAACATCAAAACCATGTAGAACCAGGCATGGAATCAACAGAATTAGGTGGTTCTGTATCTATGATGAATAATGAGGGTTCAGCACAAGAAGGTACTGTCAATTACATAGAAAATGTGGAGGAGACAACGACATCATCCACAACATCAGAGGCAGCATTACTACCAGCAGATCCCTCAGAACTGAAGCCAGATCAACGAGATGCATTCGAAATTGTTACATGGCATCTTGACCAGACATTATCAGGTGCAAGACCTCCTCCACTGAGGATGATTTTACACGGTGAAGGAGGTACTGGAAAATCGAAAGTAATTCAGACTATAACCGAGGTAAAGACAAAGCATGTTATCAAACTGAATGAAACTGATATCAGTACAGGCGTTTTCAGTGTGAGGAGCAGGTCACCTGTTACTGAAATCTGCGTACACAGGTGTTACGGCTTCATTAATAAATGGTAAGACCGCACATAGCATCGCCAAAATACCTGCGAAGCAATGTACACGAACAGTCAGCGGTAAAACAAAACAGAAGTTACAAGAATTCTGGAAAACTTATACATACCTCATAATTGACAAGTTTTCTATGATTTTGAAAACGTTCATGATGACATTGTCCAAAAACATATCAATTGGAAAAGCACAAGGACATGTAGAAGACCCGAGTGGAACCAATGATGATGACTTGGAGAGTTTTGGTGGAATCAATGTCATACTTTGTGGGGATCTCCATCAATTTCCCCCAGTGATAGGCTCAAGGCACGATGCACTTTACTATTCACGTATAATCAGTGAGGCACAAGAACTTCAAAATGGGAGATTGATATATGAAAATTTTACTACCGTCATAATACTCTGTGAACAAATGCTGGTAACGGATCCAGAGTGGTGCCAATTTCTACGCCGATTACAAGGAGGATTGGTACAGGAAAGCGATCTCGATATGCTGTGCGAACTATTGGTAGCAGACAGGACAAAAGCTTCAGTAGATTTTGGAAATGGTCCCTGGAAAGAAGCATGTTTGGTAACTCCCCGTCATGGCGTTCGCATCGAGTGGAACGCTGCAGCGCTACAGAAACATTGCAAAGAAACCAGGCAACAATTATTTATAAGTCATGCAGAGGACACAATTGACAAAGAGGCATTGTCGATTGAGGCCCAATACGCAGTAGCAACACACGATTACAGAAAAGGAAGAGGAAAACGAAATGACTTATCAGCAGTAGTAGAAATGGCCATTGGCATGAAAGTGATGGTAACACGCAACGTGGAAACAGACCTGGATATAATGAACGGGGCACGTGGAGAGGTAGTGGATATCATCATGGATCCGAATGAAGATACAATAGGCACCAGCATGGTGGTAGAACTGAAGCATCCTCCTGCATACATCCTAGTAAAACTTTTGCGAACACGAGCGAGTAAATTGGACGGACTTGAGGAATCTGTCATACCGGTTGAGCCCCTGGCGAGAACATTCAAAGTCGATGTGGAAGTTGAAGGCAAATTGCAATCGCGAACGGTGAAACGCAGACAGTTTCCAATCACTGCTGCGTATGCCTTTACGGATTATCACGCACAAGGACAAACAATTCCCAACGTAATAGTAGATATCGCGACCCCACCATGTACAGGACTAAACCTCTTTAACCTGTATGTTGCGTTATCAAGAAGCATCGGCCGTACATCCATTCGACTGCTGAGAGACTTTGATAACACAATATTCATGTGAGGACACGACAATGAACTCCTTGCAGAGGATGACCGACTGGAAGCGGCCGCCTCCCGAACGCGGAACTGGTGGCAACAGATGAAAACGCTAACAAGCAAGGTCAGAGGGACGCAGTGAAGAACGAAAATGAAACAGCAAGATAGCTGGGTGAAAGGGAGAAGCGGTGACATTATGAGACAGAAAACGCATAAACCAGTACATAAACCAGTAATAGCAGTGTAATGTAACACGAATTTGGAGTACACCAAAGGTTACACCACAGAAAGGAAGAGCACCAAGTAAGAGAGCGATAGAGAGGAAAGCAAAGTGCAACACACGTTTGTTTGGCGAGAGCAATAGAAAAAGCATCACACGTCACGTCACGCAATATGAAAACGGCCCTCAATTGTCGGAGAGAGAAACCTTGCCAAGCAAGGCAATAAGTACACCAGCGATGATAAGACATGCTCACGTCAGTGTGTTCGACTGGTGCTCCGAAATTACTATTCACGAGCGCATCAACGTTAATAAGTGAAAAATAACTTTCATGAGAGCGACGACCTCGAGCTCTTAAGATCTTAAGAACTATGTATGTGAAAGAAATTTATTAAAAGAGCAAGGAATACATGCGATCCAGTGCAGAAATAAGTCGTAACTTCAAGCGCTGTGAGAAGATAAGTACATGTTCTGCTTATACGTGTAGAACTGAATACTAAGAGTTGTCATCACCGGCGATTGCGAAAGGGAACGTTGTCAAAAGGAAGACGTACAAGTTTAGCATTTAGCATATCCAGCGGCTCTGCACAGAGTAACTCACATCTTCGGACAATTCACAGGCCACGACTCCGCATGCATGTCTCCAATTCAATTATAAATTGAGATTTGATCATGTTGGTTGGGGTATGGAGGGTCGGATGATGGAAGGAGTACTCGTGCACCAGATGAACGAGTGTCGTTGTACAGGTTTATTGAATACGAGGTTGCAGGAGGGACAGACGGACTGTATGCGGTAGCTGGGGATTTGAGAGATTGAATGACGTTATTGAACGATAAAGTAGCAAACATACTTGCGCTTGTCACATGCTCAGCGTGGCTGGTATACCATGAAATGCTGTATGCGTTGAGCCTAGAAGACCAGACGAAAAATGATGGACACTAACGACTTCATCCTCCTGAAAATTCGATACACATGCATATGTTCTGCAGTATTGCCATCGAGCTCCCAGTCCGAGGAAGAGGGGGGCACGTCGAGCATGTCGCTGGTGGCACTAACCTCTCGTTAATTTGGTTGTCGTATCGACGCAATGTGCGTGAGAGGGAGTAGTGATTTCATACATGAAGAGGATAGTGGGGGTGAAGTGCAAGATGAGACTGAGGGAGAGTTACGGCTTCCGTAGTGGAAGACCGTAAGTGTATCAGAATACAAGATGGAGGGTACGTACCAGTAAGCCCCTCAATGGGCGATACTCATACTGCACCAAAGCACATAGTCTTCATCTCGAACCCTCGAAATGCACAGTTGAATCCCCTTTACCCGGCGGCTGCAGCTTTAGCACAACGGCCTGAAAATACCTTCCATCCCAATCCACTGTGCAATTCGACGAGTCGCGCTCGAAGATGTCACAGGTCTGGCGTTGCCAATAACGAGTTCGCAGGTGATTGAACGTTGGATAGATGGTACACGAAGGACATCGTGACAACTACGATGCGTGCGCGAGGAGGACGGAATCGATGGTCCATTCGTTCCCGTCGTCAGGATACTGGAGTAATGTTGGTGGAAGGTGCCGGTGAGGTGGGTGACGGAAGGCACTCTATGCTTGAGAAAAGAGGCTTTTCAGTAACGGATATTTGAGAGAGATTGACATGCACGTAGCCATATCTTCGTGGGACACCCAGGGACCAGCTGGTATCTGGAAATGTCTTCGTATGGCTTGGTGCACAGCGCGTAATTACAGAAGAGAAGGTATGAGGAATTCGCTGCCTGCAAGGTGAGTAGTTTAGGTTTGGAGGGCTGAGAGGTATATCATGCTGCGAGCGCACCTTATTATAGTCCGCAGAACGTAGCTTGTGTTATCACTCGCATCGATGTTAAGGAATAACGATAACGTCGGGAGGGCATCTACCATGAATTTGTATACAGCCTTAAAATAAACGCTATATTAAAGGTATGCATACGACATTTCAAAGCAAAAGCGTGTATAGCTTTTGAATGATATGAACGTGTTTGAAGATAGTACATAAGAAACGTCTAATATCCCGTAGATACAAGTCGAACGGGAGCACCATACCTATCCTTAAGGAAAACGGCTTATCCACGTTATCATGAATAAATGTTGTGATACGATTGCACATGTCCCTCTGCGCTGTTAGTATATCACTTAACTGCATGTCAATAATCGTCTTTTTGGAGAGGAAGAGTGAAGACTTACGATGCACTGTACCATATCATAATCCTAGCACGCTTCTCAAGAAACCCCAGCACCGCCCACGCAATCGTGAACAATATACAGGTTACGCTGCTACGTGCATACGTTTTGCCATTGAGCGAGCAGTCCGATGAGGTCGAACATATAGCTGGCATACGCTAACCACTCGTGAACTAGGGTGTCGTGTTGACGCCCCGTTCATAGGTGGGTATGGTGTGTTCGTTCATGAATAGGCTGAAGAATAGTGAAGGATGTGATTCTTGGTGCTTTACGGCTTTCGTAGTGGAAGAGCCATCGAACTCTGTGGGTGGGTTGGCTAGAGTCAGAGAATACGTATGAATGAAGGACGCACGCTCGTTCCAGTACCTCAAAGGACTGCTCCCAAGCTACACTTCACTCTCGAACCTCGAGATACACGGTTGAATCGTGTTTAGCCAGCGTCTGCTGTGTGGGCACAATGGCCTGAAGATACGTCGCATCCCAATCTACTGTCTGGTTCGACCAACCGCCTTCGAAAACGTCGCGGCCCAATGTTGCCAGCGAGTTTGCGGTAGACTGAATGTTAGATAGATGGTCAACGTTGTCAACAATGGAAGTAGCGACAGCTGCAAACCGCGGACGAGAAAGGTTAAACGTTAAAACGTTAATGTACCATATAATTCGGTTAGGCTCATCAAATCCCCTCCTACGATTTCACGTAGTCTATTCCGGATATAGGCCGACCACGCAAGCGAGGATGTTCTTGGATCGAGACTAATAATTCGGTTGTGATGGAAAATTTATATAAATAGAGGTCAATTGGTTGCTGGCAGGTCGTAATTAATGGATCCAAAAGCCCCCCTACAGGTATTGGCATTTGCACAGCATTTTGTGATGCGGCAGTGCACTTCCGGTGAGTACTATTTGGTCCGTTTTGTAATCCTTGGATACCACAGTGATCACCTTTAATATATTTCAGTCGTTATGCTTATTGCTTTTATATGGGATATAATTGCCAATTTCGACGAAGAATATAAGTATATTTGGAAGTTCGTATTCACATTATCTTGGACTTCATATTACTCATGTCATCTACTATTTAAAGAGCGCCTCCGTTTTTCATCAAACGAGTATACTTATGCCTTCGATACACTCCTCCTCTATTTCTGATGTGACATCTTACACTTTTTCCTATTTGGCGTACTCAATCATCAAAATTTAGCTTTAGCGTCTACTCAGTTTTTGGTCCACTAGCAAAACCTTCAGATCTACAAGAGAACTTTTGTCGCACGTGGTTCAATATTCTGTCGCTATGTAGCTACATATGTCTTATGCTATTCGACGCAATTCTTTTGCTTCGACGTAAGTCCGTTCTTACTTGTCATATATTTACATATTACTGATGAGTGAGTAGTTTATGCGTTATACAACAAAAATAAAAACATGGGCTACTTTCTCACAACGCTATTCATTCTTGACACTGCACGAGCTTGGGTCGTGCATTACTCATATATGCAGATTTTGGAGTTTGATTCTCGCTGTGTTGTGCAAGGTTTTCACTTGTCTGGCAAAGCGAAAAATGCAGTCTTATCTGGGTATGTACTATACTTTCCATTTATAATTAACGATGGGACTGATGAATATAGCTCTTATGCTCTTATCCACTCAAGCTTCGGGATGTTATTAATTCATAGTATAATCTGGGGTCTGACACTAAGAAAGAGGGGCTTAGGCAATCGGCTAAGTATCCCCCTGATTCAGGTAGCAAGCAGGGATGGGGTTTGGGCTTTCGCAGGTATTTCAAGTAAGCGTATTCCATTCATCTGCTCCTTTCAATATTTTAATTCATATCCTGCGTGTGGTAGTTATTGCAATCATTATTATACCCTTCTTCTCGAAGGTAGCCTTCGGGGTTTCATTGGAAACCGTGATATTGTACGTTGTACGAACCATTATTATCTGTCATCTGAATATATTTAAATTATGTAGATCATCAGCGATGATATTTTCGGCGATTGTAAGTATATAACCTTCCATGGTATAGACTAAGCCTAAGCCTATTTACACAGGGATGTCGTATCGTGTTAAACCTTCAGAAAACTGGAGTATCTGTTTCAGAAATCCAGGGGAACATGGAATTGTCGAATGTGCGATCTCGTTCATAGATATGAGACTTATGTAAGATATATATCATTACCAGTGAAAATTTATGTGGCTCCATCACCGACCCCATGGTCTTGAGCATTCTCGATGTCGGGCATATCGCCTGGTGCTCCAGAGTCTAGAGTTTATGGCTTCACTACTGTCTAATAGTCATAACTCAGCGTTTGCTTAGCATAGCTGATAGTAATGGATTCTTTTCGAGTTCAATGGTCCGTGTGGGGACTTGGCGGGTACTTCTGTTTTTCCCACAGTTAAGCCGGCTCGATCTCCCGAGCTCAAGCGCTCACCAGCACAGGTTTGGCACTAGTTGCTCGCTTCACTAGCATTTTACGCATTATACATTCGGTACACCCTGAAGACATCACTCAGTTCCCTCCCTCACAATACACAAGCTCACGCGCTGCAGCTAACGACCTTCATTGATATCATGATATTCACGCATAAGATCATAGTATTGGTAAGTACATTAGTTGGTAACTAATACCGCACGAAGATCATAAATAATAAGAACTATTACATTTTGACGGCCTAGATCAACCAGATCAACCCAGCATCTGTGGCTTAGAACGTACATGTTGAAATAAACGACGCATCGACGACGACGACGTTACATTTGACCTCAAAGCACGCAGGGAGAGGAAGCAAGAGGCAAATGGATAAGTAAGTACAGTACATTGTAAACTACTTAAGTACATAAAATCAGCTGTAGCACATTGTCAGTAAAATACATAGTAGGTATAGTAACATATCCTAAAGCATATGTGGAGGCGACATAGAATGATTATTGTGACATTTGAATAGGTAATATAATTCTACAGTACAACGATATTTACACAAACATATCATATACAATGATAGAATGTCTGTTAATACATCCGTACGAATGGGCTACCTGAGATCTAGGTGTAGTGACTACTACCATAAAGTCCAGCTATGCGTGGAGATTGAGAAATAACTCGCAATACAGGAAAGCTTTACTCACCCTTAAACCCCCTACATGTATTCCTACGGAGGTTCTCGACGACGTGAGCACCACATTCACCTTCAGCTCCTTCGAGATGCAGAACTGGAAAGCACCAGTGGTCGTATATATATATATTACAGAGATAGCTACTACTCCGAGCGTGTAAAGGAAAAGTTGAGAAGGATAGTAATGGCGGTTATAGACTCACTGTAACGTCAGCCTTCTTCTTCCGCGCGCGTCGTTTCCGGTGTTGTCCTTTTTTCGCGTGGTGGATGGGCGGTCTGTTGTGTATCGGGCGTGCATGCTGTAGAGGCGAGATCATCCGGGGCTACTCAGGTGTTGAGCGTATCTGTACGGAGATCGTTCATTATCACCCTTTAAAGATACCAGGAGGTGGGCAGCAACCGAACTGGACTGAGGGGAAGGCGACGATAAAGAGAGAAGGAGAAAGAGCATACACACCAGTACCGACGTCGCGTTGATGTTGTAGACAATAGCCCAAGTTGTTTCCATTACGTTCTGAGGAGCTTTGCGTGTGCTATAGTGATCGCCATTTCAGTAGTACACGGAGTGTATATAGCATTGCGAAGCGCTTGAGTGAAGAATGAATCTTCTGTATGTGATACCTGCTAGGCACAGGCACGGAAAGGGCATGTAGGCGTTGGAGGAATGGATAGTACCTTGGATCAGTACGTCGTATGCGATAGCTGTGTTCTGAGTTCTTGTCCAGTGTGTACTTATGTTGGGAACTTTAGATATTGTATGCCAGAGAGAAGTGGGCATGGGAAGAGTGGAAGGTGGGTGTTGGTAAGTAGTCGTGGTTGACGATGACGAAGGCAATGTGCCCAACGGTCCGACTTACTACTTTCAACTCATTGTCGATCATAACATTGCTACAAAAACATGCCAGCCTTTTGCATTCATACATAAGTTCATTCATTTCATTTCTCACTTTTATGATCTACTCTGTTATGTGGGTTTGGTGACTTGGATTTGGAATAGATGTGGTCAAGAAAGTTGCAAACTTTGGTGGAGCCAACAGCCATGCTTACCTTTCAAAGGGTGAGCACTTTGGCACTGCCAAGAAGATGACACTGCACAGATGCATGGATGCCAGTGAACAGTGGGTAGATTAGACAAATGACCTACTACATATATATTATATTGTTGATAGTTAAGTTAAGTTCCTTTCTATCTTTTATGTTTTCTAATTGAAATGCATATAATATCACTTGGTGTACACAATATGCACTCAAATGCAATTCACCTAAACTGAATAGAAATTGCAACTGTCTCAAAATGTTTGTACTGGGATAAAATCTATGTGTGCCTGAGTTGATAAGGGAATTCCATCAGTAATGTTTGAGGAAGAAATTCAACTGGTTATACATGTAATAATGATGGAGAAGGAGGTCAGTGCAATATCAATTAGCTTTTGGTCAACCCAAGAGAGTAAATTCATTACAAATTAGTTCTGCATATATAGTTTGAAGTTGAAATACAAATTTTAATTCTGCCAGTATCTGCCCAGTTTGGCAGAACAAGTTCTGCCAGCAGAATGGCAAAACAAGGGCCAAAACATTCTGCCCACAGCACTATGTACACCTCCTCCACGACCCTAAGCCAAGGTGCCGTCCCCTTCTCCTCCCAATCGACAAGACACACTGATACAGCACCTTCCTAGCGTGCTACCCCTGCCTCCACTGGAGGATTCTCGCATCCCATCCCACATTGACGCACCTCTCGCACCTCTCACACCCAACTCCCGCTTTAGTTCTTTCTCTTTGGGCCCGTCTGTACCTGCCTCAACGTTCGTACATCTATGGTACTGATTGGAGAACACACGTCATCTTGTGGTTCTCCCCCCCATCTCACGGATGCTATTGAGTCTCATCCGTCATCTCTAAGAAGTGGAGTGTGTGTGTGGCTCAACTGTGTAAATAGCGTACACAAACTCTCTTTTAGCATCACTTAGCATTCGCACCACTCTTCGGCAAATGAACGGGGAAGCACGGATATATAATGTTCCCTCAAGTGTTGAACACTCTTTAGTTTAATGAACTATTCTCAGACTACACTACTGATGCGCCGAATTTGTGATTTGTATTTAAATACTACTAATATATATTGTAATACTCAAATAATCATCGCAAACCACAGGCTTTAAGTTCAAGGGAGAGATAACACAGATTATGTATAAACTAGTATAAAGGAAGTAAACTATAGATTCAAAACTTTTCTAATATGAGATTACTTGGTTCAAGTACTGTTCAGATTCGTTTCTATTCCAATTTATTACACTCCTAGAGTGGAAGAAGCCTAGGATTTCTCCTGGGATTGCTTGCTTCTCCTCCTCATTCCTGTCCTCCTTATATATCTTTTACAAATAAAACTGTACAGTACCTATATATGGAAAGGAACTACTTCTAGACTACTTTATATGACGACATAATGTTGTTTCCAACATATTGACCATGCGGGAGCAACAATACATGTGGAATTCCATGTGGTAGATCAAACAGCGGGATAATTTCGGAGTACCAAGTACAAAGTCACATGACTTTCTCCGGTCTATGCGTAACCGCAATAACCGGTTCGGAGATAACGGTTCTAACGCCTCGCGTTTGATCACGTGACAGGAACGCGGAACGCGTTCCTTAGCTAAGTTTCAATCAAGTACTGGGTGCATGTACATAGTCTTTTGGACTCTAGTAATTAGATAACACACATCTGGTTGTATTTCCTTTAGTATATATCAATTAGATATTTCTGCTGGCAGTGCAGGACTCAACCCCAGCTCTCAGATGTCCCATTCCCTTAGTAATGTATTCAAAATAGAACACTTTGATTGGCAACTTGGGACTCGCCCCAACCCTTGTACTCATGATGTGCATTACTAATACTAAGTTCTAATATTATATGACAAATAAAGAGATTTAACCATTAAATAGTTTTAAGGTGTATCACTACTCTATCATTGTCAGCATCCGTTCTCAGGCCAAGCAATACTATAAGCTGTAGATATGTAGATTAACATACATTCAATGGTATTGCTAATGTTGAGCGCTTCTTCCTTACCACGCATAGATTCTGCAATACATTTTATGTTTAGCCGCCGCCGCTAACGTCAAAGGATAAGCACCGATATTACCTCCCAGGTACTAATGAGATTGCTTGGAGTCAAATATCGTCAATTTTGCTAGTGTCGGCTCAGACATCGCGTTGTATACTCTTAGCAGCCCACCCATCATATACCCAACCCGACCCAGAAAAATAATACCGTCTCACGTTTCCATGACCAGCAACCCCAGCTCAATTGTATAAATAGTAGATCATCGTGCCAGATGCATGTAGGATATTGGAAAAATAAGTAATCAAATAAACATATTTATTATAACGCTCGCTAACTGAGTTTTGCAAATACATGTACTGTACACTACTGTATGACTACTCTGCAAATGTCAGTATGCATGTTCTCTAGTCAGACGATGGCTGGTGATTTCTTATCATGGCTTCCCTTGCTAAATTCTTGTTTACACTATTTAGAAATATAAATGGAAGTAAAAGCAACGTTAGTACCCACCTCAGTATCTTTTAATATAATGTTCTTAGATCCAGGTGTACTAAACGAGTTGAAAGTATACGTGCCACCATGTCCATGTGCCACGTCTGTTACTTCTTCATCATCAGGGTTATGTGAACGAACATTCCAGCTGTCCTCTGCAGCCACCGTGCGCCGGAAACTCAGGTTGATGTTCATGGACGCAGGGTTCTCGCCAACACGAAGGAAGGATCTATTGTTGAACGAGACCAAAAGAGTATTTGAGTATCTGTGAAAAGTGAATCAGTGGTGTAATAATGCGGCATTAAGCAGAAATACTTACAGCTTTCCTATTATCATTATGCTATGACAGCCGGAGTATAAGTATAAATATGATCATAAAGAATTCTAGTACTTACGGGCATATGAACCAGTTAGTTTTCTGTTCTCTGTCAGTTAAATATTTGATGAAATTAATACGATGAAACGTACCGGTGCAGCGAGAAATATTGTCAATGATAAAAGTGCAAAACTAGCTGCATATCCAGAAGAGATCAGGCAAAATAAGAAATATTGGAGTATTTGTCTCACCAGTCAATGCATTCGTTTCCATTACCAATGTGACGAGTTTAATCAGTATGCCATCTAGTGGACTGTTATCTTTAGCGCGCGCTTGTAATAGCTGACCACCATTTCAGTCAGACATATAGACAACTGGTGCCTGTATATGCGGTGCACATACAAGATATGCCATCGTTCCAGCGATTAGGATATCGGCGGTGGCGCTTCCGACAAACCACATCTAGCAGTCTATCAGCATCCGAACGACGCTAACAGAAAGGCTTCGGTACAACGTACGTATATAAGCTCCAGAAGTTCATGGGCCTGAGAGAAATGGCCTTGAATATGCCCCTGTATTGCCGTCTGTGAGGAGGTCACATCGTAATATACCTTCCATTTTGTACTCACCTTGGCACCTCCAGCAATAGCAGCACAAGCTTGAGCAGCAGATATCTAAAATAAACGTTGATACTAATCGTCCGATAACGGCAGATTCCATAGGGTTTACTTACTAGAAATATCAAACCGCTCCACCACACAAATCTCTTGCCGCCCAAGAGACAAATGCGATAGCAAAAACAGCTCTGCACGACGAATGACACTATCCCACACATTATTGGTGTATCGAAGGCGGAGATGTAGATATTGTCTAGTCGAGGAACATCTCCGAAACCTGAGGCGAGCCAATAGTATATATCGGCGGTGGCCAGGGAAATTTGGAGCGTTTCGAAGAGGTAAACCGAATACACTGATAACGGATTTAAGGTTAGCGAACTAGGATGGTGACATGTAACAGGGGAACTTGCCTAGAATTTTGTTGCGTTTGGGATCATTTGGAAATGTGAGGCTGTAAAAGACTAGCTTGAAGTTGTCAATGCGTTTCATTAAGTGATCAGGCCTACTTACACACTTGTGTACTTAGTATGCCGTACAGGGCATAATTGAACAAAGCGCCGAGGAGCTGACGAACGGGATGAGATGTAAGTAATACTTTTAACCATGCAAAAGCAAAACGGCTTACCAGCGGAGCCGTTCTAAGTACAGCAAACGAAAGTCTAAGGGTTGAACAGTAAAGACCGTAAGATAAACTCACACTGTAGAAATATTCGATGGGATACTAGGGATTGGTGCTGCCATGATTCGAAATTGTACCTGCACTTACTAGCGATAGTGAACCCTCGTCCAGGTTATAAGTTCGTCTTAATCTTTATTATTAGCCAAGATCATAAGGCCACTCTACATCCGAGATCTAATCAATCATTTAATTGAACTTCGACGGGCTTCGTCGTATGACTACACATGCCGTGTAAATCAGATAGAAACGTTCGGAACCGATTTGATGTGCGATATTTTTATGAAAGCTAGCTCAAAGTGGGTTTTTTTTTCACGCGGAGCTTTAGAGTTCATTTTCGGAGTTAGCTGTTCAGCTAACAATGTAAGTACATCACTGACGTCGAGCGGCAATGCATAGTGGCTGTGCATGCACGTACGGATTTTGCCGCCATGCTCGGATTTCTCCGAAACGCTCGTCAGATTTGCCAGCCACGCTTGAACTTGTGCGTCGCGCTCGTATACACTCTCTGCTCATTGTCAATAGTTTGATTTTTTCACTTTAATCAACTCAAAATGAGTGCCTTATAGCAGCTTTTTAATATAAAAATGAAGCAAAATTTAATCATGTGAGTAGTATTGGGGACAAGAAGAGTATAGTAATTCATAATGCGACGTTTGATAGCGTGTCGTCCTGGCACCTTGAGAGAACTTCCACGAAATACATATTCCAATAGTCTTCGAAATTCTGGCCTTTCCACTTCCTCAAAAGGTTGGTCACAGCAGACTACGTAACTCGCAAGCAATTGTTCAAATGCTTCTTGGCTCCATGCACCCTATCAAATAATATTAATCATTGGCAATATCAACATATTTGAATTACCCTCTCACCATTGCTCGTTCCTCCTGTTTTGCAAAGGCTTTTTGGATACTTGCAGATTTCTCCTCCAGTTCAGCAACAAATTCTGCCGCCTTGCTATCACCTAGAGGTGTCTTTCCAGATGCAATATCGATCTCTTCTTGAGAAATTCCTTCCGGTTCACGGCGAGCTTTCAATACAGTATAAAAGCGATGCATAACTGGACTGCATGCTCTGAGATTACTAACCAATCCTGCAGTGAAAATTGTTAGCTAAATTCCAGAAGAGTGAAGGTGTTTTACCATTTAAGCTGCAACGCATAGCCTTGGTTATGGTGGATATCTTGCGTCCACCATGCAAACATTTATAATGTTTATCTCCAGGATTACCAATAGATCCAAGTGAATTATGTTCAACACGTTCGTAAAAATAATAAATTGGATTCCGCAGTGGCTAATACAATATGAGGACCAAATCATCAAACACAAGGAACTGCTTACCTTCTTTGAAGGGGCCATAGTATCCGCTTCGATTATAACACTAGAAGAAGGAGAGAGGTTTCGCGAAGAAGTATTTCTAGGACTGTCTTCATCATCGACAACTTCTATAACAACCGAAGGCCTCTTTCGTTTACCAGAACCTCGTCCAGTTTCGGGAATAGTCTTCGTTGGGAGGGATTCTGCGAGCTATATACAAAAATGATTATTATATTATGTTTTGTCACCTTAGATATTAACATACCTCCAAATTAGAAGGGACAGAGTCGATGTCCGTATCAGTGGTTTCACCAGAAGATATGTCGGAGCCTGCAAAGTCACTACCTTCGTTGTCATCACCCACTGGCACATCCATTCTTGGTCTCTTCTGCTTGTGTCGAGTAGTCTTCCTGCGATTTTTTCGATTGCGTTGCTTGGGGAGGTGTCCATTTTCATCTCGGTGTTCATTAACGTGGGATTCCTTAAGCTTTGTGATATTCTTAGAACGTTGACCACGTCCAAGAGCTAATTAAATGAATTAGCTATAAGAAATGTCTTAAATAAAACGGATAAAACATACCATTCACATTCTCAGTTGATTGCTGCATAGTATCCATTGCTTGTAGGATGTTCAAATGAATAGTCGAGACTACTTTGTTACATACCTCGCATGTGGGATGCAGCATTTATATGCTGATCTCTGCTGAAATATTTCTCAAAGTAGAAATCTGAACGCATAGATACATCTAGAGGAGATAGCAATTAAGAAAAATTTCAAGCATTTATGGGGAATATACAAGGAGATAGCAATTAAGGCAGCGAATCAAAATGTCTAAAGGGAAGATATAGGAGTTTAGATAAAGTTGAATGAAAGGATGGGCTTGAATCAGAGTTTTTCCGATTGCTAAAGTGCTATCATTGTCGGTTGTCTTGTCAATTATGGATAGCTCGGCCGTCTAGCATAATCTGCAGGTGCCTGTTGAGTCATTATACTCTGGTTTCACATTTAATGATAAATGGTGACAAATTCAAGTGTTTAATCGTTGTCAACTGAGGTGGGATAGCAAGGGTGGAAAAGATTCGTGATGTTCCTTGATTATATAATTGTTACACTGTTCGCAATTTATTAACTTGATTACAGTCATCCACCCCTAGTTGTTACATCATCACAACCTGTTACAAACAGGGCATTAAATCGACCTCCCGCCTCAACCACGCTAGCTACACACTTAATTCTTTTTGCATCTTCATCTCATAGTAGTGTTCTGTATATGCATGTATTAATTTGAGAGAAATATTATTGTGTTAATGTATGGTACATAAAACAATTTCACAAATTTCAAGATCACAAAGGTGGGTGAGATTTTGTTGAGGCTATGTAGACATGCAAAGTTCACATTGTAAGTGCATTATGGACTTATTTTACTCATAATGTGTGTACATAAGTTAAATATAGCCAGCTTCGCATTTCATGAAGCTGATCCTGCTAAAATGCCTCAGCAATGCAAACCCAAAGCACATGAAAAGGACATTGCAATGGATCAGACCTTTATAAATGGTGTGCAGGTCGCATTTTTGGTCTTGTGCCTTACTTTCTATCTCCTCTGCACACCTACAGTTGTGACTATTAATCTACCATGACTGAATATGCCAGATCTGAACAAGAGAAAGAGATTATCTTTCACCACGAGAAGGATGATCTCATGTCACATGCTCTGATTGCTTACCAATTGGAGTCAAAGATGCCAAAAGGGTGCCACGTCGTGGTCTCTGCAAAATCTGCAGTGACTTTCAAAACCAGAAAACCGATTAAATTGTGTCCTATGACACTTAGCCGTCGAGTGGAATGATATTGGCGACGGAGATAGTGATGCATCGGAATTAGTGGAATCTCACACGTGGCATGACCTAGCCGGGACACTGCCGTGTAACATCTTCCCATAATGTTAAAAATAGGACAGGGTCTGGGAAATTTCACGTAACAAACGAACATCTTAATCTCTCTTCGTAAAAATGCTTGTAATACATAAATGACATATCTAAGTACAATATAGAATACTTTTGTTTGCATAAGAATGGCATATCATGATGTGGTAAGTAATTTTTTAATGTATTGTAACAATCAGCGGTGGATGACTGTACTTAAGTATGTACCTACATTGACCGTATAACCGTATGCACCCGTAATACGGCCGTACTATTACGGTCGTTATACGGACATGTCCGTACCGTTACCGTACCGTATGTATACTTCCCAAAATCCATGACGGGACGGTTACGGACCCGTATATACGGGTGCCGTATAGCCGTATAGTACGGTGACGGTGTACAGTCCTAGAGTATACCAGTGATTAAATTCTGTTCAAATAAATTCAAGCTGGAAATAGTGACAACTAAAAATTAAAATATAGTGTAACAAGTTAACTTAGTGTGTATAAAAAGGATGTAACTAAAACTAGGATTCGTCAAGCTTGCACTTTAACGTGCGTAGCGAAGCGATGTATGTTGCATGTTTACCTTTGAGCACATCGTGGCTGATCGCAACGTCGGTTTGCTTGCAGTAGTACAATCTTGCTATGTAGTTTCGCACTCCGGGTAAAGGATAACGGAGTCGGGAGCGGCCACGGGTGTCGAATTGAACTTCGCCCTTGTGAGAGCATTCACCGCCGCTGACCTTGTACTAGCACTTACTTTACAGCAGGCTGGTTTTCTACTACCTGGCCCATATGGGTTACTTCAAGTTCGACTGCATCACGTGCCTTCTGCGGGCTCGTCCACATAATACCAGTGAGGCTCGGGAGTTCCGCTGAGCGTACTCACAGGTGAATTTTAATCCATACATTCCTATGATTACTTGAAACTTCAACATATTTCTAGCTAGGGCACCTCGGTGAAGGGAGAATTAAGGTTCTGGTCCTGTGAGAAAAGAAAGAGAGATAAAGATATCAATAATAGCTGGTTGAGGGAGAAAATAGACGTCAGAGATCATTCTTGTCTTTAACTCTGCACAATGATTGAAGGAAATAATCATGAGCCATCAGTTCTACAGGAAAATAGAAGTGAGATCCTTGTCCCTCGCATTGCGTGATTAGAACAGAATGATTTTTTGTGAGCTATTAATAGTACGCCCTGGTACGCAGCGGTGTTAGTGGCACTATGTAATGCTAAGTGACCAGTGCCTATGATATCCGCCGTGCTGCTCAGTGCTGTTCCAAAGAAACTCTCAGATAGGGCTTGACTGCGTCGTCGGCGCACTGTATGCTGTGTTGACGAGAATAGAGACACTTACAAGTACGATCAGATCTAGAAACACGAAGGATTATACACCTCCGAGGACCTTACAGGTCATGCACGATAATTCAGTTCAACCAATAATGTCATGACTTGCGATGATGTGTAGCGTTCCGCTGGATGCCATCGAACCCGGAATCCCAATACCCTTCGGAAAAGACGCTGCTGCAATCGTTCGGATAAGGCGTCCGTAGAGCACGGAACGAGAGGATCGTTGAATGGACCTTTGATAGATTTTGCCTCAGCCGGAAATCAGACTTTGGAGCATCCATTTTGACCAAAGACCGAACTTAAAATTTTTTTGTACATGTGGATTGTGGACTATGATGTTTCCAGTTAGAAGTTTAGCGCTGCGAGATACGGTGATCTACTGGAAGCGAATACTTACCTGAGATCATCACAATAAACTGACGGTTGAACCGATTTACGGTTGGGATTTGACAGGCTCTATCCGAACGGTTTGTTGTGCTCAGAGATGCCCCACCTGCTCCTATACACATTACGTTCCAAGTATTGTCAGTTTATACACGCTTGCAATGCCTGTGGAAGCTAGAAACAAAATCTTGGGAGTTTAATAGCATACAGATCTGAATGAAACATAATCGTCGTGATTACCGATACTTTAAATCAAAGCAGATCTATGTATGCTTTAGTTCTCTCACCAAGGTGCTTTACAACCAAATACTTCTACAGTACGACGTCCACAACCTCTCTAAGTTCTCTTCCTGCGCTGGAGCTTCGAAGACAAGCATCGCGATTTACGCCACGTCGCCAACGTACCGCTGAACTTCGATTGTCATTCCGATGTTGGGCGCTAGTCTCTAATTCGTTGAACAAGACAGTTGCACGCATTGTGAAGCGCTGTGTCGAGGCTGAACGAAGGGAAGTTATTGGTTTTGTGAGTTCAGTCAGGGTCCAATGGTGGTATGAGTATCAAGGAAGCGGTTACAGTACGTTATACCAGTCTTTTCTCAGACTCGATGGCCAACTTACTCATACGTTTACACTAGACGCATTTGTGTCCAAATGCTTCATGCCTCCGTCGTACATGCAGTCCAACTCCGTCCTCCTCCTCAAATGGATTCACGACCCCCCGGACCAACTCACGCTACATTTTACTTTAGCACCTTACTCACATCGTTGAGGTGGAATTCCAACCCTGAGGCACTATTCTTCCCTGATCCACCTACTCAAAAGAACAACACATGCACGTAGATTGAGTGGTAGAGGGAGGGTTGAACGTGAGGTAGTACTGCGCGTCATACGTTCCTAATATTCTTCGTTCTACGAGGTGCTTATTTAAGGTCTTTACAGTTATAGATTGCTATGGTAATCAACCATGTAAGACCGAATTTATTGCTATTATACTTAGTGCACGAATACACCATTCGTGGAGTTGGATAGGATAATGGACGAGAATATGTCGAGCTTCCGCACTGGCATTTCCTCAAGTGGTGGAGGCAAAGAGCGTACTCAGAGGGAAGGGAACAAGTCGCATAGCACGATACTACCGTAATAATGGCTGTAACAGTTTTCTTAGGATGATTACGTACACGACACTCTCCCTCGTCATATAAGCAAATCAACATCATTCTTTCAATTCAGAGGCTTCTCACACGCGGTTTACAGTTAACTCTACCTCTCTCATTACCTCTTTCCAATCACCAGTCTATCGCAAGCTCACCAGAGACGTCGGGACTGTAACTCTGTTCAAGACGATTCGTTGGTTAAACCTGACCGTCTATTTGAGGGTTTGAGAGTATAAAGCATTGGTGCGTGCATAAATGTCAAAGTATCAACAAATTAACCAAAAACCTCCTTTCATAACCTCCTTGAAAACGACGTAACACCTCTTTCACACCTTTCTCCTTCATCGGACTATTTAGTTCCACATTCTGACTACCCAGCTCAGCGAACAATTTCCATTTAACCATTCGAAGTCATACTGATAGCCTACAAGTTCAACCCTGTCCATTCGGGGCGGATATACGTATGGGTAGACTGGAGTGACTCGGTCAAACTCGGTGATAAGTACGGCACAAGCGGCCCGCGCTCAACCTCGCATCAACGCGTCAACTTGGCGTCAACTGTGGGAAACGTGAAAGTCCCGCACGGACCATTGATTCTTGAACTCGAAGTGAATCCATCTGTCACAGCTTCGTCTACTTCCTCCCAGCTACGCCAAGTCACGACCATCTGAAAGCGGCGGGGGCATGGACTCTTGAGGACCATGCGAGTTGGTGTGACATCGAGAACACCGACCGTTACGTTTCGAGAGTCGAGACTGGGGTCAGACGACATAAACCGCCCACCTCACAGTTCGTAAATCCCTCGCTCCGGCTCACCCTCTTCTGTAACCATGCGCTGCAGGAAACATACGTCCATTTCGAGTTTAGGCAGTCGATTCAAGATTCGAATACATTGGTACGTGCACGTCCATCCGAACACCCCCCCACGCACACACGCACGCACGGCCAACAAACCCCTTTTACTAGCATAGAATCACTTCCATCGCCCATCTTCTACCGGCCACAAATAACACTTATATCCCCAGCGACTAGAACAAACGACCATCAATTCGATCCTTCACGTTCGCGCATCGCAGCTGTCGCTCCCTTCCTCGTGGTAGTCCATCCAACGTTCTATCTACCGCCGGCTCGCTAGCAACATCGGGCCTGCGACGTCTTCGAAGGTGATTCATCAAACCAGACAACGGATTTGGATGCAAAGTATCCTCAGGCCATCGTCTCAATGCTGCAGGCTCTGGTTAGCGTGTACCAAGTACTTGAGGGTTCAAAGTGAGGAATGGGTGAAGCGTAGCTTGAGAGAAGTTTGAATATGGCTTTTGAGGTATTAGAATGCACGTACATCCACCACTTCATCTGTATTCCGAAGCTCTTACCAACCTACTCACAGTGTTCAAAAGCTCTTCCACTACCGAGAGCCGTAACTCTCCCCCAGTCTCATCTTACACTCCATCTCCACTATCGTCTTCGCGTCTGAAGTTACTACTCCCCCCAACGCACGCTGCATGAATACGACAACATAGTCAACAAGAGACAGGCGTACACCAGGAACATGTGCGACGTGCGACCCCTTCTTCCGAGGACTACTCGCTCATTGGCAGAACGTATGCACGTAGGAGCATAATTCTTATTAAATTTCGAGAGGCTTTGATCTTCTAGGTTCAACGTGTTCACATTGCAGGACATAACAGACTGCACGAAGTCGAATGTACCTGCTATACATGCACCTAGCACAACACGTTTTAACAATGTACGTTCTCAACTTCACCAATAATGTCATACACCACTCACCACTCCAAACTCGCAGCAGTGTACATCCTTCCTTCCTTCAACCTCGTAGTCAACCAATGTCTATGATACACTACAACGATCTACCAACCCAACCAACACGATCAGAACTCAACTTTCACTCAGCTCGGAGATATGCCGTGGTCTGAAGAACAATGTTTTAAATACTCGTCGTGTGTAGGTGTAACTTGCTGTGTACAGAGATGCTGAGCACCGGCTTTAACATAGTCCGTCACAGGACCATCGTACATTTAGTACGCTTTCCTCTTGTTCACGCTGCCCTTCGCTCTTCATAGCAGAATCTGTGCTTTTATCTTTTTAACGCTTATCAAGTTGTCACCTATTTCTGCACTGGATCGTACACATGTACTTATACCTTGCTGTTTTAATAAAGTTCCTTTGAATACGAGGTAGTCGCTCTCACCATCATGAAGGTTATTTATACTTATTAACCACGATGCAATCGTTAGTAGTAATTTCGGAGAAACTGTTGAATACACTGAGGTCACGGGCTTGTCCTATTGTCGCTAGTGCAATAATAGTAATCGATAGGATCGATTCGAAGGATAGGCTAGCAGTCTACGAAGAGCGCCTGCGTGCATTTATTTAGCAAGTGCATTCAAGGGTAATCGATGTGATAGATCGCTCCCTTCGCTCCGGTATTAGCTCCTTGAAGCCTTCGTTGCGCCTGTAAGTGATTGTTATTATTATTTGTTACATGTTCATTTCTACTTGAATCATGGACGATTCGATGTATTTGTCTTTCCAAAGACTGATTCACTGCATAAAAATGACATTCAATCTGTTAGTCGAAGAGCATTCTAAGTTATAATAGATAATAGATAATCTTTTAAGTGGGATTGAATTTACTAGATCAACATTAGATAGTGAGATTCGAACTCACGCCCCGAAAGACCAGATCACGATTCTGGCGCCTTAGACCGCTCGGCCATGTTGCCTTGCTTCCAGGCGTCATATTATACATATTACATAAATTGTAGTAGAGTCACGTCCCAAGCTGCAGCCATATCACTTGCCCATGCCGCTTGCATGTCGCAATGCAGATGCCACTACATAGCCTAAGTACTCAAGAACTCAAGAAATACTGGCTACGACTAAGAAGTACTTCATGAGCTTCCCAAACAACGTATTAATACAATATAACTTGTATGTCTGAGCTAAGTACTTTTAGGATTGTTCTGGGATTGATACGTGCGGGGGAGTGTACGGTTGAAGGTTGCCATTCGACCAAGGAAATTTGGAGGAAGTCAAGGAATGCCACGCTGTAAGTCATTACTCGTAACTGTTACTTGACTGCTAGCTTACATACAGTTATGTTCATTGTTCCTCCACTCTCTGTTCTAAAAGCTTGGGACAAACACCGTCCGAAGCTCCTGTCTACGTTCGCAGGAAATTCCTGCTGGTTCCCCTGATGAATCTCGAATACAATTTACATACACTCCCCAAACACAAGCACCATTCAAACTTTTATCGCGGTCTGTCATTGTAACTACGAGAAATTATTAAGCGGCTCCTTAATATCAAATATATCCAACGGGAACGCATCTGCGATTGCCTGGTATCCTGCTGGATTCGGATGTAAAAAGTCGCCAGAGTCAAACTTGGGGTTAAGCTGGCTCGGAATAGCAGGATCAGCCAAAATCTTGTCGAAATCAATGACAGCGTCAAACGTTCCACTGTTACGGATGAAATCGTTCACTCGAATGCGCGTTGCCTCGCGGATGGGGTTAGAGTAGCGCTGAATGCTTGCGTTTCCGCTGAATGGTGTGATGGTGGCTGCGAACATTGGAATGTTTAAGGTGTGTACTCTGGTTGCTATTTGCTTTAAGGACCAGATTACCCGGTCACCGATGGCTTGCTGGTCAGCGACTGTAGCTCGTGCGGTACCGATGTCGTTTACTCCCTCGAAGATCATGGCATACTTTACACCAGAGTGTGCAAGGACGTCTCGGTCGATGCGACTTAGTGCATTAGGTCCCGAGACATCTGCTAGGATACGGTTGCCTCCTGCTGCTTGATTCACCACGGCGATGTTCTTCGTGGCAGGGTTGTTTTGCATCTTGGCTAGTACGAGATCTGGCCATCTAAATCAAACACTTCATTGTAAGCTATGCTGGAGATAGATGGATGATTATCACAAACCTATTATTCGCGTTGTCCGTGCTTCCGGTTCCGTCGGTTATACTGTCTCCCACAATCGCAAGCGCGCCAACGTCAGGAGGCGCCCATGCCTCTAATGCACTCAAAAAGTACCAATGTGCCACGTTCGAAGCACCCGTTAAATTAGTGGCACTAACAGAGTTCCCGAATGTGAAGAAAGTTGTGGTCCTACTACCGGGATGAGAAGTGATACTGTTCGTAGTCTGGCCTTGTGCAGTGTAAAGCGTAACCGTAAGCATTGATTGGGACTTCACGCTGAAAGTAAGGGGATCTGAAACGACCATAGCACCATTCGGTATAACGACATAGCCATTTCCGCTAAATGTCACTGTCTGAAGCGTTCCAGGCTGTATGGCACTTGTTCCAGCGAGCCCACCGGCAGGAAGGGCGACTGTTACTGCCGTAATAGGCAAATCGGAGCCACCGAAGACGTTGGAGATTCGCAGACGTATTTGGTCTGCTCCAATGGAAGTGTGAATGGTTTGGCGAATGGTGGAGTTTTTGAATACAATTCCTGTTTGGTTGAAGGGTGGTGGGGGAAGGTTCGCTAGTTCTGTTAGCTGAGGCATAGAGACCCAAGTGTCGACCCAATGTCCTGCTGCGTTGGGCCTTGCGGGTGGACCAGCACAAACTGCACTGTTCGCCAGAAGGCCAACAGCTGCTAGCAATACGAATATAAGACTTGATAATCCCATGTTGCAAGAAGGAAACCGCGAATTTTCTGGATGAAGAATATGTTGTGTGCTTTCTTATATACAATGCTACGTCGAGGATGCCGATTATTCACCGCACGTAGGTCATGCTGATGTCCGCGGGCTCTGTTGATAAAAATGAACTCAAGAATGATGATTTTCTCAGGTACCAGCTCGATCTACTGATTTCGAAGAGTAGCGAAGCGTTAACGACCCGCTGAGCCTGACGTTGCGCCCTCCCGCTCCTGATGTTTTACAAAAACTGATGTGTCTTCTCATTGACTATGGTTATGTGCTCGCAAGAGATAATTCGTGACGAGGAATTGCGTGGGCTGCCAGCATGTGTAGCCAGCTTGGAAGTTTCTAAGAACACTTCAGCAACGTAATGAAAGGTGAATGTGACAGCGCATTTAGAAGAGTGTTCTATTTCTGAGCAACATCGATGCAAAGATAGCTAGAACAGCAATAGCACAGTATTTTGGAGCAAGGATGTGGGGCGGTACAGTGGCAAATATCTCTGTGTCTGACTGGCCAACCACGTAGAACGACGTCAAAGATATAAATCGCACTTCCTCTGTTCAGGAGTGGTATTAATCATCGCTGATTGAAAGTTGCTGTAATGTGGAACTGGTTTAATTCTTTAGTACTCGTACTTGACGTATTAAACACTCAGCACGCATTTAATATTGACACCAAACGTGCTGCTGGTATAGTACAAGAAATTCAAAGTAAGCTAAGTTAAGAGAGGGGTGTGAAGCCTACTTCTTTCGCCTCTTCACCTTATTCTGCACTGCCTGCCTCAGATGTCTGCTCCTCATCCAAGAATCCAACAACTGAGATATCATCGAAGCGCTCAGCATCATCAATAGCCTGCTGATCCTGCTTCTCCTATCCGTAGTCATGATCGTCTTCTGCCATCTCTACAAGACCTTCCTCTCGCGGTGCAGTTGAAGGCATTGAGATGGCAATAGACGGTGCGTAATCAGCACTGCCCCCAGCTCTATAAGCACTAGAGTCGTCGCCATTACTGCGGGGGATGTCAAGGGCATCATAATACGGAAAATGTGTGTCGTCCTCCTCAAATTCGAGCGGAACAGATGGCGAGCTCTTGTCTGAATGAGCCCAGAATTGGGGAGACCTAACCTTCCTGTGGAAACGGCCTATACCCTCAGTGACTCCATCTCCAATTCCTGCAACGGTAGCACGGATAGGTATCGAATAGCTGAAGACCTCAGCTTCGAGCCAAGCGAGCCGTTGGGGTACATCGGGAGAACTGCATGCGGGTTGGTGAGTCGTGGCTTCGATTCTGATTGATTGCCGTCGGTGAGCACCAGGGCTGCGAACTGTTTCATCACCGAGAGGGTGATTGATTTCAAATTCCCACTACCTTTTAAGGTAGTGGGGTTATAGGGTGGTCTCGATTTCCCTATAAGGCGATTTCGGGATCTTGAACGGGATCTGAGTCTGATTGGCTAGAGCCCCGTGACAGTCTGTGACCGCCGATGAATTTCACTCATTTCAATCCTCCTTTTGTCATCCCACCTACTCTTTTACTGACGAGGTATAAGTGATGAATATTAATGCTATAACATAGTAACAGTAATCACTATTAGGTGATATATATATGGAGATATTCCCATGTTCAATATATAGTATGTACATTAACACTATGTGTGCGATCAGAGGGATGAGTTAGTCTCTACCGAAACTACTATATCTGTTTGCTCGATACTACAGGTCATGGTATCTTTTTCCATGAATGATGATTATAACCAAGAGTTGGCCGAGATGTACAGTGCTGATATCAACTTCAATGTATGAATCAGATATAAGTAGTTCTGAAGATCTCGATTCATGATATGTGAAGAGACAGTAAGTGGGAGTGAGCAACATAAATAGGTGGAGGCATAAGAAATTGGAAATTGTGAGCAGAGCACAATGTAACGTCCTCACCAAGTCGAGTCACTGTGATCATTCTTCTTCTCTTTCCTATACTTGCATCCTTTGTCCCTTTCCTCAGGCTCTCTTACTTCTCTGAACCTTCTGACACATATAATGATGCTCTACCTAGCTCGAAGTCTCGTTCATGCTCCATCAAAACATCACCTCAAATTGACAGACCACACAACCAATTCACCGGTCAAAAGCATACTAGGACAACATGGTCGCATGTACTGGCCGCCTAATTGTTCTCAAAAGCCAACCCTGTACCAAATTGATGTCCACACTTGGGAAACGGACATGCAAGATGTTGACAAATTATTCTCATCCAAATCTTCTCATGAATAGGATATCGTTGTCGAGTTGGAAAATAAGAAGTATGAAATGTGGAAGGATAATACTAAGGTATGTTCACCTCCTCTCTTTTTACTTGTCATATGCCGATGCAGAGGCAGAATTTGGAGTTGCCACCGGCTCCTCTGGCACCCTCAGCAGTGCCTGTTACAATCCAAGCTGGTTTCGTGATGTCTTCTGATCTTGTGATATAATAATCACGTGACTTGTCACTACACTTGTAAGTTGTATGACGAAGTTGAAGTCTAAACAGTTATAACGTAAGTTATACACTAATGGACTTGGCGGCGTCTTCACAGTAACACTTGAAGAGTGGAAATGAAGTAGCGGTATTCTGGGTCTGAGATGTTCTCAAAGAGGATAGAGGGGATTAGCCAGCTATATTGGATGATAGCTAAACTAAGATCAAGCTGAAGAAGCTTGATCGTAATACATGAGCTATTTATACAAAGGACCGTGGTCCGTGCGAGTAAAGAATCGTAGCTATAAATAAGTCCGTGACTTGTCATGACTCGACAGAGGTCTATAAATAACTGCGCAGCAGTATCAGTAAGCAAGTCCGAGGAGATAAGAGATGTCCGTGCTCGTAGTATGACAAACCAGAGGAGCGGGGTCGGGGATGATGAGTAAGTATGTAGTTATAAATAGAAAGGGATGAGTAAGCTAAAAGATATAAATAGAATGGTCACGTGAAAAAGAGGTGCTCTGGCGGGGTTGAGATGGAAAAAGTGTAACAGTGCCAGCGAGTCACACAAGGAGTTCTTCACTACCAACTTGGTGAAAGCTTGTGGCAAGATCATGTCTCTCGGACGTATAAACCAGGTTGTGGAAATGAGCACTTAAAGTGATTGCTAAGTTCAAATGGTCCTTTATTTTAACTTTCTGTAACTTTTCTTTGTGGTATTTGGCATTATTTCATCTGGCATTTTCTATCGACACTGGCTATTAAAAATTATGATAGACCTCTTAGCACTGTTGTATGTACCATCATCTGTGCTTTAATGCAATAAGTTTCTTTTATCATTACTTAAACTGGAGTGATACCTTGGTTGAAAGAGAAACAGCTGTGTGGCAATTGACCACAACTCAGTGGAATTGCAGTGGAAGTTAGAAGATTGAGTGTCACAGTTATCACACTGATAGTGACTGTCAGTCTTCGTGACTACAGTATGTGTACGTGATTCCTTCATCCAATTTTCCCCATAACAAATTGTATTTCTAATGGTAATTGTCTGTTAAGTGAGGAGGTAGTGGGCCCTGCCACTTGCCAGCCCTATTCTTTATATGGTAGAATGAAATCAATTACTTACCATTTTAATAGTTGAAATCATTGCTTGTATGTAGAAGTGAATATAAGTGAAATCAATGCTAATCAGCTTGAAATCAATGAGAGAATGGAATCAATACACTGGTGCAATCAATTACATTAAGTAAAAATCAATCCCAGTTCAATCTGAAATTATTAGAAATCATTAGAGTGGAATCATTAGGGTGAAATTAATGACAATTAAAGAGAAATCAGTGAGAAATCGGTCAAAAATCAATGAATAACTTGAAATTGTTAGGTACCAAACTGCAGGATGTACTAAATATTAGGGTGGTTAACTGCTGAACGCGACGGTCACGTGACTTGGTCGCCGTACTTCGAGAAATGTTGAGTTTTGTAGTGCAGGCGAAACGCCTGCTCTACAACATCGAGCCTAAAATAATGTTATGACAAGAAGCATTCGAATGAACTTCATTGAAATAGCAAGGCATGCGTGTATGCGTGCGAGCCTGAGCACAAATAGCCGCACGGACCAATGATTGAATTCGCAGCTGCTTATTACAACCACCAAAACCATAGGAGCGAAGAGGGAAGGGATCAATGGATCACCCTTAAAGGCACTTGCTAAAGCGCTCTTCATAGTCTGCTGACCTGTTCTTCGAATAGATCCCATCGATTACTAAGTATAAATACACCAGTGACGATAAGACATGACAGCATCAGTGTGTTCGACGGGTGCTCCGAAATTACTATTCACGAGCACATCAGCGTTAATAAGTAAAAAATAACTTTCGTGAGAGCGACTACCTCGAGCTCATAAGATCTTAAGAACGATGTGAAAGAAATTTACTAAAAAAGCAAGGAATACATGCAATCCAGTGCAGAAATAGGTCACAACTCCTTGTGCTATGAGAAAATAAGTGCATGTCCTGCTTATAGAACTGAATACTAAGAGTCGTCAACACCAACGATTGCGAAAAGGAAAGTTATCAAAAGTAAGACATACAACCATACCTATCCTTAAGGAAAACGGCTTATCCACGTTACCATGGATACGTTTTGTGACATTATTGGGCTTGTTCCTCTGCACTGTTAGTATATCACTTAACTGCATGTCAATAATCGTCTTTTTGGAGAGGAAGAGTGAAGACTTACGATGCACTGTACCATATCATAATCCTAGCACGCTTCTCCGGAAACCCCAGCACTGCCCATGCAATCGTGCATAATATGAGCTACACCTACATGCATACGTTTTGCCATTGATCGAGCATTCCAATGAAGAAGGGGGCAAGTTTAGCACATCGCTAGCCCTCCTTTCACTAGGGTGTCGCGTTGATGCACCGTTCATAGGATGGGGTGATGTGTTCGTTCGTGAAGAGGATGGTGGAGGAGTGTAGAATGTGATTCTGGGAGCGTTATACTTTCGTAATGGAAGAGTCCTTGAATCCTGTGGGTGGGTTGGCTGGAGTGAGAGGATACGGATGATGGAAGGACGTACGTGCGTTCCAGTACCTAAAAGGACTGCTCCCAAGCTACACTTCACTGGTTGAATCGTGTTTAACCAGCGTCTACCTCGTGGGGACAATGTCCTAAAGACACGTTGCTTCCCAACCTGCTTTCTGGTTTGGCAGATCGACTTCGAAGACGTCGCAGACCCTATGTTGCTCGTGAATTCGCTGTAGACTGAACGTTGGATAGAGGGTTAACAAGGGAACTAGCGACAGCTGCGAAGCGCAGACAAGAGTGATCGAACTGACAGTCCGTTCCCGTAATGTTGGTGGATGGTGCCGGTGAAGTTGGCGACGGAAGGGGTTCTATGCATGAGAATGGAGGCTAGTAAGTAGCGTGCGGTTGAGAGTTCCGCTCATTGATTGATGATATCATACGTGAAGGGGATGGGGGATATGAAGTATTGAATGTGATTCTGGGAGCGGAAGAACAGTCTAATCTGCGAGTAGGTTGTCTGGAGTTTTAAATGCAGATGAAGGGGTAGACGCACGTGCATTCCAGTAGCAGTACATCGGGGACGATACCCATACTGCACTAAAGCTACACTTCACCTAATACCCACTAGCCATCGTCTGCAGCTTTGGAACAACGGCGGTGTAGATTCTGAATCGCGAATAGCCCTCAAAGGCGTCACAGGGCTGACGTGGCTAGCCAGTACTCGGTAGACACAACGTTGGATGGCAATTGGATGAACGTCCACTAGGGAGGTAGTCACAACTGCAATGCTTGCACGAAAATGATTGAATAGATGGCCTGTTCGTTCCGGTTATCGGGACTGGGGAGTAATGTGGGTAACGGGAGGGGTGCTATTCTATGCCTGAGAATGAAAGCTTGTCAGTAACGCACATTTAAGAGGGACGCGCACGTACCCCAGGCGTACCTTGTTCCAGTTCCGCTCGTTCGATGCTCCATACCAACTACATACTACAGCATCCAAACACCGACCCCATGATCAAGAGAAGTAACAGTGGCACTGGGAAGAAAGCTGAAAGATATTCGATGTCACATTCTGCAAGCTAGTCACCAGTCAGAGGGTTTAAACTCTTCGAATTCAATGGTCTGTGCGAGAGCTTCCATTTTCCCACAGTTGAAGTGTTGAAACTTGACGCGAAGTTAAGCGCTACCCGGCAGGGCCGCTTGTCTTGGTGCGTAGCGCTTAACCGAGCTCGGACTCAGTGACTTCAGTCTAAGTTTAGCTTTAGAACTGCAGTATCGTCGAGCAGCCATGGAATCTACATCAAGAGCGCCCATAAAGGCAAGGCTCAAGAGCTCAAGCATCCTAATGCGAACTTCTCCGTGCTCTGAAAAGGCAGGCCGCAGGATACATACTCTCCGTGGTTATCTCAAGGTTATTGTACTTACTTCATGCGTTTTCTATTTCTCTCAGGCTGCCATTCTTGTGTATGGTAGTCCACTTCTATATCCTGAAACGTTTGACTTAGGTGAACCAGAGTCCCTGGATTTTACCTGCTAGTGCGGGATACCGCGATACTTCATGTAGTCACTAATACCGCACAATGATTATATAGTCAGTCTTAAAGTCCATGATCCAGATCATCCACCTATATTAAATACAACTGAAAAATAAACCCAAAAGTATCCCCTCGACAAAAGAATTATCTGAATGGTTCGACGTCTTTCCAACCCTCCAATGAGCTCGTGATAAGTGTTGGGGGAAAGTAAAACTAGTATTCTCAGAGCATATGTATGACAGAAATGTATATGATGGTAGTGAAAGCGAGAAAAGAAGTTAGTACGAGGCAGTGGGAGTACAGCGAGATAAGGTAACAAAAAGAGCCGAATACTGCATTTTACGATACAGGAAGAACGTCTACTCCGCCGTCTGAATTGACGTTGTCTTCCGGTAATGATTGGTGGGTATTCGCGGTTTCTTCGTGAGCCTCTGATTCCATGTTCACGTTTACAGCTACATGTTCGTGAATATCCGTCTCCGAGTTGGCGGTCTGTCTTGTGTGTCCGTCTCCTCGCGTTGGCGCTTGACACTAATCTTGCCCTCTTCTTCATCATTGTTCCAATGGCTACTGTGGTTTAGTAGTGACTGCTGCATACTCTCGTTAGCCGTCGTAATATACGAGGTCTTGTCTATGTGATCGACCCAGGGGTTTACATCATCTATATCGCCAAAACCTGTCCTGCACGCCACTCTATTGTCTGTCTCTAGACTTATATTGGTGGATGTCTCTTCCCATGATTCATTGCAACCCATATCGTTCGTTGGAAGCCATGCGTTCAGGTGTATGGATTTATTTGTGGACTCTGTTTTCGCGTCTTCATGAGATTTTTTTTCTACAGACTTGTCAGACTTGTCTTCAGCATTCTCACGAGGCTCGTCTTTCACATCCTCAGCATCCGAGTTCTCGACCGCATCCTCATGAGACATGTCTTCTGTATGCTCGTCCGACTCACGCTCCGCTTCCTCGTCAGACACGTCTTCTGTATGCTCGTCCGACTCACACTCCGCTTCCTCGTCAGACATGTCTTCTGTATGCTCGTCCGACTCACGCTCCGCTTCCTCCTCAGACACGTCTTCCATATTCATGAGAGACCTCACCACATTCTCATACCATTTCTTGTAATACTCATGCTCGTCAGACTCATCTTCTGAGTCCTTCATTTCGTTATTTTTGTTTGGATCATTTTTTGTCTCCTCGATCGAATCAAGTTTCTGAAACACGGACACGTTAGATATTCGTTAATGAATATACTATATAAATATCATGCCTTTAAAACCTTTCTGATATAACATGATGAAAAGTACTTAAGCACATTATTATGCTTCACTAAAGATGGTTTGATTCTACCGAATAAATATCTCAAGATAGGTGAATAATCGTCACAATGTACTCCAAACGGTACATGATCATTGAAATTGAGAGATCTAATGGTGCTGTAATATTAATCCTGAATTAATTTACTATAGATGACTGATAACGTACGTTTCCAATATTCGACGAGCCAAGGACTGGCTTTTTTCTTTACTTAGATAGATGTGGCGCCCTCGTGAAGGGCTCTCCATTACTGCTGCTGTCCAGTGGCTTATTTTAGGAATAAATTCATCAGACTTCTCCCTGTCATGCATAATGCGACCTATGGTGTGAACATATGCCTCCTCAGTATCGACGAAATTCTTCAAGATTATTTCATCCACTGCATTGCGTATACATAAACCAACATCTTCCGCCATCATTGCTTTTGGGACAGCAAAGTTCTATAGCATACAATAGTATCAGCTTAATAAAAATCAGAATAAAATAAATCCTACTTACTTTGTTAGAGACATCAAAATCAAATACATGTTTAATAACATTCATTATTTCATCCCCTTGCATCTTCGAGAGCATACAAGACATAAACCACTGCACGTCTTCCAATTGACGAAATTCATTTAATAATTGAACATCGAACTTGCTGTACTTCATGTGCCAAAAATAGTTTTGAAGAACATATTTCCACACATGGTTTTTGCCAAAGGCCCTTTTGACAGGATGACTGTCCTCAGATAGCATATGCAAAATTGTAGCCTGACAACGTTGTGCCAAAAATATGTGTCCTTTTACAGAATCAATGAAAAACTTCCCTGACCTAGATGGGTCCAACAAAAATTCATTAACAGAAGCATGATGAAATCTAATGGGATCGAAAAGGTGGCCATTTGTTGGTATATGTACTATTGAGTGAAGGTGCAGCATCTGTAACTTCAGATCTGATTCCTTAATTCCAAAGAATTCAGCTAGATCCTTGATATTATTGACCACAGATGGAACAAGGATGGCCTTTTGTTTTGGAAGAGCAATGGCTTTTAATATATCCATAATTGCATCATACCCTCCCTTTGTTTTTGATGCAGCTGATGAAAGAATGTGACCATACAGTGCATCTAACTCAGCAAAAGGGTTTTCTTCTAATGTGCTTCCCATAGTCTTATGAATGATAGCATTAAGAGCTTCTCGTGGATCATGATTATCATCAGAAATGAATTTAACCACAATTGAAGCATAAATGAACTGCCCAGATGATTTGTTCACCAAATCTGCTAGGTCAGACCATGTTGGCCAGCTGGAAATTTCAGATAATTCAGAGGCTAAGGCATGAGTCTGTTTTATAATGTTGAATCCATCTAGAAGATATGTCTTGATATCCTGGTCAGGATCATATTTCCAGTCTAGAGTTAGGTGAATGGATATATTATTGACAAATGGTAAATTGAATGTTTTGTCAATTTCACATTCTGGCCTGCTTGCTATGAGAAACCTCAGCTGCAGTGGCTGTGACACTGCAATGTCTGCAATAGCCATTATGATCCTTGATTGAACATCAGTGCTGTTGCATTCATCTAGACCATCAATTATTACTAGGCATGGAGTAAGGAGATTGCCATTCATCTTGAGATGTATGATTGGATTTACAAAGACTCTTCAACTGTTCCTCCATTGAGTGGTGAAATATGGCTGGGTCACGCTTCAGCTCTTCCAAGATAAAACTTCTTGCTTCTGGTATCCTAATTGCAAGGTGATATACAATTGTTGGAATAACTCTTGTTCCATCATCTCTTCCTGTACTTGTAAAAGTTCGAGAAAAGAAAAAACTGGAAATTAGCATGTTCTTCGAGTTCTCTGCTATTGTCTGAGCAATAGCAGACTTTCCTACACCAGCAGCTCCGTTCAACCACATCATTCGATTCTCTGGATCTGGCGTGTTAACCCATTTTATAATCTCTTTGATAACTCTCTTTCTTGTGTCAGGATGACACTTGGGAGGATCTGCACGCTCAGCAGAGTGATGGCCTGCTCCTGGACATGCTGCACGAGTGATAATATCCATTGCTTTGGCTGAAAATGTGTCAATATGGTAAGCAATGTTTGAAAGACTGAATGTTTACGAACCAGAATTATCATGATAACTAATTTCTCGTTGATTGAAATCTCCACCAACAATAATTTTGAAGTTGTTGGCTCCTTCGAAAGCCATATATGCGCAAGATACTCTTATGACCAGTGTCTCAGGGGTGTTTGGTAAGGTCTTAGTGGAATAGTTTGGTTGGGGGAGAAGAGCATATATATAGCATTTTCGATGCTGTCAGGATGCTGTACATGAGAAAATTGTGTGTTCATCATGTACTCTCGGAAGGTCCCATTTAGAACGCATCGCCTTCGAATACGTCGCAGGCCTGATGTTCTAGCGATATCGCGGTAGACTGATCGTTAGATTGACCGTTGACATCTACGAGGGAAGTAGTCGCGAATTGATGGTCTGTTCTATTTTCGTCTCGCAGAGTGCGGATGTTAGTTGGGGCCATGGCTCGTAGAGGGTGGATGACGGACGTCATCAGAAGGACTTCTATACCTGAGAGAAAAGCTTGTGATTAACACGTGGTTGAGAGGGAGAATCGACGCGCAGGTACCTATATCTTTGTAGACCATCATAAGAGCTGGAAATACTGTCGTGGCCTTAGTCCACTGCGAAGTTCCAGGAAGGAAGGAGGAAAGAATTCGCTCCCTGTGAGGTGAATGGGTGGCTTAGATACCGGTTAACGATCGCATCGACGTCATTAAGTAAAAATAATCCCTTGTGAGAGCGATAACCTCGAGTTCTTAAGAAGTATTCAAAGGAGTTTTATTAAAAGAGCAAGGTATACATGCGTGCGATCCAGTGCAAAAATAGGTGACAGTTTCATAAGCGCCAAAAAGATAAAAGTACAGATTGTGCTTTGAAGAGCGAATGCCAACGTGAAGGAGAGGAAGACGTACTAGTCCGTTATATGACCGTCATACATTTTAACGCCGGCGCTTAGCATCTCTGTACACAGCAAGTTACACCTACATACGACGAGTATTTAAAACATTGTTCTTCAGACCACGGAACGTCTCCGAGCTGAGTGAAAGTTGAGTTTGATCGTGTTGGTCGGGTTGTAGATCGTTGTAGCGTATCATAGATGTTGGTTGAGTACGAGGTTTCAGGAGGGGAGGACGGAAACTGCTGTGAGTTTGGAAGGACGAGTGGTATATCACCTTATCGACAAAGTAGAGAACACATGTCAAAACGCATACGCTTGGTACATGGTAGCAGGTACACTCGACTTCATGCAGTCCGGACTCCGTTATGTCCTACGATGTGAACACGTTGAGGACCGGACTGTCTCGAAATTTGATAAGAGTTATGCTGCATGTGCAGAGCAGTCCTAGGAAGAAACGTCGCACGTCACACATGTTCCTGGTGTACACTTGTCTCTCGTTGACTATGTTGTCATATTCATGCAGAGGGCGTGGGAGGAGTCGTCATTTGGTACACGAAGATGACAGTAGAACTGAGTTAGATTCTGGGAGCGTTATGGCTTTCGGTAGTGGAAGAGCTAAGTTCGACTTCGAACCCTGTGGGTAGGTTGGTTATAGTCTTTGAATAGAGATGAAGGGGGGGACGTACGTGCGTTCCAATACCTCGAATGCCATAATCAAACTGCTCCCAACTTACGGTTCACCTATTCTTCACTTTGAGCCCTCTGATACTCGATACACACTAATGAGAGCCTGTAGCATTGGGACAATGGCCCAAGTAAAGATCCTTCGCATCACAATCCGCCATCTAATTCGATGAATCACCTTCGACGCCGCAGGCCCGATGTTGCTAACGAGTTCGTGGTAGACAGAACGTTGGATAGACGTCCGCGAGGTAAGGAGCGACAGCTGCAATGCGTAGACGAGAAGGACCGAATTGATGGACGTTTGTTCCCGTCGCTGGGAGTATGAGTGTTAGTTAGGGCAAGTAGGGGGTGCGTGACGGAAGTGGTTCTATTCCTGATAAGGGAGGCTTGTTAGTAACGCGTAGCTAAGAGGGAGGAATGGAGGTGCACGTACCAATGTAATCGTAATCTTGAATCGGCCACCTGAACTCAAAATCGACGTATGTTTTATGCAGCGCATGGATACAGAAGAGGGTGAGCCGGAGCGAGGGATTTGCGAACTGTGAGGTGGGGGGTTTATGTGGTCTGACCCCAGTCTCGACTCTCTCGAGACGTAGTGACGGACGGTGTTCTCGATGTCACATTCTGCAGGCACTGACTCGCATGGTGCTCAAGAGTCCATTTCCCCGCCGCTTTTAGACAGTCGAGACTTGGCGTACTTAGCTGGTACTTAGACAAAGTTGTGACGGATGGATTCACTTCGAATTCATGGTCCGTGCGAGGCTTCCACATTTCCCACAGTCGACACGTTGACGCGAGTTGAGTACGGGCCGCTCGTGCCGTACTTATCACCGAGCTTGACCGAGTTCAGTCTACCCATACATGCGCCCCGGGTGGACAAGGTATATGTTTTAGGTTATCTCAGTATGATTTCGAGTGGGTAAAAAAGCATGTGTTCGTTGAGCTGAGTCAGAATGGGGAAGTGAAGAACCCGATGAAGGAGAAAGGCGTGAAAGAGATCTTACGTCGTTTTAAAGTTTATGGAAGGGAGGTTTTTGGTTGATATGTTGATACTTCGACCTTGGCTGAGACGATGGTACGTGTTGGTTGGTGGAGTAGAGGATTTAGTTATGGAAGAATGACCTTGCCTAATGAATGAGGCCAGTTATGTAACAATGTGCGAGTAGTACATCTACCCATACCAGCTTACGGTTTACTGAGTACAAGGCGACATGAGATGGATAGATCCGGTAGCTGTGAATATAATGATAATAATGTAACAAGTTCGATAACGTAGAATTAAGGGTATATTGAGCTACAAAGTAGCGATGTACTCTGATAATCTACTATCGTGCCATGCGACTTGTCTCCTTCCCTCTGAGTACACTCTGTACATCTACAAGTTGGGGAAATGCGAACTGTGGAAGCTCGACGAATATTCTCGACCACTACTTAACTTCACGAACGGTGTATTCGTACACTGAGTATAAGAGCAATAAATTCGATCCTACATGATTGATTACCATAACAATCTATCACTGTCAAGACCTTAAATAAGCACCTCGTAGAACGAAGAATAGTAGGGACGTATGACCTGCAGTACGATCTCACGTTCAACCCTCCCTCCACCACTCAACCTACGTGCATGGGATGTTCCTTTGAGTAGGTGGATCGGGGAAGAATAGTGCCTTAGGGTTAGAATTCCACCTCAACGATATGAGTAAGGTGCTAAAGCAAAATGTAGCGCGAGTTGGCCCATGGGGTCGTGAATCCGTTTAAGAAGGAGGACAGAGTTGGAGTGCATGTACGACGGAGGCATGAAGCATTTGAACACAAATGCGTTTATTATAAACGTATGAGTAAGTTCGTCATTGAGTCTGAGAAAGGACTGGTATAACGTACTGTAACCGCCTCCTCATGATACTCATACCACCATCGGATCCTGACTGAACTCACAAAACCAATGACTTCCCTTCTTTCAGTCTCGATACAGCGCTTCACAATGCATGCAACTGTCTTGTGAGACGAATGGTTGTCAAAATACTCACAGACTTGATATTGCTGGTGAGTTCGCGGTAGATGGAAGATTCGATGGACGTCTATGTGGGTGGTAGCGCCGAGTGCGAACCATGGGCATGAAGTACCGAGTCGGTGATGTGTTCGTTTTGATTGCTTGGAATGTGGTTGTTGGTTTGGAGCGTAGAAGGTGGGAGAAAGAAGGGGTTCTATTCCTGAGGCAGGAGGATCGTAAATAGTGAGAGGATGCAGGTGAGGGGAGAGCAGGAGACATACGCGTACCCACAAAGTCTATCGCCTCATAACATACCACGGAACATTGACAGCTGGAGATATCGTCGTATATATGCCTGGTACACTGCATAGTACATGGCTATAGAGGGCAAGTAAAAAGGGAGGAGGGAAGTATAGACGCGGACGGGCCGTGCGATTGGCATATTGGATCTGGAAGAATGGGGTACTAATTAGCAGTGCGGAACTGTTTCTCAGGAGGAACAGGCACACCTGCTTGTACAATGCGCACCTTCAGATATCGTTCCGAGCACAATACCGACCCCGTCTCCAGACACGTAGGTTGCACAACAGGCCCGCCGACGTGAGTCGTAATGTGTAGTCAAGTGACACGTTCCAGAGGCTAACGTTCTAACGCTCATAGTCGGGACGAGGATCGGAATTCAGCAGTGCATTGGCGACGTGGTGGAAATAGGGATATTTGTCTTCAAGGCTCAAGCGCAGACAGTGAATTTGTCGAAGTTATACTGTAGAAATATGGGAGTACTTGGTTGTAAAGCACCTTGGTGAGAGAGCTACAGCTAGACGTCATCGGATGGCTAAATTAGAGTTGCAACTCGAAGCGGAGTTTCTTTTGTTTGAGCACAAAGGTTGAAGCAAACAATCACACTACCGGCCCTCCCCGGAAAGTCAAGACCATGGTCCGGGCTAGCTACACTAAACTGCTGGCAAGTCTCATTTGAGGTTTTGTTTAACGTAATGGCTACAATAAATAAATATAATCGTCATTTGTCAGTCAACATTCAACTGCGCGGATGAATCGTCACCGTTGTTAAGCCCTTGCCGCAGCAAGATTCAAACTACACCAGTACCACGATATTCACACATAATAATATATTCGACTGATCAGAATATCGGTAAGTACATACTAGGTAACTAATACCGCACGAAGATCATAAATAATAGGCAGATTTACAGTTCCATGATCCAGATCAACCAGATCAACCAAAAAAGAAATGCTCTCTTTATGTTCCCGTCATACATCCTCACAATACCCGCACCTCAGACAGGCCTAAATCGGGTTCATGTAAATATGGTACATCCCGATTTTTGTAACAATTAGAATATGCCATAAAATATGTAATGTGTCAGATGCATTAGAAAATTCTAAATTTGGTAATACATCTGCTTATTGTTCCAATTGTTTCGTGCCGATTTTACCTGTGCAACGTGAACCGAGCCTCCGAAAATTTTCTGATTGGCCTAGGAACGGATGGGGTCACGGATCTTATTGTAAATATCGTGCATGGATTGGTTAGTTTTCCCATTCTTGCACATATTCTAGATTCGCTTACACATTGGTCAGATAACATATTTTAATAACTATTCTAATTGTTAAGTAAATTGGGTTGTACCATATTTGCGGCGATCCGATCCACCCTTGTCTGAGGTGCCGCTTCTGACGTATTACATATGGGAAGTGGTCGACACCACTACATGAAATAAGTTCAAAACTTTCATCAGCTGTCGGGGCTCGTTTTATGCTTATGGTCCATGGAATCACATCGATATTGCTCGACACACCCAGTAGTTGCCCAGTGGGCTCAAGCCTTGATAAGTATCTTGATGCGAGAGTGGTCCATGGAAGTTGAGACTGCTATATCATTTGAAGCTCTGTTCTAATCTCTAGTTAGAGAACTGACTTGCTCGTGTTGATACCTATTACCCCAGCTCTTCTTTCCTTCCTCCTTTGACCCTACCCACGCTCTTCATCGAGGCTCTACTTGCTTTCATTACATTGGCATCTGCAGTACTTTATCTCTTTGCTGGTATAATATCTGGTGCACCATTAGCTGGACTGGTTGTCACCAAGATTCTAAGGATCCATTCACTTTCTGATTGCTCTCAGGCTATTGTAAGCTCTGCAGCCGCTGCTTGCTCACATCTGTCACTGTTCAAGGCTAAATCTAATACCGGGTTACATTCTATAGGTCTGTTTCACGCTCCACAAGAGCTTACTTTCAGAAGTGTTGTCGTCACGATTATGGGAGGGTGGAGGGCTACATCAAATTTCAAGGTATGTCATTATCTTCATCCTTTTCTCTTCGGAAGGCTGTTGTTAGGTAAGTCATTTTTGTAAAACAATAGATGTTCCTAATCTCCTTGCTCAGATTATGATCTTCAGCATGGAATTTCATTATAGTGTTATATTTATTGTATAGGATCGGAACATAGACCAAGGGAGTTTTCACGAAAAGGTATTGATAATCTCAACAGCTTATTACACTCTTACCAAAATGTACTCATCATTTAATCTACCAGCAAGGTGATTTAAATGCATCACATTTCGACGAAGATATAGGGAGGGACATTGCTATTAGCAATATGAAGGGCCCGTGAGATGAGTTCAGAGGTGTCGATATTTCATTTCAAGTAGCTTAATTGTATTTATGTAGTACTTCACAACTAACATGTTTTATTTCATATATGAGAGCATTATGTATACGTTTTTAATACAGAACATTTGAAATTCATGGAGGTCTTCTTCAGTCTTTACAAAGACATTCTGTCTTTAAAAGACACATATCATCTATCAAAGAAAATTGACCTAGTATTAGAATGACACTGGGGTCTTTGTTCTTTTACATCGTTATCTTTTTGGTATTTCAAAAGACACTGAAAGACATCTTAAAGTTCCACATGTTTTGCTGATGAAGTCGATGGTATGGGAGGTAGGAAAATGTGAAGGATCAATTCCTGTCCAATCTTGAACTTAGATGGTATTCTACTTATGCATGCCAAGAAACAATTTGTATATTAAAAAGCACACTGGGACAAAGCACATATGACTTCTGATAATCCATAAATAATAACAAACCAGAGATTTCTATCCCTCTGACAAGTAACTACTAACCAGTACACACACTAAATGTTTACATAAAGCAATGGAGAAGACACTTCCATAAGCTCTTATTGCCTGATCTCACTTCAGTCACTCCTGAACTATTCACAAAAGTTTCCTGAATTTGTTCTTTGGACATATTACGGCCTGTGATCTTTGCTCTGAGTTGAACCTTTGGTTGGTTACTATTAAATTCTGGAATGTGCAAAACTGCATCTACATGTCTAACTCTCTCAATTGACTGCTTATTGACTTCCACACTTGCTATGTGATCATTGTCAACTAACTTGCTAGCTTCTCTTTCCATGTTCAAATTACAATGCAAGATATTCTGCATAGTTTCCTGAGGCTGAGAGTTCTGGTCTATGCCCTTCATACTGATGTTTGAAATATTTGCACTACCGTGATCTTCTTTGTCGACCTCTTCATCTACCTCCAAATCGCTGTTGGCATATGGCAATGATCCTTGGACAGCCTCGTTGCTGTCCGTAGAGAGTAGTGGAGGTATTTGTAGGGATTGGTTGGATATGCATCAGATCTCAGCCTTGGGGGACTATACAGAATATCCTTTACCTCCAAATCGCTGTTGGTCTCTGGCAACGATCCTTGGGTAGCCTCATTGTTGACTGCAGCGGGTGGTTGTATGTATGCATAGGGATTGGTTGGGAATGTGTCATTTTCAAGATCTAAATCATCATCTGACTCTCGATGAGACTCTTGGTTGTATGTTTGACTTGAGATTGACTCCTTGATATTCTTTGCTTCTTTAGTGTGTCATGTTGTATGTTTCTGCTTAACACTTTCTGCTGTTTGTATTCCTTCCATGTGGTTCAAATTTTCATCTAAATTGTTCTTTTTCTCTGATAGTAAATCAAATTGCTATAATGCAAATATTTAGAAGTCACTGGTGAATATAAATGACGAAAAACATACCAATAGATAATCCTGAAAAGATTTTATTATATCATTTATATCTATCTTGTCATGATACCACATGATATAATTCAGTGAGGCAGGATGGACTGTCCTATCAAATTCTGCAATGAGAATTTCTAGAGCTAGAAGCATTTTTTGAATGGAAATTCCAAATTCCAATGACGGTTTAATTCTTTTGAGTAAATATTCAATGATCCATGGATATTTGTCAAGTTCGAAACCAAACACCTGAATCGGGTACGTTCCAGAATCTCTACAAGAAAAGTTAGGTCAAAACTAATTACATTCACTGGAAATGATTAATGGCCGATAACATACACCTTGCACAGCTGCTCCAGAATTCGGAGAATCAAAAATTGACATTTATCATTGCCCAAATAGAAATATTTTCCTCGCACAGGGCAATCCATTATTGCTGCTAACCAGCATTCAATTTCTGTTTTAGGTAATACCAGACTGATGATGTGTATGGCATTTATATATATTTCCTCAGTATCAGAGTAATTTTCGAAAAAATATTGGTCCATTGTATTGCTTATGCATCTGCAAATATCTTCTGCTTTTTCTGAGATTGGAACAGCAAAGTTCTATTGTATGTGATCAGGATAGCCTTTTATGAAAGTAAATAATTATACTTACTTTTACATCAAATAATGGTCTAAGTGCATCAATTATGTAATGATATGGCTCACAGATCATAAAATTAATGATTCCAACATCTTGCAGCTGAAAAAATTCATTTAATAACTGATTATTGAAATTGCTGCCCATCACATGGAAGAAATAGCAGTAAAGAGCATATTTCTGCACATCCCTATATATCTCATGTTCTTTTATAGCTATTGGATTCCAGACAATGACCATAGTATCCAGTGTTCTGAGCTTCATCATATGCTGAATTGTAGCTAGGCAACGTTGTGCCATAAATATATTCCCTTATATGGAATCAATGAAAAATAATCCTGACCTTGAAGAGTCCAACAAGAAGTCTTTAGCAGAAGCATGATAAAATCTAATACTAACCCTATCAGCAGAAAGAAGTATTATTGAGTGAAGGTGAACCATCCATAACTCCAGGTCAGATTTTTTAATCCTTAAAAATTGGGCCATTGCACCAGTGGAAAATATTGTCTGATCATCATAGAAGGTACGAATATTGTTGAAGAGTACTATGACTTGCAGCACAGTAAAAATTGCATCTCTCCCTCCCTTAGTTTTAGAGGCAGCCACAGAAAGTATTTGATTGTACAGTGCATCTAACTGTGCAAATGGATTTTTGTCAAACATGTTTTCTATTGACCTGTGAATAATACCATTGAGTGCTTCTCGAGGATCTCTATCATCATTGACTATATATTTCATGACAGTTGAGGCATAAATGAACTGTCTGGATGACCTATTGACCAATGTCCTTATGTCCGACTCTGATGGCCAGTTCAAATCATCAGATAAGTAAGCTGCTAAGGTATGTGTCTTTTTCATTTTATCAAACTCGCTTTTAAGATATACTTCGATATCATGATAAGCGCTGGAGTCATCATTAAGTGAAAGTAGCACAGATACATTGTTGATAGATAACAAATTGAATGTTTTTTGAATTTCCCGTTCAGGTCGGCTTACAATTAAAAATCGCATGTGGACTGGTGATTGTTTCAAGGTGCCAGCAATTGTTTTTATAATCCGTGATTGCACTTGCAACCCATTGCACTCATCCAGGCCATCAATTATCACCAAGTACGGGACGTAGGCTTTTCCAATACCTCTGAGATGTTCTATAGGGTCCATAATAAGTCTCTTCAGTTGTACTTCCATAGAATGGTGCAACAACGCTGGATCTCGATTTAGCTCTGCGATAATAAAGTTTGCTGCTTCTGGTATCGCAATCGCAAGATGATATGCGATGGTCGGGATAAGTCTGCTTCCATCATCTCTTCCACTCCCAGTAGCTGTCCACGAAAAAAAGAAACTAGATAGTAATTTCCTCTCATGGAAACTTCTTTCAGCAATCGTCTGAGCGATAGCTGACTTTCCTGCACCAGCAACACCATTGAAACACATCATTCTTTTCTCTGGATCTGATGAATTGACCCAATCCATAATGTCTTCAATGATTTTCTTTCTAGTTTTAGGATGGCATCCTGGCGGATCAGAACGTTCTGCAGATTCGTGACTTGCACCTGGGCAAGCAGCATTTACGAGACTCATCATTTCTACAATCATAAGCAAATTGATAAATGCAATTTACGGAAGTCATACCAACATTTCCCCGACCACTCATATCGACTTGATTGAAATCCCGGTTAACAATTATGTTGAACCCGTGTGCTCCATTGAAAGACATTGTGTTCACGAAAAGTATGAGAGGATAAGCAAGGTGGACCTAGAATCGCCTATGATTCGTGCACAAAACAACATGTAACAAATAATAATTACACTCAGTTACAGACGTGCACGTGGGAGCTGGTGTATGTAGGAGTGAAGAAGGGAAAGATCCTTCGACACAAAGCGATCACCCATAAATACGTTTACTAAATAACATACGTAAGCACTATTCTTAGTCTGCTGACCTGAGCTTCGAATCGATCACTATAAATACACCAGCGACGATAAGACATGCCCACCTCAACGTGTTTGACAGTCTCTCCGAAATTACTGTTAACGATCGCATCGCACGTTAATAAGTAAAATAACCTTTGTGAGAGCGACTACCTCGAGTTCTTAAGAAGGACGTGAAAGAAATTTATTAAAAGTGCACAGCAGGTATACATGCGACCCCGTGCAGATATAGGTGACAACTTGATAAGCGCCAATGGAAATAAAAGTACAAGTCCCGCTTTCAGGAGCGAATGTCAACGTGAGCAAGATGAAGCCATACTAGCCTGTCGTACATTTAAAAGCTGACACTTCACATCTCTATTGTCCAGTAGCTCTGCACACAGTAATTTACGCCTTCGGCACTTCAAAGCTGTAAGCTGGGATTTGATCGTGTTGGTTGGGGTATGGAGGGTCGGGTGATGGAATGAGCGCTAATGCGCTAGATCAACAAGCCTCGTTGTAGTTGGTATTGAGAGGTGGTGGATGCCATCTTATGGTTGGTTGAGTACGGGTTGCAGGAGGGAAGGACAGATGGATGTATTAGCTGTGAATTTGAAAGTATGGAAGGTGCATTACTCTATGGAATGACAAATATAGAGAACTTACTTTGTTAAAACGTGTTACACTGGTTACTACCGTTACGTTGTAAGTATAGCAGGTGCGCTCAACTTCATGCAGTCCGTCGTGTCCTGCAATGTTGAACGTGTTGAACCTACATAGAAGACCAGAAAATGAGAGACGGAACACCAAATTATTCCTCTCGACATTTTATATAAGATACACTGCCGCATGAATACATTCTGCTGTTGAATAAGCAATCCTAGGAAGAAAAGGTTTCACGTTGCACATGTCACCGACGTAGTACGCTTTCTCCTCATTGATTTGGTTGTTGTATTGATGCAGCATGCGTGGGAATGAGTGGTGATTTCGTACGTTAAGAGGATGATGGGGATGAAGTGTTGAATGAGAGGCTGGGAGCGTTATGGCTTTCGTAGTGGAAGAGCCCAATGGACCGTAATGCAATGCAGGGAAAACTTAGTTTTCCTGACAAAGGTGTTAAACGAAGAGGCGAGTCGCCAGGGGTGGGGGGAACAACCACATATACTATTAACAACACTGAACACGCAGAAGCCGCGTGCTCGTGTCAACCACTTGTCTGAAGGGTTGCCACTCACACCCGGAAGTTCCCATTTAGAGACATAAGGAATGAATGCTGTGAAGATGTGATTCATGAAGAAGTGAAGATGCTGCTATGCAGATGTTTTATCCTGGACCGCCGTTGTCTCGTTACATTCAAACTATTTACTGGTCTGGTATAGCTTTAACTGACTATCTACCATCCTTGTTAAGTACTACATTTAACGTGTAAATGTTGGTCTAGGATCTGCGTTAACAATGCCGGCGCCAGGGGTACGTGGCTGTACAGTGACGAAAATCACCGTCGTGCTTATTTCATGATCCATCGAGAAAGGTGCATGCACATGTCGATGCGTTCTTATAGCTTCAAAGTTGAAAGCGTCTGATCCTAGTAGCGTTAGACAACAAGCTAGAACCAAAGACCTGAGAGATGCAAAACACGAACCAGGGAACCGATGCCTCTTCTTTCTGTGCAACTTGGAACTTGAACTTGCCCTTAGAAGTTAGCGTATGTGTGGCTCGTCATATAAGTAGTTCAAACAGGGGGAAGTACAAGTAACGCGAGCTATTTATATTATCTTTAGTGTTATGAGGGTTTGTCAGACTAGTTGCAGAGATTGCACGGTTGCTGGAAGATATAGCTAGTAAAGCAGATCTTACCCCAGACGAGAAGTGAAAGCTCTTAAAAGTCAAAGCAAAGGGGAAGCGTCAGTGCGTGAGCCAGAGCACAGTGATGGATCCAAGGCATGGTTTCGAGGAGGTTTCGAGGATGCCTTCTCTCGAGTGTGAGGCAAGCGCATGTTGTGATTTGAAGCGAGAAAGAACTCGGCGATGGACCAGCCCGATATTGGTATTCGGGACTCGGTCCGATCCTCCGAGTCCGGAAGGTTCTGCTGTGGGAATCTTCAAATATTGCGCATGGACCATTGAACTTACGGTTCACAGTAAGTACTAAAGTTCGTTCAATTTCTCGCGGATTGCATGTAACTTCTCTGCTGTGAATTCTTTGGAATGACCAAGACCTGAAATCGTTCTTGATTCATGTACTAAGAACATGTAACAAATAATAATTACTATCAGCTACAGGGCTCACGCGAAGGAGCTTGTGCAGGAGCAAAGAAGGGCGATCACCCTTGAATGCACTTGCTAAATAAACGTACGCAGGCACTCGAGTCTTCGTAAACCGCTGACATGTCGAATCGATCCCATCGATTAAATACACCAACGATGATAAGAAACGCCCACCTTGATCAGTGTGTTCGACAGGTTCTCCGAAAATGCTATTAACGATCGCATCGACGTTAGTAGGTAAAAATAACCCCGTGTGAGAGCGACAACCCTCGAGTTCTTAAGAAGGATGCGAAAGAACTTTATTAAAAGAGCAAGGTATACATGCGATCCCATGCAGATATAGGTCACAACTTTAATCGTACGTCATACTTTCAAGAGCGAATGCCAACGTGGGCGAGAGAAAGACGTACTATTTAGTTGGTACACCTTCGGCACTTCACTGACCATGATGAATACGCAGCCGTATCTCCGAGTTGATTGTAGGTTGGGATATGATCGTGTTTGTTACCGGGTTAGAGAAGGTCGGGCGATGGAAAGAGCGCCAATGCGCTCAATGAACAGGCTCGTGGTTTGTTGCTGATAGGTGATAGACACCATCTTGATGGGTTGGTTGAGTACGAGATTATAGGAGAGACGGACGGACTGATGTGATAGCTAGGAATTTGAAAGTTTGAACGACGTTACTGAACGACAAAGTAGCCAACATACCTTGTCAAAACATGTTACACTGGTTAATACCGTTATATGATCAGCGTTACAGGCACACGCAGTCTGTAGTGACCTGCAATGTTGAACTTCGATTTGAGCCTACATAGAGACGAAACAAAGATCTAAGAACACCAAATTATCCTTCTCGAAACTTTATAAGAGTTAAACTACTACATACATACGTTCTGACGTTCAATAAGCAGTCCGAGGAAGAGGGGTGCGAGTCGAGCATGTTGCTGGTGTACACCACCCTCTCGTGGACTATGTTGTTGTATCACTGCAGCGTGCGTAGGAGGTAGCACTGATTTCATAAGTGAAAAGGCGGTGGAGAGGAGTGCATGATGTGATTTCTGGGAGCATTATAGTATTGGGGGTGGAAGAATGTTCGAGCCCTGTCAGTAGGTTAGCCAGAGCGCCAGTTGAATACATATGAGGGGCGGACGTACCATTAAAGGCGATACTCAATCTGCAGCAAAGCTACGCGTCATCTATTCTTCATTCTACACCACCTAGTACTGGCCTGAGGATACTGTGTACCCCAATCGGCTGTCTCATTCGACGAATAGCCTTCCCTTCGATAACGTCAGCGAGCTCGTGGTAGACACCCGTAACAACCTCCCCAATAACAGCACACTCAACAACCACCTCGCATTCCCCCCTCTCCTTCATCTCGCTAGGAGAAACGAACGCCAGACCGAGGGCTAGAGCATCCCGTGCCCTCGCTTATGAAAGAGCAGAGATGACGTATGGTGTTCTTCCGGAGGCTGCGATTCTGATTAGGGTATCGTTTGGAGTGAGTGGGGAGAGGCTCCGAGAGGGAGGCGAGGAATTCGATGGAAGCGTCTTCGGCTCCTTCTATGGCGTTTCGGAAGGCGAGATCTGTGCGTACTATTATCCTGTATGTGGTTTAATTAGAGGGGAGGGGAAGTGGAAGAGCGGAAAACGCACGCGTGAAATAGGTTCAGTGAAGAAAACGTCGGTGGTCTACAGATACCCATCTCATCAACACCCTGCTACAATATAAAAAAGAGAAAGACGTACGCTTCAGAAGCATCCCAAACGCCCAAGACTCGTCCCAGCTTCAACATAAATAACTCTCCCGCCGGATGAACGTTCAGGAGGGTGGAAGTAGTCGCATCTTCGATAAGGCTCGAATTGATGGTTTGTTTGATTTGGTTGCCTGGAGTGTAGATGTTGGTGGAGGGCAAAGATGGATGATGAGTGGTTCTATGCTTGAAAGGAGGCTTGTTAGTAACGCATGGTTGGGAGGGAAGAACTGACGTGCATGTACCCACTTCTTCGTGGTCAATTACTGGGAGCTGGAAACGCTTTCGTGGGTTTGGCGCAGCTCCGCTGGCGTGGTTACCGAAAGGGATGTGGGAGGAATTCTCTACTCGTGTGGGAGTACTGTACTATTTCGACCGATTGTTCGGTCACGCGTCACGCAGGGTCTCTGAACGGGGCCTTGTCACGCATCCCAGAGAGCATTGAACAAAGGGTCAAGGCAATTAAATAAGGCATAATTTTGATAAATTTTTTTTTACGTTAGATGTATGTATTACAGTCGAACTTGTCCTAACTCATAACCGCAACAAGTCATAACCTGTACAAACTCATAAGATTTCGAGTCCACCAAATCGGTGGGCGGGAGGATTGGTCAAAAATGTCATAATCCTGTGAAACGCAATAACTCATAGGTTTGGTGCGGTTCCAAAACTCATAATAATGTCTTAAAATAGAAATATATATGTAACAATGCACTCTTTGTGTCTATCTTTCGCCAATTGGCTGCGCTGGAATATAGTGAATACATTATGAAACATTTCCAAATGTTTTTCAAGTGTTTCTTATAAATTTTCTGATGGAGCTAAGCACGAGTGCAACAATGGGCAGCCATAGCATAGCTAGAGTTTCAATATTTTAATCCCAGACACACCAGTGACGAAGATATATATCAGGCCATTATGGACATGTGTAATAGAGGAAATACTAGAAGTTAATGGTGGGGATGATGATAATATGGAGGAACTTCAAGTTAAACCCACACGATGGGAAGCACTTGAAGTGGCAATTATTCTTGGTAAGTACGTGTCGGATATAAATTATACATATGCACAAAAGTTGGAGAAGGAACTTGCAGCGTTTGGACGTCAAACTCATATTGAACAGCCGCATAGCATGGTGCCCACCAAGATCACTCAGTTCTTTTCCCGCGTGTAAGGCGTATTACGTAATATACCACACTGTCAAATCGTATTACGTAATATATATGTGTGTGTCGCGACAAGTCATAACCCACGAAAACTCATAACTTTTCAGGTCCACCGACCCCTATGAGTTATGACAGGTTCGACTGTATATCATAAAATAGTGTTTCATGTTCGTCATTGTTAAAAATCTGAGGACAATGAACATTGTTGGCATGAACAAATCTTAAGCATGTCACGCGCTGAACTGGTCCCTGAACTGAACAATGAACCCAAATTTTCGGTCACGCTCAAATGAGCGAACAATTGGTCGAAATAGTACAGTACATCACCTGAATTCCTCAATGAAACGGCCGTTCCACTCGTTCAATGCGCCGTACTCCATGGTCCGAACACCGACTCCGTGGTCTCGAGAGTGTTCTCGACGTGAAGTTCCAGCGTTTGCTAGACATTGACAAAGATGGATTCGGTTCGAATTCAATGGTCCGTGCGAGAGCTTCCATTTTCCCACAGTTGAAGCGCTGACGTGCAGTTGAGCGCTACCCGGCAGGGCCGCTCGTCTCTGTGCGTAGCGCTTAACCGAGCTCGGGCTTAGTGACTTCAGTTTCAATTCAATCCTACAATCAAACTCAAGTCAAACTTGTAATAGTCCATACCTGTATGAAGCCATAATCGGCTATAGCCCATAGATTTTTTCATCCACCGAATTGGTGGATAGGGAAAATTGCCTGTAACCCATACTTGCATCCTGAAAAGGAAATATTGTGCACCCAGTGCGCTCCTGCAGGGTCAAGCAAGCTCATATAGGTTACTGGTTCCATGACAGCAATATTGTAAACTTTTCTCCTTTTCTCGTTTTGATTTTCTTTGACATTAAATAGGCATAGGTGGTTTCCACCTGCTATGTAGCCAGATATTTCTTCTTCGCCGCATCTTAGCATCTTGTAAACTATGGCGTACCACTCTTTTACCATTGACTACCTCGAATATGAAAGCACATCTAGATGTTCTGAAGGCTGGAACAGAGGAGAATAGGCGGCGCATTAAGAGGCACATGTGTCTTCGTCACAACGAAAAGATCTCAGAAGAGGACGAAGCCTGGCATGACCATGGTGGAGGCAACCTTGTTGACAAAATGACACCGACACACAATCCAAAGACTATTAGCATTAGTGCCAGAGAGTGCATTGTACTATGAAATGAGAGCTATAACGTCTCAGCTCGCGAGTTTTGCACATCAATACGCGCGGAAGGGTCACGAAGTATGGTGCCTACAACAATTACGCAATACTTCGACAGAAATATTATTACGTAATGATGGCTGTGACCCAGTGGAATAGATTACGTAATCTTCGGCGCTTGTCGCAGCACTCCATAACCATCTATAACCCATAGTTTTAGACGTCCACCGACCCCTATGGGTTACTACAAGTTTGACTGTAGTTTAGTTTTAGAGCTGGAATAGGGAAGTTCCATCTTGGCCGTTTTGTCGCGTCGCTACAGATCAGTCGCTACAGCAACACTACAGTATCCTGCCGAAGAAGTTTAGCGCGCATCACAAAACAGCTGTAGCTGTATCGTGTATCGCCAAGATTGAACTCTACTAATATATCATCGAGCAGCCATGGAATCTACATCAAGAGCGCCCATAAATGCAAGGCTCAAAGCTCAAGCATTCTAATGCGAACTTCTCCGTGCTCTGAAAGGCAGGCCGCAGGATCCATGCTCTCCGTAGTTATGTCAAGGTTATTATACTTATCTCGTGCATTTTCTACTTTTCTCAGGCTGCCATTCTTATGTATGGTAGTCTACCTGTATACTCTGAAGCGTTCGACTTAAGAGAACCAGAGGCCCTGGATTTTACTTGCTAGTGTGGGATACCGCGATACTCCACATAGTCACTAATACCGCACGATGATTATAATAATAGTCAGTCTTAAATTCCATGATCTAGATCATCCACCTATATTAAATACAACTAAAAAAGAAACACAAAAGTATCCCCCCGACAAAAGAATTATCCAAATGGTTCGATGTCTGTCCAACCTTCTGATTCCAATGAGCTCATGATAGAGTTAGGGGAAAGTAAAACTAGTATTCTCAGAGCATATGTATGACAGAAATGTATATGATGGCAATGAAAGTGAGAAGAAAAGTTAGTATGAAACAGTGGGTGTACAGCGAGATGAGGTAACAAAAAGAGCCGAATACTGCATTTTGCGATACAGGAAGAACGTCTACTCCACCGTCTGAATATACGTTGTCTTCCGGTAGTGATTGGTGGGTATTCTTGGTTCTTCCTGAGCCTCTGATTCCATGTTCACGTTTACAGCTACATGTTCGTGAATATCCGTCTCTGAGTTGGCGGTCTATCTTGTGTGTCCGTCTCCTCGCGTTGGCGCTTCACACCAATCTTGCCCTCTTCTTCATCATTGTTCCAATGGTTACTGTGGTCTAGTAACGACTGCTGTACACTCTCGTTAGCCGTCGTAAAATACGAGGTCTTGCCTATGTGATCAACCCAGGGGTTTACATCATCTATATCGCCAAAATCTGTCCTGTACGCCACACTATTGTCTGTCTCTCGACTCGTATTGGTGGATATCTCTTCCCATGATTCATTGCAACCCATATCGTTCATTGGAAGCCATGTGTTCAGGTGTATGCATTTATATGTGGACTCTTTTTTCGCGTCCTCATGAGACTTGTTTTCTACATCCTTGTCAGACTTGTCTTCAGCATTCTCATGAGACTCGTCTTTCACATCCTCAGTGTCCGAGTCCCCGACCGCATCCTCATGAGACTTGTCTTCTGTATCCTCGTCCGACTCACGCTCCGCTTCCTTGTCAAACATGTCTTCCACATCTTTGTCAGACTTTCCTTTCGGATGCTCAAGCCAAGAATCGCCTTCCATCTCACCCTCCCATTCTTCATCAAACTCGTCTTCTGAGTCCCCCATTTCGTTATTTTTGTTCGAATCGTTATTTTTCTCCTCGATCGAATCAAGTCTCTGAAACACGGACGCGTTAGATATTGGTTGATGAATATACTATGTGAATGTCATGCCTTTAAAACCTTTTCGATACGACTGAGTGAAAAGTACCGAAGCACGTCACTATACTTCACTAAAGATGGTTTTATTCTATAGAATAAATATCTCATGATCGGTGAATAATCGTATTTGTTTAATCCAAACACTGCAAGATACCGATATGATGAACTCTTCTGTTTAAGTTCGGAAGAAAATCTAATGATGCAGTAATATTAATTCCGATCCAACTCACTATAGATGACCGATAACGTACACTTTGTACCACTCCTCCAATATTCGACGAATCAAGAACTGGCTTTTTTCTTTACTTAGATAGATATGACGTCCTCGTAAAGGGTTCTCCATTATTGTTGCTGTCCAGCGGCTCGTAATAATTTCTACTGCGGTCTGCCCTACAACCCAAATAAAAATATGGGAAAGCCTCCTCCTTTCAAGTATAATGTCTTGTATGGAGTGCATATATGTCTCCTCAGTATCGATAAAATTCTTCAAGATGAATTCATCCATTGCATTGCGTATGCATATGCTAACATCTTCAGGGATCATCTCTCTTGGGACAGCGAAGTTCTATAGTATACAATAGTAGTAGCTTAATATAATATGAAAATTCATCCCTACTTACTTCCTTGTGGGAATCAAGATCAAAAACATCTTCAAGCACATTCATCACCTCATTCTCTGCCATTTTCGAGAACATATTTGAGATAAACAACGGCACGTCTTGCAGTTGTCGAAATTCATCCAATAATTGAACATCAAACTTGCTGTACTTCATGTAGCGAAAATAGTTACGAGCAGCATAATTCGTTACAATCGCGATACGATTTACATCTCGGGCTCTTTCAGCAGGGTGACTGTCCTCAAATAGAGTATGCAAAATTGTAGCCTGACAACGTTGAGCTAAGAATATGTTTCCTTTTACAGGGTCAATGGAAAATTCCCCTGACCTAGATGGGTCCGACAGAAAATCTATGACAGAAGCATGATGAAATCTAATTTGATCCATGGAATCGACTGGGTCCGACAAATAATCTATGACAGAATCATAATGAAATATAATTTGATCCATGGAATCGACCTCGGTCGGTATATGTATCATTGAGCGAAGGTTCAGCATCTGTAACTTCAGATCTGATTTCTTAATTCCCAAGAATTCAGCTAGACTCTCAATATCATCAATGACAGATGGTTTGGGGCTTGTCGCCATGTGTCTCCTAAGAGAACCAGTCTCAGTATTTTTTTGTAAGAGAGCTATGACTTTTAATATATCCATAATTGTGTCATACCCTCCCTTTGTTTTAGATGCAGCTGATGAAAATATATGATTGTACAGCGCATCTAACTGTGCAAATGGATTTTCATCTGATATGTTTTTCATTGACCTGTGAATGATAGTATTGAGTGCTTCTCGAGGATCTCCATCATCTTTGGCTATGTATTTCATGACAGTTGAAGCATAAATGAATTGTCCTGATGACCTATTGACTAATGTCCATATGTCATAATTTGATGGCCAGTTAGGATCTTCAGACAAGTAAGTTGCTAATGTATGTCTCTCTTTCATTTTATCAAACTCGCTTTTAAGATATGCCTTGATATCACGATAAGCTTTTGAGTCATCTTTAAGTGACAGTTGCACAGATACATTGCAGATAGATGGTAAATCAAATATTTTTTGAATTTCTCTTTCAGGTCGGCTTACAATTAGACATTGCATGTGGACTGGTGATTGTTTCAAGGTATCTGCAATTGTTGTTATAATTCTTGATTGCACTTGCAGCTCATTGCACTCATCCAGGCCATCAATTATAACCAAGTATGGAATAGAGGCCTCCCTTTGGATGCTTCCCAGCTGTTCTATAGGGTCCATAACAAGTCTCTTCAATTGTACTTCCATAGAATGGTGAAACATTGCTGGATCTTTCTTTAGCTCTGTGACAATAAAGCTCGCTGCTTCTGGTACCAAAGTTGCAAGATGATATGAGATGGTAGGAATAAGCCTGCTTCCATCATCTCTCCCACTCCCAGTAGCTGTACGTGAAAAGAAGAAACTAGATAGCAATTTTCCCTCATGGGAACTTCTTTCGGCTATGGTCTGAGCGATGGCTGACTTTCCAGCACCAGCGACACCATTGAACCACATTAACGGTTTCTCTGGATCCGCGGAATTGACCCAATCTATAATGTCTTGAATGACTTTCTTTCTAGTGTCAGGATGACATCTTGGCGGATCAGCACGTTCTGCAGATTCGTGGCCAGCGGCTGGGCAAGCAGCATCCACGAGACTCTTCAATTCTGTAACTGTTAATCAGCAAATTGATAAATGAAATTTATTGAAGTCATACCGAAATTTCCTTGACTACTCATATCTACTTGATTTAGCTCATTAATGATGAAGCTGTGTGCTCCATGGAAAGACATTGTGTTCAAAAACAGGTATGAGAGGATAAAGCAAAGTGCGGTAAGGTGTTAGAGGAAGAGGTGAGTTACCAGGGGGGGAACAACTATATATGCTATTAACAGCACTAGTGAGTGATAAGAATCGCGCATATCTGCCGCACTACACACTCGTTGTACAATCGTGTGAAGGTTTTCTAACTTTAGCTCTGTCTATGAACGTGTTTTCTCATGGGAAAAGGTAAAATATTAACATTATTGTTGGGAGTAGCATTGACCACGAACTCAAATCATACATGTATCATGTACAGAAGAACACATAACAAACAATCATTACAATCAGCTACAGACGCACACGAGGGAGCTTGTATAGGAGCGAAGAGGGGAGAGATCCTTCGAGACAAATTCGTTCACACTTGCTAAGTGCTCTTCGTAGTCTGCTGACCTGAACTTCAAATCGATCCAATCGATTACTATAATTACACCGGCGACGATAAGACATATGTACTTCATTGTGTTCGACGGGTTCTCCGAAATTACTCTCATGATTGCACCGACCTTAATAAGTAAATATAATCCCTTGTGAGAGCGACTACCTCGGGTTCTTAAGAAGGAGCTTTAATAAAGAGCAAGGTATGTATACATGGACATGCAATCCCGTGCAGATATAGGCCACAACTTTAAGCACTTCGAAAATATAGACACAGGTCATGCTTTCAAGAGCGAATACCAACGTGAGCGAGAGAAAGACGTACTAGATAGTTGGTACACCTTCAGCACTTCATCGATCATGAATACGTGGCCATATCTCCGGGTTGATTGTATGTTAGGATATGATCGTGTTGGTTACTGAGTTAGGGAAGGTCGGGTGATGGAAAGAGCGCCAATGCGCTCAATGAACGGGCTCGTGGTTTGTTGCTGGTAGGTGGTAGATACCATCTTGATGGTTGGTTGAGTACGAGATTGCAGGAGAGACGGACGGACTGATGCGATAGCTGGTAATTTGAAAGTTTGAACGGCGTTACTGAACGACAAAGTAGCCAACATACCTTGTCAAAACGTGTTACACTGTTTAATACCGTTATATGGTCAGCGTAGCAGGTACACGCAAGTTAACGCAGTCTGTAGTGACCTGCAATGTTAAACGTACTGAGCCTTCATAGAGACGAAAGAAAGATTTAACGTCATCAAATTATCCTTCTCGAAACTTTATAAGAGTTAAACTGCTACATACATGTGTTATGACGTTCAATAAGCAGTCCGAGGAAGAGGGGTGCAAGTCGAGCATGTTGCTGGTTTACAATAACCTCTCGCAGACTATGTCGTCGTATATTTGCAGCGCGCGTAGGAGAGAGCATTGATTTCATTCGTGAAAAGGCGGTGCAGAGGAGTGCACGATGTGATTTCTGGGAGCGTTATAGCATTGGGAGTGGAAGAACGTTCGAGCCCTGTCAGTAGGTTAGCTAGAATGTCAGTTGGATACATGAGGGGCGGACGTATCATTAAAGGCGATACTCAATCTGCGACAGAGCTAGGTGTCACCTATTCTTCATTTTGCACCCCCCAGTACTGGCCTGAGAATACTTTGTACCCCAATCGGCTGTCTCATTCTACAAATAGCCTTCCCTTCAAGGACGTCGCAGCCCGATGATGCTAGCGAGTTCGTGGTAGACACCCATACAAACTCCCCAACAACAACACACTCAACAACCGCCTCGCATTCCCCCTCTCCTTCATCTCGCTAGGAGAAACGAACGCCAGACCGAAGGCGAGGGCGAGGGCATCCCGTGCCCTCGTGTATGAAAGAGCGGAGAGGACGTAAGGTGTTCTTCCGGAGGTTGCGATTCCGACTAGAGTGTCGGTTGGAGTGAGTGGGGAGAGGGAGGCGCGGAATTCGAAGGGAGTGTCTTCGGCTCCTTCTATGGCGTTTCTGAGGGTAATATTTGTGCGTGCTATTACTATCCTGTATGTGGTTTAGTTAGAGGGGAGGGGAAGTGGGAGGGGGGAAAACGCACGCGTGAAATATGTCCGGTGACAAAAACGTCGGTGGTCTACCGATACCCTTTTCATCAACACCCCGCTACAATATAAAAAAGAGAAAGATGTACATCTCAGAAGTATCCCAAACACCCAAGACTCGTCCCAGCTCCAACATAAATAACTCTCCTGCCGGATGATCGATGAACGTTCAGGAGGGCGAAAGTAGTCGCATCTATGATAAGGCTCGAATTGATGGTCTGTTCAATTTTGCTGCCTGGAGTGTAAATGTTGGTGGAGGGCAAAGATAGATGACGAGTAATTCTATACCTGAAAGGAGGCTTGTTAGTAATGCGTGGTTGGGAGGGAGGAACGGACGTGCATGTACCCATGTCTTCGTGGGCCATCCAGCTGGGAGCTGGAAATGACATCGTAGGCTTGGTGTAGCTCCGCTGGCGTGGTTACGGGAGGGAAGGTGGGAGGAATTCTCTACTTGTGAGGGAGTACACCACCCTTGTGGTCACTGTTCCACTCGTTCGATGCTCCGTACTCCAGGATCCGAACATTGACCCATGGAGTCTCGAGAGTGTTCTTGACGTCGCCGCCTGGTGCTCCAGAGCCCATGGCTCCACCGCTGTCCAATAGTTATAACTCGGCGTTTGCTCAGTGCACGTGTAGCTGGTAGTACACAAGGATGGGTTCGGTTCGAGTTCAATGGTCCGTGCGGGGAACTTCGGTTTTTCCCACAGTTAGCCGGCTCGGTCTCCGGAAATCAAGCGCTCACTAGCACGAGTTGCTCGCTTCGCCAGCGTTTTGGTCGCTTCATGAACTTTCCACTTGCGTCACACATTTGGTACATATTGAAGATATCACTCAGTACTATGTCACAAGTACTTCCCTCACAATGCGCAGGCTCACATGCGCCTAACGTAATCTCAGATATCCCTAGAGTGCCTATATAGTAGGTAAGGCTCAAGAGCTAAAGCATTCTTTAAATACTACTGTGCAGGCGTGCACCTAGGGTGCAGGTCAGAAGCCATAGGCCATCTCAGCGCGAATGAACAGTGGGTCAGTATACGGATCCCGGTGCTAGGAAGGAGCGGGATTGTGAGCGTTTATATATATAAAAAAGGTATGTCCGTTCGTTTCTTGACGTTTCCAGTACCGTTCATATTATATCAGATACAATCCGCGGCTTTGATTACGGCTCTTGAACCCCTTCGTCTTTCTCTCCTCTACCGTCATGTTTCTCCGCCAATAAGATGACACGGCTACGGGTTTTTGTTTGAATATAACAACATAACCAATCAAAATCTATCATAATCTGCCAGTCAATGTTTAACCTCTTGGATGAGTTCTCACCCTACAAGGCTACAAGACCTTCTGTAGAGCAGGCGTTCCGCCTGCATGGTGGAATCGACGTATTAACGAGTTCTGCAGACACGCTCTAGTCACGTGACTTACTACGTAATTGAGCCTCGAACGCGTACACGTCGCAAAGCATCGTTCACCTCCATCTGCACAATGCCCCCCAACGCTCTCGATATCGGACCGACCTCTCCTCAACGCCGGACAAACTATCATACAAACGAGCAACCAAAGCACTCGGTTATGGACACGCGAAGCTAGGGACAGCGGAACTCGCTCACAAACTGAAGATCTCAACATTGGCATCTCAACATCCGGTCTTTCTGTACTCACCATCGCTACATTTTCTACTTCTCTGCATATCACATTCTGTTCTCTTCACATTTACATACAAACCTCCCTTTCTAGCTCTCCTTGAAACACTCGTTTAGTCTCTAAAACACTCTTGGCTTTAGGAAAATTTATCCGCTCTTTTAGGTATATTTCCTACCATTTTTCCTATATAAACAATGTATCTAGGTCTCGAGTAATCCAGTGAACTTCCCCCCATCGTTCGAGCTCGTTCTCAGCCTCTCCTTTCGTGTCTCTTCGTCGTCTCTATCGTTCTCTATCGTCTTCGTTCGTTCTCAGCTCTTACAGCAAGTTCTCTCACTCAGAAACTCTCAAGAACTTCGTCTCGAAGTTCTGACTCTTGTTGCGTCGTTGTATTTCTCATTTACGTCGCTAACACCCTCTCTTTCCCAACCTTAGGACCTTAACGTTGGACGGACGCGCCAACGGCTCGCATTCCTTTGATTAGGATCCTTCAACCCACCTTTTCCCTCTTCACTTCACAGATAACAAGAAATTCACGCATAATAATATATTTGACTAATTATAATACCGGTAAGTACATACTTGGTAACTAATACCGCACGAAGATCATAAATAATAGGCAGTATTACAGTTTCATATCCAGAACAACGTGAACAGCCAAAAAGAAATGCTCTCTTTACGAACACCCGCTTCCAACATATTACATGTGGGTTGTGGTATCAGTACAACCGCTACTGGACAACTTGCGTCTACGCGAAGATCTTTCTTCCGTGTCTGTCTCCTTTAGCTGTCGTTTGACACTAACCTCAGTGCCCCTTTCTCCATCACTATTCCAATGGCTACTGTGCACCAGTGACAACTGCTGTGCCGTCGTAAAATACGAGGCCTCCCCTATGTGATCGACCCAGGGGTTTACATTATCTATATCGCCGAAATCTGTCTTGTACGCCACCCTATTGTCTGTCTCGCGACTCGGATTGGTGGATGTTCCTACCCATGATTCATTGGAACCCATATCTTTTAGTGAAAGCCATGCATTCGAGTGTATGCGTTTATCCGTGGACTCGGCTTTTACATCCTTGTCTTCTGCATTCTCACGACACTCGTCTTTCACATACTCAGCGTCAGACTCCCCTACCGTATCCTCTACAAACTCGTTTTTCATATCCTTTTCTGACTCATGCTCCACGTCCTTGTCAAACTCATCCTCTGAATCCTGGTCAGACTCGTCTTCTGAATCGTTCATTTCGTTATTTCTATTTGGATCATTGTTTTTCTTCTCGATCGAATCAAGTTTCTGAAACATGGATGCGTTAGATATTCATTGATGAATATATTATGTGAATATCATGCCTTTGTCAACTTTTTGATACAATTTGTAATGGCTCGCGGACTTCTCCTCCTTACAGCGTTTGAAAAATTCTTTAATACGGAACATAACTGAGAAGATGGTTTGATGATTCTTTTGAATAAATATTCGATGATTGGTGGATAATGGATGGTACCCGGATTAAACAGTAGAAAAAAAGAGATTCTAAAGATTCTGTAATATTAATTCTTTTTAATTTACTATATATGATTGATAACGTACGGCTCGGAAAACTTCACCAATATTCGACGAATCAAGAACCGGCTTTTTTCTTTAGTTAAATAGATATGACGTCCTCGTAAAGAGCTCTCCATTATTGCTCCCGCCCAGCATTCCTTGCCACAAGCATAATTGATAGACCTATCCCTTGCATACATAATGCCTTCGATGGCAGAAATGTATGCCTCCTCACAATCGACGAAATTCTTCAAGATGAATTCATCCATTGCATTGCTTATACATATGGCGATATCTTCTGCCATCATTGCTTTTGGCACAGCGAAGTTCTATAGCATGCAATAGTAGTAGTTTAGTATAAATCATACATAAATGCATCCTACTTACTTCCGTGGAGAAATCAAAATCAAATACATGTTTAAGCACATCTGTTATTTTATAATCTCCCAACTCCGAGAACATATAAGACATAAACAACTGCGTGTCTTCCAATTGACGAAATTCATTTAATAATTGAGCATCGAACTTGCTGTACTTCATGTAGCGAAAATAGTTTTCAAGAGCATAATGCAGCACAGGATATCTAACAAAATAATTTTCGACAGGACTGTTCTTACATAGCAAATGCAAAATTGTAGCCTGACAGCGTTGTGCTATAAATATGTTTCCTTTTACAGGATCAATGAAAAATTTCCCTGACCTAGATGGGTCCAACAAAAAATCTTCAACAGAAGCATGATGAAATCTAATGGGATCTACATCATGGTCTAATGTGAAATATCGGTTCTTCGTCGGTATATATATTATTGAGCGAAGGTGCAGCATCCGTAACTTTAGATCCGATTGCTTAATTCCTAAGAATACAGCTAGATAATTGAAATGGTGAAGGTCCGGGTGATTCACTTCAGTGAGAGCTATAACTTTTAGTATAGCCATAATTACGTCACTCCCTCCCTTTGTTTTAGATGCAGCTGATGAAAGAATGTGACTGTACAATGCATCTAACTGTGCAAAAGGATTTTTTTCTAATGTACTTCCCAGGGAACTATTAATGATGGCTTCCAGTGCTTCTCGTGGATCGTGATTATCATCAGAAATGAATTTAACAACAATCGAAGCATAAATGAACTGCCCCGATGACTTGTGCACCAATTCTGCTAGGTCACAATGTGTTGGCCAGCTGGGAATTCCAGATAATTCATGAGCTAATACATGAGTCTGTTTAATTATGTTGAATGCATCTAGGAGATATGTCTTGATATCTTGGTCAGGATCATATATCCAGTCTAGAGTCAGGCAAGTGGATATATTATTGACCAATGGTAAATCAAATGTTTTCTGAATTTCATGTTCTGGTCTGCTTGCTATGAGAAACCGCAGCTGAAGAGGCTGCGACAATCTAATGCTTGCAATAGCCTTTATGATCCTTGATTGAACATCAGTGCTGCTGCATTCATCTAGACCATCAATTATTACTAGGCATGGAGTAAGGACATCACCATTCATCTTAAGATGCATGATTGGATCTATGACTAGCCTCTTCAACTGTTTCTCCATTGAGTGGTGGAATATGGCTGGGTCACGCTTTAGCTCTTCCAAGATCAGATCTCTTGCTTTCGGTATCCGAATCGCAAGATGGTATACAATCGTCGGGATAACTCTTGTTCCGTCGTCTCGTCCTGTACCTGTAAAAGTTCGTGAAAAGAAAAAACTGGAAATTAGAGTATCCTCCGAGTCTTCATCACATTGTTCTGCTATAGTCTGAGCAATGGCGGACTTTCCTACGCCAGCAGCTCCGTTTAACCACATTACTCGGTTTTCTGTATCTGGTGTGTTAACCCATTTCTTAATCTCTTCAATAACTCTCTCTCTTGTGTCAGGATGACACTTGGGGGGATCTGCGCGCTCAGAAGAGTCATGGCCTGCTCCTGGACATGCTGCACGAGTGATTATATCCATTGCTTTGGCTGAAAATGTGTCAATATGGTAAGCAGCATTTGAAAGATTGAATGTTTATGAACCAGAATTATCCTGATAATTGATTTCTCCTTGATTTAAATCTCCACTAACAATAATTTTGAAGTTGTTCGCTCCTTCGAATGCCATATATGGTCAAGATACTCTGATGATCAGCGTCTCGGGGGTATTTGGTAAGGTCTTAGTGGAAGAGTCTGTTTGGGGAAGAAGAGCATATATGTACCATTTTACATGCTGAGCATGAAGAAACCGCGTGTTCGTCATGTGTTTTCGGAAGGTCCCATTTAGATCAATATATGAACGGAGGACGTGAATATGAGATGAATATCTGAAGCTGTGAACGTCGGAAATTATCGAAGCCATATTCTAAGCGACTAGCCGGTAGGCCGAAGATCGGAGCAGGACGGAGCTCAGCTTGACGAAGTTGAGGCTTCGAGTATGTCGCACATTCCGGAAACCAACCAGTCTATCGCAACTTGATCCAATACTCAGGCTCACGGTTTTTAAATATTTCTCGAAATAGTGTGCCTACGCGTTCAGTCCAAAATCGACTTTAGCGATCTATATTTTCTTCAAGAAACCATGCAATAATCTCTGACTACTGGTTCACGATCACATCAAGGTTAACTAGTAAAAATACCTTTCGTCAGATTGACTACCTCAAGTTGTTAAGAAGGATGTGAATTAAAGGGCACGGGCAGGCTTGCAAGAAATCTCGCGCATAAATAGGTATCCCGACCGGGGACACTTAGCATCTCTGTAGTAGTACGGTGTACACAATAAGTTACACATTCATGCGAGTCATTAGAATACAGAGCAATTCACAGAACACAATTCCACAGGCACGTCTCCGAGTCGAGTTTAAGTTGGGATTTGATCGTGTTGGTTGGTTATGGGAGGATAGAAGAGTCCAACGTTCATGAGTAATAACGCACCCGATGGTTCTGTGTGGTTCATTGAGGTTTGTCATTCAGAGGTGATCGTTACTGTCTGATGTTTGGTTGTATAACAGACCGATGCGCTAGCTGCGAATTTGAAAGTAGGAAAGATATATCATGTCACTGAGAAAGTAGCGAATATACCTTGTCAAAAGGTGTTACGCCTGTTCCTATCATTACATTCTTAGCGTAGCAGGTACACTCAACTTCATGTAGTATGACATGTCCTGCTATATTGAACGCATTGAGCCTATAAGACAAAAAAAAGAGCGACGAACACCAAATTCTTCCTCTCGAGACTTCCTACAAATTACGCTGACGTGCATATGTTCTGTCGTTAAATACACAGTCCACTACTGTAAACTAGCCTCTCGTTGATTTGAATGGCATATTAATGAAGCGAGCGTGGGCGGGAGTGGTGTTTCGCATGAAGAGATTGGTGGGGATGGAGTGCAGGATGTCGTTCTGGGGCATTACGGCTTTCATGGTGGAAGCACCATGAGACAAAGCCTGTGGGTGGGTTGGCTGGGTTTTGGATTACAGATGAAGGGGCGGACGTACATGTGTTCCAGTTCCTCAGAGACAAAACTCACACTGCACCATAGTTATTCTTCTCCTAATCACCATCTCTGCAGCGGAGACCAACAGCCTGAAGATATTTTGCATCCAAATCCGCTGTCTGGCTCGACAAATCGCCTTCGAAGGCGTCACAGGACTGATATTGCTAGTGTGTTCTCGGTGGATAGAATGTTTAATAGATGCCAGACGGTATACGAGACTTGTATGCCATAGCCTTGTATACCGTCTGGCGTGCTGCGATGCGCAGATGAGAAAGATGATCTGTTCGTTCTGGATGTCGGAAGTAATGTGGAGGTGGGTGGCAGAAGGGGGTCTATGCCTGAGAATCGAGGCATGTTAGAAACGCCCACTTGAGAGGAGACATCGATGTACACCTACTCAGGTGCAGTTCCGCTAGTTCGATACTACATACTCCGGAATCCAAACATAAATCGCATGGTCTCGAGAGACGTTACGGTGATAAAAAGTTTAAACATTTTCGATAACACATAAGTCGGTAGCTCGTCCTCTAGAGTCCATGGCTTTGCGAATCGACGAAGGATTCTCTGAAAATGTTGGTGCGGTAGACCTGAGCCTGAGCATTGTGAGGGATCTACGATATAGATGAGAGGAAGTTTCGAGTACTTACTTCGGCCTTCTCTCGAGTGTGTGTAGCGTGAGCCTGTGAGGCAAGCGCACGCCGCATGTTGCAGTAAGTAGTGATTCTGATGGAAGCGAGAAAGAGACTCGGTGAATTAACCAACGTGAACGAGGATACATACGAATCCGTTGGACATTTCAAAGCAAAGCGTGTATGGTTTCTGAATGACATGAACGTGTTTGAAGATAATACACACGAAACATCTAATGTCCCCTAGATACTCGAACGGGAGCGCTATACATATCCTCATGGATAACGGCTTTATCATGTACAAATGTTGCAACACGATTGCACGTGTCCATCTGCGCCGTTAGTATATCACTTTAATGCATGTCAATAACCATCTCTTTATAGAGGAAGAGTGTAGACATACGATGCGCTGTGCCATATCATCGTCCTGATATGGTTCTCCGGAAACCCTAACACCACCCATGCAATTGTGCACTATAGTATACGAGTTACGCTGCTACGTGCATACGTTTAGTCATTGGGTGAGCAGTCCGAGTAAGTCGAGTATATCGCTGGCATACGCTAATCACTCGTGGACTAGGGTGTCGCGACGTTCATAGGAGGGTGGTGTGTTCGTTCGTGAGGATGGTGGAGAGGAGTGCAGGATGTGATTCTGCGGGCGTTATGGCTTTCGTAGTGGAAGAGCTATGAGACGAAACCTTTAAGTAGGTTGGCTGGAGTTTTTGAATACAAATGAAGGAGGGACGTACGTGCGTTCCAGCACCTCAAAGACAACACTTATACTGCTCCCAAGCTACACTTCACTATCGAACCTTGAAATGAACGATTGGATTCCCTTTATCCAGCATTTTCCGCGTTGGCTCAATGGCTTGAAGACACGCTGCATTCCGATCTGCTGTCTGGCTCGACCAATCGTCTTCGAAGACGTCGCAGTCCGATGTTGCTAGTGAGTTCGGGGTAGACTGAACGTTGTATGAACAGTATACAAGAGAGTAGCGACAGCTGCGATGCGCGGACAAGACCGAATTGATAGTGGTTCGTTCCCATAATCTTGGAGGAGGGTAAAAGTGATGACGGAAGATTCTCTGTGCCTAAGAATGGAGGCTAGTAAGTAACGTGCGGATGAGAGCTCGAGGGAGACATCGACATGCACGTACCCCGGGTGCACCTTATTGCAACACATTCCGCTCGTTGATTGGTGATTTCTTACGTGAAGGGGACGGGAGAGATGATGTGTTGGATGTGACTCTGGGAGCGTTATAGCATTGGTAGCGGAAAGGCCGTCTAACCTGTGAGTAGGTTGGCTGGAGTTCGAAAATAAAGATGAAAGGATGAACGTACGTGCATTCCAGAACTAGTACATCAAAGGCAATACCCATACTACACCAAAGCTATGCTTCACCTGATACACACCAACCAGTGTCGGTAGCTTTGGAACAACGGCCTGAAGATACTTTACAAGCCAGTTCTCGACGTCCACTATGGAAGTAGTCACAACTGTGGTGCGTGCATGAAAATGATTGAATTGATGGACTGTTCGTTCCAGTCGTCGGGACTCGGGAGTAATGTGGGTGGAGAGTGCTAGTGAATGTGGATTAAGCAAGGTAATCTATGCCTCAGGAAGGAGACTAGTCAGTAACGTGCATATGAGAGGGAGACATTGAAGTGCACGTAGCCCAAGCGCACCTTATTGTATGTTTCCGGTTCCGTTCGTTCGATGCTCCATACCAACTCCATACTCTAGCATCCGAACACCGACCCCATGGTCAAGAGAAGTGACGTTGGCACTGGGAAGAAAGCTGAAAGATTGATGTCACATTCTGCAAGCAAGTCACCAGCCGGAGGGTTTCTCTTCGAATTTAATGGTCCGTGCGAGAGCTTCCATCTTTCCCACGCTGACGCGAAGTTGAACGCTACCCGGCAGGGCCGCTTGTCTTGGTGCGTAGCGCTTAACCGAGCTCGGGCTTAGTTAGGGCTGATCATGGATAGATCCGGATGAATCCGGATAATATCTGTCGGATAAAATAAAATTCGGATAGAGATCGGATGGTATCTGCAGATCTTGGCTCTCATCTGTGCTAGCTTACCTTAGCATAGAGATACAACTTAATTCTAATTTATCTATTGTAGTTCTTTACCGATTTCCATGATTTTTAGGTCGTTGAAGTCGTAAAATAGCAGGGCTCATATTTACATACCATAAGCACAAAAATACAATACAAAAATTCAAAAGAGCTAAAGTTGCAGTATAAGCCTTGAATTGTACTTCGCCTATTTGCAATTGAATTGAATTACATAAAATGTATGTAACATTTATTAAAGTGATAGCCCTGATTACAATGTGTGACTGGTCCCTTTCATGTCACGAATTCCATGAAATTCTGAAAATGACACTTATTTAAACATAGAAATACAATGACTGGTTTATTTCTTAGAAAAAGTATGTAAAATAGAAGAATACATTTATTATTTTATATATATGATTTTAAAGTGGGGTATAAGCAGATAATAATCAGTGTGCAAGGAAATTAAGGTATGCATTGAGCAGATATCTACGGATTATCTGAATATCTGTGGGAAGATATCCGTATCCGATCTGACGGTACCGAAAACAGATAATATCTGCAGATATTCGGATACTGGCTATCTGTGACCACCCCTATGGTGCGCACGGCTTAGTCACCACAACTTTTGTACAGGCAAACGGTGACCTAAATTTCTCACGCATATGACTCCCATTTTCTTATTCCTCTTGTAGAAATGCTTCTTTTGATGATCAGAGTAAATCTACAAAAGGATTTGTCAAAATTCCCAAAACTGAGGGAGTTATATTTTTCGTCAATGATGGATTTTGCCGCATTACCATATTAGGAAGATAATTACCATATTTGTATAGCTTTGTCATCAATATAAATCACTTGAGATAGAGAATATCACAAATTTTTGTATCTTAATCCATTATATAGTGCTCTAAGTTGATACTAAATAGAACAAAGAGCATGAAATCCCTTCAAAAATCACAAAAACTGAAGGGAAATTTTTCAAAATTTTTCGTGGATGGATTTTGCCACTGTACAAAACTAGTGGTGACTAAGCCGTGCGCACCATAGGCTTAGTGACTTCAGTTTGACTTCAGTCCAAGCTTAGCTTTTGAACTGCAGCATCGTCGAGCAGCCATGTAATCTACATCAAAAGCGCCCATAAAGGCAAGGCTCAAGATCAAGAGCTTAAGCATTCAAATGCGAACTTCGAATCCGTGCTCTGAGGACAAGCCGCAGGATCCAAGTTATAGACTCTCCGTGGTTACCTCGGTTATTATACTTACCTCGTACGTTTTCTATTTCTCTCAGGATGCCATTTTTGTGTATGGTATGTAGTCTACCTCTATACCCTGAAATGTTCGACTTAGGTGAACCAGAGGCCCTGGATTTTACCTGCTAGTGCGAGATGCCGCGATACTCTATGTAGCCACTAATACCGCACGATGATTATAATATTAGTCAGTTTTGCGGTCCATGATCCAGATCATCCGACCATATTAAATACAACTAACAAAGAAACTACAAATTACCCACCCGACAAAAGAATATCCAAGTGGTTCGACACCATCCAACCTTCTAATCCCAATGAGCTCATAATAAAGAGAAAAGTTGGGAAAAGTAAAGCTAGTATTCTCAGATCATATGTACGACAGTTATGTATATGATGATTATGAATGCAAGAAGAGAAGTCAGTAAGAGGCAATGAGTGTACAGCGAGATAAGGTAACAAAAAGAGTCGAGTACTGCATTCCGTGGTACGGGGGGAACGTCTACTCCACCGTCTGAATTTACGTTGTCTTCTGGTAATGATTGTTGTGTATTCTCCTGAGCATGTGATTCAACGTTTACATGTCCATGAATATCTATCTCCGAGTGGGTACGACCTTCCAAATTGGTGTATCCAATGCTATTATCCACTGTATCCATTTCCTCCTCTGAACCACTTTTGTATTCTTGAGATGATTCTTTGTCGCCATGGATTTCTATGGCCCTTGGATAAAGAATCTTGTCTGCCATGTGACGACGGCGTGCTCATGTGATGTGGCATGGTGTACCTGAGCTTTGGGAATGGTGTAGAGGGTTGATTCAAGGTAGAAGTTGAAGTATGAACATTATTTGCTGCTCGAACTGGTTGGGATGGTGTCTGAGTAGTGGGAGGCAAAGTAGGAGGTGAGAACAGTGAGGATAAAATGGGGTTTTCGATAGGAACAATGGGTGGGGGAACAAGGATGATTGGATTATCGGAGAAGTGAAGACGACCCTCCCATTTCTCGTCAGACTCATCTTCTGAGTCTTCAATTTCGTTATTTCTGTTTGGATCATTGTTTTCCTCAATCGAATCAAGTTTCTGCAATACGGACAGGTTAGATATTCATTAATGAATATATGACGTAAACATCATGCCTTTAAAATCTTTTTGATACGATTGAGTGAACAGTAGTCAAGCATATCACTGTACTTCACTAAAGATGGTTTGATTCTATAGAATAAATATCTCATGATTGGTGAATAATCATGAGTTTCTACTGCAAACACTGGAAGATCATAAAAATCGGAAGAAACTCTAAAGATGCTGTAATAACAATTCTGATTTAATTAACTATAGATGACTGATAACATACATTTGGTACCACTGCTCCAATATTCGACGAATCAAGAAAAGGCTTTTTTCTTTACTTAGATAGATATGACGTCCTCGTAAAGGGCTCTCCATAATTGCTGCCGTCCAGCATCTCATGCCAGGAGTACTATAGTGCGAGTTTTTCTCCCTTTCACGTATAATGTCTCTTATGGCATGAATATATGTCTCCTCAGTATCGATAAAATTCTTCAAGATGAATTCATCCATTGCATTGCTTATGCATATGCTAACATCTTCGGACATCATTTCTCTTGGGACAGCGAAGTTCTATAACACACAATAGTAGTAGCTTAATATCATATGAAAATTCATCCCTACTTACTTCCTTGGAGAAATCAAAATAAAAAACATGTTCAAGCACATTCATCATTTCCTTCCCTGCTATCTTTGAGAACATATCTGAGATAAACAACGGCACGTCTTGCAGTTGTCGAAATTCATTTAATAGTTGAATATCGAACTTGCTGTACTTCATGTGGCGAAAATAGTTACGAGCAGCATAATTCTTTACAGTCGTAATATGATATTCATCCTGGGCCCCTTTGGCAGGATGACTATCCTCAAATAAAATATGCAAAATTGTAGCCTGACAACGTTGTGCCAAGAATATGTTTCCTTTTACAGGATCAATGAAAAATTTCCCTGACCTAGATGGGTCCAACAAAAAATCTTTAACAGAAGCATGATAAAATCTAATGGGATGTATGCTAAATCTGACATTGCTGACCTCTATCGGTATATATACCATTGAGTGAAGGTGCAGCATCCGTAACTTCAGATCTGATTTCTTAATTCCTAAGAATTCAGCTAGATACTGGATATGATCGACGACAGATGGTTTGCGGCTCATCACTGTGAACATCCCAAGCTGATCAGTATCTTTTTGTGAGAGAGCTATGACTTTTAATATATCCATAATTGTGTCATACCCTCCCTTTGTTTTAGATACAGCTGATGAAAGAATGTAATCATACAGTGCATCTAGCTCAGCAAAAGGGCTTTCTTCTAATGTGCCCCTCACAGTCTTATGAATGATAGCCTTAAGAGCTTCCCGTGGATCATGATTATCATCAGAAATGAATTTAACCACAATTGAAGCATAAATGAACTGCCCCAATGATTTTTTCACCAATTTTGCTAGGTCATACCATGCTGGCCAGCTGGAAATTCCAGATAATTCAGAGGCTAAGACATGAGTCTGTTTAATGATGTTGAATCCATCTAGGAGATATGTCTTGATATCCTGGTCCGGATTATATTTCCAGTCTAGGGTCAAGTGAGTGGATATATTATTGACCAATGGTAAATCAAATGTTTTCTGAATTTCATGTTCTGGTCTGCTTGCTATGAGAAACCTCAGCTGCAGCGGCTGAGACACTGCAATGCCTGCAATAGCCTTTATGATCCTTGATTGAATGTCAGTGCTATTACATTCATCTAGACCGTCAATTATTACGAGGCATGGAGTAAGGAGATCACCATTCATCTTAAGATGCATGATTGGATCTACAACTAGACTCTTCAACTGTTCCTCCATTGAGTGTTGAAATATGGCTGGGTCGCGCTTCAGCTCTTCCAAGATCAAACTTCTTGCTTCTGGCATCCGAATTGCAAGATGATATACGATTGTTGGAATAACTCTTGTTCCATCATCTCGTCCTGTACTTGTAAAGGTTCGTGAAAAGAAAAAACAGGAAATTAACGTGTTCTTCGAGTCCTCCGCTATAGTCTGAGCAATGGCAGACTTTCCTACGCCAGCAGCTCCGTTCAACCACATAATTTTATTCTCTGGATCTGGTGTGCTAATCCATTTCATAATCTCTTCGATTACTATCTTTCTCGTATCAGGATGACACTTGGGAGGGTCAGCGCGCTCAGCAGAGTCATGGCCTGCTCCTGGACATGCTGCACGAGCGATAATATCCATTGCTTTAGCTGAATGTGTCAATATGGTACGAAAAGTTTGAAAGATTGTGTGTTTACTAACAAGAATTTTCATGATAATTATTTTCCTGTTGAATGAAATCTCTACCAACAATAATTTTGAAGTTGTTCGCTCCTTCGAAACCCATATATGTGCAAGATGAATGACTCGGGGGTGTTTGGTAAGGTGTTAGTGTAAGTGTTTGGTTGGGGGAGAAGAGCATATATATAGCATTTTCAATGCTGTTAAGATGCTGTACATGAGAAAATCGTGTGTTCATGTTCTCGGAAGGTCTCATTTAGAATGCATCGCCTTCGAATACGTCGCAGGTCTGATGTTCTAGCGATATCGCGGTAGACTGATCGTTGGATTGACCGTTGACGTCTACGAGGGAAGTAGTCGCGAATTGATGGTCTGTTCTATTTTCGTCTCCCAAAGTGCGGATGTTAGTTGGGCCATGGCTCGTAGAGGGTGGATGACGGACGTTGTCGGAAGGACTTCTATACCTGAGTGAAAAGCTTGTGATTAACTCATGGTTGAGAGGGAGAATCGACGCGCAGGTATATGTCTTTGTGGACCATCATAAGAGCTGGAAATGCCGTCGTGGCCTTGGTCCACTGCGAAGTTCCAGGAACGAAGGAGGAAAGAATTCGCCACCTGTGAGGTGGGTGGGTGGCTTATACACCGGTTAACGATCGCATCGACGTTATTAAGTAAAAATAATCCCTTGTGAGAGCGATAACCTCGAGTTCTTAAGAAGTATTCAAAGGAGTTTTATTAAAAGAGCAAGGTATACATGCGTGCGTTCCAGTGCAAAAATAGGTGACAACTTGATAAGCGCCAAAAAGATAAAAGCACAGATCGTGCTTTGAAGAGAGAATGCCAATGTGAACGAGAGGAAAACGTACTAGTCCGCCATAGGACCGTCTTATATTTTAACGCTGGCGCTTGCATCTCTGTACACAGCAAGTTACACCTTCACACGCCCAGTATTTAAAATACTGTTCTTCACAGATGACGGCATATTTCCGAGCTGAGTGTACGTTGAGTTTTGATCGTGTTGGTCGGGTTGTAGATCGTTGTAGCGTATCATAAACGTTCGTTGAGTATGAGGTTGAAAGAAGGAAGCGGACTGCTGCGAGTTTGGAAGGGTGAGTGGTGTATCACGCTGTTGACAAAGTAGAGAACGTACCTTGTTAAAACACGTTACGTTTGGTTCATGTGTAGCAGGTACGCTGGACTTCACGCAGTCCGGTATGTCCTGAAATGTGAACACGTTGAGCCTAAAAGACGAGACTCTCTTGAAATGATATAAATTACGTTATTACATACATTCTGCTGTTGAGTGAGCAGTCCGAGAAAGAGGACAAGTCGAACATGACACGGGCGTACAATAGCCTCTCGTCGACTAGGTTATCATATTCATGCAGCGTGCGTGGGAGGAAGTCGTGATTTCGTATGTGAAGACGATGGTAGAATTGAAGTGTTAGATTCTGCGAGCGTTATGGCTTTCGGTAGTGGAAGAGCTTTTGATCCTTGTGAGTAGAGCTTCGGAATGCAGATGAAGGGGAAGACGTACGTGCGTTCCAATACCTCAAAGGCCATACTCAAACTTCTCCCAAGCTACACTCTATCTATTCTTTATTTGACCCGATGTTGCTAGCGAGCTGGCAGTAGACAGAACGTTAGATGGACGCCCACGAGGAAGGGAGCAACAGCTGCGGTGCACGAACGAGAAGGACGGAATTGATGGTCGTTTGTTCCAGTCGCTGGGGGTGTGAGTGTAATTTGGGGCCGGTAGAGGATGGGCGGTGGAAGTGGTTCTATGCTTTAGAAAAGAGGTCTGTTAACCATGTATACGTGCATGGTTGAGAGAGAGTTCGAATAAACGTGCACGTACCAATGTAGTGGAATCTTGAATCGACTAGCTGAACTCGAAATCGACGTATGTATCATGAAGCTGGGCGCTTTATGTGGTCTGACCCCAGTCTCGATTCTCGAGACGTAACAGTCGGGGTTCTCGATGTCACATTCTGCAGGCACTGACTCGCATGGTGCTCAAGAGTCCATGGCCCCGCTGCGTTTAGATAGTCATGACTTAGCGCAGCTGGGAATAAGCAGACGAAGTTGTGACAGAGATGGATTCACTTCGAATTTAATGGTCCGTGCGAGGCTTCCACGTTTCCCACAGTTGACGCGTTGACGCGATGTTGAGCGCGGGCCGCTCGTGCCGTGCTTATCACCGAGCTTGGCCAAGTTCAGTCTACCCATACATGCGCTCCGAGTGGACAAGGTATACGTTGTAGGTTATCTCAGTATGACTTCGAGTGGGTAAAGAGAAATGTGTTTGCTGATCTGGGGACTCAGAATGAGGAAGTGAAAGCCCGATGAAAGAGAAGGGCGTGAAAGAGATGTTACATCGTTTTCAAGGAGGTTATGAAAGGAGGTTTTTGGTTAATTTGTTGATACTTTAACTTAACGAATGAGGCTATTTATGTAACAATGTGAGATTAGCATATCTACTGATATCGAAGGGTACCATCTTATGAGTGCAAGGCGACAAGACAACTTCTGAGGAATAGATCCTGTACCTTTGAATGTAATTGTAACAATGGAACAAGCTCGATCTCATAGAATGAAAGGTACATTGATGATTGAACTAGCACAAAGTAACGAATGTACTTTAATAGTCCTGAGCTTATTACACGGGTTACGTGCACAGTTTACCGGGTACACTTAATCTGTCGTGTTGAATACCTCATACTACAGAAGAATAAACAAGGAGTGGCCAAGAGACGGGAAACGCACAAAGGAACGCGTGAAATACGAAACATGTCGTCACAGAGCTTCTGAGCAATTGATAAATGTGAAGGAGTACTTAGTAACTACGATATAGAGGAATTTGAAAAAGGTATGCGTTGTGCCATAGCATGTTTCTACCAAACTCGGAAGAGTTTCATCGCTACGTACATACGTTTATCTTTGAACGCATGCCGGGAGGGAGAGAAAGGTGTGAGTCGAAGGTGCCGTTGGAGGTTGTTGTTTTAAAGTAGGATGGGTGGGAACCTAATGGATCGCTGAGTTCGACTTGGGAAAGGATTGTGGAGGTGACATATAGGCCTGTCGTAAGGGTGGCTGAACATTCAGAATACGGAAAGAGGCTTAGATGTACGCACGCATAAGTGCTTTATACTATCGAACCCTCAGATACATGCCCAGGCTCAACGTAACGGTGTATGTATACTTTGCACGGCGAGGTTTAGATACTTTCGATCTCACCCTTCTATCTGATTCAACGAGTCGTAATTCTGGTGACCTTGCGATAGACTGAGGGTTAGATGGAGGTGTATGAGGGGGGTAGCGTTGTGTGCAAACTGCGTAAGAAGCATTTGAACTGTGGAAGCTCGACAAATATTCTCGACCACTACTCAACTCCACGAACGGTGTATTGATACACTGAGTATAAGAACAATAAATTCGATCCTACATGATTGATTACCATAGCTATATATCACTGTACAGACCTTAAATAAGCACCTCGTAGAACGAAGAATAGTAGGGACGTATGACGTGCAGGCCGACAGTTTTTAACGGTACGCACGGTACTGAACGGTACTCGATGTACCGTGCATGTACCGTAAATGTACCGTGCATACCGTACATACTGCAAAACAGATACTAATTTACGGTATAAACTGTAACTTAAATAAGCTATATAAAATCAATTAAATACTTATTTATTATGCTATAACACTGGTTAATGAGGGTATAATATATGGGTTATCAAGATTCTTCTTGTATCTTTGCTCTCATATGCCCAATGAATTTAAGTATAGTAGTGTTCTCATAGTATAATTAGGTATTGCTGCTGTACAATTGAGCTTACCACACATGATACTAATAATCATAACATTTCTCATCAATTAAAACGCAAAAATTTGAATTAAGATTTACTTGCAGAAAATTGTAAGTTTCATATATTGTAATGACATATATTTATTTAATGTGGTACCGTGCATAAGTACCGTGCATACCGTGAAAGTACCGCGCACTGCCACAATGTACCGTGCAAGTACCGTACACATCAAAAATCACGTACCGTGCAGATACTGTGCACAAAAATCTGTACCGTACAGTACCGTTCATCAACAAAATACTGTAAATTGGTACCGTAAAGTACAGTGCATGTACCGTACAACAATTTTAATGTACCGTGCAGCATTAGTGTAGTGTCTATCACAATACCACCATACATGTATTGGTGATACCTGACCAACATCATAAATGTACCTTTTAAGAACTCACTCAATTTATGTCAATAAATTAATTGTACTTCTTGTGTACAGTATACAACCATCAAACGTGACAGAAAAAACATGATGTCGTCATAACTCTTTACTCCCTGCCCCAATTTTCACAAAAGCTGTACGAGGAGATAGCTTAGTACTTCATGAATGTCACTGTAAAATATTTAATGCATTGGATGAAGGGAAGGTGGTCAAATATGCAAAATAGTGGATGGGAATGAATTTTGATCAGCACCACATGGCGTGACAGTCAATTATTTATTACGAAACCATTCAAAATTAGTAATGCCGAAGTCCCGGATCAGTTTATAAATAAAGTTTTAATGTCTTGCAAGATGGTGAATACCACACAATCTGTAATCCTATAAAGATATGACACACACAGGTCAATAAAAATAATAGAAAATGTAAACTGGTGCTTGTCCTCAACAACTATATACTTTAAGAGTGATTATTCCCAATTTTTTATAGCAATACAAGCCACAGAATTTTTGAAATTCATTAAATTATCCAAACCCCCCATTTTGTTTTGCATATAGTCCATCAGAATGTGAATATTTTGAATAGCTAATTTATGGAACATTTTTACAGTATGCTTTTCCTTACTATTCTAAAAGAATTGGTGTAATAGGTGTAGATTAGGGATCAGGAGAAGCAAAATGTGAAAGATTGTCACGCGATGTGATGGTGTCACGTTTGATGGTTGTATACTGTATGTACTTCACTCCCACCCACCCTCCCGCTCAATTTTTCCCACGCCCCCCGCTTATCAATTAAGTATGCTGCTCATCAATGCCGACCTTCCCGCCCATCGTTTCCCATGCATCCACTTAACAATTGTGTTGCTTAATTGATGTCAGCCTCTCCGCCCATTGTTTCCCACGCCTCCTCTTATCAATTTTCTGCATGACAACCTTCCTGCCCATCGTTTCCCACGCTTCCGCTAATCATATTCAGTCCCTACTCACTGCTGCCCGCCCCTCTGCTCAATAATTCCCACAGTATATCCTTTGCTAAACACTCCCCCTCAACATTTCCCACATTCCCATGCTTCATCATTCCATCAATTCACTGTTCCCCACCCTCCGCTTTCACTTTCCCATGCACATATTGCGCATTCATTGGACTTTCCCCTTGAATTTATAACAAATCAACAGTACATATGCTTCATAAATTATAACTGTAGGATTCACTGTAAAAAATTATTAATTATTTCACAGTGAAAATTTGAATTATTTCGCATTTTCATATGATTACCTTTTCTTATAATACCTAAGGTATACCATAATGTATAAATTAAAATATATTACATATATTACAAAAAGACTCAAGAGAAAATATTAAATACTGAGCTAAATAATGCGAAATTACTTGCTCACTGTTGAGCATGATGATGATGAAGGGTGCCCATCAACACATCACCCATCAATATGTGCAGCGGCCTTGAGGAAAGTGAGTTTGATGGCATTGATGAATGTCAATGACAGCAATTGCAAACATTGACAAAGGTGAGAAGAAGCGTGGGAAATTTTGAACAATGCAAAATGTTGAAGGAAATGGCGGGCGGGGGGCCCGACAAAGGGGAGATAGGAGAGCAGTGTAGAGTAGTTTTGAAATGGTACTCCATTAATTACAGAATTTTCGTGCTCAGTTAATATATTGTACAATAATTTTAATTCAATACTCCGCTTATCACAGAATAATATTGCTCCAATAATGTACCGTGCATAACCAAAAATGTACGGTACATTGTACCGTGCGTACCGTAAATAGTACCGTACAATTTTTGATGTACTGCACAGTACCGTGCAGTGTACCGTGCAGTACTACCTCACATTCAACCCTCCCTCTACCACTCAATGTACGTGCATGTGTTGTTCCTTTGAGTAGGTGTATCGGGGAAGAATAGTGCCTTAGGGTTGGAATTCCACCTCAACGATGTGAGTAAAGTGCTAAAGCAAAATGTAGCGTGAGTTGGCCCAGGGGGTCGTGAATCCGTTTAAGGAGGAGGACGGAGTTGAGTGCATGTACGACGGAGGCATGAAGCATTTGGACACAAATGCGTCTAGTGTAAACATATGAGTAAGTTGGCCATTAAGTCTGAGAAAGGACTGGTATTACGTACCGTAACCGCCTCATGATAATCATACCACCATCGGATCATGACTGAACTCACCAAACCATGACTTCCCTGCGTTCGGCCTCGACACAGCCCTTCACAATGCATGCAACTGTCTTGTTCGACGAATGGTTTTCAAAATAATCACAGACTTGATGTTGCTGGTGAGTTCGTGGTAGATGGAAGAGAGTGCAAACCATGGGCATGAAGTACCGAGTCGATGATGTGCTCGTTTTGATCACTTGGAGTGTGATTTTTGGTTTAGAGTGTAGAACAGCGTAGAACGTGGGTGACAAAAGGGGTTCTATGACTGAGGAAGGAAGATTATAATAGTGACAGGATACTGAAAGGAGAGGAAGTGACGTACACATAACCACAATACCCATAGCATCATAACATACCCGTACATTTTAGCGGTGCGGAACTGTTTCTCAGGAACAGGCACACCTGCTTGTACAGTGCGCACCTTCGGATATCGTTCCAAACACAATACAGACCCCATTTCCAAACACATAGGTTGTCCAACAGGCTTGTCGATGTCAGTGGTAGTGTGTGGTCGAATGACGCGTACTAGAGGCTAGCGCTCAACATCGGGATGACAATGATGTTCATCGGTGCGTTGGGGACGTGGGGCGAGTCGGGATCCTTATCTTCGAACTCCAGCACAGGAAGAGAAGTCGTGGGTGTCATACCGCAGAAAATATGGGAGTACTTGGTTGTAAAGCAGCTTGGTGAGAGAGCTACAGCTAGACGTCAGATGGTTGAATTAGGGTTGCAACCAAGTTGCAACTTGAAGCGGAGTTTCTTTTGTTTGAGCACAAAGGCTGAAGCAAACAATCACACCTATCGGCGTTCCCCGAAAAGTCAAGATCGGTACCGTACTAAGTAGCAAGGTACTAGCTACACTAAACTACTGGCAAGAGTCTCAATCGAGGTTTTGTATGTACGCAATGGCTAAATAAACAAATATAATTACCATTTGTCAGTCAACGTTCAACAACATTCAACTGCGTGGCTGAGTTGTCACTAAGTCGTCACCTTTGCTAAGCCCTTGCCGTTGCAAGATTCAAACTACAGTGTACATCAGTACCACGATATTCGCACATAATGGATATATTCGACTAACTATGCTATCAGTAAGTACATACTTTGTAACCAACACCGCACGAACTATCATAAATAATAGGCAACTTTACAGTTCCATGATCCAGATCAACCAGAAGAAACAATCCCCCATGTTCCCCCAGCCCCCCGGCACCCACCTCCGACGTATTACATATCGGTTGTAGTATCAGCACGACCGCTATCGGATAACTTGCGCCTACACGCCGATCTTTCTTCGATATCTGTCTCCTCGCGTTGTCGCTTGAGTCCAACCTTGTCCCCAAGTTCTTCCTCCGTGTTCCAGTGACTATTGTGTTCCAGTAACGACTGCTCGATACTCTGTGTGGCTGGCTTAGAATATTAGGACTCGCATCCGTGCTCCCACCAGGGGTTTTCATTATAGATGTCGCAAAAACTTGGGTTGTACGTTTCTCTATTATCTGCCTCTAGATTAGTGGATGTCTCTGCCCACGCTTCATAGCTACCCATTTCATTCACCGGAAGCCATTCATATTTATCTGTATGGTTGGCCCTTGCATCTGCATTGACATCTGCGATGCTTCACTTATGCTCTTTCAAATTGTTATAAATGCCAACCAAGTGGCCAACAAGTCGATGGCATGGCAAGTAGGAAATGCGAACAATCAATTCCTTTCCAATATTTAACTAAGATAGTATTCTACTTAAGCATACCAAGAAACAATTTATATATTAAAAAAAGCACAGGAGGACAAAGTACATATGACCTCCAATAATCCATAAATAATAACAAACCTCTTCGTCGTCCTCTTCGCTTACCTCCAAGTCGCTGTTGGTGTCTGGCAACGATCCTTGGGTAGCCTTGTTGCTGTCTGAAGAGAGTGGTGGTAGGTATGTGTAGGGATTGGTTGGGTATGCGTCAACTCTCAGCCTCGGAGGACTATACATAATATCCTGCATAGTTTCCCGAGGCTGAGAGTTCTGGTCTATGCTTTTCGTACTGATGTTTGAAATATTTGCACTACTATGATCTTCTTCGTCGTCCTCTTCGTTTACCTCCAAGTCGCTGTTGGTGTCTGGCAACGATCCTTGGGTAGCCTCGTTGTCCGTAGCAGGTGGTGGTATGTAGGGATTGGTTGGGTATGCGTCATTTTCAAAATCTAAATGATCATCTGATTCTCGATGAGACTCATCAAATTGCTACAATGCGAATATTTAGAGGTCATTGGTGAATATAAATGATAAAAATAATACCAATAAATAATCCTGAAAATATTCTATTATATCATTTATATCAATCTTGTCATGATACCACATAACATAATTCAGTGAGGCAGGATGGACTCTCCTACTAAATTCTGCAATGAGAATTTCTAGAGCTAGAAGCATTTTTTGAACGGAAATTCCAAATTCCAATGACGGTTTAATTCTTTCGAGTAAATATTTAATGATGTATTGATATTTGTTAATTTCGAACCCAAACACCCGAATTGGGTACGTTACAGAATCTCTACAAGAAAAGTTAGGTCAAAACTAATTACATTCACTGGAAATGATTAATGGCCGATAACGTACGCTTTGCACAGCTGCTCCAAAATTCGGAGAATCAAAAATTGACATTTATCGTTGCTCAAATAGAAATGCTTTCCTCGCACAGGACAATCCATTATTGCTGCTAGCCAGCATTCAATATCTTTTTTAGATATTGATACTTCCAGACAGATGGTTTGTATGGCATTTACATATGTTTCCTCAGTATCAGAGTAGTTTTCAAAACAATATTGGTCCATTGCATTGCTTATGCATCTGCAAATATCTTCTGCTCTGTCTGATATTGGAACAGCAAAGTTCTATTGTATGTGATCAGGATAGCCTTTTGTGAAAGTAAATAATTATACTTACTTTTACATAGAAATTAAAATCAAATAATGGTTCAAGTGCTAAAATTATGTAATGATATGGCTCACAAATCATAAAATTAACGATTCCAACATCTTGCAGCTGAAAAAATTCATTTAATAACTGATCATTGAAATCACTGCCCATCACATGGAAGAAATAACAGTAAAGAGTATATTTCTGCACATCCCAATATATCTCATGTTCTTTTATGGCTATTGGATTCCAGACAATGACCATAGTATCCAGTGTTCTGAGCTTCATCATATGCTGAATTGTAGCTAGGCAACGTTGCGCCATAAATATATTCCCTTTTATGGAATCAATGAAAAATCTTCCTGACCTTGAAGAGTCCAACAAGAAGTCTTTAGCAGAAGCATGATAAAATCTAATACTGCCCCTATCAGCAGAAACAAGTATTATCGAGTGAAGGTGAACCATCCATAACTCCAGGTCAGATTTTTTAATCCCTAAAAATTGAGCCATTGCACCAGTGGAAAACATTGTCTGATCATCATAGAAGGTACGAATATTGTTGAAGAGTACTATGACTTGCAACACAGCAAAAATTGCATCTCGCCCTCCCTTAGTTTTAGAGGCAGCCACAGAAAGTATATGATTGTACAGTGCATCTAACTGTGCAAATGGATTTTCATTGAACATGTTTTCTATTGATCTGTGAATAATACCATTGAGTGCTTCTCAAGGATCTCTATCATCATTGACTATGTATTTCATAACAGTCGAGGCATAAATGAACTGTCCAGATGACCTATTGACCAATGTCCATATGTCCCGCTTTGATGGCCAGTTCAAATCATCAGATAAGTAAGTTGCTAGGGTATGTGTCTTTTTCATTTTATCAAACTCGCTTTTAAGATATACTTCGATATTGTGATAAGCGCTGGAGTCATCATTAAGTGAAAGTCGCACAGATACATTGTTGATAGATAACAAATTGAATGTTTTTTGAATTTCCCATTCAGGTCGGCTTACAATTAGAAATCGCATGTGGAATGGGGATTGTTTCAAGGTACTTGCAATTGTTTTTATAATCCCTGATTGCACTTGCAACCCATTGCACTCATCCAGGCCATCAATTATCACCAAGTATGGGATGTAGGCTTTTCCAGTACCTCTGAGTTGTTCTATAGGGTCCATAATAAGTCTCTTCAGTTGTACTTCCATAGAATGGTGCAACATCGCTGGATCTCGATTTAGCTCTGCGATAATAAAGTTCGCTGCTTCTGGTATCGCAATCGCAAGATGATATGCAATGGTCGGGATAAGTCTGCTTCCATCATCTCTTCCACTCCCAGTAGCTGTCCGTGAAAAAAAGAAACTAGATAGTAATTTTCTCTCATGGAAACTTCTTTCAGCAATCGTCTGAGCGATAGCTGACTTTCCTGCACCGGCAACACCATTGAACCACATTATTTTTTTCTCTGGATCTGATGAATTGACCCAGTCCATAATGTCTTCTATAATCTTCTTTCTAGTTTTAGGATGACATCTTGGCGGATCAGCACGTTCTGCAGATTCGTGGCTTGCACCTGGGCAAGCAGCATTTACGAGATTCATCATTTCTACAATCATAAACAAATTGATAAATGCAATTTACGGAAGTCATACCAAAATTTCCTCGACTACTCATATCGACTTGATTGAAATCCCTGTTAACAATTATGTTGAACCCATGTGCTCCATTGAAAGACATTGTGTTCACAAAATAGTACGAGAGGGTAAGCAAAGCAGACCTGGAAACGCCTATGATTCATACACAAAATAACATGTAACAAATAATAATTACACTCAGTTGCAGACGTGCACAAGGGAGCTGGTGTATGTAGGAGCGAAGAAGGGAAAGATCCTTTGACACCAAAGCTATCACCCTTAAATACGTTGACAAAATGGCGTATGCAAGCACTTTTCTTAGTCTGCTGACCTGAGCTTTGAATCGATCCCATCAATTACTATAAATACACCAGCGACTACGGTGTCCGGGAACCGCATGCACTTGTTTTTTGTTCGTGTCAACTGCCAACCTGTCAGTGCTTGACGCTTGGCGCTCACTTTACATAAGCGAACTGACTGAACGTATGGATGATTTATTGTCGTATTAATGAATCGAGCTTAGGAGAAAGTGGTAATTTCGCGTATGAAGTGGATGATGGGTATACTCGTGGGTACCAAAAGTGATGGCAGTTCCCACATGACAGGAGAGCAGTTCCTCATATATTTTTAAGTGTAGCATCACACATACAGCTTGGAATGACTTGATACTTTATTATTATGTACTATATGATGTATGAAATATATATGCAAATTTACATGTGTAGAAGTCTATTTTATACCACAATACAGGCTGTTTTTTTAGAAATATCACAATCACATTGAGAATTGATTAATTGCCTTACAGAGCTTCTTGTGGAATTTGAAATGCTCCAATATTTCTCTTATACATAGTCCTAACTACATAACATATATTAGTCAAGTTATATATATTATGCACCATATAGTGACCCACAATTAGAGTTGTAATATTCAGCAAACATCATTGATTCATGAGCTTCATCCTCCACTATTGGATATCTACCTCCAATTGAATGAGTAGCAGTATTATTACATGTTATTTGTCTACAGTGTTCATTCTGTAAATATTGATGAGATATTATGCCATTCTAGCAGTATTTAGAAGATAAAAACTATGATGTTTGATTTACTAAAATCAGAGAAGGAGGAAGACTCAATTTAATTGCATCATATATCAAGACATAGATGGGCTATATGTGAAATTTTTGTCTATTCCATACTTTATGTCATAAAGTTCATACCCTCAAAATATTGAGCAGAACCACCCACTATGAAGATCCCCACATGTTAATTAGTAGGCTGTAGCTCACAAATATCATTTATTAATTGATACCAATGTATCACAGCCAATAGTAATTCAGGTAATATGTAAATTTGTAATATAGTACAAGATACGATATACTACATCTATATAATTTTATAGAGTATTCAAAGCAGTTTGTGATGTGCTATACTTCCGACAACAGAATAAGCACAAAGGAAAGAGTAACCTTGAGTGTGGGAACTGCCATCACTTTTGGCACCCACGAATAGAGTGCAGGATGTGATTCTGGGGGCGTTACGACTATTACAGTGGAAGAGCCTTGAGACGAAGCCTGTGGGTGGGTTGGCTAGCGTTTTGGAATACGGATGAAGGGGCGGACGTGCGTAGGCTCGTACCTCAGTAGTAATACTCGTACTGCACCATAGCTACGCTTCCCTAATCATCATTTACAGAGTACTAAATAGACCAACAGCCCCAATCCTCTGTCTGATTCGACAAATCGCCTTCGAAGTATCACAGGTCTGATGGTTCACGAGAAAAAAGTGACAACTACGATGTAAGGGCAGGAAGGGTTGAATTGGTGCTGTACTCGGTTTTGGTGGCCTGGAGTAGTTGGTGTCAACACCAGCGATCGTGAAAGAGAACATTATCAAAAGGACGACGTACAAGTCTGACATTTAACATACCCAGTAGCTCTGCACAGAGTAACTCACGTCTTCGGGCTCTTCAGACCACGACTCCGCAGGCAGGTCTCCGATTTGGTTCCAGTTGAAACTTGATCTTGTTGGTTGGGGTATGGAGGGTCCGGTGATGGAAGGAGTACTTGTACATACGATGAACGAGACTCGTTGTATATCGTTTATTGAATACGAGGTTGCAGGAGGGATGGACGGACTGGATGCGGTAGCTAGGGATTTGAAAGATTGAATAACATCATTGAACGACAAAGTAGCAAACATACCTACACATGTTACATGGTCAGTGTGGATGGTACACCCTGCAATGCAGAATGCGTTAAGCCTAGAAGACCAGACAACAAAGGATGGATGCTAGCGACTTCATCTTTCTGAAAATTCAATGCACATGCATACGTTCTGCAGTACTGCCACTGAGCTCGCAGTCTGAGGAAGAGGGGACACGTTGAGCATGTCGCTGTCAGCACTAGCCTCTCGTTGATTTAGTTGTCATATAAATGCATTGTGGGCGAGAGGTGGTGATTTCGTACGTGAAGAGGGTAGTGAAGATAAAGTGCAAGATGAGACTGATGGAGAGTTACGGCTTTCGTAGTGGAGGAGCTTTTGAATCCTGTGAGTAGGTTAGCTAGAGGTTCAGAACACAGATGAAGGGGTGGACGTACCAGTAAGTAGCTCAAAGGGCGATACTCATACTGCACCAAAGGACATAATCTTCATTTCAACCCCGAAATGCACCGTTGGATCCCCGTTATCCAGCGGCTTCAGCTCTGGCACAACGGCCTGAAGATACGGTCTGATGTTGCTAGAGCTCACAGATGATTGAACGTTGGATGGGCGGTATACAAGGGAAGGAGCTACAGGACCAAATCGATGGTATGATCGTTTTGGTAGACTGGAGTTCAAGTGTTGCCGGGGACCGTAGAGGGTGGGTGAATATCATTGTTCTATGCCTGAAAGGAGGCTTGTTAGTAATAGGTGGTTGAGAGAGAGAAATCGACGTGCACATAGTCATGGAAGCCTCCATGTCGGCGGACTCAGTGTCGAGAGCGTTCTCAATAGGGGAAGTCAAACCTAGGTGTTTCGTGGCGCCAAGAAAATTATGATAGCGTGTGAAGATCATTTCGTATCGTCCTAGGTTTGACAACCCCCGATACAAATGAACGCAAAATGAAGGCAGCTGATACTTGGTCCCAGCGGAGTTAAGTCGGAGAATGAACTCTGTTAACATGAGCCCGAATGGACAACGTTCTGTGATTGTAGATTAATCATTAGATAGAGATTTTTTCCACTACTTCCACAACGATTCCTTTAACCATGCCTCGCTTATCTGAACGACAGCAACATGAAAAGGCACTATTGGAAGCATTTATGGTATATACTGTAGCTGAAGAAGAGGCTAGATTAACATCGTCCTCTTCTTCTGAATCAAGTCCTTCCCACTCCGATTCAAGTGAAGATTCCTCCAACTTAACAACATCTTCCAGTGATTCCAGTGATTCTACCTCATCCATTGAAAGTCTTGAACCTCTTCCTGCTCGCATAATTTCTGCTTTGGAGGAGCTATATCGTCAACGCTACCTTGAGCGTCGATCAATTCCAAAAACACCTGAAAATATTAACATGCTACTTAACGAGTACAAATATGGCTTTCCTGATATTTTTAGGTCTTATACTGGGTTGACAACAGCATGTTTTGATGCCTTAGTCTCTGTACTTCAAGACCATCCTATATTCCACAATAACTCCGGATTTGAACAAATTCCTGTTGTTCAGCAAGTTGCAATTGCTTTATACCGATTTCGACATTATGGAAATGCCGCTAGCACTCTTAAGGTAGCACTATGGTCTGGAGTTTCATATGGAACTGTACGAAATGCCACACTGCGAGTTATAGAAGCATGTTGTGATCCACGCTTTCGTCATGCCACAATGAGTTGGCCAGCCCCTGAGCAAAAAGAGCAGGCAAAGGCCTGGGTTGAGGAGCATTCTTGCTATTCATGGCGTAATGGATGGCTTATGGTGGATGGTACTCTTGTCCCTGTATTCCAACGGCCTCATCATTTTGGAAATGCATATTTCGACCGCAAGTCAAACTATTCTTTAAACATTCAGGTATGAAAATTCACTTATTCTATTGATTTATAATAACTAAAATTTGTATTAGCTTGTTAGCCTTCCAGATCTTCGAATTATTGACTACTCTGTTGGACTTCCAGGTAGTCAGCATGATGCAACTGCATGGCAAGGCACAAAAATTTTCCAAGAGCATGAACGCCTTCTTGAGCCTGAAGAATTCATATGGGCTGACTCAGCATATCCACTCTGTTCATGGTGTCAAGCTCCCTATAAAGCGTATGTAATTATTTTTATATCTATTCAATCTACTTACATTGCATATATTAGACCAGAGAACCTTGAACGAGAAAATAAAAACTATAATTATCATGTTTCTGCAGTTCGCATTCGCTCTGAACATTGTGTTGGCTTTCTCAAAGGTCGATGGTCTTCCTTACGAGGTCTTCGTGTTCGCATTGACAATAGGAAAGCACGAGACATAGCTACTCTCTGGGTTATAGCATGCATCCACCTACACAACTTTGCTATTATGCATGAAAATGGGGACAACATTGAAACAGATACATTCTATATTCGAGGTCAAGAAGCAACACAAGAGGAACAGGAATTACGTGAAGAGTGGGAAAGAGAAAGATTAAACCAAATGGAAGAAATGGAGCAGAACTATAACGTCAATGAGCAGATAGCACTATTAGAAGGTAAAATTAAACGGGAGCAATTAAAGGCAAGTTTACAGCGGGGAGAAAATTAGGTATGAGACACAAGTGCAATAGTAGTTGTATAAAAGATTGTAAGGAATCAAATAATTAACTTGTATTACCCCTGCGCAAAAGCTCAAGCTGAATTTGCTTGTCCAAAATAGCTAGCTGATGAGCGCGCTCCTTGTCCTTTGCTATTTCCTCTGCCTCATGTCGACGTATATTGGACTGCTCACGAGACCCCCGACGTTCCCTCTCACGGTCAGCCTTTCCCTGCTGGCGTATACGCTCACGCTCCAACTTCATCCTGTCACGGTCAGCTTGAGTCTTCTTGTAATTTTCAGACATATCGTAAATTTGGTCATATGGAGATTTGCGCTTTTGTGGAATATTATGTTGTACTGGTGGGGTTACTTGAGTATCGAGTGGGTGAGTGAATGCCGTTGTTGCTGCTGATAGCAATGTAGAAGCATCAAATGCAACTGGGGAGGTGGGATGGTGCTCTGAGAGCTCATCGGCAAAAATATCATCCATTGGCGTCAGCTGCCAGCCCGGTGAATGGTCACGTAAAGAACCCTGTTGGTACAATTCACACACTGTGGTAATAACAAGCAGAACATAAACCAGTACCTGGGACTCACTAACTTGTGGTACGCCTTCTGTTTCACTGATATCTGAAATATCGGATTTCCCTTTACTCCTTCCAACAGTTGGTGATTCTGAATGCAAGACATTCAAATCGAGGGGTGTCGAGCTGTTTACAATACCTGAACGGTCATAAACTGGATTCGGCGAGAGATTCTCATGCAGCTGTAGATACCATGGGAACTCCTTTTGGATCTTCTCTATAATTCGTGTAAGTGATACATTATTCACCAGAAAACCAATTCTTACGCCATGCATTGAAAATCTCCGTCCCTTCATGTAACTCATCTTGGCGCCCCTCCTCAATTAATCCATGCCCTGTCGACCCTAGCTGGTTGTAGTATTCTTTGTATTTCGTTGATAGTCTGTGAAGTGACTTGGTGCTATCAATAGAAAGAATAATTGAGGGCTCACTTCTTCATACGAGCTTTAAAGGAAAGTGCAAGCTTCTCGAGCTTCTCTACAGACATCAAAGTTCCGGGGAAGACCATTACAACGATCTCCCGACATGCTTGGATAATAGTAAGGCTTGTTCGTTTCGTGGTGCTTTGGATCTCAATAGGCTTGAAGCCAAATATCCGGCGATAGGATACATTTTCTTCGATCCGTGACAAAAGGGAGTCGGTGAGATGAAAATTCTTAGGGTCAGACCACCTAAACGAACAGGTAAATTGGGTATAATGTAACAATAGATAAGAAATACACACCGTATAGATTCCTGAACACCGGAGTCTGTGATGCCAGCTTTCCCTTTAGCTAGAGGTTGAGTAGGGATTGAGTTCTCCTTTCCAGCCTTGGTGTTTGTATGAACTCGAGCGGGTGCTGGGGGCTTGCGTGGTTTACTGGCATCCAGAGTGGCTCTTAGAGATGAGAGTTGTTCGTCGAGAGATTGAAGTGGTTGTTGCGTTGTAGAAGATGTGTTAACGAGAGGAAGGGGGAGCTCAGCCATGTATTAGAGATTGTACCAGAGCAATTACAAGGTAAATGTATTATTACCATCGGTGTCGGTGAGCAACGCGGAATGCACAGCGACGGCAAAATTCAAATTCCGAATCGCCGACTGAGTGCTTACTTGGATCTTGCAACGATGTACTTGGATCTCGCAACGATACAGGAATTAAAACCGTCAGCTGTACCCGTGGGAAGTTATTTCATTTCACGGTTTGATTGTATCGTAGTTTTGTATCGCCAGGTTTGACTTCCCCTAATGTCAAATTGTTAAATCCTGCAGTGCAAGTCAGTTACAGGCGCTCACGAGGGAGCTGCTGTCGGAGCGAAGACGGAAGACGTACATAGTTCACATTTGCTATATAAAACTACGTAAGCGCTATACGCAGTCCGCTGACCCGAAATTCTAATCGATTACATCGATTACTATTACTGTAAATACAGGCGTTTGCATTAGAAACTGCAGTCGCGAATTTTGCGGAACCTATTTGTGTGTATTTGTTATTGACCAAACTGTGACTTCTGCAGAGGCTCGCCAGGTCTGGCCCCGTACAGTGTTGCAGGGCGTTGCCGGCGTGCCGCTCTCGTACTTTTCTTCATCTCCTGGTCCTCACGGGGTTCACCTATTCACCTGTACGAAGCTCTGGCTCATTGTCTACAAAATATACTTGAATTTTTACATCGTCTGGAGTCTGTACTATAGAAATATTACGATAACGAAACAAGTTCAAGGGTTAATGAAACTTCCTTGCGATATGGGAGCCAGGAGTTAGTACTAAGTACTTATCTTGTGAGACTTGGGTTTTCCAACGATAAAATGCACATTGCATGAGGATGCACATTGATCACGGAAAGTCGAATGCATCGATTTGTCTTGGTGTGTGATCTTTAAGTCGTCGCATGTCGTTATGCCAGTTTGATCTAGTTTTCCGCTACAAGCTAGTACATTACAAGGCTTTTCAAGTTGTCTATGGCAATAATATATGGTCCATTCGAATCCTACAGTGCCGATATCTCTATTTCTATGTACTTATCAAACCAAATTCAAATTCTATTAAGCATTCTACTAGTATACCCTCTACCCACATCGCAAAGTTAACTTGCGGTCATTATCGTAACTCTTGTTTGTCGGTTTAATTATATACATGTTCAATACGTCCAATCAACGTCCAATGGAATTTTATGTGTCGTCTTTTCGAATCGGAACAACGATCTGGGATGCCAAGGAATATAGATCTCGGCACGAAGCGTGACAAGGTCACTATTTGCACATAGACACACAGGAACAAATAGGTTCCGCAAAATTCGCGACTGCAGTTTCTAATGCAAACGCCTGTAAGCCGGAACTCCAGTGACGATAAAACAGTGGTTTGATCGCTACTCCAAATGTACTTGTTATCGCTCGCATCGAGGTTAAGAAGTAAAAATAACTTCGTGAGTGCGTCTACCATGAGTTCGCATGCACCCTTCGAAGGAACGTTATATTAGACGTATGTATACATATGATCCCATGCGTAGATAAGGAACAGCTATAAGTAGCATATAAGTACACATTAGAGTCCCCTAGATACTCGAATGGTAGCGCCGCACCTATCCTTAAGGAAAACGGCTTATCCACGTTACCCTGGATACGTTTTGCGGCACGGTTGTGCTTGTTCCTCTGCGCTGTTAGTATATCGCTTTAATGCATGTCAATCATCGTCTCTTTGGAGAGGAAGAGTGAAGACGTACGATGCGCTGTGCCACAGCATCATCGTGGCATGCTTTTGCAGAAATCTCAAAACTGCTCACGCAATCGTGCACTATATACGAGCTACACTACTACGTGCATACGTTGGCCATTGAGTGAGCAGTCCGAGCAAGTCGAGTGCGCCGCTGGCACACGCTAACCCCTCGTGGACTAGGGTGTTGCGGTGTTGCGGCGTTCATAGGTGGGTATGGTGTGTTCGTTCTTGAATAAGACGACGGAGAAGAGTGTAGGATGTGATTCTGCGAGCGTTATGACTTCTGTAGTGGAAGAGCCATCCAACCCTGCGGGTGGGTTGACTGGATTGAGAGAATACAGATGAAGGAGGACGTACGTGCGTTCCAGTACCTCTATAGCGATACTTATACTGCTCCAAAGCTACACTTCACTCTAGAACCCACGGTGGAATCGTCATCATCCAGCGTCTGCTGTGTGTGAAAAATGGCCTGATGTCTCGTTTGGCCAATCGACTTCGAAGACGTCACAGCCCGATGTTGCTAGTGAGTTCGGGGTAGACTGAACGTTGACGCTGGATCGACGGTCAACAAGGGAAGAAACGACAGCTGCGATGCACTGACGAGAAGGACCGAAACGACAGCCGTCCGCCCCCCTAATGTTGGTGGAGGGTGAAGGTCTATGCCTGAGAATGGAAGCTAGTAAGTAACGTGTGGTTGAGAGCTCGAGGGTGACATCGACGCGCACATACCCCGGGAGCACCTTATTGCATATGATATTGATTGGTGAGGTCGTACGTGAAGGGAGGGGGGGGGAGTGAAATGTTAGATTGGCATTGGCAGCAGAAGAACCGTCTAACCTGTGAGTAGGCTGGCTGGAGTTTCAAGAAGGGATGGGTCTGACGTATATGTATTCCAGCTGCCAGTACCAGTGCATCAGAGGCGATACCAGCACTGCACCAAAGCTACACTTCACGCATTCTGCAAACAAGTCGCCAGCTGCGGACCAGGGCTACGCCAATAGATGAAGGGGTTTCTCTTCGAATTCAATGGTCCGTGGGTGCGACAACCATGCGAGGGCCAAGCGAGGGCTTCCATTTTTCCCACAATTGAAGCGCTGATGCGAAGTTGAGCGCTACCCGGCAGGGTCGCTTGTCTTACTGCGTAGCGCTTAACCGAGCTCAGACTTAGTGACTTCAGTTTCACTTCAGTCCAAGTCTAGCTTTAGAACGGCAGTATCGTCGAACAGCCATGGAATCTACATCAAGAGTGCCCTGTAGAGGAAACAATGAGCTTGAGGCCTAAACAAAGAAATTGTAAGCGAGTCGGTTGAACATCCGTTCGACCTGGGTGTTCTAAGGCATCGAGAAGGGGGCAAATGTAAACTGAGTTAGGAAGGAGTAGTTACATGATTTTTATAGAAAATTAGAATAAGGAGATCACTAAATGAGGAATAGTTGAATAGAACGGAAATTAAAGGTGTAGAGACTGTAGATTTATTGGAAGAAAAAGGAAAGGCTTGAAACATAAAGCATACCGATGAATTGGAAGAAATTTTGTAAACTAAAAACTTGGGAGAAGGAGACATAGGGTGCTGACACGGCCTTTGGTAAAGCAAACTGCGCATTTAGTGGAGCTTGGTAGTGCGCAGTACCGACGATATTGAAACACATTGAGTAATAGCGGCGTTGAGAGCGATGCAGGAGTGTCGGCGTTGAAGGGAGAAAGTGAGAGAACGCGTCGATGCGCGCATCAGCTGATTACGTAATGGAAATTGTAATATGTCAATTTTTGTAGTGCAGGCGAAACGCCTGTTCTACACATTATTGAACGATAAAGTAGCAAACATACTTACGCTTATTACATAGTCAGTGTCGCTGGTACACCCTGCAATGCTGAATGCGTTGAGCCTAGAAGATTAGATGAAAAGGGAAGGACGCTAACGACTTCATCCTCTGGAGAATTCGATGCGCGTGCATACGTTCTGCGGTACTGCCATTGAGTTCCCAGTCTGAGGAAGAGGGGGCACGTCGAGTATGTCGCTGGCGGCACTAGCCTCTCGTTGATTTGGTTGTCGTATCGGTGTACTGTGCGTGAGAGGGAGTGGTGGTTTCGTACGTGAAGATATCGGGGATGAAGTGCAAGATGAGACTGAGGAAGAGTTACGGCTTCCGTAGTGGAAGACCGTAAGAGCGGCCGCCATCAAAATACAAGATGAGGGAGAGTACATACCAGTAAGTCCCTCAGAGGGCGATACTCGTACTGCACCAAAACACATAGTCTTCATCTCAAACACCGAAATGCACGGTTGAATCCCCATTACCAAGCGGCTGCAGCTTTGGCACATCGGCCTGAAGATACCTCCCATCCCAATCCACTGTGTAATTCTACGAATTGCGCTCGAAGGCGTCGCAGGTTTGACCTCTCTATCAGGTTCGTGGTAGATTGATCGCTGGATGGACGGTACACGAAGGAAATTGTGACAACTGCGATGTGTGCGCGAGAGGGACGGAATTGATGGTCTGTTTGTTCCGGTCATCGAGAGACTGGAGTAATGGCTAACCCCTCGTGTTGCGACATTCATAGGAGGGTGCTGTGTTCGTTCGTGAGGAGGATGGTGGAGAGGAGTGCAGGATCCGATTCTGCGAGCGTTATGGTATTCGTAGTGAAAGAGCTGAGACGAAAGCTTTAAGTAGGTTGGCTGGAGTTTTTGAATACAAATGAAGGAGGGACGTACGTGCGTTCCAGCACCTCAAAGACGACACTTACACCGCTCTCAAGCTACACTTCATTATCGAATCTTAAAATGAACGATTGGATTCCCTTTATCCAGCATTTTCCGCGTTGGCTCAATGGCTTGAAGACACGCTGCATTCCGATCTGCTGTCTGGCTCGACCAATCGTCTTCGAAGACGTCGCAGTCCGATGTTGCTAGTGAGTTCGGGGTAGACTGAACGTTGTATGGACAGTATACAAGAGAGTAGCGACAGCTGCGATGCGCGGATGAGGCCGAATTGATAGTGGTTCGTTCCCATAATCTTGGCGAAGGGTCAAAGTGATGACGGAAGATGCTCTGTGCCTAAGAATGGAGGCTAGTAAGTAACGTGCGGATAAGAGCTCGAGGGAGACATTGACGTGCACGTACCCCGGGTGCACCTTATTGCAATATATTCCGCTCGTTGATTGGTGATTTATTATGTGAAGGGGACGGGAGAGATGATGTGTTGGGTGTGATTGCAGTGGGAGCGTTATAGCATTGGTAGTGGAAAAGCCGTCTAACCTGTGAGTAGGTTGGCTGGAGTTCCAAAATAAAGATGAAAGAATGAACGTACGTGCATTCCAGAACTAGCACACCAAAGACAATACCCATACTACACCAAAGTTACGCTTCACTTGATACACGCTAACTAGTGTCTGTAGCTTTGGAACAACGGCCTGAAGATACACTTTACAAGCCAGTTCTCGACGTCCACTAGGGAAGTAGTCACAACTGTGGTGCGTGCACGAAAACGATTGAATTGATGGGTTGTTCGTTCCAGTGGTCGGGACTCGGGAGTAATGTGGGTGGGAAGTGCCAGTGAACGTGGATGAAGCAAGGTGATCCATGCCTGAGGAAGGAGGCTAGTGAGTAACGTGCATTTGAGAGGGAGACATTGAAGTGCACGTAGCCCAAGCGCACCTTATTATATGTTCCAGTTCCGCTTGTTCGATATTCCATACCAACTCCATACTCCAGCATCCGAACACCGACCCCATGGTCTCAAGAGACGTAACGGTGGTATAAAGTTGAAACGTTTTTGAACACTCTGCAAGCAAGCTGGCAGCTGGTCCTCCAGCTTCGCCAGTAGACGTCGGGACTCGGATTCTCTTCGAACTCATTGGTCCGTGCGAGAGCTTCCATTTTCCCACAGTTGAAGCGTTGACGCGAAGCGCTACCCGGCAGGGCCGCTTGTCTTGGTGCGTAGCGCTTAACCGAGCTCAGACTTAGTGACTTCAGTTTGACTTCAGTCCAAGTTTAGTTTAGAACTGCAGTATCGTCGAGCAGCCATGGAATCTACATCAAGAGCGCCCATAAAGGCAAGGCACAAGAGCTCAAGCAATCTAATGCGAACTTCTCCGTGCTCTGAAAAGGCAGGCCGCAGGATCCATACTCTCCGTGGTTATCTCAAGGTTCTTATAGTTACCTCGCGCGTTTTCTATTTCTCTCAGGCTGTCATTCTTGGGTATGGTGGTCCACCTCTATACCCTGAAACGTTCGACTTAGGTGAACCAGAGGCTCTGGATTTTACCTGCTAGTGAAGGATACCGCGATAATCCATGTAGTCACTAATACCGCACGATGATTATAATATTAGTCAGTTTTAAAGTCCATGATCCAGATCATCAGACTATATTAAATACAACTAACAAAGAAACTACAAAGTACCCACCCGACAAAAGAATTATCCATGACGGTGGTTTGACGTCCGTTCAACCTTCTAATCATAATGAGCTCGTGATAAAGAGAAAAGTTGGGGAAAGCAAAGCTATATGATGGTAATGAATACGAGAAGAGAAGTCAGTAAGAGGCAGTGGGTGTACAGCGAGATAAGGTAATGAATAGAGCCGAATACTGCATTCTGTGATACAGGACGAACGTCTATTCCACCGTCTGAATTTACGTTGTCTTCCGGTAATGATTGTTGTGTATTCTCGGTTGCTTCCTGAGCCTGTGATTCAACGTTTACGTGTCCGTGAATATCTGTCTCCGAGTGGGTATGACCTTCCAAATTCGTGTATCCAATGCTATTATCCACTGTATCCATTTTCTCCTCTGAAGCACTTCCGCATCCTGGAGATGATTCTTTGTCGCCATGGGCTTCTATGGCCCTCGGATAAAGAATCTTGTCTGGCATGTGGATGATCGACGATAGTGCTTGGTTCGTATGTCTGTTTCACTTCCGCATCCTCGTCAGACTCTTTTCTCACGTCCTCATGAGACTCGTCTTCTATATCCTTGTTAGACTCTGTTTTCGGATTCTCATATGACTCGTCTTTCACGTCCTTGTCTGACTCACCCTCCGCTTCCTCTTCAGACAGATCTTCCATATCCTTGCCAAACGCTCCATCTAATTCATTGTAAAACATACCCTCCCATTTCTCGTCAGACTCATCCTCTGAGTCCTCAATTTCGTTATTTCTGTTTGGATTGTTGTTTTCTTCGATCGAATCAAGTTTCTGCAATACGGACAGGTTAGATATTCGTTGATGAATATATTATGTAAATATCATGCCTTTAAAATCTTTTTGATACGATTGAGTGAACAGTAGTCAAGCACATTACTGTACTCCACTAAAGATGGTTTGATTCTATAGAATAAATATCTCATGATCGGTGAATAATCATAAGTTTCTACTCCAAACACTGGAAGATCATAAAAATCGGAAGAGACTCTAAAGATGCTGTAATAACAATTCTGATTTAATTTACTATAGATGACTGATAACATACATTTGGTACCACTGCTCCAATATTCGACGAATCAAGAACAGGGTTTTTTCTTTACTTAGATAGATATGACGTCCTCGTAAAGGGCTCTCCATTATTGCTGCCGTCCAGCAGCTCATGCCAGGAGTACTATAGTGCGAGTTTTTCTCCCTTTCACGTATAATGTCTTTTATGGCATGAATATATGTCTCCTCAGCATCGATAAAATGCTTCAAGATGAATTCATCCATTGCACTACTTATGCATATGCTAACATCTTCGGACATCGTTTCTCTTGGGACAGCGAAGTTCTATAGCATACAATAGTTGTAGCTTAATATCATATGAAAATTCATCCCTACTTACTTCCTTGGAGAAATCAAAATAAAAAACATATTCAAGCACATTCATCATTTCCTTCCCTGCCATCTTCGAGAACATATTTGAGATAAACAACGGCACGTCTTGCAGTTGTCGAAATTCATTTAATAGTTGAATATCAAACTTGCTGTACTTCATGTGGCGAAAATAGTTACGAGCAGCATAATTCTTTACAGTCATGATATGATATTCGTCCCAGGCCCCTTTGGCAGGGTGATTGTCCTCAAATAGAATATGCAAAATTGTAGCCTGACAACGTTGTGCCAAGAATATGTTTCCTTTTACAGGATCAATGAAAAATCTCCCTGACCTAGATGGGTCCAACAAAAAATCTTTAACAGAAGCATGATCAAATCTAATAGGATGTACACCTAATCTGATATTGCTGACCTCCGTCGGTATATATACTATTGAGCGAAGGTGCAGCATTCGTAACTTCACATCTGATTTCTTAATTCCTAAGAATTCAGCTAGATACTGGACATGATCGACGACAGATGGTTTGCGGCTCATCACGGTGAACATTCCAAGCTGATCAGTATCTTTTTGTGAGAGAGCTATTACTTTTAATATATCCATAATTGTGTCATACCCTCCCTTTGTTTTAGATGCAGCTGATGAAAGAATGTAATCATACAGTGGATCTAGCTCGGCAAAAGGGTTTTCTTCTAATGTACCCCTCACAGTCTTATGAATGATAGCATTAAGAGCTTCTCGTGGATCATGATTATCATCAGAAATGAATTTAACCACAATTGAAGCATAAATGAACTGCCCCGATGATTTTTTCACCAATTTTGCTAGGTCATACCATGCTGGCCAGCTGGAAATTCCAGATAATTCAGAGGCTAAGACATGAGTCTGTTTAATGATGTTGAATGCATCTAGAAGATATGTCTTGATATCCTGATCTGGATTATATTTCCAGTCTAGAGTCAGGTGAGTGGATATATTATTGACCAATGGTAAATTGAATGTTTTCTGAATTTCATGTTCTGGTCTGCTTGCTATGAGAAACCTCAGCTGCAGCGGCTGAGACACTGCAATGCCTGTGATAGCCTTTATGATCCTTGATTGAACATCAGTGTTATTACATTCATCTAGACCATCAATTATTACAAGGCATGGAGTAAGGAGATCACCATTCATCTTAAGATGCATGATTGGATCTATGACTAGACTCTTCAACTGTTTCTCCATTGAGTGGTGAAATATGGCTGGGTCGCGCTTCAGCTCTTCCAAGATCAAACTTCTTACTTCTGGAATCCTAATCGCAAGATGATATACGATTGTTGGAATAACTCTTGTTCCGTCATCTCGTCCTGTACTTGTAAAGGTTCGTGAAAAGAAAAAACTGGAAATTAACGTGTTCCTCGAGTCCTCCGCTATAGTCTGAGCAATGGCAGACTTTCCTACGCCAGCAGATCCATTCAACCACATAATTCGATTCTCTGGATCTGGTGTGTTAACCCATTTCATAATCTCTTCGATTACTATCTTTCTCGTATCAGGATGACACTTGGGAGGGTCAGCACGCTCAGCAGAGTTATGGCCTGCTCCTGGACATGCTGCACGAGTGATAATATCCATTGCTTTGGCTGAATGTGTCAATATGGTAGGAAAAGTTCGAAAGATTGAGTGTTTATTAACCAGAATGTTCATGACAATGATTTTCCTGTTGATTGAAATCTCCACCAACAATAATTTTGAAATTGTTCGCTCCTTCGAAAGCCATATATGTGCAAGATACTCTGATGATAAACGACTCGGGGATGTTTGGTAAGGTCTTGGTGGAAGAGTTTGGTTGGAGGAGAAGAGCATATATAGCATTTTCAATGCTGTTAGGATGCTGTACATGAGAAAATCATGTGTTCATCATGTGTTCTCGGAAGGTCCCATTTAGAACGCATCGCCTTCGAATACGTCGCAGGCCTGATGTTCTAGCGATATCGCGGTAGACTGATCCGTCTACGAGGGAAGTAGTCGCGAATTGATGGTCTGTTCTATTTTCGTCTCCCATAGTGTGGATGTTAGTTGGGGCCATGGCTTGTAGAGGGTGGATGACGGACGTCGTCGGAAGGACTTCTATACCTGAGAAAACGCTTGTGATTAACTCGTGGTTGAGAGGGAGCATCAACGCGCAGGTACCTATGTTTTTGTGGACCATCATAAGAGCTGGAAATGCTGTCGTGTCCTTGGTCCACTGCGGAGTTCCAGGAAGGAAGGAGGAAAGAATTCGCTACCTGTGAGGTAGGTGGGTGACTTAGATACCGGTTAACGATCGCATCGACGTTATTGAGTAAAAATAATCCCTTGTGAGAGCGATAACCTCGAGTTCTTAAGAAGTATTCAAAGGAGCTTTATTAAATGAGCAAGGTATACATGCGTGCGATCCAGTGCAAAAATAGGTGACAATCTCATAAGCGCCAAAGAGATAGAAGCCCAGATTATGCTTTGAAGAGAGAATGCCAATGTAAACGAGAGGAAAACGTACTAGTCCGCCATAGGACCGTCTTACATTTTTACGCCGGCGCTTAGCATCTATCTACACAGCAAGTTACACCTGCACTCGACGAGTATTTAAAACACTGTTCTTCACAGACGACGGGATATCTCCGAGTTGAGTGTACGTTGAGTTTTAATCGTGTTGGTTGGGTTGTATGTCGTTGTAGCGTATCATAGACGTTGGTTGAGTACGAGGTTGAAGGAAGGATAGACACTGCTGCGAGTTTGAAAGGGTGAGTGGTACATCATGTTATTGGTAAAGTAGAGAACGTAACATGTCGAAACGTGTTACGCTTGGTACATGCGTAGCAGGTACACTCGACCTCCGGAATCCGTCATGTCCTGCAATGTGAACACGTTGAACCTAGAATATTAGAGCCTCTCGAAATTTAATAAGAATTACGCTTCTACGTGCATACGTTCTGCCAATGAGCGAGTAGTCCTCGGAGGAAGGGGTCGCACGTCGCACATGTTCCTAGTGTACGCCTGTCTCTAGGTGACTATGCTGTCGCATTCATGCAGGGTGTGTTAGAGGGAGTAGCGATCTCATACACGAAGACGATAGTGGAGATGGAGTGTAAGATGAGACTGGGGGAGAGTTACGACTCTCGGTAGTGGAAGAGCTTTCGAACCCTGTGAGTAGGTTGGTAAGAGCTTCGGAATACAGATGAAGGGGTGGACGTACATGTGTTCCAGTACCTCAAAGACGATACGCATACTACACCCAAGTTGCGACTCACCTATTCTTCACCTTGAACCCTGTAGTACTAGGTACACTCTAACCTGAGCCTGATGCATTGATACGACGGCCTGAGGATACTTTGCATCCCAATCCTTTATCTGATTCGACCAATCACCAACGTAGAAGTCACAGGTCTGATGTTGCTAACGAGCTGGCGGTAGACAGAACGTTGTATGGATGTCCACGAGGGAGGGAGCGACAGCTGTGATGCGCGAATGATAAAGGCCGAATTGATGGTCCTTTGTTCCAGTCGCTGGGGGTATGAGTGTTATTTGGGGCCGAGGGAATTCAAATGGACGCGCACGTACCAATGTATTCGTAATCTTGAATCGGCAGCTGAAATCGAAACCGACGTATGCTTCACGCAGCGCATGGATACAGAAGAGGGTGAGCCGGAGCGAGGGATTTGCGAACTGTGAGATGGACGGTTTATGTGGTGACTGGTCTGACCCCAGTCTCGACTCTCAGGACGTAACAGTCGGTGTTCTCGATGTCACATTCTGCAGGCACTGACTCGCATGATGCTCAAGAGTCCATGGCTCCGCCGCTTTTAGAAAGTCATGACTTAGCGTACCTGGGAGTAAGCAGATGAAGTTGTGACAGAGATTCACTTCGAATTTAATGGTCCGTGCGAGGCTTCCACATTTCCCACAGTTGACGCGTTGACGCGCCGTTGAGCGCGGGCCGCTCGTGCCGTGCTTATCACCGAGCTTGACCCAGTTCAGTCTACCCATACATGCGCTCCGAGTGGACAAGGTTGACGTTATAGGTTATCTCAGTATGAACTCGAGTGGGTAAAGGGAAATGTGTTCGCTGAGCTGCGGAGTCAGAATGGGAAAGTGAAGAGCCTGATGAAGGAGAAAGGCGTGAAAGAGATTTTACGTCGTTTTCAAGGAGGTTATGAAAGGAGGTTTTTGGTTGATTTGTTGATACTTTGACCTTGGCTGAGACGATGGTACGTTGATTTTGTTGGTTGGTAGAGTAGAGGACTTAGCTATGGAAGGAGGACCTTGCCTAATGAATGAGGCTAGTTATGTAACAATGTGCGAGTAGCACATCTACCCTTATCGCGGGATGCCAGGTTACGGTTCACTGAACACAAAGCGACATGAGATAGGTAGATCCGGTACCTGCGAATGTAATTATAACAATGTAACAAGTTCGATTATCCTGAACTTATTACACTGGTTATGTGCACAGTTCACCAGGTACACTTAATCTGTCGTGTCGTCCAAGGTTGAATACCTCATACTACAGAAGAATAAACAAGGAGCGGCCAAAAGACTGGAAACACACCGGGGAACCCGTGAAATACGAAAAATGTTGTAACAGAGCTTCTGAGCAATCGAGAAATGTGAAGGAGTATTTAGTAACTACGACATAGAGGAATTTGAAAGAGGTATGCTTTGTGCCATAGCATATTTCTACTAAATTCGGAAGAGTTTCATCGCTATGTACATATGTTTGTCTTTGAGTGCATGCCGGCAGGGGGAGAAAGGTGTGAGTCGAGGGTGCCGTTGGAGGTTGTTGTTTTAAAGTAGGATGAGTGGGAACCTAATGGATCACTGAGTTCGACTGGAGAGAGGATTATGGAAGTGACATATAGGCCTGTCGTAAGGGTATATGAACATTTGGAATATGGAAATACGGGAATATGTACACACATATCAGTGAATTTAAGCTCTCGAACTCTCAGCTACATGCCCAGGTTCAACGTAACCAGTGTATTGATATGCATGTAACGGAATACGACGTACCCAATTTTAAAATTCTTTAAATCTCGATTTCGAGATTCCAGTACGAAACGGCGTTGAGTGAGGACACAACGGGGAGGGGTGGAGTTCCCGCGCCGCCTCCCATAATACATCAAGGGATTAACATAAAATAAAAAACTATTAGAAACATCTAAAAACTCCGCTTCAGTACTAGTTTTTAAACCTTTAAACCAATAAAATAACATATTACTTTACCTTTAAAACACGACGTTACATTCTGTACAATGAGTACCAACGGCCCCCAGAAATAACAACATGACAAAGTCAGCACGCGATACTGTGTGGAGAATGACAGAACACGGACTCACTAGGTTCTCAAGAGATAAGCCAGTAGAGGACATCATGTCTTTGTTGCAGCGAGACATCCCAAGCCGAAATTTCGTACAGAGTGCGCGCTTAGCTTCGAAACAAGCGATGCTTGATGGTTTTGTGTCATTCATTGACCCGCATTACAAAACCGACCCACAGCCACTGTGGGTAATACACTTTTGGGAGGAGATGTATAATGTGTTAGATGCAAAAGACACTTGGACAGAGTGCCGAAAGTGGCTTAACGACCAGTTGGATCATTCTGCAAGGCGACATCTGCTGGAAGAAACACTTTCCCTTTTCGAGTCCTTGGGTTGGAATGCACATACTATGCATATTGGTGGAATTTCAAGAACTTTACAGCTTGCACCTATTCTTGCAGATTCGATGATATATGGTAGTGTTGTGGATGCAATGGTTTCAGATATCCAGCAGCGTGCATATTCTGATCCTAATATGGCAGGGATGTATCATATTGAGACACTCTGTTTCATGGAGATAGTCAAGAAGTTCTGGAAAGCTCCAGATATTGATATAGCATACCTCAGTAACTTGGAAAAGCAACTGAAATTATCAAAGAAGATCTTGCTTTTCCCAGTACATCTACATCAGGAAACACTGATCCGGCTACCGAGCCAAGTGCCAAGCTCGGTAGCCTATATCGATCATCTGCCAAGCCATATAGATATCTGTAGGCTACATCGCATTATATAGCACGCATTGATGCTAGATAGAGCTGGGTAGACTATAGAGTACACTATGACAGACATATAGATTTACATACATTAGACAGCTATCTACATATCTCTTTATAGATGTCCTGCAATTTTATGTAGACTATATAAGTGCAGATAGTTTAGCTCCTTCCCTTTCTTGGATCTTGAAAGATCACTACTTATACACTACTATTATATGCTGGATAAGTAGCCTTTATTATTTTAAGAGAAATGGTGATGTTTACAATGTTTAATACCTCAAATATGGATTGTAATTTATCTATATGTATGTTTTAGTAGCTGTTGCACAATGCTCAGAGTGCTCTAGTAATTATCTACAGTACAGTTATGTGTTTGGAACAGGGAGTGAGAAGGAGAGAAAGGTGCCGAGCACAATAACTTGACAACGAGTAAGTTACCCATTGCCGGTGTGCCAAGTCATCACGTGACTTCGATCGTCGGTTACATCCGGCTGTGAAAACAATTTTCGGTCTTGTCTCATCTCTATTCTTTGTTTCTTCCCTTTCCCCCTACTTACCTGTCTGTTCTGTCATGTCTCTTTCTCTCGTTAGCGTTTATATATGGAATCTTTGTCAATTTGTTGCAAACTTTACAAACCCTTCACTGTTGTAAGTCTCCTTTCTGGTACTCATGAATGCTTCTCACTCCTAGGTGCGCTGTAGGATCATTGACAAACATTTTTATGTAGACCGTGACGTTATGAGTACTGGCTGAGTTATGCTTTTGAAAATGTTGTACGTCACACCGCCTTATATTCTTTTTCGCGCTTATACTCCCACCAACTCTTAGTTCACTCATTCACAACTGGTATGCCAGAAGGGGGGAAGGATCATCGTTAACAGCATGCGTCGAAGAGAAGGGCTGATTATTTTTGTATGTCACACTACTCCTTTTGCTTACACTCTCACTGACCAATAGATTTATGTGCACTCGCTCATGTTTGGTATGCCTGAAGGGGCTGAAAGGTGGTTGGTAAGAGTGTACGTTAAATAGAAGGGCCAGGGTATATTAGTTAGTATACTTAGATATGTGTGTAGTATCATACAAAATATATATCTTTTTTTTATTCTACTGGCTGCAATTGAATCTCCTGCAATGGTGACATTTTGGTTGCCTACATACATACAGTAGTTGCAATAGACAAGTAGTCTACATCTCTAAAGGCGCAATTACACGGAACTACCAAGCCATCACTTCGGCTATGTTGATCTATGTAGATCTATGGGAAGATAGTGTGAGTCTATATGGACCTACATAAAGGGGACTTTCCGATAGGAGATATTTGTGCTATGTAGCCTACATAGCTCTATATTACTATCTCTTTTATTCCTGATGTAGAACAGCAAAGACATTACTTAACTTTTCATATCGATTTTAACAAGAAAACAATTGCCTATGGTAAGGAGTGATTAATCCATTACTTTTTGGCTGATAATCAAATGAATTAGGTGACTCACTTGTTCATCATAATGAGAAGCATGAGAAACCCATACAAATATATAAACCGCTATTGTGGTGGCTATCTGAGCAATTTCATTACTCCATAAAAGATTTGGGATGTATACTGGATCGTGGGATGCAACACAATACTATTTCATGTGCTTTTACAGCTATGAATATGATATCCTTTGAAGTTCTTGGAGACCTGCTTTGGAATACATCTCATGCAGTATATGAGTGTGTATCTTGGTTTAAACAATTAGCAAGTACCAAGGTTAATGGATTTACAGAGGTAAGTATACTTTAACTTATTAAGTACTGATAGCTCATCAAATATCATCTAAACACAGAAAAATTGCACATTTGAAGGGGAGCCTACAAAAAGTGAAGACATTGTAATGAAAAAAGCAAGCCAACTTGATAACCTTACTACAGTTGAGGGAGATTCAAAAGCCATACACAGCAATGGAAAATTGCATCCTTTCTTCAGCATTTCAGCTAATAGAATGAAGGATAAAGATCACAAAAGAAAGCGATCTGCTGATAACAGTTTGGATAGTGACACAGAGCCTGAGCAGCAATATAATTCCAAAAAATCAAAGGCTGAAACGAAATTCATTGGCAATAGTCGCTCAAATATATCCACCCGAAATTTGAATGCTGCTGTCAACAATGGTACCTTCATTGTTGACCCTGATAAATGGTCTCAGTTTGAGAGTAAAATTTACGATCTTGATAAAGATGCTGAATTTGATGAAGATCCACGAATGGTTCGTCACTCTAGCTGTGGACGAAATTTCAAAATGAAAGAGCCCTACCATCTCGAGAACTTCTGAAAACATGTTTTATACCATTGTGGCAATGGTTCAAAGAGAAAACTCGATGGGGCTGGAATGAAAACTTTGGATTCCATGTTTAAAAAGACAACAGAAAAAAGAGATATAGTGATCACTGCCAGAAATCAAACTTATCCCTGTCCTGGTTTGACTGCTAAGGATGATCAGCGAATACCATTATACTTGTCTCGCACTCCTGCTACTGGGGGAGGTGGATTGACACTTGAATCACTGGCCTTATCAATGCATAACACATCTGACTTCAAGAGTCTTTCAAAAGAAATTAAAGATGATGTACATGCTGCCCAGAGGCTCTCGCATAAATGGAAAAATGAGGATGATCCTGGAATTGTATGCTCCACTAACTGCACTAAAAAAGCTCAACAATCTCGCACACCCTGTTCAGAGTGTCTCTCACTGCTTAAGTTTAAGCTATTCCAAAATGCTTTAAGTACTAAAATGCCTGCACCAGAGAACATGAAATTCACACCAAAAGCTTTTGTGAATGACAAAGCATTGGAAAAGTATAGTTCAATACTTGGCCTAAAGCCAATTATTGATGCATACCAAAAGGTGGTTAATTTCATGCACTTAATCTACCTATGTATTTGCTGATCTGATAAATCAATAAATGTAGAACCCAAAGTCCCCATGTCTTATATATGTGCAAGGTGTTATCAATGGAGATTTTAAAGTGGAAGGACTTTTTACAAGTCTTGTTGATGCTATGGTAAAACACAAAGAATGGGAAAAGAGTGGTAAAGGTCTGCAAGGCCTAACATATTCCCCAGGTGTCAAAGAGTTTAGCCATATTATGAACATAATAAGCCCCAGAGCATATCAGACAGCTCGAAAGGTATTAGCACTTCCAACTCCACGTAGTCTCCAGTAAGTTCATCTATCTATGTATATTTAACTATGTGGTAAATGGTGCTAAACGTACTACAATAGAATCAACAGAGCACGCCAACCATGCTTTCCGATTGGTATTAAAGCAGAGACATTTGAGTTTGTTGTGCAGCACATGAAAACACTAAAATATAGTGGACCTCTTTGCCTGTCATGTGACGATACACAGCTTTTTGCTGCCTTACACCCATACTATGATGTAAAAGCTGAAAATTATTATATTATTGGAAATGTAGGGGAGCCGTTGCTTCTGTCAGATCCTGAGAAGTTTCAGGAGACAATATACAATGGTAATATTGAAAAGGCAACCAAAGTAAGTTTTAATTGAAAATGTCGATTTATTGCATGTGTACTCATATTCTCTTTATTCAAGTTACGCCTTTGGTGTATACAAGTACCTATGCCTGGTGTTCCAGGTATCATTGCAGCAGCAATGGCGATCTCATCAACTTGCAATGCAACAGAGTTGCATAAATATTCACTGGAGCTATTGCTCGGATTCATAAGCTGTGGCTTGAATATTATTGCTTATGCCAATGATGGCTCAGCAGTTGAAAGATCAGTACAACAGCTCATTGAATCAAAAGCGGAGAAGAAGAAGACTATAACTATAAAACATCCTCAGCATACACAGCCAGCTATTACATTAGATATTCCACTCTTTGGCGAAAATGAGCAGCCTGTGGTAATGATTGAGGACTCTCAGCATGCAGCAAAGACATATAGGAATAATGCATATTCAGGGGCACACATGTTGGTGCTTGGAAATTATCCAGTGCTATATGAGCATTTCCAGCTGCTAGGAACCCATGAAGATGGACCATTATTTCTCCAAGATGTTGACAGAATCAATAGACAGGATGACTCTGCAGCTACACATTTTTTTTCTTCTGCAGCACTCAAGTGGTACACAAAATATCGGCCAGAGCTCCTTGGACCAATTATATACCTCTTCCTCTTTGGGGAGCTTATTGATGTGTTCCAAAACCGTCATACCAAGCTTATTGATTGTCTGCACTCAGCATTCCGTGTTCTATTTTTTATGCCAATGTGGGAGCTCACACTTAAATGTGCTGGATACAAAAAACACAAGCACTATCTTTCAGATCAAGCTCATAAAACAACTGAGTCGCTTGTCCATGGTTTCATTAAACTTGTAATAATCTATCATGACATGCCAGAGACGTATCCTCTGCTTCCGTGGCTTTTGTCAACAGAAGTTAATGAACATGTCTTTGGAATATGTAGGCAGATATTACCAGACTTCACCATGCTCAACTTCTTCTATATGGCTCCAAAACTGTTCATCCGCATGAGAGAAGCCTCACTTTTTAATGACTTCTCAGATGGACGTGAACATGCAGCAGGATATATGCATACACATCATGATATGCATGGGATTGACTTGAATGCTCTCTCAACATATCCAACCGACAGAGAAATTGAACATGCGGCTGAAAACACATACCTGGAAGCTGTTAATCTTTGGGAGCTTTTAGGATTTACAGGAGCTGAGAGTACGAAGCTCCCATCAATTCGCTCGTGGTATGCTCCTGGTGATAATAGTATAACACCTGGAGAAGGTGACCTTTCTGACTGTGATGATGACATGGACAATGAAGGTGATGAATGTGTCAGCTCCAAGGTCCAACAATGTCTAGACAAACTAGAGAAAACATCACTACCTTCACAAGAGTATGAAGAACACGTCAATAATCTAGCATTTGCAAGCATTGCACTTACCATAAACGAATCATTAGATATGTATGATAAGTTCTATCCTGGCTTTGAGAGCTGATGTTAACACTCAAACTTCGATTTTAGCCACAACTTACGAGAACCTGATAGCAATGAGCACATTGCTATCATGTCAAAGGAAGCTAAAAAGGTTAGCAATGCACTTGCTGCTTGCCTACCATCTGTGAAAGTTACAGAGGAGCGGACATCTGCCAATGATTTCCACCCTTCCAATATTCTGAATTTCGATGTCCTAGTAAATATACGAGCAGCCCATCAGCGTTTACAGGCATCAGCAGGTATATGCACAAACAGGTCACAAATGAAGTGATTCATGGAGGAAAAGAGTTTATCAGCTGGGGAGAACCCAACTCCAAATGCTACAACACATCATCAACTCCTGAGGAAAATGAATGCGGTTATAAAAGATATGCAAGAAAAGGGAATTTCATCTACCGTTGGCCATGCGCTTTGATGGCAACCAGGATGAACTCCTGGATTTAATACTGCAGAAACAGGAAATGCAGCAAATGCTGCAGAAGTAGCCAAAAAACGAGCTAAAGCTGTATGTACTAAGTATACAGAATTAGTAAAAGTTATAATCGATATCTAACAATATTCACTTAGCTCGTAACAATACACAAGAATGGATTCTCGAAATATGGACTTCCAACAGAACTCTGTCTCGCACAAGTAACGATGTTTTCACCTTTGAGTTCCGGAGAGAATGAGTGTAGCTTCGGATTTGTTTTGGTTGATAATGCATTATTCCTTGGTAAAAGTAAGTTCTGCTGGTTTATATTGTTGCGATGCAGCTGGGCACTGAACCTTTATGCTAGTTTTATCAGTGTACTCAAAAACAGGAGGAAAGAGCAGAAAACATGCTTGGGTTTCCTCAGTATCATCAATTGGCGCAGTCTCAAATCTCACCATACAATGCTTTGAATTCTATTCAAGTCGTATATTCAGAGCAATACCCACAGCAACACGAATGAGTAGATTGCAAAAATTTGCAATTGTAGGATCGTCAGCATTCTTAAGCAAACTGAAGTATGATCCATCATGCAACGTACACAACGCTGACCTTGAAGTGTCAGAAAGCAACTTTGAATTTTATAAAAAACTGTTCAATGACCTACAGAAGATTGTTTTAGCTGTCAAGTTGATCAACAGCAAACGGGCAAGGGATGTGGATGGCAACAATTAGCTTGCGATTAGCCAGCACCGTTGTCAATCATTGGCATGTTCGGAAATTTTAATTAAATTTTATATGTTAATAAATAAATAAATAAATAATAGGTCCTAGGACAGTGTCTGCATACAGGTGGGCCTGATTCTGGGGTACCCTCCCACTGTTCACCTCTGGCGGCTGCCAGGCCACCAAAACCTGTCCACATACGGGCCTCTGAGTCCATCCTAGGACCTCATAGGGGATTTTCGGGGGTCCTGAGAGAGAGCGCGAGAAAGGGGGAAAGGGAAGCAAGAACGGAAAGACAGGGAGTACCCCAACAGTCAGGAGTTCATGCGGGAGCGGAAACCCGACCTGAGAGGCCGACATACTGTCGGCTATCAGGAACTCAGTCACACCTGGAACCCGGTCACAGCTCATCCTCCAGCTTCCACATCAGCTATTTGTGCAAATTTTTGATACAGTACAGTACATTACTATAATATCTATATAGTGTATAAGTATTTAGATTGCTACTCTCTTGTACATCGAGAAATTCAGAACTTAGTTGACCGCTACAACCAAAAATGGCTAAATCTAAGATGCAGATTCCCACACTCTAGAAGGAAGATAATGCTGCAGCCGTATGCAGCGTATCCAAAGCATGAGATCATGCTATATATCTATTTTAAAGCCCCCTGTATTGATTTGGACTGCTTCATAAATCTCATTCTTATTCGTTTCTATACTATTTCACCAATCTAAACATCAGAGTGGTACAAAGAAGCAGTTTCAAGGTGTACATTGAACTGTTTGTATCTTTCATAAATGGTAGAAAGATGCTACAAAAATTATAAGGCGGAATACATACAATCATTGCATTATTATTCAAGTTTTAACGTAATTTTAGCTATTTTATTTTGTTTAGAAACTGTAGATCTATCCAGAACTTCTACTTTCATTTTTTCATCCTAGCATATCAAATATTGGATACCTCAAGCCGGATCAAGCACTTTAGTTAATCATTGTGAGTAGAATAAATATTGGTTGGTATTTTACAGCCGTTTTTGAAGTATAATGTGCAAATTTTGGCTTCAAACATCGAAATCATTGTTATTCATGGAACGATGATATTTAGTTGTTAAGTCCGAGTAAGTCCGGTAAGCTTAGTTCGGCTGCTAGACAAGCCCTGATATTATTAATAAGGGGTGGCCGGGTTCCCGGTTTTTCCACTTTCTGAGGTCTCGCGACAAAAATATTCGTAACATCTCATAGAATACTTCAAGAAATGCGATTAAAGTTGGAAATGGTTCTATACAAGGTCTTCTATGTAGCACATGCATTTTATTCTAAATTCACAGTCTTTAAAAGTTAGAAATTTCGAATTTACGCTAATGTGACCGGGTTCCTGTGATAGTACAGTAAATGAAATTGATACGAACGGATGACCCTGCCGCATCGGCTGATTACCCGATTAGGAAGGTGACCGATAGAACGCTCAAACGAGCGCGCGTCGCAGAAAGGGAGCGCGTTGGGTTATGCGCACGATTGGTTGACCGCCGCCTGGGCGCTGACAACGCATTACCTTACACATGGGCCGGGGAAATACCGGATCTCAAATAGAATTTTATTACTACGCAATTTGTAAGTAGAGTAGGTAGAAAATGTATATAGTAGACGAAGAGGGAAGAAATAAGGCAGGAACTGCCAGGCATTCTTCCCTCCCACAGATAGGGCGGTTCAGACGAGATACAGACTAGAATCAGAATTGTTACGAGACATTTGACACAGAGATTTTACGTACCGAATTGATAGTGTTGAATTGAATCTGAATTGAAATATCTTGACTTTGAATACCTTGACGCGTGAATAAGAATAGCCCGAGTTTAACTTGTCTATTTTTACACTTGTTCTAAATTTGGAATAGAATCGATTGCGCCCCTCGAACTAACTGAACTTACACCTCGGGATTTGAATATTATTATTGTATTTGGAGTTTCTATTCTAAAGTACATAAGAATTACTTAAACTCGTCGCGTGACTCAACAGTATGTATCCTTTGCACGGCGGGGTCTAGATACTTTTCATCCCATCCCTCTATCTGATTCAACGAGTCGTAATGGAAAAAGTCACAATCCCGACGTTTCTGGTGACCTTGCGATAGACTGAGGATTGGATAGAGGTGTATGAGAGGGGTAGCGTTGTGTGCAAACCTCGTGAGAAGCATTTGAACTGAAAGAAGGTTTTTGGTTATGCGTGTATGACATTGACGGGGGAGAAAGTGTCGTGTTTGTGATCATCCTAAGATAATTGTTACAGCCATTATTACGGTATTATCGTGCTATGCGACTTGTTTCTTTCCCTCTGAGTACGCTCTGTACCTCTACCAGTTGGGGAAATGCGAACTGTGGAAAATCGACGAATATTCTCGACCACTACTCCACTCCACGACCGGTGTATTCGTACACTGAGTATAAGAGCAATAAATTCGATCCTACATGATTGATTACCACAGCAATCTATCACTGTAAAGACCTTAAATAAGCACCTCGTATTAGAACGAAGAATAGTAGGGACGTATGACGTGCAGTACTACCTCATGTTCAACCGTCCCTCTACTACTCAATCTACGTGCATGTGTTGTTCACTTCAGTAGGTGGATCGGGGAAGAACAGTGCCTTAGGGTGGGAATTCCACCTCAACGATGTGAGTAAGGTGCTAAAGCAAAATGTAGCGCGAGTTGGCCCAAGGGGTCGTGAATCCGTTTAAGGAGTTGGAGTGCATGTACGACGGAAGCATGAAGCATTTGGACACAAATGCGTCTAGTGTAAACGTATGAGTAAGTTGGGCATTGAGTCTGAGAAAGGACTGGTATAACATACTGTAACCGCCTCCTCATGATATTCATACCACCATCGGATCTTGACTGAACTCACAAAACCAATAACTCCGTTTGGTTCATCCTCAACACAGCGCTTCACATCGCATACCAGTCACTTTCGAGGAAAGGGTTCTGAACAAGTTACAGGCTCGATGTTTCTCGCGAGTTCGCGGTAGATCGAAGATTGGATGGACGTCAATGTGGGTGGTAGCGTCGAGTGCGAACCGCGGTCGTGAAGTACTGAGTCCATGATGTGTTCATTTTGATCACTTGGAGTGTGATTGTTGGTTTAGAGTGTAGAACAGCGTAGAGCGTGGGTGACGGAAGGGGTTCTATGACTGATGAAGGAGGATTGTAGTAGTGAGAAGATACTGAAAAGAGAGGAAGTGACGTACACGTAACCACAATACCCATAGCGTCATAACATACCACGGAAACATCGACAGCTGGAGATATCGTCGTACATGGCTATAAAGGGCAAACAAAAAGGAAGGAAGAAAGGACCGACGCGGACGGGCCGCGCGATTGGCATATTGGATCTGGAAGAACGGGGCACTTATTAGCGCTGCGGAACTGTTTCTCAGGAAGAACAGGAACACCTGCTTGTACAATGCGCACCTTCGGATATCGTTCGGAGCACAATACCGACCCCGTCTCCAGACATGTATCTTGTACAACAGGCTTGTCGACGTCAGTCGTAGTGTGTAGTCGAGTGATGCGTCCTAGAAGCTAGCGCTCAACATCGGGATGACAATCGAAGTTCAGCGGTACGCTGACGACATGGCGTAAATTGCGATGCTTGTCCCCGAAGCTCCAGTGCAGGAAGAGAACTTAGAGAGGTTGTGGACGTCGTACTGCAGAAAACATGGGAGTATTTGGTTGTAAAGCACCTTGGTGAGAGAGCTAAAGCTAGACGTCAGATGGTTGAGTTAGGGTTTCTAGAAGTGGAGTTTTCTTTTGTTTGAGCACAAAGGCTGAAGCAAACAATCACACTACTGGCCCTGTCCGGAAAGTCAAGATATGGTCCGGGTGCTAGTTATACTGAGTAACTCCCAACCGAGGTTTTTATTGGACGTAATAGCTACAATAAGCAAATTTTCCATCATCATTTGTCAGTCAACGTTCAACGTTTTCAACATTCAACTGTGTGAATGAATGGTCACCAAGTCGTCACCTTTGCTAAGCCGTCAGTGCCGCTGCAAGATTCAAACTACCAGTGTGTACATCAGTACTACGATATTCACACATAATAAATATATTCGACTAATCATACTACTTATCGGTAAGTACATACTTGGTAACTAACATCGCATGAACTATCATAAATCACTTCCTGCTGCGATGCCCAGCCTACTCCGACCGACGCAAGCCGCTATTGGCACAATGTGCCAAACGAGGCAGGGACATTTCCTTACGCAAGATCTTTGACAACCTGGAGAACCTCTCCGCTCTCGCTGATTATGTCAATGCAACCGGTCGCCTCAAACAGACACTAGGGACAATACCACGGTGGAGCCCACCTCAGGATAGCGAAGATTAGAAGTGACGCTGGGATGAGAATGGGGGGGGAGTTCTTCTCCTATCTTATCTCATCTTCTCTTCCCTTTTCGCCTCTTTTCGCCTCTTTTCTCCTCTTTTCTATCATTTTCGCCAGCCATACCTACGCTGATTCGTACCTGCAACACGCCGACACGCCGCACTAGCCACAGGCCACATGATAACTAACATGGGGTGCGCCCTCATAGGCCGCCACCAACCCAAACCTCCTGGTGTCTTCCCCCCGGGCAGACATCCCGAGTTCCTTATATTGCGGACGCCAGTTTCATTTACTTACACTTATCTATACTCAATAACTACATATATTACCGTATTATATGGTAGACGCTACACTGTCGCGACATATGGTCATCCATTACCGACATAAATATGGGATTTTTTTTAAAAAAAAAAACTATCATAAATAATAGGCAGCTTTACAATTTCATGATCCAGATCCACCAAAAGAAATAATCTCCTTATATTCCCATCGTTCTTCCTCAGCTTTTTGACACCCACTTCCGACGTATTACATATTGGTTGTAGTATCGGCACGACCACTATCGGATAACTTGCGCCTACGCGCCAATCTTCCTACAATGTCTGTCTCCTCGCGTTGGCGCTTGAGTCCAACCTTGTTCCTAAGTTCTTCCTCCGCGTTCCAGTGACTATTTTGTTCCAGTAATGACTGCTGGATATTCTGTGGGGCTGGCTTAAAATACGAGGTCTCGCCTACATGCTCCGACCAGGGATTTTCATTATAGATGTCGCAAAAATCTGGGTTGTACATTTCTCTATTATCTGCCTCCAGATTGGTAGATGTCTCTGCCCATGTTTCATAGTTACCCATTTCATTCGCCGGAAGCCATTCATAATTATCCGTATGGTTGGCCCATGCATCTGCATTGACATCTGCGATACTATCTGGAAAATGTTCTCCCCAGGGGTTCGAAACCGCATCTATATTCAATTAACTGCTTATCGACTTCCGTGCTTGCGATGTGATTGTTGTCAACCGGCTTGTCAGCTTCTCTTTCAATGCTCGAACTGCGGTCGTTATCTGCTACTGGATGCCGTATATGCTGTGTAGCTTCCCGAGGTTGAGAGATTTGGTCTGTGTCCTTCGTACTGATGTTCAAAATATTTGCACTATGAAGATCTTCCTTGTCAGCCTCTTCGTTTACCTCCAAATTGCTGTCGGTGTCTGGCAACGATTCTTGTACAGCCTCATCTCTGACTGCAACTGGTAGTAAATCTGCTGCATTCATTAATTCTAGATCAGACTCCCAGAACCCATACGCTCGATTCCGGATTAACCCCTTGGCTGCATTCGTCGGCTCTTTAGTGTTTCGTGTTTTGTGTCTTTCTGTTGATTGTGGTATATCCGGGCTGTTGAAATTTCGATCTGAATCGTTTTTTCTCTCTGAAAACAAATAAAATTGCTGCGATGTGATCTTTAGGCGTCATTGGCAAATATAAATGATGGAAATCATACCAATAAATATTCCTGTAATACTTTCATTATCGCTTCCGTAAATGTCATGGCCCAACAAAAAATGTTCCGCACTCTCTCATCAAATTCTGAAATGCGAATTTCTAGAGCTAGAAGCATTTTGTGAAGGGAAGTTCCAAATTCCAGTGATGGTTTAGTTCTTTTCAGTAAATATTTAAAGATGTGTCGATAGTTTTCAATTTCAACTCCAAACACCACAATTGGGTATGGTGCTGCTATGTTTCTACAAGAAAGTTAGGTCAAAACCAATTACATTCACTAGAAATGATTAATGACTGATAACGCACACTTTGCACAGCTGTTCCAAAATTTGGAGAATCAAAAATCGACATCTAATGTTGCTCAAATATAAGTGTTTTCCTTGCACAGGGTAGTCCATTATTGCTGCTAACCAGCAATCATTTTTAATCATAGGTTCATGAATCCTATGCCAATTTGCAGATATTGGTGCTTCCTGAGTGATTTCCAGGATCATGATATTTATGGCCTTCACATATGTTTCTGCAGTATTGGAATATTTTTCCAAAAAATATTGGTCCACTGTATTACTTACATGTCTGCAAATATCTTCTGCTTTTTCTGATTTTGGAATAGCAAAGTTCTATAGAATATGATCAGGATGAGTAGCCTTTAATGAAAGGGAATAATTATACTCACATTTTCATGGAAATTAAAATTGAATAATGGTTCAAGTATACTAGTTACAGGATGCCTTTCATGAATCATAAAATTAATGATTCCAACATCTTGCAGTTGAAAAAATTCATTTAATAATTCGTCATCAAAATTACTGTGCTCCATATGGTAAAAATAGCAGTAAAGAGCATATTTCTGCACATCCTTGTGTATCTCACATTCTTTTATGTCTATTTCATTCCTGACAATGACCATGGTATCCAGTGTATTGAGCTTCATTATATGCTGAATTATAGCTAGGCAACACTGTGCCATAAATATATTCCCTTTTATAGAATCAACAAAAAAAAACCCTGACCTTGAAGAGTCCAGCAAGAAGTCTTTAATAGATGCATGATGAAATGTAATCCAGCCATCATAATCTTGAACAGATATTATTGAGTGAAGGTGAACCATCTGTAACTCCAGGTCAGATATTTTAATTCCTAAAAAATTGGCAACTGTTCTAGCAGTGTTTAACTTTATATCATTGTCAAGATCAAAGTTAGAGAGTACTATGACTTGCAACATAGTCAAGATTGTATCCTTCCCCCCCTTTGTTTTAGATGCAGCTGAGGAAAGTATATGATTATACAGTGCATCTAACTGTGCCAGTGGATTTTCATCCAACATATCTTCAATTGACCTGTGTATGATAGTATTGAGTGCTTCTCGTGGATTTCCATCATCTTTGACTATATATTTCATGACAGTTGAAGCATAAATGAATTGTCCAGATGACCTATTGACCAATGTCCAGATGTCCTCATGCAATGGCCAATTGGGATCAGTGGACAAATAAGTGGCTAAGGTATGGGTCTTTTTCATTTTATCAAACTCACCTCTAAGATATACCTCAATATCACAATAAGCTTTTGAGTCATCTTTAAGTGATAGTTGCACAGATACATTGCAGATAGATGGTAACTCAAATGTTTTTTGAATTTCTCTTTCAGGTCGGCTTACAATTAGATACTGCATGTGGACTGGTGATTGTTTCAAGATATCTGCAATTGTTGTTATAATTCTTGATTGCACTTGCAGCTCATTGCACTCATCTAGGCCATCAATTATAACCAAGTATGGGATAGAGGCCTCCCTTTGGATGCTTCCGAGCTGTTCTATAGGGTCCATAATAAGTCTCTTCAATTGTACTTCCATAGAATGGTGAAACATTGCTGGATCTTTCCTTAGCTCTGTGACAATAAAGCTTGCTGCTTCTGGTACTGAAGTTGCAAGATGATATGAGATGGTAGGAATAAGTCTGCTTCCATCATCTCTTCCACTCCCAGTAGCTGTACGTGAAAAGAAGAAACTAGATAGCAATTTTCCCTCACAGGAACTTCTTTCGGCTATGGTCTGAGCGATCGCTGACTTTCCAGCACCAGCGACACCATTGAACCACATTAACGGTTTCTCTGGATCCGCGGAATTGACCCAATCCATAATGTCTTGGATGACTTCATTTCTAGTGTCAGGATGACATCTTGGCGGATCAGCGCGTTCCGCAGATTCGTGGCCAGCGGCTGGGCAAGCAGCATCCGCGAGACTCCTCATTTCTGTAATTGTTAATCAGCAAATTGATAAATACAATTTACGGAAGTCATACCAAAATTTCCTTGACTACTTATATCTACTTGATTTAGTTCATTAATGATGAAGCTGTGTGCTCCATTGAAAGACATTGTGTGTGCTCGAAAACAGGTATGAGAAGATAAAGCAAAGTGTAGTAAGGTGTTAGAGGAAGAGGTGAGTCGCCAGGGGGGGTGGGGGGAACAACTATATATACTATTAACAGCACTGAACACGCAGAAGCCGCATGTTCGTGTCATCCACTGGTTGACACTCACACTCGGAAGTTCCCATTTAGAGAGAGAACGACATCTTGTATTAATAGTGGGTGATAAGAATTGCGCATATCTGTCGCACTACGTACTCGTTGTACAATTGTGTGAAGGTTTTCTAACTTTAGCTCTGTCTATGAACGTGTTTTCTCATGGGAAAAGGTAAGATATTAACATGATTGTTGGGAATAGCATTGACCACATACTCAAATCGTACATGGATCATGTACAGAAGATCACGTAACAAACAGTCATTACAATCAGCTACAGACACACACAAGGGAGCTCGTATAGAAGCGAGGAGGGGAGAGATCCCTCGAGACCAATTCGTTCACACTTGCTAAAGCGCTCTTCGTAGTCTGCTGACCTGAACTTCCAATCGATCCAATCGATTAGTATAATTACACCGGCGACGATAAGACATATGTACCACATTGTGTTCTACGGGTTCTCCGAAATTACTATCATGTTTGCATCGACCTTAATAAGTAAAAATAATCCATCGTGAGAGCGACTACCTTGAGTTCTTAAGGAGCTTTATTAAAGAGCGAGGTATGTATACATGTACATGCGATCCCGTGCAGATATAGGCCACAACTTTAAGCGCTGCGGAAAGATAAACACAGGCCATGCTTTCGAGAGCGAATACCAACGTGAGCGAGAGGAAGACGTACTAGTCGGTTGGTACACCTTCAGCTCTTCACTGACCATGAATACGTAGCAATATCTCCGAGTTAATGTATGTTGGGATATGATCGTGTTGGTTACCGGGTTAGGGAAGGTCGGGTGATGGAAAGCTAATGCACCCAATGAACGAGGCTCGTAGTTTGTTATTGAGAGATATTGGATACCATCTTAGTGTAGAGTTGGTTGAGTACGAGGTTACAGGAGAGATGGACGGACTGGTAGGATAGCTGTGATTTTGAAAAATCGAATGACATTACTGAATGAGAAAGTAGCCAACGTACCATGCTAAAACGCCTTACATTGGGTACTACCGTTACTGGTCAGTGAGGTAGGTAGATACAACCTCACGCAGTCCGTCGTGTCCTGTAATGTTAAACATGTGGAACCTATATAGAAGACCGAACAAAGATCTAAGGTCACCAAATTATCCTTCTTGAAACTTTATGAGAGTTAAACTGCTACATAAAATGTGTTCTGACGTTCAATAAGCAGTCTGAGGAAGAGGGGTGCAAGTCGAGCATGTTGCTGGTGTACAATACCCTCTCGTGGACTACATTGCCGTATCGTTACAGCGTGCGTGGGAGGGAGTGCTGATTTCATACGTGAAAGGGCAGTGGAGAGGAATGCATGATGTGATTTCTGGGAGCGTTACGGTATTGGTAGTGGAAGAACGTTCGAGCCCTGTTAGTAGGTTAGCTAGGGAGTCAGTTGAATAGAGCACATACGAGGGGCGAACGTACCATTAAAGGCGATAATCAATCTGCACCAATGCTACGCGTCACCTATTCTTTATTCTGCACTCCGTAGTACTGGCCTGAGAGTACTATGTACCCCAATCCGATGTCTCATGCGACGAATAGCCTTCCCTTCGAGGACGTCGCAGCCCGATGATGCTAGCGAGTTCGTGTTAGACACCCATAACAACCTCCACCCCAACGACACACTCAACAACCACCTCGCATTCCCCCCTGTCCCTCATCTCGCTAGGAGAAACGAACGCCTGACCGAGGGCGAGGACAACCCGTGCCATCGCGTATGAAAGACCGGAGAGGACGTATGGTGTTTTTCCGGAGGCTGCGATTCCGATTAGAGTGTCGGCTGGAGTGAGTGAGGAGAGGCAGACGGGGAATTCGAAGTGAGCGTCGTCGGCTCCTTCTATAGCTTTTCGGAGGGCGAGATCTGTGCGTGCTATTATCCTGTATGTGGTTTAGTTAGATGGGAGGGGAAGAGGAAGAGCGGAAAACGCACGCGTGAAATATGTCCGGTGACGAAATGTCGGTGGCCTATCGATACCCTTCTCATCAACACCCTGCTACAATATAAAAAGAGAAAGACGTACAATCTCAGAAGTATCCCAAATGCCTAAGACTCGTCCCAACTACAACATAAATAACTCTCCCGCCGGATGAACGTTCAGGAGGGTGGAAGTAGTCGCATCTACGATAAGGCTCGAATTGAGGTCTGATCAATTTGCCGCCTGGAGTGTAGATGTTGGTGGAGGGCAAAAATAGATGACGAATGGTTCTATACCTGAAAGGAGGCTTTTTAGTAACGCGTGGTTGGGAGGGAGGAATGGACGTGCATATCTCCATGTCTTCGTGGTTACAGAAGGTGCGAGTGGTTCTCTACTTGTGAGGGAGTACACCACCCCTGTGGTCTCTGTTCCACTCGTTCGATGCTCCATACTCCAGGATCCGAACACCGACCTATGGTCTCGAGAGTGTCCTCGACATCACCGCCTGGTGATCCAGAGTCCATGGCTCCGCCGCTGTCCGATAGTCATAACTCACCATTTGCTCAGCGTAGCTGGTAGTAGACAAGGTTGAGACAAGGATGGATTCTAGATCAATGGTCCGTGCGGGGATTTCTGTTTTTCCCATGGTTGAGCCGGCTCGGTCTCCCGAGCTCAAGCGCCGGGATGGACGAAAAGCGACACCATACACGGTGTAATTCCGATGTATCGCATACACCATGTAGCTTTCCCGCGGTACTTAAAAAATACTTTAATAAAAATTTGTTGATTAATAATAAGGAATAATAAATAATGAGAAACAATACTTGAAATTTTTGAGCACGACATACGACGACGTCTCCCCGCACTTCCCCGCTTTTATCAATCTGCTTTAAACTATGTCATCAGGAACACATTCTGCACGCGACGACGTATTTCTGGCCTCTGTTTCCGAGGACATTATACGTGAATTTCGTGACCAAGTAAGTGTTCTGAGCCATATTTTCAAGACCAAGCTCGTATATTGACATCACTTAGGTATTATCAAAAGAATTTGTGGCGAAGCACCCAGATGTCTTTCTCTCGAATGATTGGGTGGACGTACCTCGCCTTCAGGAATTCATCAGACAATGTGATAATGATGAGGTCCCATCAACTGTGCCTGATGCAGCTTCGCGTGTGCGCGTGAAGCAAGAGGAGTCTTTCACGCGTCAAATCAAGGTCGAGGATACTATTAGGGGAATTCAAAGTTGGCTGTTTTGTCGCGTTGCGACCGGTCGCTACGGACAAATCGCTACAGTCTTGCCGAAAACTGTGATCGGAAATTCAAACGGAGAATTTTGCTATACACATTCACTATGTTTTATTTTTTCCTACCTCTATATCTTGTTAAAAATTTGGAGGTTGTATAGATATTATTGTGTTTAGACAATATATCTAGTAAAATGTATATTTTTGTAAGGTGAAAGGATGTGGTCCCTGTCAGCACTATCTCAATTTTATAAACTCCGAACTGATCACCGATTGTTCTCCTTAGTAACGATACAGAAATCACTGTAGCGTATCGTGTTATGCCAACTTTGAATTCCCCTATTGTAGATCTCTGTGCTTCCTCTCCTCACTCTCCTAGGACTGGCATCATTGACCTCTGTGGTTCCCCTTCTCATTCCCCTGGGCCGGCAAATGTTAAAACACGTGTTATTCAGGAGGATGGATGTGAAGTTATTGAAATACAGGATACAGACTCAGAGGAAGATAGTAAGTTGCTATTAATCAATTGAATACTGACTCAAACATTATATTAGTTGAAGTTGACAAGCCAATGGATGTTGATCCTTTGAGTTCTATTGCCCCTACAACTTGGCTTGACAAAGATGTCAAGACTACTGGCTTTAAAGAAGGGAGAGTCTCACTCTCTAAAGTCCTTGAAGTTGATGCTGTTCAGTACGTGAAGGGCATTCCCACCACCTGGCCAATTCCTCGCAATACAATTGCTTATGTGCTGGACTTAAGCAATGAGAAATACAATCTAAAGGATGACAATGGAAAACCAATCCCAATGGATGTATTAATCTGATGAAAGGTATGTAGTTGTAGTATTACTTTCTGCTATAAATCTGACTTAGATAACTTTATGTTACATTCATAGGACAGGGATTCGTTTTATGGACCCAATGGGAGGGGAGATACACATACAAAAATACGAAATGTTCTAGGGTTTGACACTGTCGAATGTCACAGAGTTTGCTTAAGCTGTCAGGGTATTTGGGCATGCGAACAGGTTGACCCTAGGCTTCTCAAGGTTACCCAATATGAACTAGACCCAGATGCAAACAAGCCACTAATTGACACTCAAATTCAAACATATAGAGATGAAGCAAGATCTACAATTACAAAAACAGTCATGTATGTTGGCTACTCTTTAAATATTGTGATGTCTGCTAATGTTTAAATAGATGGTTTAATGTTATAAAGTCATCCTGGAAATGTACTCGAGTCATGCGTGAAGGTAAAGTATGGTGTAATGGGAAACCAGTCATGAAGCCTTTAAGAGAGGTATGTGTTGTGGTTTCTATCCTAGCTCCTGTCTCATTTATAATTTATACAGGCACAAGAAGGAAATAATTACTTTATAAGCTGCAGTGAATGGACTCCACAAGATCGCCACCACACTGCAAAATTGATTCTGCTGGACATTAATGAAGACATTCTCTCATCGCTCTTTCTCAATGGCAGCATTTTACCAACAAGTGTTACAATGTTAGACACTCAGACATCAATTACTTATGACACAAAGCCTTGTTCAACAATTATTTCATCAGCAATTGGGGGACGACTAAAGCACTGCCATAAGTTTGACACATTTTACTCTTTATAGTCAAGTTAATTTACACATCCTAACAGTGATTTCTCACATTATTAATGGAGTTGCTGTTCACAGTGAAATGAAGCATCATCCATGCAAATCATATCAACTGATTTATGTCCCTGTCAGCGATACAATTCATAAGGTCATTGTTGTACACAAAAGCACACCTCACAATCATCCGTTGCCAATTTACTCAAAGCTTTCACATGAGAGCAAGGATATTTATAACCAGTTAATAAAAGCACATGGACCTTGGGGAGCAATGGTCCAATCAATTGAAAATGGCAAGTTATTTCTCTATTACTTAGTTTACATCTTACTAATACCTGGTAGCGCCAACAACGACATTAATTTTGCAAGGAGAAACCCCAGCCCTTCACGACACAGCACTCATGGATAACCGTTGAAAGAAAGACATGATCAGGAATGCAAAGATTAAGGAGTCACCTGGGGGACTTGATATTGATGGTAAGCACTGTCTAATACCATCTAACTATAAATCTGGTGTATTTTTATTGTCTTGATAGGTGTATACCAACAGTATTTAAAGGAAAGCCAAGAGTTGCCAGTTGCTGATCACTACATTCATGCCTATCATCATGTTGGAGATGAGATTATGATACTAACATTCAACACATTTCTTTTGTCTCTTATTCATGATGCTGTGTCTTTTGAGGTCGACCACACTTTCAAACATGTTCATGGTTATAATGAATGGGAAATTGTAATATTCTGTGATGCTGTTCAGTGCAGTAAGTCAAGTCACCTTTAATTACATCTAAATTGTATACTAACCATATTTATGAGCACTTACAATTGGCCATGTATACACTAACAGTCATGATACCCAATACTACAAATGTCTTTTTGATGAGTTTCAAGACACTGTCCTCTGAGTTACAGGAACACCTCTACAATTCAAGCAGTTAACTCCAGGAGGTAACTTACTCTGCATGAATGCAGACCTCGAAACTGTGCAAGCAATTGGATTTGGTGAATCCATTATTTCTACCAATGTCTCCGAGTATGTGGTATCCCTGATAGTACCACTCCTATAGAAATCCTTGCTTATGTTCTCAGGGCATGTCATACACATGTTCACAGTGTGTATTAGAGTTTTGGTTTTGGTTACTTAGTTATTGATGTTTCTTGTTTAGTGTGATCCTTGACTTCAAGGGATTGGTATCCCCAGAAGTCTATCAGTGCCTCACTAAGTTCCCATACATCAAATCAAATGAAGTTGATGCATTTACGAAGTTCATCAATAGCCTTGGCATTGAAAAGATCAAAGGCATGTATTTTGCTTATTTTAATTGGCTGTATTCTGACTGTATGAATAGCTTGGTGGTTGCACAAACTTAACAATAAGTGGATTCTTCCTTCAGTCATTAAGAGCCTTTCACAAATGCATCCTGGGGACTGGGATATATGTGCATCAACAACCAATACAGGCGAGGGCCAGCACAGTTGGACCAATAGACAAACAGGGACAGATCTCCCTTTAAGAAAGGTGATTGAATCATACGTGAGCTTTAATTATTGTTAACCTTACATTCATTGATGGAATTCAAATAGAGCTTGTAAAATTGACCTACAAGTTTCTTCTCAGGTCAAGTGTTCTCTACAAAGTGGCATATTAACCAACCACAACAATAGTCTTCAGCATTGTATGAGTACAAATCTCCAGCATTCTTCAGCTGCTACCACAAAAATTAAAAATCAGACCAAAGTTGAAAAGCTTTGTGATCAGATTGAGAATGAAAAACATCTATGGAAGGAGTCGCTGCTATGCCAGAAAGGGATAGAGGTCACCCTTAAAACCAAGAAAGGGATGAATCATGGGAATTCAACTGGTAGGGTTGATACTCCCAAGTCTCACTGCAAAGAAGCTCGTACCACAGCAGCCCCTTACCACTCTCCCACTGGTGAGTTTGTGCCTAACCCTACTTGTAATTCAATACATAACACTAACAATAATATATTCTAGCTACACCTTGTGCAGAAACACCTTGCACAGAAACACCTGTAATACTGTCACCTTATTGCACAGTTTCCGATGTGGGAATATCTAGTGCATTTCATGTGGCAAATGTTCATTCATATCGTGAATATGAGTTTGTCCCTGAATGGGATCAAGCACTATTGGAATCCATCTTGAATGGTTTTCTCAAGCACTATGGAAGCCCGTCTGATAATGTATTCTAATACTTTATCATTATTATACAATTTATTTGTTGGAGTCATCTTGGTTTTCAACCCCTCCCTCTCCTTCATTCTTTGCACATTGTGGATGTTCTGTATTCGGAAGGACATACCAATAGCAGATGGAGCCTTTGACATAGAGACATATCCTTTACGATAATTCATGATGTCAGTAAATGTGAAGGTGGTGCTTATATCATTGGAAAACTTCTTGGTGGGAGTAGGCAGGACGTTAATAGGTGAGCAACTTTCTGTACATTATTGTGCATTCCTTCTGACTCTCCATGCATAGTTAAATATTATGGTAGCGATACACCAACTCAAGCAGCTACCTGTGCCACTGTATTAGCAAATGTTATTCAACAATTCTATGCAGCCTGGAACTGTGAAATTGTGTTATGATCCTGTTGTGTTCCCCTCACCACCACGCAATGTTTACAAGGTCTCTAAATACAGTCCAACTATGATCACGGGCTGCTTGTTTCCATTAGAGTGCACACCCATGCTCAATGAACATAGCTCTACCACAACATATGAGAGACCACAGCACAGCAATCAACAGTGATGCAGCGTCACTCATCGCTCTACAATAAAAGATGCAGAACATCCCATCGAAAGACAGTAGCACAGTACATAAAGTGTACACACACGACCACACAATGAACAACGACAACCCAACACAAACAAAACACCCAAACAACCAAAAGAAACGAAATGAAACACAAGAACCAACACAACGTACCACCTGAATCCTGAAATTCCTCAATGAAATCCCATCCAGCACACAAGCCATCTTAACAGCTCCTTGGGTCTAAATGTGCTCATTAGTAGTGCCGGGGTTTGGTTCAAGGAGGTGGGTTTTGGAGTTTCTTGTTCGTGCAGACTGTATTGGTGTCAGTTATGTAAAGTAAAGAGGAAAGAAGAAGGGACATACTCTTTACTCTCTTCAATAGGTGAACTGACAGCACTAGTGCTTGTAATTTCTTATAAAGCAAGGGAGGCCATGAGCACCGACGCACATTCAAAGGTTGTAGCTATGACTTGAAGACTCCAAATACATCATAAGTATAAAAAAAATATGTAGAGAGGGGTTTGAACTAAGAATCTTCAAATTCAGTTGAAGTAGTACGAACACAACTTACCACTAAGCAATCTACTGTTATAGGTACCTTGATACATACTTTACTTATGCCCATACCACTACTGTATTTTGAAAAATTATAAAATGTTAACTCAGGATTACTCAGTTAAAGAAACACATTTATTTTTGGTGTGGGAAGTTACACTGTGTAAATTTTGACACAGCTACTCATTCATCCAGCACTTTTTGTAACTACAAACCCAATATTACATGGTGTATGGTGTCGCTTTTCGGACCTACCCCTCAAGTACTCACTGGCACTAGTTGCTCGCTTCACACACTTTCCACTTGCATCACACATTCGGTACACTTTGAAGATATCACTCAGCTCTATGTCATAAGTATTTCCCTCACAATGCACAGGCTCGCGTGTGCCTAATGCAATCTCTGATATCCTCAGAACACCCATGTAAAGGCACAGCTCAAGAGCTAAAGTGTTCTTTAAATGCTACTGTGCACACATGCACCTAAGTGCAGATCAAAGCCATAGGCCATTTCAGTGTGAATGAACATTGGGTCGGTATACGGATCCCAGTGAAAGGAGCATGATTGTGAATGTTTGTATAAGGTACGTCGGTTCATTTCTTGATGTTTTCAGTACCCCTCATGTTATACCAGATACAATCTGCGGCTTTTATTATGGCTCTTGAACCCCTTTGTTATTCTCTCCTCTACTGTCATAAGTGCCAGCCATTCTGATCATATGACAGCAGTGTTATATGATTGCCCTGTAGAGCAGGCATTCTGCCTGCATGGCAAAAATGTGTTTTTCATCTCCATTACCTCACTCCATACATACTGTCGCTTACTCATTGTTTACCTCATGTAGCTTACCTACATAAATGTTGTACATACACTTTGAGAATGTCAGGTTATGCTTACCCCCCAACTTTGTCTCTCATGCAACCTCACTAGGATCTGAAGGGTTGGACAGATGTGCCACCCACTCGCATATTTCTTTGTCGAGAGGATACTGTCAAGCCAATATCCTCCTCCACAGCCCCAATCGAATAAGCCATGCTATTTTATGATTGGGATCATAAACAATCATTGAGGTTCTAATTGAATACTACTATTGTATGAATGTATTAAATGATCATAAGCAATCATTGATTGTTTCTAATTGGATATTACTATTGTATGGATGGTTAGGTGATCATAAACAATCACTGGATTGTTTTTAATTGAATACTACTATTGTATGAATGTATTAGGTGATCATAGACAATCATTGATTTATCTAATTGAATACTACTATTGTATAGATGCATTGGGTGATCATGGTTGTCCTTGGGTAGCTCAATAGAATAATGAGACAATGCACATGATGAACTGGTTACTGGTACTCCTCATCACCATTCCCAGCAAGTTTATGAACTTCTAAGTTCTAGTGTGGAACATCCTAGAACGTCACAACTCCTCTGGTTTATTCACAGCAGAACATCTAACAAGTAATAATCACAATCCATTTAGAATCAGTTACAGGCACCCACAAGGGAGCTGCTGTCGGAGCAAAGACTCGGAGAGAGGAACCTAGTCATCCAAATCAATCTCCCACAGTCTCCCACAGTTCACATTTGCTAGTATATAAATCTGCATAGGCACTATACGTAGTCTGCTGACCCGAAATTAGTATCGATTCCATCGATTACTATTGCTATAAATAAGCCGGTACTCCAGTGACGATAAAACAGTGGATCGCTACCGCGAAATTACTTGTGTTATCGCTCGCATCGAGGTGAAGAGATTTTAAAAAAAATCATGAGACCGTCTACCGTGAACCCGCACCCTTCGAAGAAACATTATATTAGAAGTATGTATACATGCGATCCCGTGCGTAGATAAGAAACAGCTATGTGTGGCAAATAAGAACACGTTAGACGAGTCAACGTGAACAAGGATACATACGAGTCCGTTGGACATTTCAAAGAAAAAGTGTGTATGGCTTCTGAACGACATGAACGTGTTTGAAGATGATACACACGAAACATCTAATGTCCTCTAGATACTCGAACGGGAGTGCTATACATATCCTCATGGATAAAGGCTTTATCTACATTAACATATACAAATGTTGCGACATGATTGCACATGTCCATCTGCGTCGTTAGTATATCACTTTAGTGTATGTCAATAATCATCTCTTTATAGAGGAAGAGTGAAGACATACGATGTGCTGTGCAATACCATCGTCCTGATATAGTTCTCCGGAAACCCTAACACCACCCATACAATTGTGCACTATATACGAGTTACGCTGCTACGTGCATACGTTTGGTCATTGAGCGAGCAGTCCGAGTAAGTCAAGTGTATCGCTGGCATACGCTAATCACTCGTGGACTAGGGTGTTGCGCCGTTCATAGAAGGGTGCTGTGTTCGTTCGTGAGGAGGATGGTGGAGAGGAGTGCAGGATGTTATTCTGCGAGCGTTATGGCTTTCGTAGTGGAAGAGCTATGAGACGAATCCTTTAAGTAGGTTGGCTGGAGTTTTAAAATACAAATGAAGGAGGGACGTACGTGCGTTCCAGCACCTCAAAGACGACACTTATACTGCTCCCAAGCTACACTTCACTATTGAACTTTGAAATGAAAGATTGGATTCCCTTTATCCAGCGTCTTCCGTGTTGGCACAATGGCGTGAAGATACGCTGCATTCCGATCTGCTGTCTGGCTCGACCAATCGTCTTCGAAGACGTCACAGTCCGATGTTGCTAGTGAGTTCGGGGTAGATTGAACGTTGGATGGACGGTATACAAGGGAGTAGCGACAGCTGCAATGCGCGGACGAGACCGAATTGATAGTGGTTCGTTCCCATAATCTTGGCGGAGGTTAAAAGTGATGACGGAAGATGCTTTGTGCCTAAGAATGGAGGCTAGTAAGTAACGTGCGGATGAGAGCTCAAGGGAGACGTCGACGGGCACGTACCCCGGGTGACCATATTGCAATATATTCCGCTCGTTGGTTGGTGATTTCTGATGTGAAGGGAACGGGAGAGATGATGTGTTGGATGTAATTCTGGGAGCGTTATGGCATTGGTAGCAGAAAAGCCGTCTAACCTGTGAGTAGGTTGGCTGGAGCTCAAAAATAAAGATGAAAGGATGTATGTACGTGCATTCCAGAACTAGCACATCAAAGGCAATACCCATACGACACCAAAGCTACGCTCCACCTGATACACGCTAACCAGTGTCTGTACTTTAGAACAACGGCCTGAAGATACTTTACAAGCCAGTTCTCGACGTCCACTAGGGTAGTAGTCACAACTGTGGTGCGTGGACGAAAACGATTGAATCGATGGGCTGTTCGTTCCAGTCGTTGGGACTCGGGAGTAATGTGGGTGGAAAGTGCTAGTAAACGTGGATGAAGCAAGGTGATCCATGCCTGAGGAAGGAGGCAAGTGAGTAACGCACATTTGAGAGGGAGACATTGAAGTGCACGTAGCCCAAGCGCACCTTATTGTATGTTTCCGGTTCCGTTCGTTCGATGCTCCATACCAACTCCATACTCTAGCATCCGAACACCGACCCCATGGTCAAGAGAAGTGACGTTGGCACTGGGAAGAAAGCTGAAAGATTGATGTCACATTCTGCAAGCAAGTCACCAGCCGGAGGGTTTCTCTTCGAATTTAATGGTCCGTGCGAGAGCTTCCATCTTTCCCACGCTGACGCGAAGTTGAGCGCTACCCGGCAGGTAGTGTTGCCGCACGGACTGAACTGAAAGCGGACTCAGATCGGTCCGGTCCGTTTTTGCCATAGTCCGTTGGAGTCCGTAAGAACGAATGTGAGCGAACTGAGATTGCGGACTCCGGACGGTCCTGGACGGACCCATCAAAATCCGTTGATGTTGTGTCAGAACTACACGTGATGCGACGCGACGCGTTCAATGACAATTGCTAACATCCAAACTGAGACCCATACAACCGTATTCTGGTATCCGAACAGACCCTTAATCACCGTATTCGCTGTAGAAAAGGCATCACAAGCTTACAGTCGCTTTCGTGGTCTCGATGTCTTCCGGCGGCATTCTTCGGTATCAACTGCTCATCAAACCAAGGGGGTGCACGGATCCTAGTTTCCCACGGGTAGTTGGTTAGTTAGTCCTGGCTGAAGGCCAGAAAAAAAAAATGGAACCCCCCTTACAGAAACCTTGAGTGAGGTTCTGATACATATTTGGGGTACTGAAGGTAATTTATTTTCATATTCTGTACTCACAAGTACCCTAAATAGTGGTGTTGCATTGAAATATATGTGTTCAAAGTTCTACTTAATCACTTAAACTTGCAATTAATCCTCTACTATTATGGTAAGCAGGATACACTACTGCAAACTGTTGTAAATAGTTGTATTTCATTGTAATATGTGATCACTCCTGTTTGTAAATTAAGGAGCAGCAGTAACAAGGTATTTGCAGTGCATTTGCAAGTAATATAAATTGAAACACCATAATTTCCCACCCAAGAAATCAGTTGTTATTGCTTCGGCTCTTTATACCATAAAAATAAATGGTAAGGAGAAAGAGAAATAGAATAACATGATGTAAGAGAGGTTAGAAGCAAGCACAGTTTTTTTATGCCATTTAACTTGTATTAAACAGTGAGGTAAATTTAAAGAAGTATTCACAAGGTTGTGGGTGGGTAGGTGACCAATCTGATGCAGGAAGAAGTGAGGGAGTTAGAACTTAGAATGAGTCAAAAATTGTTGAAATTATGAATGATGTGTTTACACTAAATAATACTAACTGCTTATTACCTTACTGACAGGTCCATGATTAAGATATTATTCAAAGTCTGAGAGGGTTCAAACTTCAGTTGAAAGTCTTGAGTACTATATTGTATGTGAAAGGTGATTTAAAGATACATAGAAGTACCTCAGAAAATACTACCAGCTGTCAAGTTTAAATAGAAATGGAGTACATGCAATAGAAAGAATCTAACAAGCTGGAAAGTAAGTATAACAATATCTGGGAGTTTGTTGGGTATTTGTTGAGATCTTGAGAAACTTGCTGAGAACTCAATAGAACTTACGAAGTGAAGATGAAGAACTTATGCTGACAAACAATATACCTTCTATATATGGTAATTTTGATCGCTTAGTAAGCACTTATAGTTAGTTAGTCCAGGCAAAGTGGTGATTTCAAAAAAATAGACCCTAGGTCTTTTTTCCGATCCGTGAGCACCCTTGCATCAAACAGACATCCAGCACAATTCAAGCCCAAGTATTATGTTGTCGCATACATTTTCCCCTCAAGAAATTGAAGACGAGCATAGTCAAAAAATAGCTGAAGATAGACGGACAGCGGAGCGAGAACTGGATATATATGAAGCAGCAGGAATATTTTACCTTAGGGAATCTACTGCCAATCTTGTAAATTTCTGGAGGTAAGTACTATGTGATTCAACTAGTACTTCATTACTTATAATCGTGTTTCTAACTTTAACATAGCTAAATTTATTTACATTCCCTCTGTAATTCTACGTAGTAATGAATGTTTTACCTGCTCAAGCATCCGCTGTGTCATGTGAGCGTGCTTTTTCCTCAAGTAAAGAAACAGCAACACTTCGGTGCAGCGAAATATCGCCAACACTCTTTGAAGCACTACAGATATTGAAGTACTCGTACAGGCAGGACCTTCTAACATTCACCAGGGATATTCAGCGAGGATTATACTATATCTGGACCAGTTACGCTGTCTGTTGCGACGGAATTGAGAGAACAGCAGCGGCCCAAGGAACTCAATGAGCTCATTAGTAATGCAGAGGAAGAAGGGTATTCATCTCCTGTACTAGAAGAACTGTAGTGTACATTGCAATAACACATATACTTATTCTTCATACCGCCATCCAAACCTCTAGGCCCCACCCGCTGTTGCTACCCGGTCGCCGCTACACAATCATATTGAAACAGCTACTTACTCGGTTCTTACTCCTTTTTCATTGGCTACAGCTACATATCACCGACAAGACCGACATCAACACAGTCCGTCCGTGTCCAGTCCGTACTTACGAACTCAAGCGGACTTATTCCCACATTTGAGTTCGTCCAGTCCGCTCCAACGAACTCAGCATAAAACCCAAGTTCGGTCCAGTCCAGTTCGGTCCGCGGCAACACTACCGGCAGGGTCGCTTGTCTTGGTGCGTAGCGCTTAACCGAGCTCGGGCTTAGTGACTTCAGTTTGACTTCAGTCCAAGCTTAGCTTTTGAACTGCAGCATCGTCGAGCAGCCATGTAATCTACATCAAAAGTGCCCATAAAGGCAAGGCTCAAGATCAAGAGCTTAAGCATTCAAATGCGAACTTCGAATCCGTGCTCTGAGGACAAGCCGCAGGATCCAAGTTATAGACTCTCCGTGGTTACCTCGGTTATTATACTTACCTCGTACGTTTCCTATTTCTCTCAGGATGCCATTTTTGTGTATGGTATGTAGTCTACCTTTATACCCTGAAATGTTCGACTTAGGTGAACCAGAGGCCCTGGATTTTACCTGCTAGTGCGAGATGCCGCGATACTCTATGTAGCCACTAATACCGCACGATGATTATAATATTAGTCAGTTTTGCGGTCCATGATCCAGATCATCCGACCATATTAAATACAACTAACAAAGAAACTACAAATTACCCACCCGACAAAAGAATATCCAAGTGGTTCGACACCATCCAACCTTCTAATCCCAATGAGCTCATAATAAAGAGAAAAGTTGGGAAAAGTAAAGCTAGTATTCTCAGATCATATGTACGACAGTTATGTATATGATGATTATGAATGCAAGAAGAGAAGTCAGTAAGAGGCAATGAGTGTACAGCGAGATAAGGTAACAAAAAGAGTCGAATACTGCATTCCGTGGTACGGGGGGAACGTCTACTCCACCGTCTGAATTTACGTTGTCTTCTGGTAATGATTGTTGTGTATTCTCCTGAGCATGTGATTCAACGTTTACATGTCCATGAATATCTATCTCCGAGTGGGTACGACCTTCCAAATTGGTGTATCCAATGCTATTATCCACTGTATCCATTTCCTCCTCTGAACCACTTTTGTATTCTTGAGATGATTCTTTGTCGCCATGGATTTCTATGGCCCTTGGATAAAGAATCTTGTCTGCCATGTGACGACGGCGTGCTCATGTGATGTGGCATGGCGTACCTGAGCTTTGGGAATGGTGTAGAGGGTTGATTCAAGGTAGAAGTTGAAGTATGAGCATTATTTGCTGCTCGAACTGGTTGGGATGGTGTCTGAGTAGTGGGAGGCAAAGTAGGAGGTGAGAACAGTGAGGATAAAATGGGGTTTTCGATAGGAACAATGGGTGGGGGAATGAGGATGATTGGATTATCGGAGAAGTGAAGACGACCCTCCCATTTCTCGTCAGACTCATCTTCTGAGTCTTCAATTTCGTTATTTCTGTTTGGATCATTGTTTTCCTCAATCGAATCAAGTTTCTGCAATACGGACAGGTTAGATATTCATTGATGAATATATGACGTAAACACCATGCCTTTAAAATCTTTTTGATACGATTGAGTGAACAGTAGTCAAGCATATCACTGTACTTCACTAAAGATGGTTTGATTCTGAAGAATAAATATCTCATGATTGGTGAATAATCATGAGTTTCTACTCCAAACACTGGAAGATCATAAAAATCGGAAGAAACTCTAAAGATGCTGTAATAACAATTCTGATTTAATTTACTATAGATGACTGATAACATACATTTGGTACCACTGCTCCAATATTCGACGAATCAAGAAAAGGCTTTTTTCTTTACTTAGATAGATATGACGTCCTCGTAAAGGGCTCTCCATAATTGCTGCCGTCCAGCATCTCATGCCAGGAGTACTATAGTGCGAGTTTTTCTCCCTTTCACGTATAATGTCTCTTATGGCATGAATATATGTCTCCCCAGTATCAATAAAATTCTTCAAGATGAATTCATCCATTGCATTGCTTATGCATATGCTAACATCTTCGGACATCATTTCTCTTGGGACAGCGAAGTTCTATAACATACAATAGTAGTAGCTTAATATCATATGAAAATTCATCCCTACTTACTTCCTTTGAAAAATAAAAATAAAAAACATGTTCAAGCACATTCATCATTTCCTTCCCTGCTATCTTTGAGAACATATCTGAGATAAACAACGGCACGTCTTGCAGTTGTCGAAATTCATTTAATAGTTGAATATCGAACTTGCTGTACTTCATGTGGCGAAAATAGTTACGAGCAGCATAATTCTTTACAGTCGTGATATGATATTCATCCCGGGCCCCTTTGGCAGGGTGACTGTCCTCAAATAGAATATGCAAAATTGTAGCCTGACAACGTTGTGCCAAGAATATGTTTCCTTTTACAGGATCAATGAAAAATCTCCCTGACCTAGATGGGTCCAACAAAAAATCTTTAACAGAAGCGTGATCAAATCTAATGGGATGTACACCTAATCTGATATTGCTGACCTCCGTCGGTATATATACTAATGAGCGAAGGTGCAGCATCCGTAACTTCAGATCTGATTTCTTAATTCCTAAGAATTCAGCTAGATACTGGATATGATCGACGACAGATGGTTTGCGGCTCATCACGGTGAACATCCCAAGTTGATCAGTATCTTTTTGTGAGAGAGCTATTACTTTTAATATATCCATAATTGTGTCATACCCTCCCTTTGTTTTAGATGCAGCTGATGAAAGAATGTAATCATACAGTGCATCTAGCTCAGCAAAAGGGTTTCCTTCTAATGTGTCCCTCACAGTCTTATGAATGATAGCCTTAAGAGCTTCTCGTGGATCATGATTATCATCAGAAATGAATTTAACCACAGTCAAAGCATAAATAAACTGCCCCGATGATTTGTGCACCAATTTTGCTAGGTCATACCATGCTGGCCAGCTGGAAATTCCAGATAATTCAGAGGCTAAGACATGAGTCTGTTTAATGATGTTGAATGCATCTAGAAGATATGTCTTGATATCCTGATCTGGATTATATTTCCAGTCTAGAGTCAGGTGAGTGGATATATTATTGACCAATGGTAAATTGAATGTTTTCTGAATTTCATGTTCTGGTCTGCTTGCTATGAGAAACCTCAGCTGCAGCGGCTGAGACACTGCAATGCCTGTGATAGCCTTTATGATCCTTGATTGAACATCAGTGTTATTACATTCATCTAGACCATCAATTATTACAAGGCATGGAGTAAGGAGATCACCATTCATCTTAAGATGCATGATTGGATCTATGACTAGACTCTTCAACTGTTTCTCCATTGAGTGGTGAAATATGGCTGGGTCGCGCTTCAGCTCTTCCAAGATCAAACTTCTTACTTCTGGAATCCTAATCGCAAGATGATATACGATTGTTGGAATAACTCTTGTTCCGTCATCTCGTCCTGTACTTGTAAAGGTTCGTGAAAAGAAAAACTGGAAATTAACGTGTTCCTCGAGTCCTCCGCTATAGTCTGAGCAATGGCAGACTTTCCTACGCCAGCAGATCCATTCAACCACATAATTCGATTCTCTGGATCTGGTGTGTTAACCCATTTCATAATCTCTTCGATTACTATCTTTCTCGTATCAGGATGACACTTGGGAGGGTCAGCACGCTCAGCAGAGTTATGGCCTGCTCCTGGACATGCTGCACGAGTGATAATATCCATTGCTTTGGCTGAATGTGTCAATATGGTAGGAAAAGTTCGAAAGATTGAGTGTTTATTAACCAGAATGTTCATGACAATGATTTTCCTGTTGATTGAAATCTCCACCAACAATAATTTTGAAATTGTTCGCTCCTTCGAAAGCCATATATGTGCAAGATACTCTGATGATAAACGACTCGGGGATGTTTGGTAAGGTCTTGGTGGAAGAGTTTGGTTGGAGGAGAAGAGCATATATAGCATTTTCAATGCTGTTAGGATGCTGTACATGAGAAAATCATGTGTTCATCATGTGTTCTCGGAAGGTCCCATTTAGAACGCATCGCCTTCGAATACGTCGCAGGCCTGATGTTCTAGCGATATCGCGGTAGACTGATCCGTCTACGAGGGAAGTAGTCGCGAATTGATGGTCTGTTCTATTTTCGTCTCCCATAGTGTGGATGTTAGTTGGGGCCACGGCTTGTAGAGGGTGGATGACGGACGTCGTCGGAAGGACTTCTATACCTGAGAAAACGCTTGTGATTAACTCGTGGTTGAGAGGGAGCATCAACGCGCAGGTACCTATGTTTTTGTGGACCATCATAAGAGCTGGAAATGCTGTCGTGTCCTTGGTCCACTGCGGAGTTCCAGGAAGGAAGGTGGAAAGAATTCGCTACCTGTGAGGTAGGTGGGTGGCTTAGATACCGGTTAACGATCGCATCGACGTTATTAAGTAAAAATAATCCCTTGTGAGAGCGATAACCTCGAGTTCTTAAGAAGTATTCAAAGGAGTTTTATTAAATGAGCAAGGTATACATGCGTGCGATCCAGTGTAAAAATAGGCGACAACTTGTTAAGCGCCAAAAAGATAAAAGCACAGATCGTGCTTTGAAGAGAGAATACCAATGTGAACGAGAGGAAAACGTATTAGTCCGCCCTAGGATCATCTTACACTTTATCGCCGGCGCTTAGCATTTCTGTACACAGCAAGTCACACCTACACTCAACGAGTATTTAAAACACTGTTCTTCACAGGCCATGGTATATCTCCGAGTTGAGTGTACGTTGAGTCTTGATCATGTTGGTTGGGTTGTAGATCGTTGTAGCACATCACAGACGTTGGTTGAGTAGGAGGTTTCAGGGGGGAAGGATGGACTTCTGCGGGTTTGGAGGAGTGAGTGGTGTATCACGTTATTGATAAAGTAGAGAACGTACCATGTCGAAACACGTTATGCTTGGTACATGGTAGCAGGTACACTTGACTTCACTCAGTCCGGACTCTGCTATGTCCTGTAATGTGAACTAGAAGACCAGACTGTCTCGAAATACAATAAGGATTACGCTGCACGTGCAGAGCAGTCCTAGGAAGAAAGGTCGCACGTCGTATATTTTCCTGGCGTACGCCTGTCTCTCGTTGACTATGTTGTCGTATTCGCGCAGCGTGCGTGGGATGGAGTCGTGATTTCGTACGTGAAGACGATGGTGGAGATGGAGTGTAAGATGAAAGTGGGGGAGAATTACGGCTCTCGGTAGTGGAAGAACTTTCGAACCCTGTGAGTACGTTGGTAAGAGCTTCGGAATACAGATGAAGGGGTGGACGCACATGTGTTCCAGTACCTCGGTCATAATCAAACTGTTCACAAGCTACGCTCCACCAATTCTTCTCTTTGAACCCAATAGTACTCGGTACACGCTAACCAGATTCTGCAGCATTGAGACGACGGCTTGAGGATACTTTGCATCCCAATCCGTTGTCTGGTTCGAGGAATCACCTTCGAAGACGTCGCAGGCCCGATGCTGCTAGCGAGCCGGCGGTAGACAGAACGTTGGATGGACGCCCACGAGGAGGGGAGCGACAGCTGTGATGCGCGAATAAGACCGAATTGATGGTCCTTTGTTCCAGTCGCTGGGGGTATGAGTGTTATTTGCTGCCGAGGGAGTTGGAATGGACGTGCACGTACCAATGTATTCGAACCTTGAATCGGCTGGCTGAACTCGAAATCGACGTATGTTTCATGCAGCGAATGGTTACAGAAGAGGGCAAGCGAGGGCCCGGGATGTGCGAACTGTGGGCGGTTTATGTGGTCTGACCCCAGTCTCGACTCTCGAGACGTAACGGTCGGGGTTCTCGATGTCACATTTTACAGGCACTGACTCGCATCGTGTTCAAGAGTCCATGGCCCCGCCGCTTTTAGATAGTCGTGACTTAGCGTAGCTGGGAGTAAGCAGATGAAGTTGTGACAGATGGATTCACTTCGAATCCAATGGTCCGTGCGAAGCTTCCACATTTCCCACAGTTAATGCGTTGATGCGAGGTTGAGCGCGGGCCGCTCGTGCCGTATGCTACTTATCACCGAGCTTGACCCAGTTCAGTCTACCCATAAATGCGCTCCGAGTGGACAAGGTTGATGTTGTAGGTTATCTCAGTATGACTTCGAGTGGGTAAAGTGAAATATGTTCGCTGAGCTGGGGAGTCAGAATGGGGAAGTGAAAGCCCGATGAAAGGGAAGGGCGTGAATGAGATGTTACATTGTTTTCAAGGAGGTTATGAAAGGAGGTTTTTGGTTAATTTGTTGAAACTTTGACTTAACGAATGAGGCTATTTATGTAACAATGTGCGAGTAGCATATCTACTGATATCGCGGGGTACCATCTTATGAGTGCAAGGCGACATGAGACAACTTCTGAGGAATAGATCCTGTTCCTTTGAATGTAATTGTAACAATGGAACAGGATCGATCTCATAGAATGAAAGGTATACTGAACTAGTACAAAGTAACAAATGTAATTTGATAATCCTGATCTTATTACACTGGTTATGTGTACAGTTCAACAGGTACGCTTAATCTGTCGTGTCCTCTAAGGTTGAATACCTCATACTACAGAAGAATAAACAAGGAGTGGCCAAGAGACTGGAAACGCACAGGGGAACCCATGAAATACGAAACATGTCGTCACAGAGCTTCTGAGCAGTTGAGAAATGTGATGGAGTACTTAGTAACTACGAATCTGAAAGAGGTACGCGTTGTGCCATAGCATATTTGTTCTGAAGAGTTTCATCGCTACGTACATATGTTGTCTTTGAGCGCTGTGGTAGGGTTTGGTACCCTACACACAGATAATCACAATATTGCAGTTTTGTGTCGGGAATGTAATGAGAGGCTTGAGAAGGGATGATCGAGTTTGACGTTTGCAATCGCTGACAGCCTTTATTCCTTTTGATAGAACGGTTTTTGATAAATAATACGGCGCAACAAGAGAAAACTTGCCGAAGAAAACATTTCGCTCATGAATGGGTTTGGTCTTGGTATTTTTACTTTACGGCTTCACTTTTATTTCTAATCCACATTACCTTTATTCTATTATTCGCCTTTCTTTGTACAGAGCCGGGGGAAACTGGATGCGGGAACTCGGGTTTGAAGGAGGGAGCTGCGACTGAGGTGCTGGGGACCGCTCTGTGCAGGAGAAGCTGATGCGACGACGTAAATAGTCCCAAGCACTCAGGACTGCGCCTCGACCTTGAGCTCTACCTTTCCATTTTTGGTTTGTTCTGGTAATGTGCCACTCTTCGTACGTATTATCTTGACATTTCGATCGTAACGTCCTTCTTCTTGACACTCGAGTACTTACTTTGGGGTCTGTGATGCACAAGTACGCGTTGCACAGACCATGTCACCTTTTTTATTTAATCCACCTTACTTTTACTCGGGAATACTTCCTCTGTACTCTTAAGCTCACCAAGAACTGTGTTCGATTGGCACACAGAGAGCTTGTTACGCTAAGTCTTATTTCTTTGTCCCTTGTGTTTTTTTTTCTCTTTTTCTCGTTCCTTTCCCCTTCCTGAGAGCTTCGTCTTTGTGTCTCTCGCGCGTACACTCGAATCTCGGGCAAATTAAACCCGTTTGTTCCGACCTCACGTGATCTGACGGATCGCGTCGGACCTTGGCTTCTCGCGTTTACTGACACCCTTCACATGCAGACGACCTAGCACCTCCCCACTTCAATCTCTTTTCTTCCTCAGCGCATGCCAGGAGGGAGAGAAAGGTGTGAGTCGAAGGTGCCGTTGGAGGTTGTTGTTTTAAAGTACGATGAGTGGGAACCTAATGGATCACTGAGTTTGTGGAGGTGACATATAGGCCTGTCGTTAGGGTAGCTAAACATTCCGAATACGGAAAAATACACATATTTATTCACGTCCCAATGCTTTATACTCTCAAACCCTCAAATAGACGGTCAGGTTTAACCAACGAATCGTCTTGAACAGAGTTACAGTCCCGACATTTCTGGTGAGCTTGCGATAGACTGTTGATTGGAAAGAGGTATATGAGAGAGGTAGAGTTAACTGTAAACCGCGTGTGAGAAGCCTCTGAATTGAAAGAATGATGTTGATTATGCTTGTATGACGAGGAAGAGTGTCGTGTACGTAATCATCCTAAGAAAATTGTTACAGCCATTATTACGGTAGTATCGTGCTATGCGACTTGTTCCCTTCCCTCTGAGTACGCTCTTTGCCTCTACCACTTGAGGAAATGCCAGTGCGGAAGCTCGACATATTCTCGTCCATTATCATATTCAACTCCACGAATGGTGTATTCGTGCAATAAGTATAATAGCAATAAATTCGGTCTTACATGGTTGATTACCATAGCAATCTGTAACTGTAAAGACCTTAAATAAGCACCTCGTAGAACGAAGAATATTAGGAACGCATGACGCGCAGTACTACCTCACGTTCAACCCTCCCTCTACCACTCAATATACGTGCATGTGTGGTTCCTTTGAGTAGGTGGATCAGGGAAGAATAGTGCCTCAGGGTTGGAATTCCACCTCAACGATGTGAGTAAGGTGCTAAAGTAAAATGTAGCGTGAGTTGGCCCGGGGGGTCGTGAATCCATTTAAGGAGGAGGATGGAGTTGGACAGCATGTACGACGGAGGCATGAAGCATTTGGACACAAATGCGTCTAGTGTAAACGTATGAGTAAGTTGGCCATCGAGTCTGAGAAAAGACTGGTATAACGTACTGTAACCGCTTCCTTGATATTCATACCACCATTGGATCCCGACTGAACTCACAAAACCAATAACTTCCCTTCGTTCAGCCTCGACACAGCGCTTCACAATGCATGCAACTGTCTTGTTCAACGAATTAGAGACTAGCGCTCAACATCGGGATGACAATCGAAATTCAGCGGTACGTTGGCGACGTGGCGTAAATCGCGATGCTTGTCTTCGAAGCTCCAGCGCAGGAAGAGAACTTAGAGAGGTTGTGGACGTCGTACTGTAGAAGTATTTGGTTGTAAAACACCTTGGTGAGAGAACTAAAGCTAGATGTCAGATGGTTGAGTTAGAGTTTCTACAGGCGGAGTTTTCTTTTATTTGAGTATAAAGGCTGAAGCAGATAATCACACTACCGGCGTTCCCCGGAAAGTCAAGAGGTCTGGGTACTAGTTATACTAAGTAACTGCTGGCAAGCCTCAATCGAGGTTTTGTTTGAACGTAATAGCTACAATAAGCAAATTTTTCATTATCATTTGTCAGCCAACGTTCGACGTTTTCAACATTCAACTGCGTGAATGAATCGTCACCAAGTCGTCACCTTGGCTAAGCCCTTGCCGCTGCAAGATTCAAACAACAGTGTACATCAGTACCACGATACTCAGACATATAAATATATTCGACTGGTCATACTATCGGTAAGTACATACCTGGTAGCTACCATGCCACGAACTATCATAAATAATAGGCAGCCTTACAGTTCCATGATCGAAATCAACCAAAAGAAACAATCTCATTATGTTCTCCTCGTTCTTCCTCAGCCTTTCGGCACCTACTTCCGGCGTATTACATATCGGTTGTAGCACCGGGACGACCACTATCGGATAACTTGTATCTACATGCCAATCTTTCTTCAATGTCTGTCTTCTCGTATTGGCGCTTGAGTCCAATCTTGTCCAGAAGTTCTCCCTCAGTGTTCCAGTAACGGCTGCTGGATATTCTGTATGGCTGTCTTAAAATGTGAGGACTCGTCTATGTGCTCCAACCAAGGGTTTTCATTATAGATGTCGCAAAAATCTGGGTTGTACGTTTCTCTATTATCTGCCTCCAGATTAGTGGATGTCTCTGCCCACGTTTCATTGCTACCTATTTCATTCACCGGAAGCCATTCATCTGCATTGACATCTGTGATGCTATCTGGCAAATGTTCTCCCCAGGGGTTCGAAACCACACCTATATCTTCAGCTGTCTCAATTAACTGCTTATTAACTTCCGTGCTTGCAATGTGAATGTTGTCAACCAACTTGTCAGCTTCTCTTTCCATGCTCGAACTGCGATCGTTATCCACTACTGGATGCTGGATATACTGTGTAGCTTCCTGAGGTTGAGAGTTCTGATCTGTGTCCTTCGTACTGATGTTCGAAGTATTTGCGCTACGAAGATCTTCCCTGCCGGTCTCTTCGTTTGCCTCCAAATTTCTGTCGGTGTCTGGCAACGATTTTTGAGCAGCCTCATTTCTGACCGCAACTGGGATGCATGATGAAATGTAATCTTGCCATCATAACCTTTGATAGATATTATTGAGTGAAGGTGAACCATCCATAACTCCAGGTCAGATTTTTTAATCCCTAAAAAATTTGCAACTGTTCTAGCAGTGATTAACTTTATATCATTCTTATAATCAATCTTGGAGAGTAGTATGACTTGCAATATGGTCAAGATTCTATCCTTCCCCCCCCTTGTTTTAGATGCAGCTGAGGAAAGTATATGATTGTACAGTGCATCTAACTGTGCAAATGGATTTTCATCCAACATATTTTCAATTGACCTGTGTATGATAGTATTGAGTGCTTCTCGAGGATCTCCATCATCTTTGACTATGTATTTCATGACAGTTGAAGCATAAATGAATTGTCCAGATGACCTATTGACCAATGTCCAGATGACCTTATCCAATGGCCAATTAGAATCAGTGGACAAATAAGTGGCTAAGGTATGAGTCTTTTTCAATTTATCAAATTCACTTTTAAGATATATTTCAATATCACAGTAAACACTCCAGTCATCTTGAAGTGACAGTTGCACAGATACATTGCAGATAGATGGTAAATCAAATGTTTTTTGAATTTCTCTTTCAGGTCGGCTTACAATTAGATATTGCATATGGACTGGTGATTGTTTCAAGGTATCGTTATTATAATTCTTGATTGCACTTGCAGATCATTGCACTCATCCAGGCCATCAATGATAACCAAGTATGGGATAGAGGCCTCCCTTTGGATGCTTCTGAGCTGTTCTATAGGGTCTATAATAAGTCTCTTTAATAGTACTTTCATAGAATGGTGAAACATTGCTGGATCTTGCTCTAGCTCTGCAATAATAATCTCCCTTGCATCTGGTATTGCAATTGCAAGATGATATGCAATGGTAGGGATAAGTCTGCTTCCATCATCTCTTCCACTCCCAGTAGCTGTACGTGAAAAGAAGAAACTAGAAAGCAATTTTCCCTCACGGAAACTTCTTTCAGCTATCGTCTGAGCAATAGCTGACTTGCCAGCACCAGCGACACCATTGAACCACATTAACGGTTTCTCTGGATCCGCGGAATTGACCCAATCCATAATGTCTTGAATGACTTTCTTTCTAGTGTCAGGATGACATCTTGGCGGATCTGCACGTTCTGCAGATTTGTGGCCTGCGCCTAGGCAAGCAGCATTCGCGAGACTCCTCATTTCTGTAATTATTAATCAGCGAATTGATATATCAAACTTCGGAAAGTCGTACCAAAATTTCCCCGACCACCCGTATCTACTTGATTTAGTTCATTAATGATGAAACTGTGTGCTCCATTGAAAGACATTGTGCTCGAAAACATGTATGAAAGGATAAAGCAAAGTGTGGTAAGGTGTTAGAAGAAGAGGTGAGTCGCCAGGGGGGGTGGGGGAACAACTATATATACTATTAACAGCACTGAACACGCAGAAGCCGCATGTTCGTGTCAACCACTGGTTGACACTCACACTCGGAAGCTCCCATTTAGAGAGAGAATGTCATCTTGTATTAATAGTGGGCGATAAGAATCGCGCATATCTGTCGCACTACATAAGGGGAGTTCAATCTTGGCCGTTTTGTCGCGTCGCTACAGATCAGTCGCTACAGCAACAGTACAGTATCCTGCCAAACAAGTTTAGCGCGCGTCACAAAACAGCTGTAGCTGTATCGTGTATCGTCAAGATTGAACTCCACTATACTCGTTGTACAATTGTGTGAAGGTTTTCTAACTTTAGCTCTATCTATGAACGTGTTTTCTCATGGGAAAAGGTAAAATATTAACATGATTGTTGGGAGTAGTATTGACCATGAACTCAAATTGTACATGAAATATGTACAGAAGAACACATAACAAACAATCATTACAGTCAGCTACAGACGCACACGAGGGAGCTCGTATAGAAGCGAAGAGGGGAGAGATCCTTCGAGACCAATTCGTTCACACTTGCTAAGCGCTCTTCGTAGTCTGCTGACGTGAACTTCCAATCGATCCAATCGATTACTATAATTACACCAGCGACGATAAGACACATGTACCTCATTGTGTTGGACGGGTTCTCCGAAATTACTATCATGATTGCATCGACCTTAATAAGTAAAAATAATCCCTTGTGAAAGCGACTACCTCGGGTTCTTGGGAAGGAGCTTTATTAAAAGAGCGAGGCATGTATACATGTACATGCGATCCCGTGTAGATATAGGCTACAAATTTTAGCGCTGCGGAAAGATAAGTACAGGCCATACGTTCAAGAGCGAGTACCAACGTGAGCGAGAGAAAGACGTACTAGTCAGTTGGTATACCTTCGGCACTTCACCGACCATGAATACGTAGCCATATATCTGAGTTCATTGTATGTTGGGATATTCATATGATCGTGTTGGTTGGGGTATGGTAGGTCGAATGATGGAAAGCTAATGCGCCCGATGAACGAGGCTTGTAGTTTGTTATTGAGAGATATTGGATACCATCTTAGTGTAGGGTTGGTTGAGTACGAGGTTACAGGAGAGACGGACGGACTGGTAGGATAGCTGTGATTTTGAAAAATTGAATGACGTTACTGGACGAGAAAGTAGCTAGCATACCATGCTAAAACACCTTACATTGGGTACTACCGTTACTGGTCAGTGAGGTAGGTAGACGCAACTTCTCGCAGTCCATGATATCCTACAATGTTGAACTTCGATTTGTACTTACATAGAAGACTAAACAAAGAGCTAAGGACACCAAATTATTCTTCTCGAAACATTATAAGAGTTAAACTGCTACGTACAGTGCTTTCTGAGGTTCAATAAGCAGTCCGAGGAAGAGGGGTACAAGTCGAGCATGTTGCTGGTGTACACTACTCTCTCGTGGGCTGTGTTGTCGTATCGTTGCAGCGTGGGTGGAGGGAGTGCTCATTTCGTACCTAAAAGGGGAGTGGAGAGGAGTGCACGATGTGATTTCTGGGAGTGTTATAGCATTGACAGTGGAAGAATGTTCTAGCCCTGTCATTAGGTTAGCTAGAGTGTCAGTTGAATACATATGAGGAGCGGACGTACCATTAAAGGCGATAATCAATCTACAACAGAGCTACGCGTCACCTATTCTTCATTCTGTACTCCCCAGTACCGGCCTGAGGATACTGTGTACCCCAATCCGCGATCTCATTCGACCAATAGCCTTCCCTTCGAGGACGTCACAGTCTGATGATGTCAGCGAACTCATGGTAGATACCCATAACAACCTCCACCCCAACAACACACTCAACAACCGCCTCACATTCCTCCCTCTCCCTCATCTCGCTAGGAGAAACGAACGCCAGGCCAAGGGCGAGGGCATGAGATGCCCTCGCATATGATAGAGCGGAGAGTACGTATGGTGTTCTTCCAGAGGTTGCGATTCCGATTAGAGTGTCGGTTGGAGTGAGTGAGGAGAGGGAGGCGAGGAATTCGAAGGGAGCGTCTTCGGCTCCTTCTATGGGGTTTCGGAGGACGATATCTGTAATGTTATTATCCTGTATGTGGTTTAGTTAGAGGGGAGGGGAAGGGGGAGAGGGGGAAAACGCACGCGTGAAATATGTCCGGTGACGAAAACGTCGGTGGTCTACCGATACCCTTCTCATCAACACCCTACTACGACATAAAAAAGAGAAAGACGTACATCTCAGAAGCATCCCAAACACCCAAGACTCGTCCCAGCTCCAACATAAATAACTCTCCCGCCGGATGAACGTTCATGAGGGCGGAAGTAGTCGTATCTACGATAAGGCTCGCACTGATGGTCTGTTCAATTTGGTCACCTGCAGTGTAGATGTTGGTGGAGGGAAAAGATGGATGATGATCGATGAGTGGTTATATGCCTGAAAGGAGACTTGTTAGTAACGCGTGGTTAGGAGGGGGAGCGGACGTGCATGTCCCCATGTCTTCATGGGCCATCCAGCTAGGAGCTGGAAACGACGTCATAGGCTTGGTGTAGCTCCGCTGTCGTTGTCGTGGTTACAGAAGGGAAGGTCGGAGGAATTCTCTACTTGTGGGGGAGTAAACCACTCTTGTGGTCACTGCTCCACTCGTTCGATGCTCCATACTCCAGAATCCGAACACCGACCCATGGTCTCGAGAGTGTTCTCGACGTCACCACGTGGTGCTCCAGAGTTCATGGCTCCGAAGCTATCCGATATTATAACTCACGAGTCACCGTTTGCTCAGTGTAGCTGGTAGTACATAAGGATGGGCTGGGTTCGAGTTCAATGGTCCGTGCGGAGACTTCTGTTTTTCCCACGGTTGAGCCGGCTCGGTCTCCCGAGCTCAAACGCTCAGTAGCACTATTTGCTCGCTTCGCGCACTTTCCACTTGCGTGACACATTTGGTACACTTTAAAGACATCACTCAGTCCTACATTCCCCTCACAATGCGCAGGCTCGAATCTATGGAAAGCCGGACAACCACGCTCAACTAGATCAAAACAGTTGAACTCCGACCTTCGGCAAGATGGCAGTCGCTTAGATATGTTCTTAAGCGCATCTTGTTCAGCCAGAATTTCGGTTAACTGCTTAGTCCAAGCTTCTAGTCCTACTGTATTCGGATGCAAATGTAAGACTTGGTATTACAATAGAGTACTATACCATGAGTCACTACTAATTATTTTGTACATTCACTTAAGTTCAATAGATACAATTGGGAAATAAGATGTTAAAATAGTGTCTATGTAGTATATACCTAGCTTTGAGATGAAATCCTGCAATGATAAGTGTGACTCATAACCTGAAAAAGCATACAAAGTGCAGTAGCATGTGTCTACTGCTATTTTTCTAGTGATTTGTTGGAATAGGGTGGATCATGTCTGCAAGAATAGTCCACTGGATTTGTGTGTGATAGCTTGATGTGCACAGCAGGAGTTGAACTTGAGACCGAATGCGTGGGAAATTATCACGTGATATAAAAGTCACGAGCGTCGTTTCCTCCATGGAAACGACGCTCGTGACCTTCATAACAATTAATTTTTCACCATGTACTGTCTCCATTAATATTATCATTCAGTAATGCATTGTTTGGAAATTGCACAATTCACTGAAGGTACTATAGATTGTTTCAAACATAATAGTAGATAATTGACCCATTTATGGAGTGATTCTAATCAAAGTACCTACAAGCTCATATAAAAAGGACATACAGATCCTTAACATGACTCCAAATTTGTAACAGCATGCAAGGCACTAGATTTTGATGCTGTATTGAGAGTTGTTAAGTTAAACCATTCACAGTAATTGTTGCAAATATGTCAGATGCAAAATTATTGAATGTGGAACCCACATTTCCCTGGCCAAACAGGGTGGCATCATCTTCAAGTGATCTTAATTGAAATGTTACTCTATCTCTTTGAGTAGCTGAAAAATAAACTCACAGTGCAGTCATTATTTGTGGGTCAGATAAAAGTGTGGCACTCCCTGTATTATAAAAAAATTATATAAGAACACTCAAAATAAAATGGTAAAACTGCACACCTTGTAGATCTGATACATATACCAAGGAATCAGTTTTTTCATACTGAATATGCTGCATGAAACAGAGAAATTTTGCAATGGCATAAAGTGGATCACTTTCATCTAGAAGAGGATGAGCAGAACCATTGTGAATGAATTTTATGAAGTCATTTCCTTCATTCTTGATGAACTCTTCCAGCAAGCAGACATTGTGCATCATTGCTGACTTTCCACCAGGCTTACTACCAGCAGTGTCATAAACAATGCAAGCACCAGCCTTCACAAAGCATATCTCAGGGATTTCAAAAGGAGGCTCTCCTTTGGTTGATATCACCTGTGAGATGTATGAATACGAATAAGACAGTAGAGATGCTGCCCAGTAGGTAACATTGGCCTTGACTAGTGTCTTTGTGAGCTCTGAATCAATTGCAAACCATCCAATTGATAGTCCTTTCTGAGAAGAGCTATTTTTTGTACTTTTTATATTATCCTGAAAGTAAACTCACTTTACAGCAATGGGCTGGTTTAATGTATCTCCAAGGCCAGATTCCACTATTAGAGTGAGTTTAAGGAGCCCTTTATGTGCAGTTTTACAAGCTCCAATACCAATAGACTCAAGATGATTGATGGTTAGTGTACCAGGACAAGGGTCCATTAAAGAGAAGGACTTTTTGGTATTTTCAGCAAGAAGCTCTGCCAGACTGATCTCAAATTACACTGCTACTCATTCAATTGGAGGTAGATATCCAATAGTGGAGGATGAAGCTCATGAATCAATGATGTTTGCTGAATATTACAACTCTAATTGTGGGTCACCATATGGTGCATAATATATATAACTTGACTAATATATGTTATGTAGTTAGGACTATGTATAAGAGAAATATTGGAGCATTTCAAATTCTACAAAAAGCTCTGTAAAGCAATTAATTGATCCTCAATGTGATTGTGATATTTCTAAAAAACAGCCTGTATTGTGGTATAAAATAGACTTATAAACATGTAAATTTACATATATATTTCATACATCATATAGTACATAATAATAAAGTATCAAGTCATTCCAAGCTGTACATGTGATGCTACACTTAAAAATATATGAGGAACTGCTCTCCTGTCATGTGGGAACTGCCATCACTTTTGGTACTCACAAGTATATGTACTTGCAGATACTACAATTAGAATAGCTCTGTAGATAGGTATTATTACCACTTGAAACAATCTACAGTACTTCTATTGAAATATGCAATCTCTAAATGAACATAAGAAATGATGTATTTATAATATGAATGAAAATCAATGTGCCAGCATTGTAAAGAATGGACCTGGCTCAACACTTGAGTAAGTCATGAGCATCATTTCCTCCATGGAAACGATGCTCGTGACTTTTATATCACATGATAATTTCCCATGCATTCTGTCTCAAGTTCAACTCCTGCTGTGCACATCAAGCTATCACACACAAATCCAGTGGACTATTCTTGCAGACATGATCAACCCTATTCCAACAAATCACTAGAAAAATAGCAGTAGACATATGCTACTGCACTTTGTATGCTTTTTCAGTTGGGGTGCACAACACTCTCACATGGCTGGTGACATGACGGTCACACCGTGTGACCAAAAGTGTCACAAATCTTGACCCAGTTCTGTTCTTCGCATTTCCTGGATGTTTCTTCATACTTTTCTTTGCTCTTTTCACTCCTACTTTAACTAATGTTATGCTAGATGTCGTAATATGTTATTTAAGTAGTGTAATATGTATGAATTCCTATATTCTCTTATAAATACTGGTTAAAACATGGTGACAGCTGTGACATTGTGACAACTTTTATCAATCAATCAGGCGATCTTCCGAAATAGGTTCTGCTGGTGGCTGTGCCTTATGTTGTTGGTTTCAGAACTTGTTTCTCAAATATCTTTCTGAGATCACATTGTATTGCTATGGTTTATAGAGTAAAATTGCACTATTATATTGTGTAAATAATTTTATCTGTACAGAATTTTATTAAAAGTCCTGTATGTATGGGAACCCATTGTTATACACACCCAAATTACATGTTACAGTTGCAGAATCAAAATCTAGCTTGATATGATTATTGGCACAAAAAATTAGTGTAATTTCTCTCTATAAACCATGGTCTTATGTTTACTCCTTCAAAATTTATTAAAGAATGAAAATCACAGCTATATAGTTAATAGGAGTTTGGCCAATTAAACATTATTACATGCACAAAAACCTTTACAACCTATACAAATGATCTATTATAGACTGTACTTAATGTGTAGTTCATATATACATGATAATGGAATATTTGAGTTGAGCAATCGATCATGCATGGTGTTGTCTGAAGTCTAACCTGTGGCTGTGCCTCTGAGCTATGGGAGCGAGAACTTATACCTTATAACTTTATGGAATCACATCGTACATATATGATTTATAGAGCAATTTTGTACTATTTATCGATGCAAATAATTGCTACTGACCAGAATTTTTATATCATGATTGTAAGTATGAGATAATGCACCAATACCTGCCATATTAATATGTTACAGCACCTTAATTAAAAATCCGGTCAGTAGGAATTGTAGGCATCGTAAAATAGTACAATTTTTCTCTATTATATATGTTTTGAAGTGTTCTCGTTCAAAAGTTATAAGAGGATGAAGTTTGAGTACCTAATTGATGTGATTTTTGGCAGGGGTTTGATACCTCCAGCAATATCCAGCACATTTTAACAAAAAAAAACTTCATACAATCATAGATAATGTATTTTTATTATGACGTGACACAAAAGAGCTAGCTAAAATGTGTTGAGTGAGGAACGAGAGCAGTGGGTCAGTAGAATTTGGGGGCATGCGTGACAGATGTCACAGATCATGTGAGTCACACTTTGCAGGCGTTGTGCACCCCCATTTTCAGGTTATGAGTCACACTTATCATTGCAGGATTTCATCTCAAAGCTAGGTATATACTACATAGACACTATTTTAACATCTTATTTCCCAATTGTATCTATTGAACTTAAGTGAATGTACAAAATAATTAGTAGTGACTCATGGTATAGTACTCTATTGTAATACCAAGTCTTACATTTGCATCCGAATACAGTAGGACTAGAAGCTTGGACTAAGCAGTTAACCGAAATTCTGGCTGAACAAGATGCGCTTAAGAACATATCTAAGCGACTGCCGTCTTGCCGAAGGTCGGAGTTCAACTGTTTTGATCTAGTTGAGCGTGGTTGTCCGGCTTTCCATACGAATCCACCTAACGCAATCTTCGATACCACAAGATTACCTGGTGCGTCTTTCGTGTCTCTCAGTCTAGCGTTCTTGCTTACGGTTCCATACCCCCAGACCCTGATACGTTGAACCCACTAGGAGGACCAAAACCGTTACTTGCTAGATGTAAAGTAGACAAGTTTTATACCTCTCTCCTCCACATAACAGTCGGTATTCAGACCCCGGTGCAAGGAAGGAGCGGGATTGTGAACATTTTTATAAGGTACATCGGTTCGTTTCTTGACGTTTCCAGTACCCCTCATTATATCAGATACAATCCGCAGCTTTGATTATGGCTCTTGAACCCCTTCGTCTTCCTCTCCTCCACCGTCATGTTTCTCCGCCCATATGATGACAGGGCTGCGTATTTTTGTTTAAATATAACAGCGTATTTAATCAACATCTATCATCACCTGCTAGTCAACGTTTAATTTGTTGGATGACAGCAAGACCTTCACCGATACCACAACATTCAAATTTTACGCATAATAATATATTCTACTAATCATAATATCGGTAAGTACATACTTGGTAACTAATACCGCACGAAGATCATAAATAACAGGCAGTGTTACAATTCCATATCCAGAGCAACCAGAACAACCAAAAAGAAATGTTTTCTTTACGAACACCCGCTTTCGACATAGTGTACTACATACGGGTCGTGGTATCAGCATAACTGCTACTGGACAACTTGCATCTACACGGAGATCTTTCTTCCATGTTCGTCTCCTCGCGGTGTCGTTTGACACCAATCTTGCCCCCTTCTCCATCATTGTTCCAATGGCTACCGTGCTCCAGTAATGACTGCTGGATACTCTGCGTAGCCGTTATAGCATGCGAAGCCTCGCCTACGTGATCGACCCCAGAGTTTACGTGATCTAAATCGCCAAAATCTGTCCTGTACACCACTCTATTGTCTGTCTCGCGACTCGGATTGGTGAATGTCTCTGCCCATGATTCATTGAAACCCATATATTTTACTGGAAGCCACGCATTCGAGTATATGCGTTTATCCTTGGACTCTTTTTTCGCGTCCTCACGAGACTCGTTTTCTACATCCTTGTCAGACTTGTCTTCTACATTCTCATGAAAATCGTCTCCCGTATCCTTGTCTGGCACACCCTCCGCATCCTCATGAGACTCGTCTTCTGTATCCTTGCCAAGCTCTGTCTTCGCATACTCATACCAAAACATGCCTCTCACTTTCTCATAAAACCCACCCTCCCATTCCTCGTCAGACTCATCTTCTGAGTCCTCCGTTTCGTTATTTCTGTTTGAATCGTTGTTTTTATCCTCAATCGAATCAAGTTTCTGCAACACGGACGTATTAGATATTCATTGATGAGTATATTACGTAAATATCATGCCTTTAAAACCTTTCTGATACGATTGAGTGAAAAGTCCTTAAGCACGTTACTATACCTCACTAAAGATGGTTTGATTCTATAAAATAAATATCTCATTATCGGGTAATAATTGTATCTGTTTACTCCAAACACAAGGAAGTTGTAATTGCTCCAATATGTTGGACTCTTCAAGCATTCAAGTTTGGAAGAAAATCTAATGATGCTGTAATATTAATTCTGATTTTATTTACTATAGATAGCTGATAACGTACATTTTGTACCACTCCTCCAATATTCGACGAATCAAGAACCGGCTTTTTTCTTTACTTAGATAGATATGACGTCCTCGTAAAGGATTCTCCATTATTGCTGCTGTCCAGCAGCTCATTTTAGGAATAAAAATGGTAGGCGTCTTCCTTTCACGTATAATGCATTTTATGGCGTGAATATATGCCTCCTCAGTATCGACGAAATTCTTCAAGATGAATTCATCCATTGCATTGCTTATATATATGCAAACATCTTCGGCCATCATTGCTATTGGCACAGCAAAGTTCTATAGCATGCAATAGTAGCAGATTAATACAAATCATACGGAAACGGATCCTACTTACTTCCTTGGAGAAATCAAAATGAAATACATGTCGAAGCACAGCCATCGTTTTATTGTCCGGCAACATCGAGAACATATAAGACATAAATAACTGCACGTCTTCCAATTGACGAAATTCATTTAATAATTGAACATCGAACTTGCTTTGCCTCATGTAGTTAAAATAGTTTTGAAAAGCATAATCCTGGACAGGACATCTATCAAGGTTGAAGGTACTTTTGACAGGGTGACTGTCCTCAAATACCATAGGCAAAATTACAGCCTGACAACGTTGTGCTAAAAATATGTTTCCTTTTACAGAATCAATGAAAAAATTTCCTGACCTAGATGGGTCCAACAAAAAATCTTTAACAGAAGCATGATGAAATCTAACGTAATTGGATATGGAATAGCCGTGAGGTATTTCTATTATCGAGCGAAGGTGCAGCATCTGTAACTTCAGATCTGATTCCTTAATTCCTAAGAATGTGGCTAGATCCTTGATATATTGGACGACAGATGGCCCAAAGCCTATCCTGGATGCAGAGTTTGTGGAGAGAGCTATGACTTTTAATATAGCCATAATTGCGTCATGTCCTCCTCTTGTTTTAGATGCAGCTGATGAAAGAATGTGACTGTACAACACATCTAACTGCGCAAAATGATTTTTCTCTAACGTACTTCCCAGAGAACGATTAATGACAGCTTCGAGGGCTTCACGTGGATCGTGATTATCATCAGAAATGAATTTAACCACAATTGAAGCATAAATGAACTGCCCAGATGATTTGTGCAGCAACATCCATATGTCATTATCTGTTGGCCAGCTGGGAGTTCCAGATAATTCAGAGGCTAAAACATGAGTCTGTTTAATTATATTGAATGCATCGAGAAGATATGTCTGGATATCCTGGTCAGGATCATATTTCCAGTTTAGAGTCAGGCGAGTGGATATATTATTGACCAATGGTAAATCGAACGTTTTCTGAATTTCATATTCTGGTCTGCTTGCTATGAGAAACCGCAGTTGCAGTGGGGGCCGACAGTTTTTGACGGTACGCACGGTACTGAACGGTACTCGATGTACCGTGCATGTACCGTGCAGTACTGATTAGTACCGTAAATGTACCGTGCATACCGTGCATACCACACAACAGACACTAATTTACGGTATAAATTGTAACCTAAATAAGCTATGTAAAATCAATTAAATACTTATTTATTATGCTATAACACTGGTTGATGAGGGTATGATGTATGGGTTATCGAGATTCTTCTTGCATCTTTACCCTCTTATACCCAATGAATTTAAGTATAATAGTGTACTCATAATATAATTAGGTATTGCTACTGTACAATTGAGCTTACTACACATGATACTAATAATTATAACATTTCTCATCAATTAAAACGCAAAAATTCGAATTAAGATGTACTTGGAGAAATTTGTAAGTTTCATATATTGCAATGACATGTATTTATTTAATGTGGTACCGTGCATAAGTACCGTGCATACCGTAAAAGTACCGTGCACTGCCACAATGTACCGTACAAGTACCGTACACATCAAAAATCATGTACCGTGCAGATACCGTGCACATATGACGCTCCATCCATTAATTAATTCACCGTAGTTCTAATTCGGTTTGCCGTAGATAAGTCGTTGCCGTACTCACAGAATCTGCTCATTTTCTGTTTTTCTACACATATCTTCGCATATACTATATAATTACATACTTATATATACTACCACTACAAATATCTCTTATATAACGCCCGTTTTGATGACTTTCTGAGGTTTCGGAAATATCCGTTATAATTCCCACGCACTTCTGAGTGTTGTGCCGTACATCTAACTTCATTCTACTTTACCGTTAAACATTACAAAACTTTATTTAAGCTCTTCTTTTAGGATGCACATTGTATATTGTATGTTAAAATATAATATACGCCACATTATTGCTATTATTACATTAAGCAAGATGTACATGTTATCGAAAAGTGGTGTAGAAGTATAACATGACAAAAACTAGAGCCTTGAGGTGGTTATCAAATTTATTAGCTTATCTCAGTTCAAGACTTGTCAAGTTGAACATGAAATATTGTGTGAAGGTGCCCAGACATGGTCTTACTTTGGTGAGCAGTGTACAGGCCCATTTATATAGGAGATAACATTGAAATCTACTGCATAATAAACATATTTAATATAAATTATCTATTACTAAAATATATAAAAATGATAGAATGGCTCAAACGAAGTACTGTAATGCATAACGGTACAGTTGAATGAAGTTAGATGTACGGCACAACACTCAGAAGTGCGTGGGAATTATAACGGATATTTCCGAAACCTCAGAAAGTCATCAAAACGGGCGTTATATAAGAGATATTTGTAGTGGTAGTATATATAAGTATGTAATTATATAGTATATGCGAAGATATGTGTAGAAAAACAGAAAATGAGCAGATTCTGTGAGTACGGCAACGACTTATCTACGGCAAACCGAATTAGAACTACGGTGAATTAATTAATGGATGGAGCGTCATACTGTACTGGAGTGTATGGAGGCAACCGTCACGCATAACGCTGACCCGGTTGCGTTGCTAAAATCACCCTTCGTCACGCATAACGGAGGCCCGGTTGCTAACGCTGATAGCGTGACAAGCTAGTTTTGGACATAATATCCGAAAAAAATCGCCAAAAATCGAATTTTGGTTGCCAATTCAGAAATTTGTCACGCAAAATTAAGTCTGGTTGCCAGCGTTGTGCCTGAAAAATCGTGTCACGCTCGAAGGTCCGTTGCCTCCATACACTCCAGTACAGTATATGAAGTTCCGAGTGTGGAATAATTCACCGTAACCGTAATTCAGTTGCGCCGTAAACTCGGAGTGTCGTAATTCAGAAAAATCCTGTATTTTTCATTTCTTTCTGCATAGATAGGTGCTATTGCTTACAAGAATTTATATATATGTTTTTTAAGTAACATGTCCCCTGTTATTTTTATTTTATAGCTCATTTTGTGTCACTTCTTCCTCTCGTCTTCCTATTCGGAGAATTTTCCCACGCTTAGTGAAAGAATTGATTTGATGAGATTCAGTGAGGCACCTCAACTGAAGATTGAAGAGAGTGCTTTGGAATGCAAAGCTTTATACTTTAAAATTGTTTTGAAACACATAGTTCAAATGTTCTGTAGACATTTTCGTAACAAATGTGTGATTTCACGTGAAAACTGAATAGTATACGCTTGTGGTAAGCATACCAACATATAAATTATACGTATACTAGCAATAAATTAGCAAAGAGGTAAGAATATAGAGATTGTTACGGAAATACATCATGTTCCTGTGCTTTCGCTCGCTTTAATGCAGCGTGGGAACTCGTTCCAACGAAGAGACAAGAGACAAACAGACGATAAATTACAGAATAAAATGACAATTGTATACTCTTCAGTAATGTCTATAAAACGCTTGAACTACACGCTTAAAAACAATTTTAAAGTATAAAGCTTTGTGAACATAGTCCTTCGATATTTAATATTTAAGTTGTGGTCATGCTGGAGCGTTAATCAGAGATATACATGCATTGAGCATTGAAAGCAACCCTATAGCAATGGTCAATATATATTCACTGATTTTTAATCACTACTTAGAGTCTGTGCTAGTGAAAATTAGTAGAAGTGATATATCATACATATGCTATCTCTCTGCTTACACTTTCATTTTAAATATACAACAGATTACTAGTGCCGCTGGAATATCTTAATCTATATCTACAAACCCGAAGGCGAGTGGCGCAGTGTGCTCATATTTTGCATGGATGAGATATTTATGCTATTAATTTTGCTTTGTGCAGGAACTTCGTCGCTAGTAGCCTAGTTCTTATTTCTTGCAAAGAAACGTACATAACAAAGCAATGATGCTTGCCCCAGCAAGCGTGGGAATTATATAGCAGAGATAAGAAATGTGTTTAACATACCAATTGTAGGACATATGTTTGTTGTATCCACCTTTACATAAATGATAATGTGTAATAGAATATTTTTTGCTTTCTTTAATATATGTAGATTATATTACCTGCTATCATTGATTGAAATGCAAACACGACGAACATATGTCATACAATTTCTATGTTAAACACACCTTTTCAGTCATTTCTGCGCAATTCCCACACTTGTTGGGATGATCATCATTGCTTCGTTATGTACGCTCATGCAAGAAATATGTACTAGCAACGAAAAATCTGCATGAAGCAAATATAATAAGATAAATATAGCACACATTCAAATTGTGGGAACACTGTTCCACTCATGATTGTGGATATAAATTAAGATATTTCAGTGCTCTAGTATTGTAAAGTCATATATTTATGAAGAGAGTGGGTATATAATTGTTTCTTTCAACATTTTATTATTTGTGTGTAATTCCAAAGCACTCCCTTGTTCAGTTGAGGTGCCTCACTGAAGCTCACCACATCAACTCTTTCACTTGACTTACACACACAGAAATGGGTATAATATTTATTGATCTGGGAGCTGCGTGGGTATATTTTTCATTCACACATATATACTGGGGGACACAGCTCACATTACTTTATACTTTGAAACTACTTCGAAACTCGTAGTTCATATGCTCACAAGCTTACCGGCGTGCTCCCTTTTCACTTTAATGTTCAGCATTAAACAAGTGTCATGATAGAATTTCGATATAGATCTTCACAATTATGAAACAATTGACTAAAATACAGATAGAAAAACAGGAGCCCTGACATACATACTTATTCGCTCGCCTCCAGTAAGCGTGGGAAAATTCTCCGAATAGGAAGACGAGAGAAAGAAGTGACACAAAATGAGCTATAAAATAAAAATAACAGGGGACATGTTACTTAAAAAACATATATATAAATTCTTGTAAGCAATAGCACCTATCTATGCAGAAAGAAATGAAAAATACAGGATTTTTCTGAATTACGACGCTCCGATTTTACGGCGCAACCGAATTACGGTTACGGTGAATATTTCCACACTCGTATGAAGTTCCGAGTGTGGAATAATTCACCGTAACCGTAATTCGGCTGTGTCGTAAACTCGGGGCGCCGTAATCCCCAAATTTTCTGTTTTTCTTAATTATTTCTGCATACATAGGTGCTATCTCATGTTAGGATTATGTATATGTTTTTAAAATAAACATATGACTTGTTATCGTTATTTTATAGTTCATTTTCTGTCGATTCGTCCTCTTATCTGTTCATCTCGAGAAATTCCCACGCTTAGCAAATGCGAGCGAATGGGAGATCTTTTCATAGGGATGCTATCTGTAGTATTTTAATATGATTTTGTTATATATACAGTGTTACTTTGTGAGTAAGAACTTCATAGGTTATGTTGTCACTTCAGGGCGTTGTAATTCCGAAAATTCCTGTATTTTTTTTTAGTTTTCTCTACATATATAGGTACTCTTGCATATAATAATTCATGTATATGTTTTTGCACAAACATATACGCTATCATTGTTATTTTATGACCCATTTTCTGTCAGTTCTTTCTCTCGTCTTCTTAATCGACGAGATTTCCCACGCTTACTGAAGGAGAGCGAAAAGGGGAAATCAGAGCTGGCCTCTTAGCAAAACGAAACAAACCAAGGGCGAAACAAAACTATTGGGTTATCAAAGGCTAGAGCTGGTTAACACGAAACGATCAAATATCTTGGTGCAACAAAACGGCCAGCTTTGATTTCCCCAAATAAGAGGCACGTTCATAGGGTCCCACTTTTGGGCATTGCAATTCCGAAAAACTCTTCGTTTTTTTTTTTTCATTTTTTCTCCATAAATATGTACTACTACATACCATAACCAATGTACACACCTCTTTAAAAAACATCCTATTATTGTTGTTTTATAGCACATTGTCCGTCACGTCTTCCTCTCATTTTCCTTTTCCGATAACTTTCCCACGCTAACGGATGCGAGCGAATAAGAGCAGGTGTGTCCTTGGTATGTCCATTGTACGGGTTTCTTTTTCTTTTTTACATCTGTAGTTCAGTCAATTTTTGCATTACATACTACAACATACTTAGTGTTTTTGTGATTCATTTCGGGGTGTACAGCTTTGCGAGGCTCGAGGTTTTAGATACTAGTAAACTCTATTGACTCGTATACTTTCTAATTTTGTGTGGGAACTCATTCCAACGAAGAGACAAAAGACAAATCACCGATAATTGTGGAATGAAATGATAATAACTTATAGTCACAAAATTTATTGCATTTACATAAATATAAATGGATTTGTGTTTTAATAAGCTAATCTGTGTTCATGATGTATATAATAATCTAATTCGAGCGTGCACACTCAAGCACTCAAGCTCAAGCCTCATTTAATAGCATATACTTCAGCGAGTGCTCATGAATATCACTTTTCAGCATGTGTAATACAATATATTTGAGGTCACTACACAAATGGAACACATGATAGTATTCATGAAAGTGCCTGCCGGAAAGAGCATACATACAAATAATAAATGACAATAGACAACATAACCTATGAAGTTCTTACTCACAAAGTAACACTGTATATATAACAAAATCATATTAAAATACTACAGATAGCATCCCTATGAAAAGATCTCCCATTCGCTCGCATTTGCTAAGCGTGGGAATTTCTCGAGATGAACAGATAAGAGGACGAATCGACAGAAAATGAACTATAAAATAACGATAACAAGTCATATGTTTATTTTAAAAACATATACATAATCCTAACATGAGATAGCACCTATGTATGCAGAAATAATTAAGAAAAACAGAAAATTTGGGGATTACGGCGCCCCGAGTTTACGACACAGCCGAATTACGGTTACGGTGAATTATTCCACACTCGGAACTTCATACACTCGGAACTTCATACGTCATACACAAAAATCTGTACCGTACAGTACCGTTCATGAACAAAATACCGTAAATTGGTACCGTAAAGTACCGTGCGTGTACCGTGCGGTGTTATAGATGTACCGTGCAGTGTCATCAATGTACCGTGCAGCACTCAATTTATGTCAATAAATAAATATGTATGTACTTCACTCACCTGCTCTCCCGTTCAATATGCTTATCAATTAAGTATGTTGCTCATTAATGCCAACCTTCCCGCCCATCGTTTCCCACGCCTCCGCTTAACAATTATGTTGCTTGATTGATGTCAGCCCCTCCGCTCATTGTCTCCCATGCCTCCGCTTATCAATTTTTTGCATGACAACCTTCCCGCCCATCGTTTCCCACGCTTCCGCTAATCTTATTCAGTCCCCACTCACTGCTGCCCGCCCCTCTTCTCAATAATTCCCACGGTATTTCCTTTGCTAAATACTCACCCTCAACATTTCCCACATATTTTAGTGTTGCCCACTGCTGCTTATAGCTTCCCATGCTTCATCATTCCATTAATTCATTGTTCCCCACCCTCCGCTTTCATTTTCCCACGCACATATTGCGCACTCATTGGACTTTCCCTTAAATTTATAACAAATCAACAGTACATATGCTTCATAAATTATAACTGTAGGATTCACTGTACAAAAGTATTAATTATTCCACAGTGGAAATTTGAATTATTTCGCATTTTCATATGATTACCCTTTCTTGTAATACCTAAGGTACACCATAATGTATAAAGTAAAATATATAACATATATTACAAAAAGATTCAAGAGAAAATATTAAATACTGAGCTAAATAATGCAAAATTACTTGCTCACTGTTGAGCATGATGATGAGGAAGGGTGCCCATCAACACATCACCCATCAATATGTGCGGCGGCCTTGAGGAAAGTGAGTTTGATGGCATTGATGAATGTCAATGACAGCAATTGCAACATTGACAAAGGTGAGAAGAAGCGTGGGAAATTTTGAACAACGCAAAATGTTGAAGGAAATGGTGGGCGGGGGGGCGGACAAAGGGGAGATAGGAGAGTAGTGTAGAGCGGTTTTGAAATGGTACTCCATTAATTACAGAATTTTCTTGCTCAGTTAATATATGGTACAATAATTTTGATTCAATACTCCGGTTATCACGGAATAATATTGCTCCAATGATGTACCGTGCATAACGAGAAATGTACCGTGCATAACTAAAAATGTACCGTACATTGTACCGTGCGTACCGTAAATAGTACCGTACAATTTTTGATGTACCGCACAGTACCGTGCAGTGTACCGTGCAGTACCGTTAAAAACCACTAGCCCGTTGCAGTGGCTGTGATGCCGCAATGCCTGTGATAACCTTTATGATCTTTGATTGAATGTCGGTGCTGTTGCATTCATCTAGACCGTCGATTATTACCAGGCGTTGAGTAAGGAAATAGCCTTTCATCTTAAGATGCACAATTGGATCTATGATGAGACTCTTCAACTGTTTCTCCATTGAGTGGTGAAATATGGCTGGGTCACGCTTCACCTCTTCCAAGATCAGATCTCTTGCTTTCGATATCCGAATCGCAAGATGGTATACGATCGTTGGAATAACTCTTGTTCCATCGTCTCGTCCTGTACCTGTAAAAGTTCGTGAAAAGAAAAAACTGGAAATTAGAGTATCCTCCAAGTCCTCGTCACATTGTTCTGCTATAGTCTGAGCAATAGCAGATTTGCCTACGCCAGCAGCTCCGTTCAACTACATTATTCGGTTTTCTGAATCTGGTGTGTTAACCCATTTCATAATCTCTTCAATAACTCTCTTCCTTGTGTCAGGATGACACTTGGGGGGGTCAGGGCGCTCAGCAGAGTCATGGTCTGCTCCTAGACATGCTGCCCGAGTGATAATATCCATTGCCCTGGCTGAAAATATGACAATATGGTAAGAAATATTCGAAAGATTGAATGTTACGAACCAGAATTTTCATGATAATTGATTTCTTGTTGATTGAAATCTCCACCAACAATAATTTTGAAGTTGTTCGCTCCTTCGAAAGCCATATGTGCACAAGATACTCTGATGATGAGTGGCTCAGGGGTGTTTCGTAAGGTGTTAGCAGAAGAGTTTAGTTGGGGGAGAAGAGCATATATATAGCATTTTTGATGCTGTTAAGATGCTGTACATGAGGAAACCGTGTTCTCGGAAGGTCTTGTTTAGAATCTAGATGAATATATGAATGGCGAACCTGAATATGTGATTATCTGAAGTTATAAACATCTAAAAGTATGGAAGTCATCATCTAAACGACTAGCCAGTAAGTCGAATGTCGGAGCAGAACGGGACTCCACTTGAGGCTGTAGATGGCTGTCGGGATTTGTGCGGCCGGCGGCTTCCCATACTTCAGCGCTTTTGGACACCTCACCGAACCCTCTCGCACTCGTGTCACACATTCGGGTCCACCAAGTTGCAGACGACCAGCTTACCACATCTTGATCACATCGTTATACATTGTAGATCCCAGGCAATTCTCAGGTTCACGGTTTATTAGTGCTTCTCGAGCTGGTGTGCCCATGCATTAAGTCTTATCGTCAAGAAGTCATGTACTTAATCTCTGTCATATGACTATAATTATACCAGACGATAAGATATGCCCATCTCAGTGTATTCATGTGACAGCGGTTTCTCCAAAGTTACTAAGTATTCACGATAACGTCAAGGTTAAGAGGTAAAAATACCTTTCGTGAGAATCGACTACCTTAGGTTCTTAGAAGCATGTGTACTGAAAGTGCACAGCAGAGTTGCAAGCGATCTCGTGCATAAATAAGTGTCCTGACACTAAGCATCTCTGTAGTATTGCAGTGTATACAATACTAGTTACATATTCACACGACTCCACAGGTACGTCTCGGAGCCGAGTTTAAGTCGGGATTTGATCGTGTTGGTTAGTTACAGAAGTTACGATCTTATGTTTGGTTGCATAGCAAACCGATGCGCTAGCTGCGAATTTGAAAGTATGAAAGCTATATCACTTCACTGAGAAAGTAACGAATATATTACTGTTGTTCCTACCATTACATTCTAAACATAGTAGGTACACTCAACTTCATGTAGTATGACAAAAAAAAACAGCGACGAACACCAAATTCTTCCTCTTGAGACTTTAAGCAAATTACGCTGACGTACATATGTTCTGTCCTTGAATACACAATCCGCTGGTGTACACTAATCTCTCGTGTATTTGGTTGTCGTATTACTGAAGCCAGCGTAAGAGGGAGTGGCTATTTGTCGCATGAAGAGGATGGTGGGATAGAATCAGAATGTGATTCTGGGGGCGTCACGGCTATCATGGTGGAAGAGCCATGAGAGGGCAGACGTATGTATGTTTCAGTACAGTACCTCAGAGGAAATACTCATACTGCACTATAGCTACGCTTTTCCCAATCACCATCTCTGCAGTGTAGACCAACGGCCTGAAGATACTTAGTATCCAAATCCGCTGTTTGATTCGACAAATCGCCTTTGAACTTTGAAGGCATCAGAGGGCTGATGTTGCTAGCGTGTTCTCAGTGGATAGCACGCTTAACGGATGCCGGACGCTATATGAGGCTTGTATACCTTGGCCATGTATACTTTCCGGCGTGCTGCGATGCAAGGAATCGATGATTAGTTCATTCCGGATGTCGGAAGTAATGCGAAGGTGCGTGACGGAACGGGCTCTATGCCTGAGAATCGAGGCTTGTTAGAGACGCGCATTTGAGACGGAGACATCGACATACACGTACCCAGGCGCAGTTCCGCCCATTTGATACTCCATACTCCAGGATCTCAACATAAATCACATGATCTCAGGGCCTTCTCTCTCGAGTGTAGTGTGAGCCTGTGAGGCAAGTGCACGCCGTATGTTGTAGTAGTGATTCTAGTGGAAGCGAGAAAGAGACTTGGTGATAGACCATCCCGAAATTGGTGTTCGGCTTCTTCCGGGAGATTCAACTGTGGGACAATACTGTATCAATACGACCAAGTGTTCGCCACTTTTCAGCGTGACGGCCATGAACACTTGGACCCTCTGTTCAAAGGGCCATGTCGGGTGTGACAAAAGCTGTAAGTGTTCATGGGGATCTACGCGAGCAAAGCGAGCGGCCGAAAATTCAACCTTAACCTCAATTTTTTCGCTGTATCTCTGTTCAAAATGCTCCGTGACGCGTGATAAACAGGACATCTGTTCCTGTTCATGACCCTGTGTGACGCGTCACCGAACACTTGGTCGTATTGATACAGTAGTGCACGTGCCGTTCATTGAATTCGCAGAGCCAGTTTACAGCAACCTCACGGCCCATTACTATCAGCCTTACCTATAAAGTTAGTGTGAAAGGCGGCAGGTACTTCGATTCTATATCCGTTTTTCATGGTGGGGTAGATTATGACTAGTACGGATGTGTGAAGATATGTGAAGTATACGTTGAAGAAAGGAATTCTGCGCCTTCGATCTATGTGGTGAATATTTGTGTTAATGAGGTGGATGAAGAATGAAATGGCATACATGCAACCCGTCAATGCATCACCTGGTAGTGATATGATTGGTGCCATAGCGCGGAGTTATAGGAGCGAAGAGAGAGATCGTCAACCCGTACTATCATTTGATAAGTGATGCAAAGTCATGGGGTGTTGCAAATGCAACCTTTTAACACATCGGCTGGCCCGATAACATTGAAAATCTGCATACAGATGTATTTACATTTGGTATTTAAGATTCTATGTTTTATTTCATACAATTCCGAGCTTAGACAACTGATATGTACCAATTACACCGAAATTTACTGATTATTCATACTTTACAGTTAATAACGCAGCGATAAATCAATCATACAGCATCATATGTTAGAAATACCATTTAAATACACATATAAACTATTCTGTGCACGAATTTTGATTGTGTCTGTGGAGTTACGGTATATAAGTACGAAATATGTGCAAGCGTGACAAAGAGAACAGATATAGGCTGTCACGATGTTGTCAATCACTTTGCAAAGTGCAAGCGAAGTTGAAGCGAAGTGCAAAACCCTTTGTAAATGTACAAGGCTAAGTGTGACCAAGTGTGACGAAATTTGCAGAACCCCATGAGTTAAGACCCTTTAGCAGAGGGCGGTTTGCACTTCAAAGACATCGTATTTCCACAAAAAAAATTAGATATTCTGCAAGATGAGAAGCATACCTTTCCAACGGTATATGCATGATGTGCATGCGAGGACTCGATGTGGAGATGATGTCGCATCTAAAAATGTTTGCAACACCCATCAAGTGATAGTAGTTTACATTTTCCAAGTAATCTACACAGACGGTGCTCTTCTTACTCTGTTCACTAGAAATCTGGATCGAACCCATCGATTGCTATAAATTTGCCAGCGACGATAAGACACGCACACCTACGCCCATTCCAGTGTGATCAAAACCTCCTACGTGCTATCTTGCTCATATTGAGCTTAGGAGATAAATAACTTTGTGGTAAGAAGCATTTGAATTAACTTTATTGAAAGTGCAATGCATGCGAGCCTGTGCATAAATAGCAACACGGACCAATGATTGAATTCGCAGCTGCTTATTACAACCACTAAAAACATAGGAGCGAAGAGGGGAGAGTTCGTTCGAGACCAATTGGATCAGCCTTAAAGGCACTTGGTAAAGCGCTCTTCGTAGTCTGCTGACCTGTTCTTCGAATCGATCCCATCGATTACTAAGTATACATACACCAGCGATGATAAGGCATGCCCACGTCCGTGTGTTCGACAGGCAATGCTCCGAAATTACTATTCATGAGCACATCAACGTTAATTAATAAGTAAAAATAACTTTCATGAGAACGACTACCTCGAGCTCATAAGATCTTCAGAACGATGTGAACGAAATTTATTAAAACAGCAAGGAATACATGTGATCTAGTGCAGAAATGGGTCGCGACTTCAAGCGCTATGAGAAGATAAGTACATGTCCCGCTTCTAGAGCCAGATGCTAAGAGTCGTCAACACCAGCGATTGCGAAAGGGAAAGTTATCAAAAGGAAGACGTACAAGTCTGACATTTAGCATGTACTGTAGCTCTACACAGAGTAACTCGCGCCTTCGGGCACTTCACAGGCCATGACTCTGAAGATACCTTCCATCCCAATCTACTGTGGAATTTGACGAACTACGCTTGAAGACATCACAGGTCTGATGTTGCTAACGAGTTCGTAGGTGATTGAACGTTGGATGGACGGTATACAAGGGAAGGAGCTACAGCTGTGATGCGCGGATGAGTAGAACCAAATTGATGGTATGTTCGTTTTAGTTGCCTGAAGTACGAGTGTTTCCAGGGATGGTAGAGGGTGGGTGAATGAAGTGGTTCTATGCCTGAAAGGAGGCTTGTTAGTAATGGGTGGCTGAGAGAGAGAGAGATGGCACATAGCCGTATCTTCGTGGTCCATTCAGGGACCAGCTGGGATCTGGAAATGTCTTCGTATGGCTTGGTGCATAGCGTGTGGTTACAGAAGAGAAGGTATGAAAAAATCGCTGCCTGCGAGGTGAGTGGTTTAGATTTGGAGGGCCGAGAGGTATATCATGCTGCGAGCGCACCTTATTATAGTCTGCAGAACGTAACTTGTGTTATCGCTCGCATCGAGGGTAAGGAATAACAATAACGTCGTGAGGCGTCTACCATTAGTTTGTATGCAGCTTTCGAATAAACGCTATATTAGAGGTATGTATACATACGATCCCATTCTTAGATAAGAAACGGCTATGCGTGGCATATAAAAACACGTTAGACGAGTCAACATGAACAGGGACACATACGAGTCCGTTGGACATTTCAAAGTAAAAGCGTGTATGGCTTCTGAACGACATGAACGTGTTTGAAGATAATACACACGAAACATCTAATGTCCCCTAGATACTCGAACCGGAGTGCTATATATATCCTCATGGATAACGGCTTTATCCACATTAACATGTACAAATGTTGCAACACGATTGCACGTGTCCATCTGCGTCGTTAGTATATCACTTTGGTGTATGCCAATAATCATATCTTTATAGAGGAAGAGTGAAGACATACGATGCGCTGTGCCATATCATCGTCCTGATGTGGTTCTCCCAAAACCCTAACACCACCCATGCAATTGTGCACTATATACGAGTTATGCTGCTACGTGCATACGTTTGGTCATTGAGTGAGCAGTCCGAGGAAGTTGAGTGTATCGCTGGCATACGCTAATCCCTCGTGGACTAGGATGTTGCGACGTTCATAGGAGGGTGGTGTGTTCAGTGAGGAGGATGGTGGAGAGGAGTGCAGGATGTGATTCTGCGAGCGTTATGGCTTTCGTAGTGGAAGAGCTATGGGACGAAGTCTTTAGGTAGGTTGGCTGGAGTTTTTGAATACAAATGAAGGAGGGACGTGCGTGCGTTCCAGCGCCTCAAAGATGATATGTATAATGCTCCCAAGCTACACTTCACTATCGAACCTTGAAATGAACGATTGGATTCCCTTTATCCAGCATCTTCCGCGTTGGCACAATGGCTTGAAGATACGCTGCATTCCGATATGCTGTCTGGCTCGACCAATCGTTTTCGAAGACGTCGCAGTCCGATGTTGCTAGTGAGTTCGGGGTAGATTGAATGTTGGATGGACGGTAAACAAGGGAGTAGCGACAGCCGCAATTCACGGACGGGACCGAATTGATAGTGGTTCGTTCCCATAATCTTGGCAGAGGGTAAAAGTGATGACGGAAGATGCTCTGTGCCTAAGAATAAAGGCTAGTAAGTAACGTGCGGATGAGAGCTCGAGGGAGACATCGACGTGCACGTACCCCGGGTGCACCAAATTGCAATATATTCCGCTCGTTGATTGGTGATTTCGTACGTGAAGGGGACGGGGAGATGATGTGTTGGATGTGGTTCTGGGAGCGGTATGGAATTGGTAGCGGAAAAGCCGTCTAACCTGTGAGTAGGTTGGCTGGAGTTCCAAAATAAAGATGAATGGATGAACGTACGTGCATTCCAGAACTAGCACATCAAAGGCAATACCCATACTACACCAAAGCTACGCTTCACCTGATACGCGCTAACTGGTGTCTGTAGCTTTGGAACAACAGCCTGAAGATACACTTTACAAGCCAGTTCTCGACGTCCACTAGGGAAGTAGTCACAAGTGTGGTGCGTGCACGAAAACGATTGAATCGATGGGCTGTTCGTTTCAGTCGTCGGGACTCAGGAGTAATGTGGGTGGAGAGTGCTAGTGAACGTGGATGAAGCAAGGTGATTCATGCCTGAGGCCTGAGGCCTTGAGGAAGGAGGCTAGTTATTAACGCGCATTTGAGAGGGAGACATTGAAGTGCACGTAGCCCAAGCGCACCTTATTGTATGTTCCGGTTCCTCTCGTTCGATGCTCCATACCAACACCATACTCCAGCATCCGAACACTAACCCCAGGGTCTCGAGAAGTAACAGTGGCACTGGGAAGAAGGCTGAAAGATTTTCGATGTCACATTCTGCAAACAAGTCGCCAGCCAGAGGTTTCTCGGGTCTCTACTATCGCCAATCACATGTTCGGGTTGATCACTGGTTCGTGTTGGGCAAATATCTCACTTTTATTGAGCTTATCTGGCTTCAAAAATTCAAATATGTCATCTAACTATGCTATAATACACGAATATCACTTTTTTTTATGGAGAATTGCTCAAAATTCAAATGTATGTTTTTGGAAGGATGTCACGCTGGCCGTATATCGGCATAGAGGATTCTGAACTTTTGATCGTTTTGATCGGGTTGATTGATGGACACGCCCCATGTGAGTCGCGTTAAGCGAGCAGCTGCTCGTTTATTGTTCTTGGCGTGTTAACGCTGACAACACTTCAAGAATTGCGTCGCGTTCGTTATGGGGTTTACTTTCAGTCCTCAGTGTCTCCTATGGCTGGTCCAGGAGTAAGAGCCGTGCGTACAATGATCCAGACTAATACTTCCAGCAACTACAAACCTCATAACTTACGTGTTCATATTAATGCATATTTTAAATACTTGACATATAAAGTACCTTACTCATGTATATTCTTGATAAACTACCATGTATATAATCCTACAGGACATAGCTATTAAATGTAATTTGTACTTCATTACTGACAACCTGACCGGTAACTGCCAAATGCCATCAGCACGATCAATGGAGTTTGAATTTTACCAATAGTCACACCTGGTCACACTGTAACAACACGAACCAGTGATCAACCCGAACATGTGATTGGCGATAGTACGAGAATGAAAACAAAAACTTCGGTTCCGAACGGGAACCGATGTTTCAAGCTTATCAGGCCGCTGATTTCACGGTGACGCCGTTGATTGACCGGCTGAGAAACCGAGGAGACGCCGTTTGGCGGGTTTGAATGTTCCCACATTGTATTAGTAATAAAGATATGCAACTAATATGCGCCATCCCGCCGCCGCTGCAAGTGTGCATATATCTTTAAAATATATGTTTAGAAACAAGCAGCAAGTTACATATTAGCATAGTCGTGTTTAATTTGAATTCTGTGTATTAGTGTATGATAATTAACAGTCTTGGTGTCAATTTCTTTTTCTTAGAAATGGGTTTACACGTACTATAAGTAACAAGTGTTATTAATGTATCGAGAGTTTAACATTATCTGGTTATTCTATTACCGTGAAACTTTTCAAGGTACTGTAATATGTCTCTGCGCGTATCTCCCAATTTATATGTCCAATGAATAGTTAGTTAGTTTTCAATAATAGAATTACTGCCGCATGGTCTCAAAATCCAATGAATACTTTACATCAAATACAAGATCTATTCCGATCCAATTGGTGTATCTTTACGAAATTTGAAACGTAAATAGTATATGCAATGCCATACAATATTCCAAACTGTTATAAAAAACGATTTCGATTCTGCAGCAAGGGAGCATAAATATGATGTTTCCATGCGTACTGAGTATGATGAGCTATTAAACTATAGTAGCACCCTCCGGAATTACTCTGCTACGACAATGCAGATGAAATTTAACGATCTAAATAAATATTCGTACAGAAACGAAGCGTCAGTATATAATTGCCAAGTTTGCGTTCCATAATTGTGTACAGGCAACTCTGTCTAAATACATACTGCCTAAATACATACTCTGCATATTTTAATACTTTTTCAGGTCCACCAAGTCGGTAGGCGGGGAGTTATGTATTTTTTTGTGCTATTCCGTAATCCATACCTTTTTAGGAGAGTCAAAATGGGCAAAATACATAACTTTCCAGTATCATGGATCTGCTGTCAAAATTTTGTACGGAACCGAATGTAAATGCATTTTACATACATCTTATGGTAAAAGAGTGCCACATTACCTACCTGAATTTCCAAATTTACTCTCCATGATGTTTATTTACATTCAGGAGAATAAAAACCATTGGAGAGTATTCTACCTAGTTCTCTACCTCGTTATTTGCAACGTTAATGCCTACCAACTCGATTTCAGTAGTCAGAACAGGTCTTGCTGAATTCAGCGAGCGAAAAGAAAGTAATTGATGAGATCGCTGATGCAGTGCGAAAGAGACATGCAGCGGAGCAAATGTCTGAGGTCAATGGGGGGGATGACATAGAGGGGGAGGGTGGAAACAATTGTTCCCAAACCGACACGCAAAGAAGCTATTGCAGCTTTAATGCTTCTTCAGCACAGGCACTACATGGTTGAAAATGCAGCTTGAGGCTTCTCGTGCTCTCGTGGCCTCTCACATTCCAGGTTATTTCAATGATAACTAGATACAAGAAATAGGTCCAGTCATTATTTGTCGTAGTGTTGTATTTGCGGTCGGTTAGGTACTATGGTTGGTTGGTCGTAGCAGTCACATAGCGGTGTTGTCCGGAATAAACGGTCCGGATTAGCCGGGATAAGGGTCTTCTGCACTATTATATACTCTGCAGAATTTAATAATTTTCCATGTCCACCGATGAGTATCACCTCAGACAGGACCAAATCGGATCGTTGTAAATATGGTACAACCTGATGTAGTTAACAATTAGAATAGGTACATAAATATGTCACTTGACTGATTCATGTTCATATTTAGAAAATAATTATGAATCGGGCGCGTATCAAATCCATGAGCATTATTGTGAATATAACAATAAGACATGTGTAGAATATTGTACAAAAATCGGTTACCATACCGATGTAAGAACAAATTCTTAATTAGGGCACACATTTGTCCCTAGATCCTATCCAAATACTGATTCTAAGTGTGTTCAATGTTCCTATCTTATCACACATTCTGAACTTGCCCTGGTAACAGATCTTGAATTGGATCTTTTATCATATCCTCACTCCGATTTAGAATGTAAATAAAAATATGTTGCTTGCCCCGATTCATGTACAGATTGTAAATATGACAATTACAAATATTGATTACCCACTCACAGGGCCACTCACAGGCCACTCATATCCGCTCACAGGGCCACTCACAGCTGCCCACTACCCACTCTATCCCCACCCTGTTCCCCACTCAATCGTTTTAGACCTTTTTAGACTCTCCCCCCTCTGACATCGCCAACCAATGCCCAAACAATGTTTTTGAGACCTCAAACAAATAATCATTGCACTGTCTGGGTCCCTGCAATGAAGTCATTATTATTAAGTCTAATTATACTAATATAAAAAATAGTGACAAAAAATGACGCATGGTTAGTGGTTATGGGTGAGATGAAGTTGCTATGGTGGTGAGAAGGAGCGAAAGATGGCAGTAGTGGTACATTCCAGGACCGCCATTGCAAAGCGGAATGAGAACAGAATGTAAGCTGAGTGAGATGGAAAAATGTACGCTGGAATTGCATGTTTGTAGCAAATGAAGCGATCTCAGTGATGTGGAAGGTTCGTCCCTAAGAGGAAGTGGAAGGGTGAGAATGTCTATTGTAGGATACTATCAAATGGTCGGGTTTATTGTCCTTTATACATGTAAACATTAGCACCTACTCTACAAAACCCTTCCCGAGGATGTGGTCTTCATTATGAAAATGTACTAACCTCCACATTGCATATAGGGCTTATAACCCCTATCCCTAATTCCTTAACACCACGTATCATCGATGCCATCACCCTCAACCCCAGCCCGCATCTTCTACAGCTCCTCCTTCCCATTCAATGCCACCTCTCTCAACTCCCTTGCATGTGTCCCTGCTTCGGATTAGACATCACCCAGATGGGACTATCATCTTGACACGTATTTCTCCAACCTATGTGTTCTTGTCAACTTCAGCGAACCGTTCTTGATCGGGTGCCACACTGCCAGCGGCCTTGGAAAGGATGTATGCAGGAGGATCCTGTCCAAAGAGAGAGAATTCTGTTGGCGGCTTGCCTGCTTCGTTGTTTTTGAGGATAAAGGGTGAGCATGATTCAAACTTCAGAGGTCTTAAATGGCTGTTAGGATGGGGTTATGGTCAGCAGTTGTAATATGAAAGGTAGAGGGATGGAAAGAGAAGGGGATGGGTGGGGGAGAATATAATGGGAAGTAACATACTATTCTGTTTACCCTCCCTAGGTGGACTTATACTCCATGATATAGATGTCTCCAGCATGCCAATGAACTGCTCAAGAACTCGAGTGGGAGGTTTATCTTGGACTACTTAGCTAGCTGTTTCATTTACGTATCTGGATGTGCGTCCGTGCTAGGTTAGAGAATAACTGGAGAAGGGAACATGAACAGGAACAGGTGAGTGGGAAAGTGAGTAGGGAGAGAAGAAAGAAAAGCGGACCAGGGATGGCGAAATTGGTGGCATGTAGCAAGAAGGACGGAATGTAGGCGGGAAATAGGCGGATGGGGGGGAAAGGGGGAAGGGAAGAATGAGCTATACGTACCCTAGAAAGCCTTCACATTATTTCCTGAACTGCTGTTTCACATCACTAAGCCTTGGCTTATCCATGGACAATGAGGAATCGGAATGTGGTATATGGCCATCTGCAAAAGCTACGAGGGAGACAGCGAGAGAGAGAGAGAGACAGCAGGAGAGAGAGAGATGGCAGGAGAGAGAGACGGCACAAGAGGGAGACGGCACAAGAGGGAGACAGCACAAGAGGGAGACAGCACAAGAGGGAGACGGCACAAGAGGGAGACGGCACAAGAGGGAGACAGCACAAGAGGGAGACAGCATGAGAGGGAGACGGCACGAGAGTGAAACGGTGGGAGAGGGAGATGGCGCAAGAAGGAGAGGGCGAGGTGGGGAGATGACGCTTGACATGGTCACTTGCAAGTCGAGGGGGGGGAGGGAGGGAAGGAAGGGACGACGAAGTGCTCGTCATCGGGACACGATGGTCCCTGAATCTACGCTCATCACTTGCAAGACAAGAGATAGGGGGTCAAGTGGGGACTATTGGGCGGCACTAGTCTTCGTAGCATTGCTGGCCCAATGCTGCTCGTCACTTGAAAGTCAAGGGGAAGGAAGGGGGGGAAGGGAGGGAGTGCAGGTGGAGGCGCTCGTCGGCTTGACATTCCTGCGTGTGACGTTATGCAGGTCAGTGGCCAGGAAAGGGGAGGAGATATTGGGGAGAAGGGGAGGGAGGGATGAAACGGCGAACTTGTCACTTGCGAGATGAGGGGAAGGTACATTGCAGGGATTGACGCTACGCTCGTCAGCTGCTAGACAGGGGGGGAGACACGGGGGAGGAGAGACGAGACAGTGCCACTCGTCACTTGCAAGACAAGGCAGGGGGGTAGGGAGGGGGCGAGACGGCGCTCATCATTTGAAGATGAGGGAGTGAGAGTATGAGACTCTCCATAGACCATGACCACACTCCATCTCTCGCCACCACCTCCCATGTTTCATCGGCCGTAAAATGAAGGGGGAGAGGATGTGCAATGAGTAAGTAACGTCCTTCCCCCCAAAACTGAGTGTTGACGTCATCGCCTTCGACGTTCGAACATTGCCGCCATCGCTGTTGTCATTCGAGCATTGATGTCGTCGTTGTAGTCATTAGGGGTCCGGTAAAAAGGTGGGCATGGTTTTCTGTGTAGTATGGCAAAGAATGATGGTCTCTCCATGAGAGATAGCAGGAGAGTGAATGATGAAGCTGAAGAAGCGGTGAACATATGAATAGGATCTGAAACCAAGCCCTCTCCAAACAGCAGCTGCAATTCGGTCCTCCCTTTACCCAAATCCAACTATCGTGTTCACCATTCATTGTTGTTGTTGGGCAAAATGGGTGCATAGATGGTGATATATGTGGTTGGAGGCGGGAATGCATGTGCTGGAGTTCGAAATAAGCTTTTGATGAGTTCAAAAGCTGTTCACTCCTCTTCCTCTATTCTGTAATGAACCAATACAAACATTGCTGAGGTGAGTACACTTGGTAGAGCTATATTGACAAGTTTATGACCTCAAGAGTTATGGTAGGAACATGCCAAAAGTTGTCAAGCTTACATTCATCGCCTATGATCTCCAGGCTACATTCTATGAGGTAAGTTCTTCTTTTGTTCATTACATTTCTTCTACAAGGCGTTTACAGATAGGTGATCAGGTGATGGTGCACTGGGGAGGGCGTTGGAGGGCTGCAGAACTGGTGCGCATTGAACATATGGTGTACTGGAGAGGATATTGGAAGGCTGCAGAACTGGTACACGATGAACGTCAACGGAAGCCAAAGCAAAAGAACGCAAATAAGAAGAATAGTCATAAATCCAAAGTGAATGAAGTAAGTCGCTGATATTTCACAAGTCATTAAGTACTTACTTTTATTCGTAAAGACCATCCACTTCTATGTTTGTACCAGCAAAACATACAGGAGTTGTTGGGTTGTTAATTGGTACAATATCCACTACCCCATGTAAGCTTTCTCTGAATTGTTTTGCCTTATATGTACTTATATTTTTCAGCGCAAGGAAAAAGAAGAATTGTAACGTGTAAATAGCTATCCAGTTGTCCATAAGTATGTAGCTGTGTTTTTGATGAAGTAGGAAATACTATGTAAGATGAATACTGTGTAGGATTTAAGGGGAATAAGTCCTTCACTCACTTCGGTTTAATTTGATAAACTTACAAACTAATACCAGTGACACTACCACCCCGCTTTCTATGTGAACGTCTATCGAATAATGAAAATGCGACAGATGAGATAAGTCAGTAGACAAATCTGATTTGGGAAACAGTACCAATGGTTCTGACACCATGTACGTCATTGAATCATTGTCAAATAACAACAACACTACCCTCAATGTACCCAATATCACTAATAAAGAGTAAGTCATTTGAAACCAGCAGTTCTTGAAATAGACATACCAATGAGAATTAAAGGAGTAGATAGTATCTTCATGTGTAGTTGTATAATATATATCTTGGGGGGGCAACCGCAAATCGTACCAAGGGTTCCAAGGACCTTAAGCAGACAACTCTGACTATGGATAGTATCAATGTCGTTCCTGACAATGTAAGATTTAGTAGGTGGTTTTGGGTGTCGATGTGTCAATCCAGAGGCTTGGATGGTGAACAGTTGGTGAAGTAAGACGAATAAAGGGAAGGGTAGATAAAGGAATTAAACGAATGAAGGGTAGACTAAAAGGGATGAATGGGTGGTATTTAGCAGCATGTACCGAAGAATCTGACATGGTGTACCATTTCCCAAGCCATTGCGTACAGGAAAAGTCAGAAAGAATGAGCAGACGAAGGAAGAAGGAATGTGCTGTAGTTCGAAGTATATCCATTAGTATAGTATATAGTTTGTAGAACCAATGGAGCAAGAGTAAGTTATTCGAAGGGCACTTGAATCTCAAAATCTACCTACCTCCTTTGATATCATTCGCTGACAGTCGTATCTTATCCAAGTTATCCTGTTTAGCTTTATGCGAAGATAGACTTTTGTTCGTTGATATGATACAAATGACATTTAGTAGAAGCACATACTGATGATCCTGATGTGGTACACCATTTATCGTAGTCGGTTGCATACAAAGCCCCTATTGTATACCTATTGTAGTTGCCAGTGACAGGAGAATACAATAGAATACAATAGTAACCGTCTGCACACCTAAAAAGAATAATATGTTGAGCTCAGCAAGTGTTTGGCAGTATGTACTTATAACCGTGATTCACTTTTGAGTCGCTAGATTGTGATGTCTAACCTGTCAGTACAGAAAGCAAAGCAAGTTCTTCAAAGGGCAGTTGTTTGCAAGTCAGCTCTTAGAGCCTTCCCAAACCACATAGTGGAGCAACTTTGTAAAGATAACGAATTGAATGTACACCCAACAGGTCAAAGGAACCCAGGAGTACTGATTAAAGATGACTTCATTGCAGCCCTTATTGCATATCGGAATGGTCAAAAGGTGTCATCAGTTGTACAAAACTCTAAGAAATGACCAGCCATAGACGAACCTGAAGAGTCACCAAAAAAAAAAAAGAATAGGCAAGCCGTTACGACTTCTATATGTTACACAGACTGACAATCTGACAGACTAAATGAACATGCTAGCGATATTGATTCTAAGTATCAACTCCTCCCCTATGAGAACATAAATTGCGACCTACCAGGAACAGTATCAACTCCACACTTAGTAGACAAGAGATCAGGTGCACCTATGGATACGATTAGACACATATCCAATCCTGCAGCATCCAAACATACCACTGTGAAGGTGACGTGTATTCAGTATGTTACTGTACGAGTGTACAAATCTGCGAAGGACTGGAGACACGTACATGAAGTAGTTTGTGCTGTCGATGATGAAGGCACTCTCCACCTTTCTACAATTCAAAAGCAACTCGAAACATCAGTGACGATTCTTGTAAGTGAAATTAGTATATTTACTCACTGTCAATTACTGAAACTCTGTAGCCCATAGACTGTAAAAGATATCATCCATATTATCAGTATAATCTGGGAAGACTTACCACTGATGAATTAGAGGACCTTATGGACTCTGAAGGATATCTACGGGCGATTTTTTGCATGGACAAATGTATAATACAATGTAAAAAGTAGTAAATGCGTATATATTTAGAATATTATGTGGCTAGCAAAATTGTATGGTATACAAGCCCAAGAATTTCATCCAAAGTATATACACAGATCCTTAGTTGGTATATCACATTTTGTTCTATTTTTGTATGCCCCCTTGTATGGTATCACAGTGGTTACTTCCCCATTAACAACATATACCTGGTATGTATTTCTGAATTCATGGAAGTTAGCTGGGTTGAAGACAATCACACGTTGAGGCATTCTTGTCGGGTGATTTGGCTGCACAAACTCTGGAGGTATTTCATGAATGACCTCCTCACCAATAACCCACACCTGGAAACATTTTTTGTCTCTTACTAACCCTTCGAAGTGACACTCTGCATTTTCTAGGAGTCCGTTTTCGAAACCAAGGCTTGTATCAGTCGGCTGCATACCTGAAATTATGACATTTAATAATTTCCCTTTGAAGATGGCGCCATTGGCATTGATCATACACTTTATCCAATGTTCTGCATATAATGCAATAAATCAATATTTCATGCAAAAGTAATGATACTATGCCTATGTACCATCAAATGCAGTTGGTTGTCGAGCAGAGCCTTCACTGACAACAGCCGTCCGCATTGAGGCAGGGAGAGTCGCAGAGGGTTGTAGGGGGAATGGCGATACTGTATTCTCTGGAACTACATATATTTTAGTTATAAATGATACAATTGGGTGAGAAACAAACTGCGGTGAGCAAAAGCAAATAATTCAGCAGATGCGTCAGAGGATGCTGAAGCAACCTGATGGGTCATTGAGCTTGGATTCCAAGTGGGTGTTTGAGACCCAATCCCAGAATCATGTTCCCAGCATGGTGTCGAACAAACACCCAGTGCAGGTTCGGTGTCCTTTCCAGTAGTTTCAGCTGTAAAAAAATCATTCATAGACTTATCGCTGTATCTGTAATATTGTTAATTATTTAAAGAGAGTTATATTATACTGTACAAATACCCTGGAATATACAGGTCCTTCATAGGACACTCCACAAGATCCTTTGAAAACATTAGGCATTCCGGAACCTCAAGTTGCACAACATTGCTCATGCTAACGCTCTTCAGGATCTCACAAGTTCCTTTGAGTGGACCACACCTTACCCAGGTGTATTTCCCATACTGGTACTGATATGGATCCACTCACATCTGGTAGGCCTCAGAACCATAGGAGGTAGCACTATTTATGGGGGAATCACTTTTTCCGTCTGGCCACCAAAAAGTAGTACTTCGTTGCACTTTGCTACAGTGGTCTAGGTCTGATGAGCGAATTCGCAGGTGATTAGCCTATTTAACTTGTTAGAATAAAACGAATCTGCATTAGTAAAAATACTGACCTCTCCTAATGGAAAGGCGACAAAGGTAATGATCTTGTCGCCTATCTTTCCATTACATTCCATGGTTGTTACCATCCCAACTCTTCCTTTGTGCTCCCCAGATTTAACCCTAACACCATTGCCGACCTTGAAGAACTTCTGAAGAAGTTCCAGGGATTGTGAAAAGACTTGTGTCGGAAATTCCACAAGATTCAGCGACACATTTCCTTCTTCAATATCCTCTACGAATGTCAAGTAGTCCCTTCCCCCTTCCAGGGTAATCTTTACTTGATCACCTATCTTTATATTTGATGATAGTGATGCGTGTTGGGAGAGTTCCATGACATGCACAGGAACCTGCCTACATTTCTCGAAAGATCTTAATTCATCTATTGTCAGCATGGCGTCGACCTGGTAGTAGTCATCAGTATTGAGTTTCCTACTCATGATAAATCCTTCCATGGTATACTGCGAACCCTGAAAGGTGTATCCTTTGATAACCTTCTTCTCTGCATCTTCATATTGAACTAAAAGCTCGCCTGGGCTTAGCTCTCAGGCACGGTCGACATTGAATGAGTCGCAAGGTGGCAGAGGCACAATCTTTGACTTTGAAGATCCTGCAGCACACTTTTTTGAGGCCTTTTTGTAGAGGATTCTAGGCAAGTGAACAACGTCGATTCAAAATGAGCAGTCGCAAACATTGGTTACAAATGTGAGATTATAGCGGTAATTCCCTTTGAGCTGCACCCAAGAATACTGGGTAGGAATGTATGTTGATGATAGTTTTGGGAAAGAATTCCAGCACATAGTAGGCATCTGACGAATCCTATTGGAGAAAGCTTGGCTATAGATAGCTGCACACTTTTTAATGTCCTCTAGGTTGTGTCCTTTGACATAAACATGACCTGGAATCATAGCTGACGCGAACATGCTGCGAATGTGCTTAGGACCAGCTTGGGTTGTGAGCATATGGACTATTATTTCCTCAGATCCTTCCTACAGAAGGCTAGTAAGAGCTGGTTTCGTGGGTTTCTTATACAGCCTACTACTGACCTTAACTGGGATGTCAAACATTGGCCAATCTTGAGGTGTTATACCGCTACGAGCAATACCATGCTTATGGGTCGAAAACATGGAATCACCATCACGCCCCGAATGGCTACCTACACGCCTTGACTTTTCAATGTATTTGTTGGTCAAATGGTCAATGAAACCATGTTTGGCTTCGATGACCTGTGTTAACGACAAACAGGGATGATCAATGTTATTATCTTCGTCATCCATGAAATCATTAATAAAATCATCTATAGGAGAGGTATAGTTAGTAATAACAACTATTTCTTAAAGCCCTTACATACCATCTGAATCAATAGGGTCTTCGTCCTCTGAGCCAGAGGCTACTTCAGCTTCTAAATCTAAAAATGACTTTTGAAGCGAGATGTTAATATAGTTTCATTGTGTTAATAGCATAGAGTCTTACCACCAATCTTGCTCTTTTCATTTTACTAGGCTGTATGGACAGTGCTCAGTATTGTTAATTAATAAATATGTATGTTTTTACCTTCAAATTGCCCTTCAATGGTCCAGGCTGTGAGAGCAGTATTTCATTGTCTACGTTGTTAAACCATTGAATCTGTGACGTGTCCTTCAGCAAGCCGTCCTGATTCTGAGCACAGTTATCTTGGGACATTGTACAAATCTGTATCGGTAGGTGTTGTAAGGTATTGTATTTAGTAAGGTATTGTATTGCTACTACTATGTAACTACAGTATCTATGTGATGAGGAGGAAAGAATCTTCAATGACGCATCTATGGTTCCTTTTATCTTGGGTTCCAACTTAAGGGCAGGCATCAAGGCATCAACAGTCACATGAAATTTCTGCCCTCCCTGCTCAATCCCCGCTCCCTCAAATAGGGAGGGCTGCTAGAGAACTCAGAGTTCATAGTACTATAGGCTACATAACCTGTGTATATACATAGTCCATTATGATGTATGTAAGTGTTCATCTATGAAAATCAAGAGCTGGATGTGTTGAGAGCTGGCGGTGTAAGCATTGTTATCACGGAAGAGTTGTGTTGAGAGTTGGTTGTGTTAAGAGCTGGCTGTGTAAACGCCATTACAGAAGAATGGAGCACCTCAACCCATCCTCCAATTGTGTTGGTTAACAATAGTGCTTGAAGTCCTTGGAAAAACAGAACAGCGACTACTATTACAATTACCTGTGTATAGGTAAGTGATTTCGATTTTGGAATCGCAACAACATCCTTTTCAGAAGGATCTTTAGATGTAACAGTGTTCTTGTGGGATATGAGATGGATGGGATATATAAGATTGAGATATGTACTTACAATGGGTGTTGAATCCCATAGTTTAATGGGATAAGGTGACTTGCGATCATTGTTTTCCGAGGAGCCTGTGGCTACAATACACCTTGAACCAATAGAGACAGCCTTGAATTATGTTAAAGGATGTTAACCAATGCTATAGCTCTGAAAGAAGGAGAATTACCTCAACAACCTGGGTCAGAGTGTTGCTTTCATGTGGCAAACATGACTGCATACTCCTGAAATGTGAAAATACACAAGGAGATCCGTCACCGCTACCAACAATCACAAGAGAACCATCCAGTGCGCAAGCAAGTTGCATGGGGAAATTGTGGGAAATTGGGTGTTCATAGGTTTTGATTGGTCTAGAAGGTGGGAGCGAGTATGTGTTGATGCCATTGAATAGATTCAAAATATGGATCTCCTTCTTGCTAGAGATGATAGCATGGCCACTTGTCCCATATAAGTAAACATCATGAATAATTAGAAAGTGAAATGTACATGCGAGACCTCAAACGACGATTCCACTGAAGAGTCCACGGATCAACTTGGTAATTAATCCTTATGAGAGTGAGATCAGCTATTGTTGCAAATGGGGAGCAACACTCACAGCTCGTGCATTTCAAGCACTGAAAAGAGAATCTGTTTTCCATCGTCATGGGAGGAGATGCTACAGATGATGTGGTTATGAGATAGTGTCCTTGCATACTCTTTGAGGTCGCCTATAATTTTTGTAAGTGTTAAGAAACAAAGGTATTCGAAATGTTGTACCTCCAGAGTTGACTGACCACACCACCAAACAGCCAGTTCCAATACTAGCAAGATGTTGGCCACTCTTGTCAAATGTAATCTCCTCCACACGATGTTCATGCGCCTCCATAACACTTTTGCAGATGAACTAAAGAAAAATGAACAAACGAAAAAAAGAAACTAAGGGAGAGTTACCTTGGTGGTTTCATAGTGAAATACCATGATGGAGCCATCTGCAAACCCTACAGCAAACCTTGAACACATGCCTTCAAGTTCTGGCATCCAAACTGTGGCTGATACAGGACCATGGAATACTAGGCTAACAGTCTGGAGAATTACTCCACTAGACATATCCCAAATGACAAATGTACTGTCTTCAGCTAGTAGTACATCATTAAGTCTATATTTATTTAAAACATAAGGAGACAATCCTACCTCCGCTTAACAACTTCGATGAATCTGGACACAATTTGAGGATGTTGATGGGCTTTTCGTGGTAAAGAAGGGTATGGATCATGGTGAACTATACATTTCATTAGTTCAGAGACACGAAAGTTACGATTACACATACCTTTGGTAAATCAGCTTGAATCGACATGACTATGAATACTTCCCACCGGAGTGAGGGAAGATATTCTTATAGAAAGGGCAGTTGCATACTTGTGGAGGTACTCGATTGTTTGATAGACAAAAGTTTGTCGAATTGTAGACTGTACAATAGATAGACAATTAGTTCATTAGATATGCATATGCTAATAAAATAATTGACTCATCTGAAGTGACATTTTGTTATCTTCATTTCTTTGTCGTTGACAACAAGAATACTTACCCATAAGTGAACTCTTGTTTTTTCGTTTCCATTCTTCGTGATGGCCTTGAATAATAATGATTTGTGCCAAGGGGCACTTGGTTTCATTATTCTAATCTCCAACATATCTACTGGTGTATAGTCCCCATCCGAACAGCCCCACTCGGTTCCCACTCAGTTCATCCATTAAGCCTAGTCCATACCCTTGTTCCACCTCATATCCATTTTTTCTTTTATTTGTTTCTTTCTTTCAGTCCAACTAAGTCCTACTTTATGTGTATCTACTATAGCTACATGAATATTAATTACTATCTATGTATTGTATCTATGGGAACATGGGAGTAAGAAAGAGAGAGAGGGAAAGCATCCACATGATGTGGCACTTGCTTTGCGGTGCGACCCAACTGAAGGGCAGGTTGCTGTGGGTTGCCGTGACCAGCCCTAAATGCCGGCACTATCTCCGCATCCACAATGACCTGCCCTCCAGCTGGGCCCTATCACAAAGCAACTCTCGAACTGTGGGAATATTTTTTCTCTCTCTCTTTCATACCACCATATTCCCCATAGCTACAGTAGTTTACTAGTATTCAGAGTAGATAGCATAGTATTATAGGTAGATAAAATAAAATGTATACCAATACAATGTTTTCAGCATGAATGAGCACCATTAGTATTGTAAGGAACAGTTCCCCACTTGCTCCCCACTCAAGTATCATCCCCGACCTGATAGTACTAACCTCCATTAGTATTACCCCTGCTCGCTTGCCCTCTATTGTGTATCCTGGATACAGTATTCTTACAATGTAAGTATGTCATTGTGTCTCACTGGCATACTAGTATACTAACAGAATAATTAGGTCCTATTGTATTCCCTGGATACGGTATTATATGGGTATGCTAATCTGTTTTACTGGTGTAATAGTATATACTAACACAATAACCAGGTGTTATTTAATGCAACATTGGCAGGCCATGCTGCTCATTCAAACATGTCAAACGATGAAGCCCCTTCTGTGGGCAGCCTTCCTGATCCTATTCAAACAAGGCACAGGAGTAGGACAAGAGCAGCCGAGCAGGTACATCAGGTCATAAACAACCATTGTATGAATTCTTATATTTGCTCTTCAGATTACTGCTGCAGGTCCTCCCGTAGATGCTGGCCATCCATACCGTCCCATTCCACCAAGGCTGCAGGGCAAGATGAGACTTGCTGGTGAGCAAGTACGTCCAGTCATACACTCCTATTGTACGTATTCTTACACCAAGTTTTTTAGATTACTGGTGCAGGCCCTCCCATAGATCCCAGCCATCCATATCAGCCTGTTCCACCAAGACTACATGGCAGGACACAATCGCTCGTTGAGCAGGTACATCTAAGTCATACTACAAGCCAGCATTATACTCGCTTTCGAGTGGAACGAGAACCGTCGCTGCCCAATGAACTAGCACCAGGACAGGCAGAGGTTGCACAAGGTGCACTCCATAATCCACAAGCATGTACACCATCCTTACTGTCTTGATATTGATCACTGAATACAATTGTAGGGCCCTGGACTTGGCACATCTGGACCACCTTCACGCCAATTGCTATCCCCTGCACCTAGCTTGATAACATCAAGCATGCCGATGCGAGCATTTTTGCTTCCACCATCTCTGCTCCCAGGAACTTCAGCTGCATTTTTCAGTGACAATCCTGCCCAGCCATCTGAAGTGGGTGCACTGGTATGTATCATTTAATATTCTCAACATGCCCTTACTCAATGTTATTGTAGGGCCCCATACTCGTTGCATCTGGTCCACCCCTTTGATATTCAATGTCCCCTGTGCCTACATCAACAGCATTGGTCCCACATATGTCTCTGTTCCCTGGAACGTCAGCTCGCCCCCAATGCTCTCTGGGGAGCATTGTTCATCCACCCCTAGCATTACCCCCACCTATTCCACCAGTGGTGGCGCATCCACCTCTGCTGCCTGGAACATTGGCTCCCTTCCAATCCTCTCTGGGGAGCATTATTCATCCACCCCCAGCATTACCCCCGCCTATTCCACCAATGGTGGCACATCCATCGCTGCTACCTGGAGCGGCGGTGCATGGTAGCACTATTGCTCCACTGTCACCTCTGTCGATCCTAGGAGCCTTTTATGAGAGTCCTCCACCGGACCATATTATCTCAATGCAAGTTGATAATGTCAACTGTTCGTCATCCAGCTCTCAACAGCCCATCATGCCCAACGAGCAAGCTACGCCTCAACAAGATTCCTCTTCCAGCATGGCGGTAGATCATCACCTGCAGTTCCACCTGCAGATCAACCAGCCTTCCATCGTACAACAACAGGCCAATCCGACTCCTATCCCTCATCAGGAGTAAATGATGAAGGTCGATGCTTGTCACCAGAACAGTCAGCCTCCCATCCCACCACAGCTAGCTGGTGCTCCTCCCCACCATCAGATGGACAGTCCACCTCAGCAACCAGCCGACCCTGCTCTCAACCACATTCAGCAGGATAGCATACCTCCTGCCCTTCAGCAGCCAGCCAACCCTGCTCCCAATCACACTCAGCAGGATGACCCACCTACTGCCTCTCACTCTCAGCAGTCAGCTGGCTCTGCTCCCAATGTCCACCAGCAGGATGGCTCATTTCCCGCCCCACACCAGCTGGCTGGTCCTGCTCCCAACGTCCATCAGCAGGATGGCCCGCCTCCTGCCCCACACCAGCCAGCTGGTCCTGCTCCCAACGTCCACCAGCAAGATGGCCCACCTCCCACCCCACACCAGCTGACTGGTCCTGTTCTCAATGTCCATCTTTCTCCCGAACAGGTGAGGTCTTCTTACATAGTAGTGCACCTCGTACTAACGTTGTTGGTTAACAATGGTTATGCGATGTGTAATGGCTTTGGTTGACATATCCATTTGAGAGATTATTTCGGAATTTCACTCCACTGAAAGTCCCCAAGGCAAAGGCAAAGGCAAAGGCAAAGGTCAAGCATCCTCTCCTTCAGAGGATGTAGATGACCCCATGGATTTCAGGGATGAAGCCGAGGACAATGTTCAAGGCAATAACACTGTCCTAGTCCCTTCCCCAAGAAAGCATAAGAAAAAGGAAGAACATGATCAGATGTTTGATGTACGTTCATGTCTCCATCCTTTGACACATAGGTTAACCTTTTCATAGCAACATCTCCGCACCTACCTGAACGAGACAAAAGGGCTATGGTGCACTCACACTTCGGGATTTGTCTGTCCATCTACAGAAGAACTCAAACAGTTCAGGGACCGCAAGCTGGCTCTAGATGCAGCATCAACAAAATTGAATTGGATGGCGCCCTTGACTTCCGAGTGGAACAGGGAGATGATTCGGCTCCTTGCCTTGGATTACCAGATTGTGCTGAATGGTCAAGTCAATTTCCGTGTTCCTAAGGGAGAAGAGACAATGGCAAAGCTGGCGAAGAGGATCAGTGATAGACTATGATGGAGTGTTCTAGAGTACAGGCAGTTACAGCAAAGTATTGATCCCAAAAAGAAGTCTGAGTTAGCTATTGCTGAAGCTCAAGAGAAAGCAAGGAATTGTAGGTTTACTCGTCGGGAAGGGGTACATGTATAGTTTAACTTCATATTATTTTCACATACTGAATGCACTTTCAGATGTGGAAATGCAGAGGGAAAGTCGTTTCGGTGAGTGGTGTCAGCCATCGTGATCATTTTTTGCCCTGGTAAAATGATTGTGGCAATCATTTTACCAGGGCAAAAAATGATCGCTTAGGCGATCAAATGTGATCATTTGCCATAGAACTAGCAGAATATTACTATGCTCAAATGTGATCATTTACTATGATACTAGCAGAATATTCCCATGCTCAAATGTGATCATTTACTATAATACTAGCAGAATATTCCCATGCTCAAATGTGATCATTTACATAGGACTAGCTAATTGCTCACACTCAAATGTGATCATTTACTATAATACTAGCAGATTGTTCCCATGCTCATATCTGATCATTTACAATAGGACTACCACAGTATTCACACACTCAAATGTGATCATTTACATATTACCACCAGAATATTCTCACAATCAAATGTGATCATTTATGATAATACTAGCAGAATATTCCCACGCTCAAATATAATCAGTTATGATAATACTAGCAGAATATTCCCACGCTCAAATATGATCATTTATGATAGGACTAGCAGATTGTTCCCACACTCAAATGTGATCATTTACTAAAATATTAGCAGAATATTCCCACACTTGTAAGTGATCATTAGGTCATGCAGGTGGCATAATAGGTTGTTCATGTATGTGACATGTGTGACATATGTCACACTTTTACACATGTCACACATTGTCACAAACATTATATTTTGTCACATGTCACACTTTTTGACACGTCACATTTTGTCACACATTTAGACATGTCACACATGTCACACATTTAAACACGTCACACATTGTCACACATGTTATACTTTTAGACATGTCACACTTTTAAACATGTCACACATTGTCACACATGTCACACTATTAAATATGTCACACTTTTAAACACATCACACATTGTCACACATGTCACACATTTAAACACGTCACACGTTGTCACACACATCACACACATCACACACATCACACTTTTACATATGTCACATTTTATCATGTATATCACACTCTTACATATATTACACATTTACATATGTCACATATTCCACATTTGTCTTGTTGTTTATAGCTGTCACACTTAGCTGTCAAACTTCTCACATTTGCTTGTATAATACTCCTGTCATGTAGTCACATAGGTTACATTTCCAAATTCATGTCACACAACATCTGTTACAACCATTATATTCATTACACATGTTATACATCTCTTATATGTCAATATTACACCTGTTATATTCTCACATTTGTCACACATATCACACTTCCTTCTCATATCACTTGCTTGTCATGGTACTTTCTCCTTGTCAAAAAATAAAATTGCATTTTTACTTTCATTTGCACACCCAACAGTCACACAGACCCTACACACATCACACATGTCATATGAAAAGGTCACATGAAAGGTGCTCACTAAGTGATTCATGCACATTACAAATTATATGGCAAAGGCACTTGACTACTTTATGAAAATCACATTTTCTCTTACTGTTTACCTGTATTGGTTGAATTTAGCATTCATAGCACTAAGCTGAAATCACATTGTGTCAACACTACTTTCTGGTAATCACAATGTTATGTTTTAATAATACAGTCAGATTCTATAGTAGACATAACTGTACTTAGATACTAATTTTGTCTAACTAACTTTAATATGTATTCTGTATCTTCATCACATGTTATCTGGTCTGGTTATGTTGACATATCTATATCTTCCATTCAATTATTACTTCTATTGTCACATTACTTATATCTTTGTCACACTTTCTATCAGCCAATCAGATGTTTTTCTTGACTAACCAATGGGCTATATGATTTCTTGTGTCTCTCTTAATAGTGCTCACTACTGTTCAATTTTCATTATTACAGAATTGCAAATATCTGCTGTGTGATCATTTCGTCACATTTACCATCAGATTTTGAAATATAAAATGTGACATATATGAGATGTCTGACTAACATAATACTGTGAAAGTGCAACTTGTAATAAATTTACCATTTTAATAATTTGACAGTCACATGTCAGAAAGCATCAAATGATGTCAACATTTTGCCTATTTCAAACTCATTTAAATGGTACAGTATTACAAATGAGAGATATGTGACATGTGAACAAAATGCGAATAAATGTGATGTGTTGGGATATGTAACATGTGTGATGAATATAATGGTTGTAACAGATGTTGTGTGACATGAATTTGGAAATGTAACCTATGTGACTACATGACAGGAGTATTATACAAGCAAATGTGAGAAGTTTGACAGCTAAGTGTGACAGCTATAAACAACAAGACAAATGTGGAATATGTGACATATGTAAATGTGTAATATATGTAAGAGTGTGATATACATGATAAAATGTGACATATGTAAAAGTGTGATGTGTGTGACAAAATGTGACATGTAGTGAAAAAGTGTGACATGTGTGACAATGTGTGACGTGTTTAAATGTGTGATGTGTGTGACATGTTTAAATGTGTGATATATCTAAAAGTGTGATGTGTGTGACAAAGTGTGACATGTGGTGAAAAAGTGTGACATGTTTAAAAGTGTGACATGTGTGACGTGTGTGACGTGTGTGACATGTGTGACGTGTGTGACAACGTGTGACGTGTGTGACAACGTGTGACGTGTTTAAATGTGTGACATGTGTGACAATGTGTGATGTGTTTAAAAGTGTGACATATTTAATAGTGTGACATGTGTGACAATGTGTGACATGTTTAAAAGTGTGACATGTCTAAAAGTATAACATGTGTGACAATGTGTGACGTGTTTAAATGTGTGACATGTGTGACATGTCTAAATGTGTGACAAAATGTGACGTGTCAAAAAGTGTGACATGTGTGACATATCGAAATGTGTGACGAAATGTGACGTGTCAAAAAGTGTGACATGTGACAAAATATAATGTTTGTGACAATGTGTGACATGTGTAAAAGTGTGACATATGTCACACATGTCACATACATGAACAACCTATTATGCCACCTGCATGACCTAATGATCACTTACAAGTGTGGGAATATTCTGCTAATATTTTAGTAAATGATCACATTTGAGTGTGGGAACAATCTGCTAGTCCTATCATAAATGATCATATTTGAGCGTGGGAATATTCTGCTAGTATTATCATAACTGATTATATTTGAGCGTGGGAATATTCTGCTAGTATTATCATAAATGATCACATTTGATTGTGAGAATATTCTGGTGGTAATATGTAAATGATCACATTTGAGTGTGTGAATACTGTGGTAGTCCTATTGTAAATGATCAGATATGAGCATGGGAACAATCTGCTAGTATTATAGTAAATGATCACATTTGAGTGTGAGCAATTAGCTAGTCCTATGTAAATGATCACATTTGAGCATGGGAATATTCTGCTAGTATTATAGTAAATGATCACATTTGAGCATGGGAATATTCTGCTAGTATCATAGTAAATGATCACATTTGAGCATAGTAATATTCTGCTAGTTCTATGGCAAATGATCACATTTGATCGCCTAAGCGATCATTTTTTGCCCTGGTAAAATGATTGCCACAATCATTTTACCAGGGCAAAAAATGATCACGATGGCTGACACTTATGTTTCGGCTCGCCTGACCAATAACGCTGAAAACCATCAGTTTTGGAGGGGTGTCAAACACGTCCACGATGCATTGGGATCTATGGGGATGAGCTCAGATGAAACTGAAGTTGAAGGTACAAGTACCCAAAACAAAGTTGTTCATCAAAAGAAGAAAGCTTGGCTTAATGATAGTATTTCTTTGTTGTTCCGGGACATGGAGGCATATGGCACTGGACTAAGAAAGGGAGGTGGAAATGTTCATTGTGTCAGGGAGTACAATGGGCCTTCATCTAAGGCTCCTCCACCTAAGACGAATGAACCGTCACCAGAACAAATTTGTGTCTGCAGACTTCCTCTCAACTACTATGATACGACTTGGTACAAAGCCCTTAGTGCGGGACAAAGATCTTCTGTTGAAGCCGGTCCTGTCGAAGATCTGCCTGATATGGTATGTTACTCTCTCGTACTTAAGTGTTTATAAGTCTGATGATCGTTTGTTTATTTCTACAGTCTGTGTTGAAGAAGTAATGACTGATCCAAAGTTGATACAGTAGGACTTCAGTAGGACTTCATATATACCTATAGGGACAGCTTTATGGCCTAAATTTGTTGTATATACGTAGTGGTAATGACTGTAGATATCATCATGGTTATAACATGGACATTGTCTTAGTATAATGGACTTGAGGTCATTTTCGCTGCCTTGAACAATTCTTAGTACATCCGTATATAAATTCAATGGTTGCCCAGCTCTTTTCATAATCTAGTAGTATAGGAAATTTTTGATTCATCTACATATTAACATTAGACAAGTACTGAAACTGAAGAGTACAGAAATCCTTACCAAGTCAATAATGAGGTTGATCTTCTCCTTCGGCTGTTTCTTGAATGGCTGACCCTTGATCAAGTGCTCAGAAACACAATCCTTTGCGAACTGCTGTTGTAGTGTTAAAGCCATTTTGGGTGAGTGTAAATAATTATTACCTGCACATTTTTATACTGATTTTTGTCCCAGCCCAGAATTGAATGTAGTGAGTACCCACCCCTCCCTGGTCGACCCAATTCACCTTGTGGCTTAGAGACCAACTTTCTGTTGTGAAGTGACTGATCTCGAAGTGGCTGTTGTCAATGGGATTGGACTTCAAGTGGCCACTCTTTGTGTAGGGTAAGGGTGCGTTGAGGTTCAGGTAATGTATCTAGTGTAAAGGTTCGGCGCAAGCTCAGATGTGAAGGCATGGAATTCATTGCTGTGATGTCGTTCTTTGTGTTCTGACCTATATATTAACATTATAGGTATTCCTTCATCCAGAATTGTGTCCTACCTTGTTCCGCTTATCGTGAACAATGGTGGTCTTGCTTTATAAGTGCCTTCGTTAGTCTGATTCAATCGGTTGCACCAAAAGTTGTCATGTCAGTACGTCCTTTATTCTATATATATCAAGTATCATGTCTCAGTGACTTTAAAAGCTGTATCACTGCTGCATCTCCAGTGTTATATCAAGTTTCAGGTACATTCCCAGCTATTGCTTATATCTATATACTGATTGCTCTTCGAAGAGGAATATGCCCCATTCAAAGAAGGAGAAGAAACTAGCGATCTGCTATTGCAAGAAATGCAACGGGGTCACGATGACCGAATTGGACTTTATTGTGCATGTGAGCGAAAATAAGGCTGAAGACGATCTTTGGGGCATTGAAGATCAAGTGTTTTCGCTCACTCTTGCTGAAGCTGGCCCATGTTTTCCCCAGGACATACCTCCGCCTTCGATTCCCCAACATTCTCCCTACGAGATAGATGCGCAACTGACATTCCAGTGCTTATTGGAGTGCAACAATAGTCTAATGCTTTGTCGCGACAGTATTCGTGCAGTCTTTCAAGAATGGCTTGAAAACGGAACACGGAATCCAGCTATGCAGGACAAAGCTGCCAGATTTCCCATTAGGAGTCAGGCTCATGCTTATCTCTTGAGCCAAGAGTCCTGGCTGCTAGATCTTATAGCTTGGGTTCGTCTTGTCCCAACTTCTGGAGATGGTGCAAACGAATTGTTCAAAAGTTCAGTGCATACAGGTGCGGACTCGCTACTAGCAGATATTCAAAAGCATGTAGAACACTGGAGTAATTTGGCCTTTCCCTACAGGAAATCCTATGACACTGGTAAGTAGCTTAGTACAGGATAGTGCGATAAATAACTCGTTCAACAGATGTTCACTTTGACCATCCCTTACGCCTCAGCCATCCAGCTCTGGCAGTTTGCCTTTTCCTTATGGTCACCATTAGTGTTTTTGCAAATGCTGCATGCCCTACTTGCAGCTTCATCCTCCAAATGGCCAAGCTTCTGCTGGGTGCCGCTACCTCGGCTGATCAGACACTGCTCCTCAGATCAATACCAGACGACCTGCGGACAGCGAGGAAAATGTTTGATTTGGACCCCAAAACGACAACCTACACCACCTGCCCATCTTGTGCTTCAATTTATCCTCTGGGTGTAAAGGATGCCTACCTGCTTCGCTGTACGTTCAAACGCTTTGCTAATGCAAAGCTGTGTGGAGTGTGCTTAACGAAACACACTGTTCAGAACGGTGTGACCACTGTGGTTCCGGCACAGCCATATGTTATGCAAGACTTCACGGCCTTCGTGGGCGCACTGTACATGCGCCCCGGTGTCGAGGAATTGATTAGGTGGACCAGACAAGCCTTGACCCATGATGGCTTTCGAGATATTAATCAGGCAGCAGCAATTCGCCAGTTCACTGATGTGGATGGAAAAGTTTTTGTTGACTCTAATGAGGAACTACATACACTCTGGAGCATCAGCTATGATGCCTTCAATCCATATCACAACAAAGCTGCAGGAAAGTCAGTGTCAGTGGGGTCATTGGCACTTGTATGTCTTAGCTTACCCGCAAGCATGCATTATCGACCAGAGAATATATATCTCGCCAGGTTGATGCCGGGACCTTGCCAACCATCTTTAGATGGCCTGAATCTATATCTTGCTCCACTTATAGATGTTTTCCACCAGAGCTATCATAAGGGTACTTGGTATAGTCGCACACACCAACATCCTAATGGGATTTGTGGTCGGGAGGCCATTGTTCCCACAGTATGCGATTTACCAGGTTCTCGCAAGCTGACAGGATGCGTGTCCCATTCTGCAATGATCTTTTGTTCATTGTGCCATCTCAGGAAGCAGGATATCAACAATATTAACTGTTCTTTAGTTGGCTGGATGCCAGTTACCTATGAAGAACATCTTAAAGCCGTGATGGCCTGGCGAGATGCCACTAGTAAATCCCAAAGAGATCAGCTCTTCAAAAAGAACGGGATTCGTTGGTCTGAGCTTCTTCGGCTTGAATATTGGGACCCAATGAAGTACACGGTTGTTGATGGGATGCACAACTTTTATCTAGGTCTTGTAAAACATCATTTTCGCGTTGTCATAGATATGAATTGGGATGAAAACCTGGAACTTAATGAGAAGCCAGAGGCGGAGGAGCCTACAGCAAAGGCTATTCAGAAAGGGCTAGAGGTGATGTTGTCCCAGCCGACATTGTCTAACCTGCGTAGACTGTCTATACCGGTATTGTGATCACTCTGCCAGCATTTTGGTGTCTTAGGCAGGCTCAAACATATGGGTCAGCGAGTTAAGAAGCAGAATTATGTTAATGTGCTTGTAAGTCATTCCTTTTGAAATGATTCACCATCATTGATTGGTCAAAAGCTTGACAGCTCAAGGTCTGGAGGGGGTGATGAAGCCCACCCAGTAGCGCATGGAATCATCAGTGATCTGGCTGGTATTGAGATTGATATCAATGAGTTGGCCACTGTTGATGCACACCCTAGCATCCCTCTTCTCAATCACGATAACTTGAAACATATCCAAGAAGACATTTTACACACCATCTGTCCAAGTTGGCAGGCAGGTCCACCAGCGAACTTTGGTTCACCTTCTCATGGTAAATTGAAAGCTGATCAATGGTGAACATGTTATGATCTGAGCTGGTCTTGTGATATCTTGGTCTTGTGATATAATAATCACGTGACTTGTCACTACACTCGTAAGTCGTATGACAAAGTTAAAGTCTAAACAGTAATAACATGGAGTTATTCACTAATGGACTTGCAGCAATCTCACAGTAACACTTGAGAGTGGTCTCAATGAGGATAGAGAGGGTTTAGCCAGCTGTATTGGATGATAGCTAAACTAAGATCAAGCTGAAGAAGCTTGATCAGAATACATGAGCTATTTATACAAAAGAAGCATGGTCCGTTTGCAGAAGGTATGCTACTATAAATAAGTGTCCGTGACTTGCCATGACTCAGCAGAGGTCTATAAATAAATGCGCAGCAGTATCAGTAAGCAAGTCCGAGGAGATAAGAGATGTCCATGCTCGTAGTATGACAAACCAGAGGAGCGGGGTTGGGGATGATGAGTAAGTGCGTAGTTATAAATAGAAGGGGATGAGTAAGTAGAAAGATATAAATAGGAGAGTCATGTGAAAAAGAGGTGCTCTGGCAGGGTTGAGATGGAAAAAGTGTAACAGAACATGTATCGACTTTGACTTGACTGTTTCATTGGCGAAGATGTGGGACAGCGAAACTGACGAATCATTAATGGGTGGAAAGAAACAAATGGCACTGGAAAGCATGTTGCTTCTTGCTACTGCTATCAGATATGCTACCTCTCACCGAGTAAAACCTGGTCATCATAGCCTGGAATACAAGAAATTTATGTTAGCATATCTTTGCTCAATTCGAGAGCTGAGGCCCGACATTGATCTCCATCCTATACATCATAATGCAGTTCACCTGGCAGAACAATTGCGCTTGTTTGGGCCTATTCATGGCTGGTGGATGTTTCCATTTGAACGGGTAATCGGTAACCTGCAGAAGAAGAACATTAACTTCAAATTTGGTTTGTCCTGACCACCAATTGTGTAGAATCCATACTAAAGGCCCTTCTAGGAGAGCTGGAAGCATCTATGTTGAGAGCTTTCTGTGCTGCATCAGAACTTCGGGTATTCTTACAGTGCCTGGGGTGTCCTTAAATTCTCAAACAGAGCAGCAAAATTGTCGAAGACTGCTTTCCTGATGTTCAATTGGGGACTCTAATAAGTGATATGCAATTCTTGGTGGACAATGTACGTCAACCCATAGGTGGAAAGCAGATCAAGCTTGACACTGATGTTGCAGAAGCAGTGGGTTTGGGAGGTAATTCTGCTATAGTGACCCAGCATGATCATTACCCAGTCAGCAGACATCAATTATTGTCGAAACATAACATGGCAAGGAATAGTATTATATTCTACAGGGACCCAGACTCTTCGCAACTAATTCCAGTGGTGATTCGAACTATATTTGTTGTAGCCTGTCAACTGCAGGTTTATTTCGCAGTTCACCCCTACAGTGGGTGAGCAGATGTACCAAGTGCATTCGACAACTTTAAAGAGTTCAGTGTAGGTCTTTGGAAGGATTTACTGGACGATCATGTTCACATAATTTCTAACAAAACCCAAATATACCCTGCTATTAAATGCAAGTGGAGCAATGGAGTTCTGGCCTTGAAGCCATTTATTCAAGTACATGTATGTTAGCTTAAAGATAACTTATCCTAACTTGTGAAATTTTATTATAGGACTTTTAGTACATTCTTTAGAGACTTCATTTGCAGATCCTATTGGTAAAGTAATAAATACTATTGTTCACTGTACATAAAACAAGCTGTGAGTGCCATAGTCAAGCTGTTTAATATAAATCTTCAATGGTTAGCCTTATGAACTCTCCCCTTTCCGGTTGGCATTTCCATATGTCGGGAGAGAAACTAACTGATTCAAGGTCGGGACAGTATGCACGAAGTGTTGTGATGAAGGTTTGCATACCCTCTTTGCTGTCTGTGAACTGTGTACCACTCCCATAAGGAGGGTGTATGGTTAGCTTCCGTAGTTTTGAAGCACCCTCGAGCAACTTTATGTAGTAATCCTGATCACAACTCGTTAGAAAAAAGGCAGTAATAAGGTAAGACAACACACATAATACAATAGCTCTGAATACTGATGGTTGATCTCCATATTTTGGCATTTGCATATGGCATTCATGTCAAGCAGGACCCAAACGTGAATGGTTCGTTGCATGTAATCAGGAGCATCCTAAGGTTTGACATAGACCCGCAAAGTAGGACTGGTTCAATATCCTTTCCACTCCTCCCCTTGATACTTAAGAAATTTAGAGACGGCCCACTTAACAATATAGACAGCAAGTTGATCATGCTTTCATTACTGAAGATGTGGGTCGATATACGGAGGTTCTGAAGCCTAGCAGTGATGTTATCTCTAATCCTTTCATAAGGGATCTCCGGCAGAGATGGCAATGGCGATACAGTTACACTGGTGACTTGAGGAGCACCTGTGCCATCCAACCCAACACATGTACAAGAAGGGGGGAGACTTGCCAGGATGACAGCAACAGACCCAATAACAAACGGCTCTGCAGGGAAAGTATCGTCATCCTTGTTTTTGCAATGATGCATGATAGTGAGTTCCTGCACTCCTAAAGCCTTGCTCAGGAACATACTAAGCCCTTTGCAGTACTCCCTGATACAATACAAGCTGACTAGTACTCTGTAGCATCTATAGTGTGTCAATATATGTTCTAGGAGATAAATCACAGCCAGATTGACGTCTCCTGTTAAGGCTATCACGGCACATCCAATGCAATCAGTTTGTAATATATGTTGCATTCTAAGAAAGACCTCCGACGCTGCATAGCACAGGTAATGATTGGCATGGAGTAGCTGCAAGATGTCACCCTCATCAACCTGAGTAATTATCAGGTCTACTAGTTCTGCTGGAAGCTTTAGGATTGGGAAGGAGTCCTGCTGAGCCTTCATGTGTTGGTTTTTGACAGTCGTCTATGTTCAATTTCAATTCTATTCAGTAACAATATTTTGTAAGTACCATTTAGTTAAACGTACTAGTTTATGCCACTTTCTAATTCCTTTGTATTCTGGCAAAAGATTATTGATTTTTTGGGAACCACATTTACATGTGGTGCTAGTTGCTCTGAGGCTCTTAGCAAAAGCCCATGTAAATACACATGCAACTGACATCAATTCCTATGTATTAAAAGCTTAGAACATAATTCCAGTCAAGAAAATTGTTAATGCTCACCAAGTTGCAGCCCAGAGCGATGACATTTCCGAGATTGGCCATCGCTGTAAAAGTTGATAGTGAAGTTAAACTGAAGTTGATATATGTAGCAATTATACTGACCTTAAACGAGTCTCGTTTTATAGAGCCTGAGTACCTGTTTTGAACGGGCATAAAATCTACAATAACCTGAATCCCGTCTGTAATTTACAACAAGCTGAAATCTCTTACTCAGTTGATATTTCTTCATGTTTGTTCAATTCAGAGGTATATTGGTCTGGTTATTCTTCGTCGGATTTTGAAAATGATGCAGAAAATGGTGGCGTTCGGAGATGGAATGGAATGCCTGTCAAATGCTCCACTGCAATTGTGTTATACCCGATCGTGCCAGTGTGCATAGTAGGATGGTAGCAATGGAACAAAAGTCTTTGTACAATAAGTTGTTAGGCAAGTTCCTTTCTTTTATTTGTATGACGCTTCCAACTTGGTATTCCTATTCTCACTCACAAGTATTACACTCACACTCAATGTCCTTTAACTTGAGCATGAGTGTGATTGGTATTCTTACTCACACTCACAAATATTACACTTGCATTCAACTTGAGCATGAGTATAATTGGTATTCCTATTCACACTTACAAGTATTACACTCACCTATTCATGCTCACAAATATTACACTTGCAACTTACTTTTCCTCCCACATGTAAGTGAAGCCAAAATATAAATGTAACATATAATTTTTTTGTGAGCATGAAGTAAAGACTTTGAGTGTGAGTTGACAGACCTTGAGCATGAGTTGATGACCTTGAGCGTGAAAACTTAGACCCTGTGTGTGAATGTATGGACCCTGTGCATGAATGTATGGACCCTGTGCATGAGATGTTGACCCTGAGCGTGAAGTAAAATCTTGAGCATGATGTGTGCATGTGTCAAGACCGGTATTTCTACGTAAGGTCGGGAGTGTAAGGTAGGGAAGTGCAGGACAGAAGGACTGTTGGCTTCAGCTTATATGCTGTGCCCCTTGTCATTCTCGTGGTCCAGGTATTTCGAAGTGCAGAAGGGAGAGACAGGAGTGCAGAGAAAGAGAGGGACAGGAGTGTGGAGTGTGGAGTGCAGAGTGCAGAGTCATTACTATGAAGACAATGATTCAAGCTGGAGTTGAGTAGAACTCAAGGACAAGTAAGAAGGATAGTAACTTAGTCGATATTCAAACTGAGTAGTAGTAGTACAAATTGTGCTACTTAAATACTATATGACTTCACTGATGACCGGTGAATGAATGGGTAATAGTATACTATTTGATAAACATAATAAGATGGTGGCAGAAGGTGGAGTATGGTTTGAATACAAGGACGAACTAAGGATTGAAAGGAATGCTGAGACAAGTATACCTGGGGTATGATAGAGAAAGCATAATGGAGAGCAGATAAGAACCGGATGAGTAAGGTGACATAAGCTCGGCTACTTTCAATCAGAAGAGCGGAAGGGTAGAAATGAAAGAACGATATCTACAAGTTAAGAAGTGTGGATAGTGCAGAGAGTGCAGAATAGAAGTGCGGAAATAAGGTAGGAAAAGTACAGTTATGACAGCATGCACGCTCAATCTATGCTCACACCTTGAGCGTGAACATGAGCATGCACACACATGTTTGAGCATGAAGTATAAATATTATTCTTCAAGATTTGACCTCATATCTTGATTAGAAACATCACTCAAATTCACGATATGACACAGACATACAACACTAGTATGTACATTTGATTTTCACTCTTTTTGACCCACAAATGGGCCATTTAGAACTAAAATAAATACCTTGAGCATGACACACTCAATCACGCTCACTTTTGTGCATGAAAATTTGGCCTTGAGCATGGCACACTCAATCACGCTCACTTTTGTGTGTGAAAATTTGGCCTTGAGCGTGGCACACTCAATCACACTCACTTTTGTGTGTGCCCGGAATTTTCTATGTGCCCTAATGAGCTCATGATAAAGAGAAAGTTAGGAAAAGTAAAAGTAGTATTCTCAGAGCATATGTACAACAGTTACGTATATGATGGTAATGAATGAGAGAAGATAAGTTAGTAAGAGGCAGTGGATGTACAATGAGATACAGTAACGAAAAGAACCAAATACTACATTCTGTGATACAGGAAGTACATCTACTCCACCATCTGAATTTACGATATCTTCCAGTAATGATTGATGGGTATTCTCAGTTCTTCCAGAGCCTCTGGTTTCATGTTCATGTTAACAGTTACATGTTCATGAATATCCGGCTCCGAGTTGGTGGTCTATCTTGTGTGTCTGTCTCCTCGCGTTGGTGCTTGACACCAATCTTGCCATCTTCATCATCATTGTTCCAGTGGCTACTGTGTTCTATTAACGATTACTGTATACTCTCGTTAGCCGTCGTAGAATACGAGGTCTTGCATATGTGTATGGCACACATACTGGGTAAAAACTGATGTTTTGGACATTTTTGGTACACCTTCAAAAATTTGAAATTAGTACACCATGATTTTACAACTTTTTAAAATGGTACACCTGGTTTTTGAAATAGTACACCTTCATTTTAAAATTTTCAGAATTAGTACACCTTGAATTTTATTGTTTAAAAGTGGTACACCTTGTTTTCAGAGTTGGTACATCTCAAAATTTACCTTTACTCTGGATGTGTTTTTTAATTGGCACAGGTCACTGTAGCATATTTATTTCAATGCAGTCTGGTCTGTTAACATGAGCAAACATCAACTGCTGTGCATTAACATACCAAAAGATGTTGCTTTAAGTCAGTTATTTCTTATATCTAACTAGAAAAATTGTGAGAAATATATACATTAGACATATACCTTTACTCTGTATGTGTTTTTGTGATCAGAAATAGTGTGAGGAAGGCTCTGTAGCATATTTTCTTTGATGCAAGTCTGGTTTGTAAATATGAGCAAACATCAATGCATTGACATACCAAAGATGTCAATTTAAGTGAATAGCTTCTTATATCTAACTACTATAATTGTAATAAATATATGGGCTAACCAAACCTTGTGTACCAAAATGAGATCAGTGTGGGCAAGGTGTACCAAGTCATTATCAAACATGTACCAATACAACATGATGTACCAGTCTTATTTTATGGAGGTGTACCAAAATATGCTAATATCCAGGTTAGGTGTACCAAATGATGCAACTTTATTCCAAAAGTGTACCAATATTAGCAAAAAATTGGTCAAGGTGTGCAAAATAGTCTTTTTACGCAGTATGTGCCATATATGGGATTGACCCAGGGGTCTACATCATCTATATCGCCAAAATCTGTCCTGCGTGGCACTCTATTGTCTGTCTCTCGACTCGTATTGGTGGATATCTCTTCCCATGATTCATTGCAACCCATATCATTCATTGGAAGCCGTGCGTTTGAGTGTACGTGTTTATCCATGGACTCTTTTTTCGCATCCTCATGGGGCTCGTTTTCTACATTCTTGTCAGACTTTTCTTCTGCATTCTCATGAGACTCGTCCTCGGCATCCTTGTCTGACACACCCTCCGCACCCTCATCAGACACGTCTTTCATATCCTTGCCCAACATTTCCCTCTCATACTCATACCAACTGCCTCCCCATCCATTGTAGGGTATACCCCCCCATTTCTCGTCAGACTCATCTTCTGAGTCCTCCATATCGTTAATTTTGTTTGGATCATTGTTTTTCTTCTCAATCGAATCTAGTCTCTGAAACACGGACACGTTAGATATCCGTGGATGAATATACCATATGAATATCATGCCTTTAAAACCTGTTCGATACGACTGAGTGAACAGTACGTAAGTACGCCACTATACTTCACTAAATATGGTTTGATTCTAGAGAATAAATATCTCATGATCGGTGGATATTTGTATGCTTTTACTCCAAACACTGTAAGAGCCTTGAAATCGCCCCAATTTGATAAACTCTTCTGTTTAAGTTCGGAAGAAAATCTAATGATGCTGTAATATTAATTCTGATTTAATTTACTATAGATGACTGATAACGTACACTTCGTACCACTCCTCCAATATTCGACGAATCAAGAACTGGCTTTTTTCTTTACTTAGATAGATATGACGTCCTCGTAAAGGGCTCTCCATTATTGTTGCTGTCCAGCCTCTCGTAATAAAAATTACATCTGTCCGCGATACAACCATAACGGAAATAGGGGAAAGCCTCCTCCTTTGAAGTATAATGTCGTGTATGGTGTACATATATGTCTCCTCAGTATCGATAAATTTCTTCAAGATGAATTCATCTATTACATTGCTTACGCATAAGCTAACACCTTCGGGGATCATCTCTCTTGGGACAGCGAAGTTCTATAGCATACAATAGTATTAGCTTAATATCATATGAAAATTCATCCCTACTTACTTCCTTGTAGAAATCAAAAACAAAAACATCTTTAAGCACATTCATCACCTCCTCCTCTGCCATTTTCGAGAACATATTTGAGATAAACAACGGCACGTCTTGCACTTGTCGTAATTCATCCAATAATCGAACATCAAACTTGCTGTTTTTCATGTAGCGAAAATAGTTACGAGCAGCATAATTCGTTACAATCGCGATATGATTTTGGTCCTGGGCCCTTTCAGCAGGGTGACTGTCCTCAAATGGAATATGTGAAATTATAGCATGACAACGTTGTGCCAAGAATATGTTTCCATTTACAGGATCAATGAAAAATTTCCCTGACCTAGATAGGTTCAACAAAAAATCTATAACGGAAGCATGATAAAATCTAATGCGATGCATGTCATATCCGAAATAGCTGACTATTGAACGAAGGCGCAGCATCCGTAACTTCAGATCTGATTTCTTAATTCCCAAGAATTCAGCTAGATTCTCAATATTATCAATGACAGATGGTTTGGGGCTTGCCGCCCTGACTATCCCAAAAGGATCAGTCTCAATATCTTTTTGTAAGAGAGCTATGACTTTTAATATATCTATAATTGCGTCATATCCTCCATTTGCTTTAGATGAAGCTGATGAAAGGATGTAATTGTACAGCGCATCTAGCTCAGCAAAAGGGTTTTCTTCTGATGTGTGTTCCAGGGCCTTATCAATGATAGCACCAAGCGCTTCTCGCGGATCGTGATCATCATCAGAAATGAATTTAACCACAGTCGAAGCATAAATGAACAGCCCAGATGATTTGCGCGCTAATCTCCATAGGTCATACGACGTTGGCCAGCTGGGAGTTCCAGATAATTCAGAGGCTAAGGCATGAGTCTGTTTAATGATGTTGAATGTGTCTAGAAGATATGTCTTGATATCCTGGTCAGGATCATATTTCCAGTCTAGAGTCAGGCAGGTGGATATATTATTGACCAATGGTAAATCAAATGTTTTCTGAATTTCATGTTCTGGTCTGCTTGCTATGAGAAACCTCAGCTGCAGTGGCTGCAACACTGCAATGCCTGCAATAGCCTTTATGATCCTTGATTGAACATCGGTGCTGTTACATTCATCTAGACCATCGATTATTATTAGGCGTGGAGTAAGGAGATCACCATTCATCTTAAGATGTATGATTGGATCTACAACTAGACTCTTCAACTGTTTCTCCATTGAGTGGTGAAATATGGCTGGGTCACGCTTCACCTCTTCCAAGATCAAACTTCTTGCTTCTGGTATCATAATGGCAAGATGGTATACAATCGTTGGGATAACTCTTGTTCCGTCATCCCGTCCTGTACCTGTAAAAGTTCGAGAAAAGAAAAAGCTGGAAATTAACATGTTCTTCGAGTCCTCTGCTATAGTCTGTGCAATAGCAGACTTTCCTACACCAGCAGCTCCATTTAACCACATAATTTGATTCTCTGAATCGGGTGTGTTAACCCATTTCATAATCTCTTCGATAACTCTCTCTCTTGTGTTAGGATGACACTTAGGAGGATCTGCGCGCTCAGCAGAGTCATGGCCTGCTCCTGGACATGCTTCACAAGTGATAATATCCATTGCTTTAGCTGAAAACGTATCAATATGGTAGGAAATGTTTGAAATATTTTAATGTTTACTAACAAGAATTTTCATGATAATTATTTTCCTGTTGAATGAAATCTCTAGCAACACTAATGTCGAAGTTGTTCGCTCCTGTGAAAGCCATATGCGCAAGAGACTCTGATGATCGATGCGGGGGCGTTGGTAAGATCTTAGTGGAAGGATTTTAGTTGGGGGAGAAGATCATACAAGTGGCATTTTAGATGCTGAACATGAAGAAACCGTGTGTTTATCATGTGTTCTCGGAAAGTCCCATTTAGATGAATACATGAATGGAAGTTGTGAAGTTGTGAAGTTGTGAACGGCGTCACCAATGCTTTTGGCCACTTCATGCACTTGTTGCGTACTTGCATCACACATTCAGGACCCCTTCATGCTTGCAGACCACTACCTTACTATAACTTCATCACATCAAAGGATATTTTATAATAATATGCCGTAGGGAAGTCTGACGCTAATGTACCTACGCGTTCAGTCCAAATTCGGCTTCAGTGATTTAAATTCTTGTCAAGAAGTCATGTAATCTCTGTCCCCATACTATAATTACACCAGACGATAAGACATGCGGCATGCCTACCTCAGCGTATCCCAGTCACAGTAGTTTCTCCGAAATTACTACTACAGTCGAACCCCTCTTATCCCATATCTATGGAAAGTCTAACGACCACGCTCAAACGCATCAAATATAATTGGGCTCCGATATTCGGCACCGCGGCATTTCGGTTAGATATGATAATATTGGTTTCAGACTTTCAGTCTCGCTTAGTGTACTCAGGATCACTTACGCGAGATCTATGTGGGAGTGAAGCGTGGCCGTCCGGTACCTAACCAAGTATGTGCTCACACAATGTGCTTAAGCAATTGTTTAGCTTGTTAGGAGCATTATAGTCAGTTGGTCTGAGGTAGGGATCGAACTTGGGACCTGCTGAATGATAGCGAGCTATATATATCCTACCATACTATTAGCCCTGCTGTATTTATAGAGTTCGGAATGCGAGTGTGTATATGGGACGCATTATTATAGGGAGCTTTTTAATTATAGAAAGTGAAGATGACGTGAAATAAGAAACATGATAACTGCGGCTCATGAACACCGTACGATGCATATCATTCGACGCTGCCATTGTACCGCTACACATGTCCGAGTCTCCTGGGCCTTTCCAATAGTTGATCTTCCCAAACCGCATTATTGATTAAGCTGCAAAAATATATTACAGAGTTTTAGACCCAAAATATTATCTCAGTCAGATAGATGTGCTGTAAAGGTGAAGGTGAGCGTAACACCTAAACAACGAAATAAAAAAATGCGAGTCGGTTGAAGGACAATTCATCCTGTGGCGTCCTAAAATGCACGGAGAAGTTGTTAGTGGAATGACGAGACCATTAATAATGTAACATTAAGGGTGAACTCCTGGGGGAGTTTTGAGAGTGAGATGTTGAGAGAAAATGGTTATGAGAAGGTGAAAGGCCTGAGACGACTTAATAGAAATAAAATATGATTATAATCATGAATATAATCTGAAGTTGAGTAGGGGATAAATTCACTGGGGTTTAAGTAAAGTAGATACAGGTTTTTATAAGAGAAAAACAGAGTACTTATAATACTTAACCATTTATAGTTTTGCCCATGGGATAGACGATAGCTTGCTCCTTATGGGTAATTGAAGCTTTTGGCGGTGGTAGACAGCGAAGGGATCGAGAGAAGCGGTAATGAGAACGATATGACATGTAATGCGCAAACCTCTAGTGGTTTGATCATTACATAGCGGCCACACGACTCCTTGTTCGCTGCACTTCGTGAAATGTTGAGTTTTGTAGTGCAAGCGAAACGCCTGCTCTACAACTTATCATAATCAAGCGCTCACATAATCAGCTCGTACGCGCACCGACACGTTGTTTGCATTCGCAACGCGATCGTTCTCACCCAATTCTCACCTTCTCACCTTCTCCCTCAAATTCCCTCCATCGTCGACACTCGTACACTGCCCCAACACCGCAATCACACAACAGGAACACTAGAAAATCGGTATCCCGCTCTACCAAGTCCCACTGAATGCCCCAAAACAGTTTACTGAAGGCCGTGTCTCTGCCCCATGTCTACTTTCCCCAATTTTATTCTTCAATTTTTCTTTTTATTCATCGATATGCTATATGTTTCACACTTTACCCTTTTCCTCGATAATAGTACAATCTCAATACCGTTAACTTCCATTTTATTCAGCTACTACTAGTTAAGTAACAGCTTTATTCTCATTTTCTATATAATCCATGTATACACTTCCTCCCAACTCAGTGAAAATGTTGATCACACTCATAGTCTCTCTTTAAGGGTTTTTTATATCGCTGTTTTCTCGTTCTCAGTCTCAGTATTGTTCGCATTTCGAAGTTTTTTCCTCATCTTGCTCTCCTCCATATTCTAACAATTACTAATCCCCCTCTCGACACCTTAGGACACCCAAGGTCGAACAGATTCTCACCGACTCGTGCAATTTTTATTTCTTTATTTAGGCGTCAACCCACCCTTCCCCTTTACGCTCTACGGCGCAACATTAATGTTAATACATACAGTAATGCCATAATCTGTGGGTCACATAGTCAAATGAATATTTATGCGTACACAATGACGGTACATTACCCATCCATGTCTTCAATCACATAGGTTTATATGTCCCAAAAATGTGTGCTGCAGAAAGCGCAGTCATGCTTACTTACTACCTTTTGACTTACAGATGTGTATCGTGGTACATAATGCATGAGGGTACATGGGAATGTATCGCTTACCTTCCCGGTCGAAATAGACAGCAAATGTATTAGTGCTAAATAAAATGATATTCTTCAATCGAGGTAACGATTGCTTAAGCACACCGAGAGTGCACATATGTACTCGGTTGGGTACCGGACGACCACGCTTCACTCACACTTTAGAAGTTTAGATCTCGTGTAAGTGATCCTGAGTACACTAACCGAATCTGAAGATCTGAAATCAATATTGTAATATCTAACCGAGACGCCGCAGTGCCGGACATCGGAGCATAATTATATTTGATGCGTTTGAGCGTGGTCGTTAGACTTTCCATACAAGTCTTGGTCCACCGATTTGATTTTTAGGGCCAAGGATACCCCTCAAAAGTCATAATTTACGAAACCCATACGCTGGCAGGTCCACCGACCCATATGGAATAAGAGGGGTTTGACTGTAGTTCACGATCACATCAAGATTAAGAGGTAAAAATACCTTTCGTGAGTCCGACTACCTCGAGTTCTTAGAAGCATGTATACTGAAAGCGCACGGCAAACTTGCAGGCTATCTCGTGCGTAAATAGGCGTTACGACACTTAGCATCTCGGGAGGACGGTGTAATCAATGCTAGTTAAACATTCACGCGAGTCATTAAACGCACGTTGAATCCGAGTTGGGGTTTGATCGTATTGGTTAGTTGTGGAAGGACGGATGGACTCAGGAGTACTAAAGTGCCTGACGATAAAACACACTTCATTGTAGTGTATTATTCAGTGGTGATAAATACGATATTATGTTAGGTTGCATAATAGACGGATGCAGAGCCTGCGAATGTGAAAGTATGAAAGATATGTCACGTTACTGACAAATTAGCGAATGTACCTTGTCAAAACGTGCTACGCTTATTATATTCCAAGAGTAGCAGGTACACTCAACTTCATGTAGTATGAATATATGACATGACATGCTATATTGAATGCATTGAGCCAATAACACAAGACAAAGAGCGCCAGTACAAAATTCTTCCCCTCGAGACTTCCAACTAATTACGCTAACGTGCATACGTTCTGTCGTAGAAGACGCAATCCGCTGGTGTACACTAGCCTCTCGTTGATTTGGTTGTCGTATTGATAAAGCGAGCGTGGGAGGGAGTAGCGATTTCGCGCATGGAAAGGATGGTGGGGAGGGAGTACAGGATGTGATTCTGGGGGCGTTACAGCTTTCGTAGTGGAAGAGCTTGTGGGTGGGTTGGCTAGGTTATCAGGATACGGATGAAGGGGCGAACGTACGTGTGTCCCAGTACCTCAGAGGCAATATTCACACTGCACCATAGCTACGTTCTCCTAATCATCATCTCCGCAGTGTCGACCGGCGGCCTGAAGATACTTTGCATCCCAATCTTCTGTCTGATTCAACAAATCGCCTTCGAAGTATCACAGATCTGATGGCTCACAAGCGATAGAGTGACAACTGCAATGCATGGGCGGGAGGATCGAATCGATGGTGAGCTCGGTTTTGGTCGCCTGGGGTATTAGTTTTAGTTGAGACCGTGGCTCATAGAGGTTGTGTGAAGGAAGGAGTTATATGCCTGAATGGCCCCTTGTTTGTAACGCATGGTTGAGAGGGAGAAATCGACCTGACCGTACCCATGTCTTCATGGTCCATTACTGGATGCTGGAAATGCCGCCGTAGGCTTGTTGTAGCGTCGTGGGCGTGGTTACAGATGGGGAGGTGGGCGGAATTCTCTACTAGTAAAGTTGGCGCATTTGATTTGGAAGAATGGGAGTATATCACCTGAACTCCTCCTCGATGAAACGGCCCACGGTTGCACCTTATGATGTGGTCACTGTTCTGCTCGTTCGTTCGATGCTCCGTACTCCAGGATCCGAACACCGACCCCATGGTCTCGACTCTCGAAAGACGTTGCGGTGGTAGAAAGCTGAAAAGTTTCTGATGTCACATTCTGCAAGCAAGATGCCAGCTGGTCCTCCGGAGTCCGCGTGGGCCCGAGCATTGTGAGGGATCCATGACATCGATGAGAAGAGGTTTCGAGTAGGACTTCTATCATGTGTGTGCAGCAAGGGGTGTCAGATCCTCCGATCTCGGAACATAATCCGTAGACCCCTCCCCCCCCAAAAGCGGTCTAGCTCGTTGCCACCATGTTGAATCTCCGACAGCACCCTTGCACACGTCGCTTATCCCTCTATCTATCTATTACTGTACCATTACGACCTAATGTTCGTGACTTTTTGGCGTGACACTAAAGTTTAGTTCATTGTTCAGTTCATACCTCGATTTGGTGCGTGACATTAGCCAAATTTGTTCAAAGATATAAGGGCCCGCTGAAGTACTGGAACAATGGGACATTATGGGGGGTCACGGTTGCTTGGTTCAGCTGGTTTTCGGCTGGTTCTGACCTGGGTTCTGACTTTGGTTCTGGGATTTAAAAAGTCTCGGAACCAAACCAGAACCAGGTTCTATTGTGACCCCCCCATTTGGATTTCTGGTTTTTCATTGGTTCATGTTCTGGTTCACAGATTGGGTTCATGGCATCTTCAACCATATCTCTTGTTTTTCTCATAGTACTCACTACTGTTAAAAAGTCTATTGTAGGCTCTAGTTATTATTAGTAGATTAAAATCAAATGTTAAACCATCCCTTCTATTATGATACTCAAGAATCAAGAGTCCACACTTTGAAACTATCAGTAAATACTACTAGTTGGGGAGTAAGTATAGTAAAATATAAGCATTGATTTAAATTTGTATAAGTACTTAATAGGAAATGTAGTCAAATGTAGTATTATGTAGTATACTTAAATAAATTACAAGTGTTGGGTGGGGAGAAGTACAGAACCAAAACCAGAACCAGAACCAGAACCGCCTGTGGACCAACTAAAAAGCTGGTCCACAGATGGATTCTGGTTCACGGTTTTTCTTGGTTCTCCCATGGTTTTGGTGTTCGGAACCAAAGTCTGAACCAAAACCAGAACCAGCCATCCGTGACCCCCCCTATTGTATGATACATGGCCCATACAGGTTGCATACAGGAAGACAATGATGTATCATCTCATAATCACTTATTTAGAAAGTCTTGACAGTGGTTTAAGCAATGAGATTCACATTTAAATACCATGACATTCAATTAAGTAGCTCCCCAGACTTCACATTGCAATATTGGGAAGAGCATTAGAGTACTTATTTCAGATAATTTACATTGTACTATTGCATTGAAATGATCGAGAAATTTTTGAGAAAATAGGCCTATTTATTTCCACTGAACCTTTGTTCAAATCAGCTTGTGATGCATAACAAATCAAAAAATTGTTCAGTTCAGACAGGTACTGTTATGTGTCACTGAACAATCGGTCATAATGGTACAGTATCACTATAGCACTCGTTTTTATGGCACGACACTCATCTTAACGCATCTCATTCTCTTCAGTAGTTCAAGAATCAAGCACCATTGATGAATGTTGTAAATAATAATCCTGTTAAGTTCTTATACTGAGAGCATCACATCTCTTTCTGAGTACATTGATTCCATTTTATTTATTTATTTGGAAACTTCGGCAATAGCCCTCCTCAGAAAGGAGATATGCAATTAGGAATGTGGGAAGTTTTGTGTAACAAATACTCTACCTACATCAAACATGGATACAACACTGGGGAGGATAAGCTTACATCACTAAATTCGGGAGAATCTTGTATACCGTTATAATGCAGTATAATTCACCGTAAGTGGTATGAGCTGACATAACCTTACAACTGTAGAAACAGCAAGGACTCTGCACAGGGCAGTTGCTGATCTGGGTACAGGCTCACCTGAGAGGTAGAGTGTATAGATAGAGGCTTAGAGCGATTGTAAGAAGAGTAAAGACTTTCTTATTATTTATCCAGTAAAACTGGGGGGTTTATATACTGTACAAGAGGTGTATATAAATATCTACTGCTGTAAAAGGAGCTGTTAAGCTGTTATGCTGTTGAGTACAGCAGTACTGTATATAGTGCTACTATAATTACATCTACCTAAGAATAAACATACTAGAAGGTTCTAGTATGTGCTACGGAGTTCCATGATTAGATAAGATCCGCTAGATCCGCTTTTGTCGAGATAAGATAATCTCAACAACAACCATATGATACCACGGGATACTGCCATATACAGCAGCACTAAATTTCATAATTCGCACGATAGCTCATGCATCTTTGTATGGGTTGGAGATAATCATGAAAGGGTTACAAGATTACATCAACAATATGCAGAAGTAATAAGATTATGATACAGTTATGAGTTCATGTTCATCTGCAAAAACAAGCTAGTAAGCAAGTCAGTGAACATCTGTTCGACCTTGAGGTGTTCTAAGGTGTCAAGAAAGGGGGATAATTTTCACTGGATTGCAAGTGTGTAGGTACAGGGATTTTATAGAAAATTAAAATAAAGAGTGTATTTAATAAGGAATGGTTAATAAAACGGGAATTAAGAGTGTTTAAATCGTAGATTTATGAAAGAAAATGGTAAGGTATGAAACAGAGAACATACCAATGAATAGAAAGAAAATTTAAAGAATAAAACTTGAGTGGAGACAAACACGGCCTTCAGTAAAGCAAACTGCACATTTTAGTGGGTCTTGGTAGTGTGCAATATCGACGATCTTGAAACCTGTTGAGTAATAGCAGCGTTGAGGGCAATGCAGGAGTGTCAGTGTTGAAGGGAGAAAGTGAGAGAATGCGCGAACGGTGCATCGATGCACACATCAGTTGATTACGTAATGGAAATAATGTTCGCGCACTATGATAACGAAATAAGTAAAATCTTCAGTTTTGTAGTGCAGGCAAAATGCCTGCTCTACAGAGAGCATTGCAAAACATTATATTAGATCTAATTTGAATACACATTCTAATATCTATATACATTGTGATATGCCTTAAAACTATTTAATGGCTAAATCTCTCTATTAGTCATATAGTATTAGAACTTAGTATTAGTATTGCACATCAGAGTACAAGAGCTGGGGTGAGTCCCAAGCTGCCAGCTGTAATATTTGTAATAAACAAGTATGCTATTAAGGGAATGGGACATCTGAGAGCTGGGGTTGAGTCCTGTGCTGCCAGCAGAAATATCTACTTGATATATACTAAGGGAATTAAATACAAGATGTGTAATATCTAATTACTAATGTCCAAAAGACTATGTACATGCACCCAGTACTTGATTAAACCTAAGGGAACGCGTTCCTGTCACGTGATCAAACGCGAGGCGTTAGAACCGTTATCTCCGAACCGGTTACTGCGGTAATCGCAGCCCGGAGCAAGTCATGTGACTTTGCACTTGTACTCCGAAATTATCCCGCTGTTTGATCTACCACATGGAATTCCACATGTATTGTTGCTCCCGCATGGTCAATATGTTGGAAACAACATTATGTCGTCATATAAAGTAGTCTAGAGTAGTTCCTTTCCATATATAGGTACTGTACAGTTTTATTTGTAAAAGATATATAAGGAGGACAGGGAGGAGGAGGAAAAGCAAGCAATCCCAGGAGAAATCCTAGGCTTCTTCCACTCTAGAAGTGTAATAAATTGGAATAGAAATGAATCTAAACAGTACTTGAACTGAGTAATTTCATATTAGAAAGGTTTAGAATCTATAGTTTACTTCCTTTATACTAGTTTATACATTATCTGTGTTATCTCTCCCTTGAACTTACAGCCTGTGATTTGTGATGATTATTTGAGTATTACATAATATATTAGTACTATTTAAATAAAAATAAAAAATTTGGTGCATCAATTGACATGCATGGTACTACTAAACTTCAAGTCTAAGCAGCCAAGTCCACACCTCTATTTCATTTTCTGGACCTTCAATGAATGTGAACAGGAAGCTGAGGCAAATAACCTAGTAACATTGCTCACTGCATGATAAAAGTAAGTAAATACCAAAATGATGTGAGATGCAGCATTCTTACTACTATATTTACAACACAGCGATGCTGAAAACGACGAACTTTGACACTCCTAGCCAAGTGAAAAATAGTAAAGTTACATTAGAATGCTAATCAACTCACTGTTTATCCTAGTTAATATAGAGCACTAAAATTCATGAGGATCGGTGTTCCAAAAAAATGCGAGTGGTAACTTACCTGATGAACACAAACATTGAAAAGTGAGGTTGGAGCGGGGTCAGAGAATCATGAGAGCCAAAATACAGCGGAAGGCAGGAAATATTGTGCATCTTATGCTGAGCTAGGGTCAGAGTGTACACGCATTCGGTAGACAGCATCGAGTCTCGAGTGAATTATGCAGTCTACTTCAGTCAATGAGGACGAACCAGTGGCCCGCATCGAAAGGAATTTGAGCCAAGTCGACGAGACTGCATTTGCGCCTGTTCACTTTCCCGCCGGAATTGGCATTTCCCATCAACGCGTGCACTTATGTAGGATCTCCATTCCAACTTCCAAGGACCAGGCCTGGCACTTGCCCCTTACTTGCTCTGCCTTATAATAATATACTACCTATTAATTGACGGTGAATCGCCCTGTGTTTTATTCTATTTAGTTCCACAGCTGAGTAAAACTGACTGAACATATAATAAGTTTGCCTTTTTAAAAACTTGCTTGCAAGCTGTGTGTTGTCAACGCATTGTGATAGACAGTTGTTGTGTCTGCTTATGGAACTCATAGGTCAAGCATGATATGATGATTATAAGTTAACACAGTGTACACTGTATTTGACTTTACCCACCTCTTACAACTGCTGATACATAGAGTAAAATATGTTGGTGAGATTATGATTTCAGCACAATATGATGATTACAAGATAACACAGTGTACATTGGATTTGACTTTACTTGCATCTTACAACTGCAGGTACGTAGTATAAAATATGTTGGTGAGATCATGATTTCTATTTACTATGTCAGTGCCATTATAACCCCGTACAACTGCTTGTAAGCAGTTCATCATCTTCTATCGGACGCGTGAGAAACGTACGGCTATATCAGACCTTCATGAATTTAGTGATGTAAATGTCATTAGAAAGCTTGAAGTGTAGGGCAGAATTTACAGGTAAACTGAGAGTGGTGGAATATACGTAGTCAGCAGTGGTGGAAAAATCAGAGGAGGAAGGGAAGGAAGAGGTCGTACCGATAATGTCAGCTACCTCCTTCACTCGACTTCGTGTCATTGGTTCAATCTCTATTCTACTCCCTTCCATCCACTTAGATTCATGACACCGTATGGTTTATTCGGTGTCCTTCTACTTTCTTACCAACCCCATTCCTTTTCTTACTCATCTTCCCTTTTATCATGACTTGTACTTACTTTCTATTACAAATTCTATTCTCTTCTTACCCAATCGTTATCTCATACTGTAGTGTATATAAACCCCATAGAATTAGACAGTATGCTAGAGTTCTTGAAATACAAAAGTTTCAAAACTCAAACTTTCTTCAAATTACTCGTGTATTTCCAGTTCCCAAACTTATTCCTCTAGTTTGAAACTCGGAAATCTCACATTTTTTGCGTTTGATACAAACCTCGTATCTCAAACATCCGACCTGATCAACCGGGTGTGTTTTCATTTCAATTTTCCTTACTAAAATCCTTTAAAATCTAGATGTCACCAAACAAGCTTGTAGTTAGTGGTGTAGAAGTGCAGACTTCTGAACCTTGCGGTTCAGAAGCAGCTGCCACCAGCGTTGCCCGGACGGTACAACCGGGGGAAGTTGGTAATACAACGGATGGCATGGGCGAAATACCCGCTCCATTTACAATTCCTCCCGCTGACAAAGAGGTTGAGAGCGCCATCCCGGCTCCACCTGTATTTTACAGTGATCAACTCGACCTCGCGGTCAAGTGGGGTCTGCTGGATGAAACAGGCCTGACTATGAGCCTTGGAACACGAGTCACGTGTAGTTCCCGCTCGAAGACTTCGGATATTGGAAACAGTATTAAAGTTAAAAACATACCTGTACCACCCAGTAAAAATAAGAAGTATTCGGATGTTGTACGCACCCATAGCATTGATAATTCAACGATCCCAGTGAATGACAAAGTCCCAGCAGAAATCAAAGAACCTCCAGTAATTGATAAAGAAAAAATGATAAAAATCGAAGTCGTTAACGAATGTAAAGAACACCAAGGCTATATTAAGTCTAAGAAGACAATCAAATTGTTTAAACTCACTAGAAAAGCTTTAGAAATTTTGCCTAAATACTTCTTGTTTGAATTTGGTAACGAAGGAGACCAAAAGGCTCTAAAAGAAATCAACATTATCGAACATCCAGCCGCTACAATTAAAGAAATTTTCGGATGCTCCCCGGACTCACCATTCGATGATATCTTCCATGATATAACCGGTACAGGGGAATTATGTCTCGATGAATATATTTGTCCACTACCTCCGCTACCTACACCTTCTCCTAAGAAATGAACTGAGAGAAATGATAATGCATTGCCTATGGTACAAAGGGACAAACCGTTTATCTTCCCCCCATATCAGTCTTCTAGTTCTCCCTCTACCAGTAACATTAGTTCATTTACATCTTCATATAGAGCACCAGAACTTTGGGACATTAGTGATTATGAATCTAATTATATCCAATTCCCTGGTAACTTATCAGAAGGAGCATGTAACTCACTACCAGATCCCTGTCAATACTGTACTACAGTCCGTGACAGGCAAAACCCGCCAATTTTTTGAGTGAACTTAAGTGAATTTTTCAGCAATGACAAATAAGTTTTAAATGGGCACATAGAAAATTCCAGGCATGCACAAAAGTGAGTGTGATTGAGCATGCCATGCTCAAGGCCAAATTTTCATGCACAAAAGTGAGCATGATTGAGTGTGTCATGCTCAAGGTATTTATCTTAGTTCTAAATGGCCCATTTGTGGGTCAAAAAGAGTGTAAATCAAATGTACATACTAGTGTTGTATGGCTGTGTCATATTGTGAATGTGAGTGATGTTTCTAATCAAGATATGAAGTCAAATCTTGAAGAATAATATTTATACTTCACACACACATTACGCTCAAGATGTTACTTCACACTCAGGGTCAACATCTCATGCACAGGGTCCATACATTCACACACAGGGTCTAAGTTTTCACGCTCAAGGTCATCAACTCATGCTCAAGGTCTGTCAACTCACACTCAAAGTCTTCACTTCATGCTCACAAAAAAATTATATGTTACATTTATATTTGGCTTCACTTACATGTGGGAGGAAAAGTAAGTTGCAAGTGTAATATTTGTGCATAAGTGTCAGCCAATTATTTTCATTAAATGCCTAGGTTTTATGATCATGGTGATCATATAAGCTAGGCATTTTTTTTATGATCACCCACTATTATATATGTAGTAGTGAATGTATGATTACTAGTGAATGTATAAGTGATCATAAGTGATCTTTCAGTGTTTTAGTAGTGTTTCAGGTGGATATTTACTTACTACTGGTACTAATGAATGTAATGGTGATCATAGGTGATCATTAGGTGTTTCAAGTGCATATTCACTTATTACTGGTACTAAAGAATGTATATGTGATCATAAGTGATCATTATATATTACAATAGCATATTATTTTGAATAATATTATATATATCACACATGTGACATATCTCGAACTTGTCACGCATATTCCCGCGCCTCACATTGTTCCCGCGCTTCACATTTGTGACATCCTTCTCGCGCGTCACGTCTGTCACACATATTCCCGCGCATCGCGCATATTCCCGCGCATCACGCATATACCCACGCATCACGCAGCTTCTCGCATATTCCCGCGCATCTCGCATATTCCCGCGCATCACGCACATTCTCGCGCTTCATGCACATTCCCGCGCATCACATATTCCCGCGCATCACATCTGTCACATTCTTTCTGTGTGTCACATCCGTCACACATATTCGCACGCATCACATTTGTCACATATATTCGCACGCGTCACACTATTCACGTGTGTCACATATATTCGCACGTGTCACACTGTTCATGCGTGTCACATATATTCGCACGCGTCACGCTATTCACGCGCGTCACGCTATTAGCACTCGTCACACATGTCACCTGCTATCATTTGTCACACTTTGCACCTGCTATCATTTGTCACACTTTGCACAACTATCATGCATTCAATGGTGTTACTCTTTGATTCACATTACATGTTTTATGTGTGTGACTCATCATGCTTTTTGCATATGTTACATTTTTCACAATTTTCACAGCTCAGTAATGTAATTTGGTTTTTGATATTGACAATATATTAAAATTTGAAAGCTATGGTAAGCAGGGAATACTCAGCAATAGCATGTGCATGGACCACTCCCTGATGCTGTCTGAGTAGTTACCTGGTTGATCCTGCCAGTAGTCATATGCTTGTTTAAAAGATGAAGCCATAAGGTTTAAGTATAAGTATAAACAACATATGTCAGAGATATGAGTACATGTAGCAGTGTAGAAGTGAAACTGATTGTGACACAATATCAGTAAGAGTTGAGATAGTTTTCATTTTCTCTCTGTATCAATATATCACAAGTTTATGTAGTCATATAGAGTAAGCAGATATGAATCAATAATGTGTATTGAAGATATCATTATAACCAATAGTGATACAAGAATAATGATCATCTAATAACTGAGATGTGTAAGTTTGATGTGATGTAGAATCACATATTTCACCATTCTTTCACATTTTTTGTCCATGTGTGGGTCTATCACCAAATTGTTCAATATGAAAATGTTCAATAGCATCATATCACATCTCTAGTCTTGATTGTAAAATGTCAGTGGACTTACATACACACTCTACATGTTTCAATCTGGCTCCTTATTATTGTTACACTTCCATAATTTACTAATTGTCACATTTCTTGATACAACCTTCAGTTTAGCAAGAACATGATTGTTTCCTTTGCTTTAATAATTTACTCTGCACTGTTGGATACTTCTGTTCTGTAAAAATTTGAACAATGGTATAGATATACAGGTAATCAGATACACATAATCAGCTTCTCTCCCTGGGTGTTAAGTGTTCAGTACATCATGATTCTCCTTCCTACTGTGCCTTCAGGCTCCACAAGTGTGAGTAAATGTCAGAAGCAATTTAAATTCAAATTGAGAACATGAAAAACTTGATATGTGATATACATCAAAAACATGATATACATGAAAACCATGATGGGCTAGTAGACTATGACAGGTGATATACTAAGTATCCCCCACTTAATATAGGTTCCACATCTAGATATGTTGTCAATATCAAAAGCCAAATTACATTACTGAGCTGTGAAAATTGTGAAAAATGTAATGTATGCAAAAAGCATGATGAGTCACACACATAAAACATGTAATGTGAATCAAAGAGTAACACCATCAAATGCATGATAGTTGTGCAAAGTGTGACAAATGAAAGCAGGTGACATGTGTGACGAGCGCTACAAGTGTGACAAATGACAAATGTGACGCACGTGACACACATGAAAAGCGTGACACGCGTGAATAGCGTGACGCGCGTGAATAGCGTGATGCGTGGGAATATATGTGACACGCATGAACAGTGTGACGCGTGGGAATATATGTGACAAATGTGATGCGTGCGAATATGTGTGACGGATGTGACACACAGAAAGAATGTGACAGATGTGATGCGCGGGAATATGTGATGCGCGGGAATGTGCGTGATGCGCGGGAATATGCGAGAAGCGCGGGAATATGCGAGAAGCGCGGGAATATGCGAGAAGCTGCGTGATGCGTGGGTATATGCGTGATGCGCGGGAATATGCGTGATGCGCGGGAATATGCGTGATGCGCGGGAATATGCGCGATGCGCGGGAATATGTGTGACAGACGTGACGCGCGAGAAGGATGTCACAAATGTGAAGCGCGGGAACAATGTGAGGCGCGGGAATATGCGTGACAAGTTCGAGATATGTCACATGTGTGATATATATAATATTATTCAAAATAATATGCTATTGTAATATATAATGATCACTTATGATCACATATACATTCTTTAGTACCAGTAATAAGTGAATATGCACTTGAAACACCTAATGATCACCTATGATCACCATTACATTCATTAGTACCAGTAGTAAGTAAATATCCACCTGAAACACTACTAAAACACTGAAAGATCACTTATGATCACTTATACATTCACTAGTAATCATACATTCACTACTACATATATAATAGTGGGTGATCATAAAAAAAATGCCTAGCTTATATGATCACCATGATCATAAAACCTAGGCATTTAATAAATAAATTGGCTGACACCCCTCATTTGTGAGCATGAATAGGAATACCAATCACACTCAGAGAATAGGAATACCACACTCACACTCAAGTTAAAGGACATTGAGCATGAGTGTAATACTAGTGAGCTTGAATAGAAATACCAATTATACTCATGCTCAAGTTGAATGCAAGTGTAATATTTGTGAGTGTGAGTAAGAATACCAATCATGCTCATGCTCAAGTTAAAGGACATTGAGCATGAGTGTAATACTTGTGAGTGTGAATAGGAATACCATACTCACACTCAAGTTACAGGACATTGAGTGTGAATGTAATACTTGTGAGCATGAATAGGAATACCAATCATGCTCATGCTCAAGTTAAAGGATATGGAGCATGAGTGTAATACTTGTGAGCATGAATAGGAATACCACACTCATGCTCAAGTTAAAGGACATTGAGTGTGAGTGTAATACTTGTGAGCACGAATAGGAATACCACACTCATGCTCAAGTTAAAGGACATTGAGTGTGAGTGTAATACTTGTGAGCATGAATAGGAATACCAATCACACTCAGAGAATAGGAATACCACACTCACACTCAAGTTAAAGGACATTGAGCATGAGTGTAACACTTGTGAGCATGAATATGAATACCAACTATACTCATGCTCAAGTTGAATGCAAGTGTAATATTTGTGAGCATGGGTAAGAATACCAATCATACTCATGCTCAAGTTAAAGGACATTGAGTGTGAGTGTAATACTTGTGAGTGTTGATACATGGGTAAAATAAATAGCACATACTTTATTTAATTTCTATATCTCATACTTGTGAGATTTCAAACTGAGGCATTGAGTTGGACACCAAGGGGAGGGACTGAGGTCCCATGTTGCCTCCCATAAACTATCAAGGGGTATAACATCTATTATAAAAATATGCTCCACCTCAGTAACCAAATTAAAAACCTTTAAACAAATACTATACTTATTTTATTTTATAAAACTGACATGCTATAGCTGACCCAAAAGTATCAGACGAGACCCTATAAAAACAGCATGACATGTACTCAGAACAAAGGATAAAGAATGGAAACAGTACAATGATGACTTGACAACATACCTGAGCTCTAGACCCAATAACTGGGTACCAGGAGGGGTGTGATAGCGGTAGATTATCAGACACTGATGTAGAGAATGTAATGCATGGAAGAAACAGGTGCAGTGATGACACAATGATGAGTTATCGAGGAAGCGGCAAGCCAAGTGGGAATGCATCATGCATCACTGCCACAGTTTCCGAATTAGGAAGGTGCTTATAGAAACATGTGTGCTGTTGCAATAGCGCAATAGATTAGTGCTGTATGATTGGCTGCACACACATGGGTTGGTGCTCTGCGCTGACTAACTCCAGATCTAGAACTAAGCTACCATATGGGTAGGAAAGTACCATAGATAGAGAACTGTAAAATAAGCATTGAGTAATTGTATATAGATGAGTGAGGAGAGAAAGAAACACCAGGAACTGCATGGGCATTCTTCCCCCCCACAGACAGGGTGGTGTATCAGACCAAACAGTACAGAAATAGAATACAAATTTGATGTACCAATTTAAAACTGAACTCATTTTGAGTTGAAATCTGAACTGTTGATCATTGAATCATTGAAGTCCCACTGCATACTAAAAATAGATATACCTCATTCTAAATTTAGTTTACCTTTGAAAAGAATTGATATTTGCATGCCCTCGAACTTATTAAGTCTTTGAGCTCGGGAACTTAGAATATAAAATTGCACTGGAATTGGGAAACTATTCTAAGTGTATATTAAAGTAATCTAAACCTGTGCACTAAGTACATCAGTGTGAATAGGAGTACCAATCATGCTCACACTCAATTTAAATACAAGTGTAATATTTGTGAGCATGAATAAGAATACCAATCACACTCATGCTCAAGTTAAATACAAGTGTAATATTTGTGAGCATGAGTAAGTTATACTATGTAAATATGTGTGATAGGTAGTAATCTATCCTGTATTGCTCCCTGCTTCGTTGTGAATTTCCCTGCTTTGTTATTAAGCCCCCTTCCTTGTTCTGAAGTTCCCTACTTCGCTGTAAAGCCCCATTCTTTGTTTTGAATTTTCCAAGGTCCCTGCTTCACTGTGAATCCCCCTGCCTTGTTCTGAATTTTCCTGCTTCATTGTAAAGCTTCCTGTAATTTTCTGAGCCCCCTGCTTCATTATAAACTTCCCCTGTTTCTACTGTTCAATATATACCATTCTCTAGCTCTATAAATTTTTAACTGTTAGTCTGAATTACTGCTACACTCTCTGAGTCATTTTTTCAACTTGTAGATCATATGTACACTCTCTGAATCATTTATATACACTCTAAGTCATATCTAAACACTCTGGATCATTGGTATACATTTTAAATCAATATACACTCATAAAGAAGACAATAGAGTGGTGTTAGCCAAAATTATTATAAAAATGTAGTGTTTTATGATTGCTGCAATCATAAATAATGATCACCTTCATGACTATGCATTTTGAGAGCTTATCCATCTATTAGTACTAAATCTAATGGTGATCATAAGTGATCATTAGCTATTTTGAAGTGAATATTACTACTGTAGGTCCATTATAATATGGTGATCATATGTGATCATTGACTATTTTGAAGTGAATATTACTACTGTAGGTCTATTGTAATGTGGTGATCATATGTGATCATTGGCTATTTTAAAGTGAATATTACTACTGTAGGTCTATTGTAATGTGGTGATCATAAGTGATCATTGGCTATTTTGAAGTGAATATTACTACTGTAGGTCCATTATAATATGGTGATCATATGTGATCATTGACTTATTTTGAATTGAATATTACTATTGTAGGTCCATTGTAATATGGTGATCATATGTGATCATTAGCTATTTGAAGTGAATATTACTATATTGTAATGTGGTGATCATATGTGATCATTGACATATTTTGAAATGAAAATTATTACATATTGCTATTGTAGTTCATGTCACATTTGTCACAATCTTCCCACGTGTCACATATTTCGCGCACTTCACACAATTCCCACACATCTCATAATTCCTGTGCTCTACATCATTCCTGCACTCTGGATAATTCCGGCACATCATGATTGTCATGATCTTCCTGTGTGTCATGATCTTCCTGCATGTCATGATCTTCCCGTGTGTCACATATTTCCCGTGCTCCACATCATTCCCATGCACCGCGTTTGTCATGTTCTTCCTGCGCGTCATGATTGTCACTCTTTAGCACATGTCACGATTGTCACACCTCTACATGCGTCACGATCGTCACGCTTTAGCACGCATCATGATTGTCACGCCTTTACACATGTCACGATCGTCACGCTTTAGCACACATCATGCTTTAGTGATTGTCACGGTTTTACATGCGTCATGATTGTCACGCTTTAGCACATGTCACGATTGTGACACCTTTACATGCGTCACAATCGTCACACTTTTACACCATGATTGTCACGCTTTTACACATGTCACGATCTGTCACGCTCTAGTACGCATTACGATTGTCACGCTTTAGCACGCGTCACAATTGTCACAGTTTTACATGTGTCATGATTGTCACGCTTTTACATGCGTCACGATCGTCACACATTTATGGCTGTCACAAATGCAATATATTTCTTGCATGTCACAATTGTCAAGCTTTTACATGTCACATTCATCAACAATAGTGTTGGCATAATCAGTCAATGGTGGTCATATTATACACCATTTAATCTATAGATGAGTTGATCAAATATTGATGGGGTTCCAACAGGTGTGCAATGACAATTGTTCCCATCACTTTTATGATGTAAGAATAAGAGTATTGAGTGATATAACATTTAATTCTGATTCTCAGTTTATTGCTTAGCAATGTAATTCAGTCTTTTACATTGACTAGTCATTGATTAATCTGTCAACTGTCAATCATTAACACATACTTTTTTGGCAGATGAGGTCTGATCCTGTTGATAACATTGTATAAGAAGGCAATGTGATAATTAACACTAAGCTAGAGAACAGAAAGTAAGTAAATAACAGCAACTGAGCAAGAAAGTGCAAAGAAGTACAAAATGGAGTTTTCAGATATCAGAATGAATACTAATACTAAAAGAGTGAGTAGAAGTGAAACTGTTTGAGACACAATAAGATAGTTTTCATTAACTCCCCATTTCAATAAAACATAGACAACTATCATGTAATCATATAGAGTAAGCAATTATGTGATTTGGTAATGTGTGTTGAAGATATTAGTATAATCAATGACCAATGCAAGAATTAGAATCATCTAAATGCTGTAATGTGTAAGTTTGATGTAATGTGGAATCACATCTATACACTATCCATTCATATGTGTTAAGCATGCAAGGTTCTATATTCTTCTCTGTCTGGTTGGTACATGTTTCCATAATGTTCAATACCATTGTAATGACTTCATCATCTTTCATACCTAGACTAACCATTATGGTTATTATTTTGTCATTTTATCATATCCCTAGTCTTGATTGTAAAACATAGCATACCATCTCATTTCCAAATATATCATACACTCTAAATAGAACTAAGACTCCAACTACATATACACTCTACATCCTCTAATCTAGTTTCTTATTACTGTTACACTTCTATATCATTATATTTGTCATATACTGTATTACAACCTTCAATTCTAAAAGTGCATATTCATTTACTGTGATTTTTATAATTAGCTTTGTGGTTTCAAATACTTAATCTGCTTCTGTGACAATTTGGATGGTGATACAGATGTACCAGAAACTGCACATGTGGTTGGCTTCCCTTGTTTAGCATTAAGTTTTAGGTACATTGCAAACCTCCTCTTAACTATATCCCTGGACCCACATATGTAAAAGTCAATAATTAGTACTGTCACGTCCCGTTCTATTCCACTAAGGACAAGAACCTCGGAGTAGATAGTCTGATAGAAGCGGAGTAACTCGCACACGTTAGTAGGGTGCGTGGAGGTAGTGAATGAGTACGGGAGTAGTGGAACGTTGGCTTCAACTTGTGTGTTGCGCCCCTTGGACTTCCAGTTCCGTATTTAGAACAAAGCGGAGTAAGTGGCAAAACAGCGGAGTTGGCTCAAGGCCCAAGTAGGAGAAAGGGTGTAAACGTAGTTGATTTGAAACTGAAGTCTATCTACATTACAGGAGTAGTTTATATAGTAAACTACTTTGTCCGAATGCGTACGGAGTAATGCCCATGGGTATGTGGCATCCTAGGGTTAAGTAAACTCCATGAAATGTAGAACATGGTAAACTAGTAGTACGCCTCTAGATTATAGTCATAGGAGAAATGGCCGCGGCCGGAGAACAAGGTAGAAATATTAAAGGGAAGGAACAAGTAAACAGTTACAAGTAAACATTAGTAATGGGAGTTCGATATATAATAAGTATACATAGTCCGGAGGAAACATACTAAAAGCGGAGTAAACCCGGAGTTGAATCCAATAGTACAGGGATTGTCACGGATATGACAAGTACACATATCTATTATTGTTATACTCTGTGTAAGATAAACAAAAGTTAAAATAATCTACATGATATTATAGGCTAAAAATGTGACAGCTGACATGCATGAAAAATAATGACATGTTGGAAATATGTCACATATGAGATAGACATAAATGCGTGACAATTGTGATGTGTGTTAAAGCGTGACGATCGTGACACATGTAAAACCGTGACGATTGTGACGCATGTAAAGGCGTGACAGTCGTGACATGTGTAAAACCGTGACAATTGTGACGCATGCTAAAGCGTGACGATCGTAACACGTGTAAAGGCGTGACAATTGCGACATGTGTAAAGGCGTGACAATTGTGACGCGTGCTAAAGCGTGACGATCGTGATGCGTGTAAAGGCGTGACAACCGTAACGCGCACTAGAGCGTGACAGATCGTGATGCATGCTAAAGCGTGACGATCGTAACACGTGTAAAGGCGTGACAATCGTAACGCGTGTAAAGGTGTGACAATCGTGACACATGCTAAAGCGTGACGATTGTGACGCGCGGGAAGAACGTGACAAACATGGTGTGCAGGAATGATGTGGAGTGCGGGAAATATGTGACATGTGGGAAGATCGTGACACATGGGAAGATCGTGACACACAGGAAGATCATGACACATGGGAAGATTGTGACACATGGGAAGATCATGACAATCATGATGTGCCGGAATTATCCAGAGTGCAGGAATGATGTAGAGCACAGGAATTATGAGATGCGTGGGAATTGTGTGAAGTGCGCGAAATATGTGACACGTGGGAAGATTGTGACAAATGTGACATGAACTACAATAGCAATATGTAATAATTTTCATTTCAAAATATGTCAATGATCACATATGATCACCACATTACAATATAGTAATATTCACTTCAAATAGCTAATGATAGTCAATGATCACATATGATCACCATATTATAATGGACCTACAGTAGTAATATTCACTTCAAAATAGCCAATGATCACTTATGATCACCATTAGATTTAGTATTAATAGGTGGATAAGCTCTCAAAACGCATAGTCATGAAGGTGATCATTATTTATGATTGTGGCAATCATAAAACACTACATTTTTATGATAATTTTGGCTGACACTTATGGACAATAACAATGAAACATATATAAAACCCACTGGTGTTCTTCAATTATTACATTACAGTGCTTAGTATATACCAAATTGTATTAAAAACATGCTTTACTATGCCAATTATTCAGTATGTAGTTGATATAAGACAGCCAGTTGGCTCATGCTCATATAAGGATTATTCATGCTCATGTATAGAATATTCATGCTCACATATAGAATATTCATGCACAGGGCCGAATTTTCATGCTCAATAGGTGAGTGTGCATGCTCAACTCACGCTCACTTTTGTGCATGCCCAGAATTTTCTTGCTGCCCAAAGGATTTTCTAATGTGTTTTCCAGAGAGCTACTAATTATAGCATCAAGAGCTTCTTGTGGATTGTGATTATCATCAGAAATGAATTTAACCACAATTGAAGCATAAATGAACTGCCCAGATGATTTGTGCAGCAATGTCCATAGGTCATTGTCTGTTGGCCAACTGGGAGTTCCAGATAATTCAGAGGCTAAGACATGAGTCTGTTTAATTATGTTGAATGCATCTAGAAGATATGTCTTGATATCCTGGTCAGGATCATATGTCCAATCTAGAGCCAGGCAAGCAGATATATTATTGACCAACAGTAAATCAAATGTTTTCTGAATTTGATGTTCTGGTCTGCTTGCTATGAGAAACTGCAGCTGCAGTGGCTGTGACACTGCATTGCCTGCAATAACCTTCATAATCCTTGATTGAATATCAGTGCTGTTGCATTCATCTAGACTATCAATTATTACTAGGCATGGAGTAAGGAGATTACCATTCATCTTAAGATGCATGTTTGGATCTATGACTAGACTCTTCAACTGTTTCTCCATTGAGTGATGGAATATGGCTGGGTCACATTTCAGCTCTTCCAAAATCAGATCTCTTGGTTTTGGTATTTGAATTACAAGATGATATATCATCATCAGGATAACTCTTGTTCCATCATCTCATCCTGTACCTGTAAAAGTCTGTGAAAAGAAAAACTAGAAATTAGTGTATCCTCCAAGTCCTTGTCACATTGTTCTGCTATAGTCTGAGCAATAGTGGACTTCCCTACACCAGCAGCTCCATTCAACCCCATTATTTGGTTTTCTGGATCTGATGTGTTAATCCATTTCATAATCTCTTCGATGACTCTATCTCTTGTATCAGGATAACACTTGGAGGGGTCAGCGCACTCAGCAGAGTCATGGCCTGCTCCTGGACATGCTGCACAAGTGATTATACCCATTGCTTTGGCTGAAAATGTGTCAATATGGTAGGAAATATTTGAAATATTGAATGTTTACTAACCAGTATTTTTATAATTATTAATTTCCCTTTGATAGAAATCTCTACCAACAATAATTTTGAAGTTGTTTGCTCCTAAGAATGCCATTTATGCGCAAGATACTCCAATGATGAGTGGCTCAGGGGCATTTGGTAAGGTGTTAGTGGAAGATTTGGTTGGGGGGAAAAGAACTATATGTACCATTTTAGATGCTGAACATGAAGAAACCACATGTTTATCATGTGTTCTCAGAAGGTCCCATTTAGATGAATATATAAATGGAGGTTGTGGGGGTGTGAAGCTGGGAATGGATTCACTAATGCTTTTGGCCACTTCACACACTTGTTGCGCAATTGCATCACACATTCGGGATGCCTTCACACTTGCAGACCACCACCTTACTACAACTTCATCACATCAAAGCACATTTTATAACAATATGTTGTAGAGCTCTGGTGCTAGTGTAGCTATGTGTTCAGTCCAAATTTGGCTTCAGTGATTTATATTTTTGTCGAGAAGCCATTTAATCTCTGTCCCCATACTATATTTACACCAGATGATAAGACATGCGGCATGCTTACCTCAGTGTATCTGAGTCACAGTAGTTTCTCCCAAATTAATACTAGTTCATGATCACATCAAGGTTAAGAGGTAAAAATACCTTTCATGAGACCAACTACCTTGAGTTCTTAGAAGTATGTATATTGAAAGTGCACAGCAAACTTGCAAGTGATCTTGTGCATAAATAGATGTCTTGACACTTGGCATCTCTGGAGGATGGTGTAATCAATACTAGTTAAACATTCACACAAGTCATTAAATGCATGTTGTATCTGAGTTGTGATTTGATTTTATTCATTAGTTATGGAAGGATGGATGGACTCAGGAGTACTGAAGCACCTGACAATAAAACATGCTTCATTGTAGTGTATTATTCAGAGGTGATAAATATGATATTATGTTAGGTTGCGTAACAGACAGATGCAGAGCCTGTGAATGTGAAAGTAAGAAAGATATCACATTGTTGACAAAATAGTGAATGTACCTTGTCAAAATGTGTTATGTTTGTTACATTCTAAGAGCAGCTGGCACACTCAACTTCATGTAATACAACATTTCTTGCTGTGTTTAATGAGTTGAGCCTACAACTGGACAAAGACCAATGAACACCAACCCCCCCCCCCTTGAGACTCCAAACAAATTACACTTCTCAATCCAAGGGTGATGTGTACTTGCTGCTTAACACCCATCTGGGTTACCTATGTAAAGTTGAATGTAAACTCTTTGTAACACAGCCAACATTTTCACTTTTTTGGTCTTAGTGGCTTAGAAGGATCTACATTTGACAACAGATTGTAACTTCTCATCTGTGGATGCATCTGCAGGATCAGTTGCTACTGAGCAATTGGGCCTTATAGCAATATAAGAAAGATAATGACATTGAGTTACAGGCATGCACAAGTGAGCTGGGTGTCAGAGTGAAGAAGAAAGATGTCTGGTTGCCCAAATCAATCACCTGTAAGTTACATTTGTGAAATAAATGTACACAAGCACTCTACATAGTCTGCTGACTTCAACTCCAAATCAAGCTTATCGATTACTATAAATATGCCAGCAATGATAAGACATGTGTGTTCAACAGTGGGTAACTTTCCATAGGGATTCTATTCCAAATAGACTCAAATATTTAATAGATCAGAGTTTGAAAATCTATGTCTATTTCATATCATTTTCCCATAGCCAATTCTATTACAATCTATTATTCCCACTACCTTTTAAGGTAGTTGGGTTATAGGGTGGTTTGGATTTTCCTATAAGGAAATTTCAGACATCGGGGTTGGGATCTCACTTTCAGGAGATTTGATTGGCTGACACCTTAGAACCCTTAGCCCTGTGACACAGTGAAGCTCTGTGTGACAGCCCACGACAACCTCCTTAGTTTGTAATAGCATCCACATCAGCACGATAACACACAAATACCACAAACACCCTGTCTTTTGTGCACTCCAAACATAGGAGACTTTGGGCTTACATGACAAGCAAGGTGCCAAACCACATATCATTTGTCCAGGATGAAGTATGATATCATCATGGATGAATCACAGTATAATCCCAGTGAGAAATAATTCAAGATAGGTATAGCATATTTGACTCCACCTGTGACTGCTTGAGACACCAAATTGATTGTCATACTCATTGTAATCTCTCATTATGGCCTCCAGACTAAGCCGTGACTTGTCCTCACACTCTTCCACCACCATGGTTCTTGCAATGTATTATTGCACTCATTGTTTGTTCCCTGTTTGCTGTTGGAGCCTTTGTCCATGTTATTTACCCATAATAGTATCTTTTTGACCTCATATTTTGTGCCTTCTTGACTCACAATATAGTACCTCGAATATTATTACACTTGCATTTCATTTAACATCAAGCAAGGTTCTCACTGGCACAGTCGGCAATTCCCAGTTATTGGATTTGTGAGTTATTGACAGCAAATAAGTAATAACCCGATCATCTTTTTGGCTTGCATAAATTAATTTGCTACATTTGAGTCACAGTACTAGTAAATACTAAACAGTAATCAAGTGGGTAGTGAGCTTTGCCACTTGCCGGCCCTATTCTTTATCAACAGAAATACCCTGAAACTTCTGCTCTCCCCTTGTGAAATTACACCATGGCAAGCCTTTTAAGAGTCAAAGTGACTAGATTTTTATTAACAACAGTGGACTTCAATGTTGCTACTTTTCATTACATCCTCTAGATTCTGGGGGGACTTGAAGACCACTGGAACACATTCACCATATGTAAAATAACAAAATTATGTGAGATATCTGTTAGGAGGACTCATTATATATTAAAAGAACTAGTGATTAAATTTTTTGGAGACAAAGGAAGGACTTGGGAGTGAATATGATATGTTGCATTCTCTAGAAATTCATGGAATCCACAGAACTTGCAAGTCTGAAACAGACCATGGCACCTGTGTTGTAAGCTGAATGTCAGTTCACCTATAAAAGGAAGATTAAGGGAAATTAAGCAGACTATGTTAGATATTCTGGGTTGCACAGCTTCCTTGACAGCTGTCATACTTGACAGATCTGTGATTGACAGATCCTTGATTGACAGTTCTGTGAATGACAGATACTTGATTGACAGATTTGTGACTGACAGATTGGCAGCTGTCAGTTACCTTAGTTACAGGACTTTGGTTGGACTTTGGTAGACACACTCAGTATATATAAACACTCTGTAACTTGGTAGTTGAAAACAAGTTTCCTCCCATCTTGTGTCTGTGTCTGTGTCTGTGTTTGAGTTCTTGCTCCTTTACCACTCTCTTTGCTCTCTTATTATCCTCTTTGCTCTCAACCACCCTCCTTATTCTTTGTTACTTCTGACAGACTAAGCAAGCCTTAGCAAGGTTTATTCAAGACTTAAAAATCTGGTGAGGGGTTTTAAGTTCTCCATAGACTTCAAAATCTACAAAGGTCTGTATGGCCCCACCTCCAACTATGCAACACTGGGTGAGGATTGGCATCTTGGCGAACAGTGATCTATTCAAATCTATTCAAAATAAACATGAATAGATTCCTATGGAAAGTCACCCAGTTTCTGAGAAATTACTACTGATACTCACACCAAGGTTAAGAGATAAAAATAGGACTAGAATTCTTGATAAGCATTTGAAGGAACTGTATTAAAAAAGCAAGGTATACATGTGATCCCATGGAGAAATGATGCCATGACTCCACAGGCATGAATCTGGGTCAAGTTTAAGCTGGTATTTTATCATATTGGTTAGAATGTACTTGCCTTGTCAAATGTGTTACACTTGTTTCTACTATTACATTCTGAGTATAGCAAGTACAGAGTCAACTTCATGTAGTATGACATGTCCTGCTATGCTGAGCACATTGAGCCTACAAGACAAGAAAAAGAGCAATGGACACCAAATTCTTCTTATTGAGACTTCGGGTAGATTACACTGCTACGTACATATTTCTGTTGTTGATTATGCAATCCACTGAGGAAGAGGGGGGGGGGAGTTAAGCACATCACTGGTGTGCATTAGTACTAGCTTCTCATTAATTTGGTTGTCACATTAATGAAGTGAGCAAGCACTATGATAGGGACTAACATGGATAAGCCAAATATCAGGTAGACCCATACCCAGCTTATTTTTATGGGTTCAGGTCAGGACCTAATCTGTGTGAGTCAGACCTGCAGGCACTGCAGATAAATATAGACTTTTAATCTCAGCTGTTCTGGGGCAGGGCCATTAATAAAAATAGAACTGTATTATTTAGTAATCAAATCAATTACTATGTGACTGACAATACAGTACAGTAGAAATTGTCATAATGAATAAAAGCTCATAATGAATACAGATTTGCAAAGGCATGGTACACTGTGACAGCTTGTTGTAGTGAATGAATGCTTGAAATGAATATTGAAAGTCCACAACCAACCTTATTTGTTATGACAATTTCTATTGTAAAACATTTAAAGCTAAAATGGCATTGGGCTCATGGGTGAATAATCCATTATACCCTGATTTACCAGCTGCTACACAGACTGTTCAAGCCACAATTGGTACAGCATCCAAGTCTTAAGCATTGAGTGAGAAAGGACCATACCTTCCACATCCCATACCTCGTCATCCCAAGCTCAATCACCACATCCTCCTCTAGTACATCCTAACCACCCCATCCTTCAAAGACTTAGAAGTGAGAAATCCCTCCCCATTCTACTTCTTGGCTTGTGTACCCTTCTATGTCCCATAAACAGAGGCGAGTTTCAGACCCTGCTTTCTGGCAGTGTGTCATACTGAGGGGACAAAGTTTGGGTCCATGGGGCAGAGCTTCTGAACTCATGTTATCAACTCTACAAGAGGAGGGCAGCTTCTCTCATCTGTAAGGGTCTGTTTGGCTTCAAGACTCCTTCACAGCCCCTTCTTTCATGGTCTCAAGGTTGGTGGTGTGACAGCGGTGGGTGGTGTGGTGGTACATGGTAGTTGAGCATGGACAGGAAGTAGTGTGGCCATGTGGAATGTTGAGGGTCATTGAGTACTTGAAGTGAAGTATCTCAAAACTCTGTCATCTGTTGTAGTATCTCCATTAATGAGGTGAAGTATAAGAGAGGGAAACATGAACTTTGACCAAGCCTTCCACATCCCATACCTTGCTATCCCAAGCTCACCCACCACATTCTCCTCCTGCTTTCCAACCACCTCAACCTTCAAAGACTTAGAAGTGATGAATGCCTCCATGTCAGACTTTTGACACATCTACCTTCCTTGTCTCAGGAACTGAGACAAGTTCCACACTCTGTATTCTGGCAAAGTTCCACACTTAGGGAGCAGTGAGGACTACTCATGCTGATGGGGGGATGAAGTTCGAGTCCATAGGGAGTAACTTCTGTGCTGGCATCACCAGCTTTACAACAGGAGGATCTCTTCTCTCATCTGAAAGGGTGTCTGTTGAATCAACTTTGGTAGATGCAGTGGCCTCTGTGCTAGATTCCTTCACTGCCCATTCTTCCCCTTCTTCCCCTTCTTCCTAAACCTCGACAAGACAAAGCACTGAACAGGCTTTCTCTATCTCACCCTCCTTGAGGAGGGGCTCCTTTACAATCTTGTTGAATGGTGAGGTCTCAATACTTGCATTGTCTGATGACACTGCACAGAAGGGGTTGAAGGCAATGATTGGACTAGAGAATGTTATAGAGCTATCATACTGACATGTTAGGCGGATGACTAGGTAGATGAATGAAGAAAGAACATACTGCTTAGTCAATGTTGTCTGTGGTGGGAACATGTATTTGTGCACCAAAGAACAATGGACTGAACACTATAGCACCTGATTAGCAATTGAATATATATGAGCATGCACAATGCCACTAAGAGGATGATGAGGAAGAAGAAGAGGATGAGATGCAGGTATTAATTGGTGTATGCTGTGAAATGGGCCGACATCACAGTGTTGCATTCATTGAATGGCTGGAAAGTGATTGTGCACCACCAAGATGTGGATGTTGAACATACATGGGAGTTGATGAAAGGTCCTGGGAGGAGGGGACACAGGAAGGTTGCATATCTGGATGAAGAGGATGAGTAGGTCATTTAGTGTATTATGCTACTAGCAGTGTATAATGGTGTATTCTTGTTCTTGAATCACTGGTTCAGTATAGAACCTTGTCTCAAAAAGGCCCATGTGCACCTGTTGCAGTTGGGAAATGTTTGGAAGTTGTGGTGGTAGTGCTGAAACAGCAACTATGTTGATCCTCCACCAAGGATAAATTGTAAGAAAGAGGAAGGAGGAACTGACATGGGGTAGGGACTTGGCAGGTGAAAGGGCAGAGGTGGGAAGATGAGATGGATACAATGCACATATGGAACACATTGAAGCTTTGAAGGGGAGTTTGGGCATTGGACGAGGTAGGGTCCATGTGACTCATTGGGTCGGCCAGCTGAACAGTATCTTGTCTGGCTAATGTCCCCAGAGGTACAGCTGATACCTGTGGAACACCCTGGATGTCAATGAGCATGATTATCACAAAGCTGCTAGTGAGCAGAATAGATTGAATAGAGGCAATGCACAGTGCACAATATGGTCGATTGCAGACTGGGGGCATAAAGCATCGATTGGCTACATTATCATATCGCAAAGGCAACCAGTGGTTCAGTACATGGTGAAAAGTGACAGATGTTGACCCTCACTATCTGAATACAAAATGCAGCACGGAGAAGATCTGAGACAAGTGAAATTCATCAGTGGTCACAGAATTGTCACAGGGCTCCAGCCAATCAGGTTGAGATCCCATTCACAAACCTGTAAATCACCTTATAGGGAATTCAGATGTCCCTATAACCCAACTACCTTAAAAGGTAGTGGCAGGGCCCACTACCTGAAGAATTTAATGGATTGCAGACAGGAAGGAAAAACAATAAAGGGGCAAAGTTGTATTAAAATAGAACAGTTAATAATAGGGGAGTTCAATCTTGGCTGTTTTGTCATGTCACTACAGATCAGTCACTACAGAAACTTGACAGCAACACTACAATCTACTACAATCCTGCCTAAAATTTTTAGCACACATTACAAGACAGCTGTAGCTGTATTGTGTATCACCAAGATTGAACTCTACTAATATACTACATTAAAAATGATAGCAATAGATGCCACAAATTTGAAGTTCCTATGTCTGAAGTAGAAAGATATTGTAAATGGAGTAATTGAAAGTTAGGAAATATACATACTCTGAACCAGGCATATTCATCAAGCCATTGGACCAATTTAGCAGTAATAAAGATTGTAGTATCAGAGGTGAGATTTGAATATGTTTCCTTTTTAAATAGGTGTGAACAATTGAAATTTTTAAATAGAAATTTGGTTAAATGATTGAGGACTGAGAATATAGTTATTAATCAATACAGAAAGGGATTGAACACTGAAATATGGTGGACAGTAGCAGTATTGTAATGATCTTTAGATAGTACAGTGGTGTTCAAAAAGAATGAGTGTGCCTATTTTTCAGAAGCAGAAGAAAGTTATCTGCTCTAAAATCTTTAGCATTTTGGGCCAAAATCTCAAACTTCACAGGACATTATCTCAGCAACTAGACACTCACTGCTTACAATACTTTTAGTACACATTTTAAATGTAGATGTCTATATCTACCAATAGTATGAGGGCATAATTCCAACTATTTCTTGTAGAATGTCTAACACAAATTTATGCTGGTTTACATATCTGGCATATACTCTTTTACATCTAGCAAGCTTATATCTTGACTGTTTAATACAATTCTTTGCTCGTATATAGTACTAAGTTCTAAAAGTATTATGCAAGTTTAAATATGTACTTACCTGGCTTAGTTAGAAAGATACAGCTTGAATAATAAAACATATGCTTTTATAACCTCAAGTTGCTTAGGTTCTCCTGCACCCAGTTTTCATTATTTCCACACATAATTTGATGTAGAGCAAGTTTATATACCTCTTTAGACATCCATATTCAGATTGTGGTATTATCAAGTAAATTGATCTGCCATAATAATGGTTAATTGTGGTTAATTTTCGCATTTTTGGTATATTTGATACAAATATCACCAGACATTGAATTTTCGCATTTTTTACTTTTGTAACTATTGTAAATAGAATTTATACATATATAGTACAATTATATAAATTACATGAAAATTGAGCAAGTATGTGAGATTTGAGAGCAGATTACTTTTTGCTACTTCTGAAAAATAGGCATGCTCATTCTTTTTGCATGCCACTGTATAATCAGAACCGTTCAATGAAACCCTCAGGCCCCCAACTGAATCTCCACCAACACTTGCACTACAGATTACAATGTGCTTAAACACAGTCTCAAGATCCAATTTTAACAGCCATTTATCTAGAGAGATCAAAGATATAATCTTCACCTATACCAATTATATTGACTTCAACAACATACCCTACATGTCGAACAGACAGGCCAGAGTGGCTATTGTACTTGGTACTGTATGCAAGGAATGGTACTATATTGTATGGTACACGCTGCACCTGTGGTCTACTATAGTAACTAAATTCTTCAGGAGAAAATGCCAAGCTCCAAAGAGATTTTTCAATTTTTACTTGAAAAACTCAAAAAACCACCCTTTATCAATCTGGGCTTACAAGAATTCCAGTTGAGGCTGATTTCATTCAAGTGAAATCAAGTGATGTTTGAGTTGTGATCAAGTGACAATCCAAGATTTGAGTAATGAAAAAAAAATGAGTATGTAGTTATGCATTTTTATACACTCTTGTACTCTACATATCTCCCCTCTGTCCCGCCCCCCTGCCTGCCATTTCCTTCAATGTTCTCACCTTGTTCAAAATTTCCCACATATCCCCCACCTTTGTCCATGTTTGCAATTGCTGTCATTGACATCCATCAATGCCATCAAACTCACTTCCTCAAGGCCACTGCACATATTGATGGGTGATGTGTTGATGGGCACCCTTCCTCATCATCATGCTCAACAGTAAGCAAGTAATTTCGCATTTTTTCACTCAATATTTACTATTTTCTCCTGAATCTTTTTGTATCATCTTTTATATATTCTTCTTTATACAGTAGACTGTACCTTAGGTACTATATGTATGGGTAATTATATGAAAATGCGAAATAATCCAAATTTAAACTGTAGAATAATTTAAACTTTTGTACAATAAATCTTATGACTAATTTATGAAGCATAGGTACTGTTAAATGACTGTAAACTTAAGGGAAAGTCCAATAAATAAATAATATGTGCATGGGAAAATGAAAGCGGGGGGCAGGAACAATGAATTGATGAAATGATGAAGCATGGGGAAATAATAAGTGACAGCAGGCAACTCTAAAATGCATGGGAAATTTTGAGGATGAGTATTTAATGAAGGAAATACCATGGGAATTTTGAGAAGAAGGGCGGGCAGCAGTGAGTGGGAACTGAATATAATAAGCGGAGGCGTGGGAAACAACAAGCGGGAAGGTTGACATCCATCACAAATGATAAGCAGAGGCATGGGAAACAATGAGCAGTGAGGTTGACATCAATTAAGCAATATAATAGTTAAGTGGAGGCATGGGAAATAATGAGCAGGACATTAATGGACATAGCTGATATGTGGAGGCACAGGAAAGTTTGAGTGGGAGGGCAGACAAGAGCAAAGTACACAAGAAGTACAATTAAATTTATAATTGAGTGAGTTAAACAAGCAAATTTGAGTGACAGTCCAGAAATTCAAGTGATACATTTGAGTGAAAATTCAAGTAACAGTCGAGTTGCATTCAAGTAACATTCAAGTGATATTTTTTTCAAGTGACAACAATTTTACTCAAGTCACAATTTGAGTAGCATTTGAGTAGCATTTGAGTCACAGTCAAGTGACAATTCAAAATTTGAGTGAAATTTGAGTGACATTTGAGTGACATTTGAGTGACATATGCAACAGTGATAAAAATATTATACCATTACTACAGTCATCAACCACCAAATGTGACACCCCCACCTCACATGACAAACCTAACTGATTGGCTTCTCCTCACCTCAAATCTATGACTATCACTACAATTCTTTTTGTATTTTGAGGCATAGTATCCTAGGAATGAGTTCCAACAGTATTTTTACAGATATATATTGAAATAGATATATGACACATAAATTAAGTTGGAGAGTTACCCCAAACATGAGATTTACAAAAAATACATGACATGTATTACTCAATAAAGGTACTTGATTTGACTTTTTATAACATAAGCAGCTATTATTCAATGTAATAAACCTGTATAAATGTTTTCATGAGTAAAGTGCATCTATGTTTGCTGATATCACTAGAGATCTGAAGTGCTCAGTGTTGCAAGACAAGGAGGTTTTGTTTATATTAATGATCCGGACTTCAGCAATCTTTAATTTTGAAGTGTTTTGTAATAAACTGTATTGCCATCAGCGGCTGTCATGCCATGTGGTTTTGATCAAAATCCAGTCCCCTCAACTATTTTGCGAATGTTCACTCCCTACTAAAACACAGAAAGGTAAAAATCATAAAAAGTGATTCTATATGATTATGTCTATCTATATGTACAATTTTTATAGTATAATGTGTACCAAATGATGTGAAATCACAGCTTCAAGTTTTGTTGTCACATATAATGGTTGATGACTGTAACTCATTTCTTGTGCATTTTACATAGTTATTTCAGTTTAATGTATTGTTCATTAGGTACATAATAGTATGATAGCCATTTAACAACTGGAGTAGAAAACAAGTACATAAATCATGTAATTAGACCACTGAAATTAAGCGAGATAATTAAGTAAACAAAATTCAAGTGAAATTCAAGTGACATTCAAGTGACAATTCAAGTGACATTTGAGTAATGTTCAAGTGACGTTCTGTAGGCCCTATTGATCTTGCTCAACTTGTGGAGCACAACTTTTTTAGATTCAATACCTGCAGAAATCATATATACTGGAGAGGATGAAGGATGTTGGACATAGGTTGAAGCACCTAGAAATCAGTCTCACATGGGATGAGGATTTTAAGTTTTATAACACATTTGATCAGCTTACATGAAGTTACCTACCTCTGCTTGAGCATGTGCAACTCAGTGATATTCAATTTGACCTATTCCACTATGTCAATATGGATGACATGTTCTGCAACAGCCCACTACTCCGCATCATGATCCTTTCTGGTATCAACTACCAAGTCAAGGTGTCAGCAGCCTGCACTCAGATAACTGATCTATGTCTCGAAGTAATGTTGATGAAAAGTTGCCTTGAGGCAATATACTTCTTGCCTAACCTCACTCAAATGTCCTGTAATAGGGTTGAATGGATCCAGGATCCCTCACTTAGTTTTCCTACTTCCTTCACTTTTCTGGATGGATCTTCAGTCTTTTTGCATCACTCCCTGGTCTCCCTTAGTCTTGTGTTCACTAAATGGGATGTTTTGTCTGTTATGCTCAAAAGCATTTTCTGTTCCGCATTATGCAAACTTCACTTGCATAGTGAGAAACGAGAGTACTTCAGAATACCCAGGGCACCACTATTCAATACGATTGAATTGGGATCACTTTTAAAGTTTGTAAAAGGTTCAGGGTGCCTGTTGGTTACATTGAAGATTGAAATAGACGATTTTAAAGAAAGCCTCTGGCCAGGATTGGACTGCATGAATGGTAGCATTGAAAAGCTTCAGTTGAAGCAGGGCATTCAATTCAGCATGTTTCCTAGCTTTATACAGAAGCTGCAGTCAACGGTGTTTCTTCCACAACTCAAGGAGTTGCAATTCCATATCTTTGATGGCCTGTATGACTACTGTGCGATTCTGCAGGCACTGCGAATGCATACAGATTCTTCAGTAACATCAGGAGATATGGCACAATTGGTGCTTTTTGAAACTATGGCTGAAAAGTTGAATGATATCATAGTGGATGGGAAGGTGGTAGATGGGTTTGAGGATCTGAAGCAGAATGGGTTGGATATTGTGTTTAAAATGAAGAAAGGGTCGTTGTTTTCTATGGTTGAACTAATCCCAGCCCCTGGGTGAATTGTCTAGATATTTAGCATAAATTCTTATGTACTATGTAGATTCAGAGTTTGAACTTCAAGTTTGTAGTATAATAAAACACTAGAATGTCTTCTTTTGTTTTGTTTTTGTTATTATGATAAAAGCAAGTGAGTGACAAGAGACACAGTTGGGTTTAGGCTATGTTGGAGAGGGACAATCAAAGTGTGGAACAGACTCATTTCCACACAAAGCTTTTCACAGGCTCCTAAAACCATCCTCTCACCTCACTCAAATGGCCTTACACAAGAGATAGCTACAAAATCAAACAAATCATAGTGGCCAACCTCGCAAGGGAGAGGCTGGCAAACATTGTAATTGGAGATCTCAGCAATGTGACAATACTTACATCAGGAGCCACTTAAGTATAAGAAATAACTTGCTTAGAAAAATTTGTCTTTTGGCAGTGATACCATACTAAGTTCAAGAGAAGTTAGAACTCTCCTAACTCTCCTATCACTTAATGTCTGCAACTCAAGGAGGTCGACAATCCAAGTCCTGTTACAACCTTGCTGCCATTGTACAGATGTATATGGGCACTACTTGAATGTATGTTTATAAAGTGAAGTTGAACAGCTTTGAAATGCAGGTGTCATGAATGATGAATGTGTCATGGACGACGTAAGGGAGGGAATATCTTATGTTTTAACATTGATGCCTTGTAAAGCTGAAGTTAGCATAGTACAATGCCATTAGGAAGTTAAACACAAGTTCGTTGAATAGAATCAAGACAAAAGCTGTGACGTTTAGAGAGAATTAGTTACACCATGTAATGGGAAAGTATGGAAGGATGCAGGTAAACTTGAAGACCGTAGCTGCTGCAAGCAACAAACAGACTCAGGGAGTTTTGGCCCAGCTCCTATAGCATGGATGGTAGAGTTACTTATCTTCTGCATCCCTGGAGGTATGATAGTCAGTTATGCATGTCCAACTGTTGAAATCCTTGTAGATGAACAAGAAAAGAGAATAAAGAAAGAGCGCCCACATTCTGTACTGTACTGCTGTTTTCCCATACCCTCCTTGACCCCAATGATATATACAATTCTAAAGAAAGACTATCCTAAATTGCCATAGCCATTGGAAAGGGCTTGTTTTTCTAACTTCTGTGAGGGTGGACCTGTGCACTGCACAGTGCAGAGCAAGGTAGCGAAGATTTCTCATATCCCAACAATTCTAACATTGAGTAAGGCCATGGTAACAGACAGGGGTTGAGCCTTGCTAGTATTTTATATTGGAGTTATTTGCGGTATGGTTGGAACTTGGAAAGAGTTGGCATGAATGGTTTCAGAGCATGTAGTTTAGTTTGAATGTTCCTCATGGAGCTTTGAAGTTCAATGCTTTATGGCAACTTTACGGACAGTAAAAGAGACAGAATGTAGCATGTGCAAACATAGGCAAGCCCCCCACTTTTGATCTGGTGCAATGCTGACATTGCTGAGTAATCGACCTACAAACACCTTTCATTCTCATGTCACTAACAACTTTGCACCAATGCTTTACTTCACGATATTCAGTCCACATCCCTTGCAACACAATTCACCTAGTTCACCACTTCATTAATAGAAGCTTTAACATAAGTAGTGTCACTCAAGGTTTCTCAGAGTATGTAGTGAGTCGCAAATGACTCCAATTTTTTTCAGGACAGCCAGTACTTATGCTCCCCCCAGTCCATCTGGACTCTGAGTGGACTCCGTGGATTCCATGGACTCCTGATGGACTCCAGCTGGATATCCAATTGTCCACCTGGAGTCCTGCTGGAGTCCTGATGGATTCCTGATGGACTTTGTATCTACCAGTTTAAATCAACTCATCACCAAATTCACTATAGTAATTATTTGAAGTGAACTTAAGGTGAAAGGAATTAAATAAATTATGAAAATTCATTTAAAATAATCAGAACAAATAAATTTATTACAATAAATTTACATATTTTTATTTATTTTCTATAATTTACTCCCCACTGCTCCCCGCTTTCATTTCCCACGCTCCCGCCCAGCACTCTCAACAACGATGACAGGTGGGAAAGCGCCTATTGTTGATGTGGCACCTGCTCTTTGTTGCACCTCTCCCTCCCTCTCACTGCACCTCCCTTATTTTTCTCCCCATCTCATCACCACTGCACCCTCCCCCCATGTCATGCTTCCCTCTTTGTCATGCCCACCTCCCCTCCCTCTTGCATCCCCCTCCCTCTCAATGCATCCCCCTCCTTCTCAACATGTCCCCCTCCTGCTCAATGCGCTCCCTCCCTCTTGACATGCTCCCCTCCCTCTCGACATGTTCCACTCCCTCTCAATGCAATCCCCTCCCACTCGATGCATACCCCTCCTTCTCAATGTGTCCTCCCTCTCAATGTGTTCCCCTCCCACTCAATGCATCCCCTTCCCTCTCAATGTGTCCTCCCTCTCGACATGTTCCTCTCCCACTTGACGTGCTCCCTTCCCTCTCAACGTGCTCCCCTCCCTCTCGACACATCCTGCTCCCTCTCGATGCGTCGTCCTCCCTCTCGACGCATTCCCCTCCCTCTCGACACTTCCCCCTCCCACTCGATGCATACCCCTCCCTCTCAATATGCCCCCTCCTTGTTGTGCCCCCCCTCTTCAATGCACCCCTTCTCCCCCTTGCGCTCTCCCCCTTGTTGTGCCTCCTCTCTTGCTCCCCACATCCCCATGCTTCCTCCCTTGTCATCCACCATCCCCTGTTGTCGTCGTCACCTGTGTGTCATTGTCATTCCCTCATCATGTTGTTGTCATTGTGAAAGAGGAGAGAGGAGGCGAGGAGAAGGAGAGAAGGGGAGAAGGAGGGGAGGGAGAGGGAGGGGAGCGCAGGAGAGGAGGGGAATGGAGGAGGAGAGTGTGAGAGGGAAGGAGTGAACATTGTCATGGCTCGTGATGTGGCCAAGACAGGAGTTGCCAAATGTGTATGGTGCACACAAGTGAGCACCCTACATATTGTGTAATATGCCGTCATAGTGTATCAGTTGCGCACATAAGTGTTTGAACTTATGATTATGTAATACTTGAATTGACATGCATTCGAACTGTGCTGTGGACAGTGTATGTGTTTATTTTTGATACTGTACTAGTACTTACTGTAATGTTAATTAATATAAAGTAAATATAATCTAGCTATTCCAATGTTCCGGCAGGAGTCCTGTTGAGTCCAGTCAGACTTCGTAAGGATTTAGTCCGCCGGAATTCCTGTTGAACTAGCCAGACTCCCGCTATTCAATGGATTCTGGGTGGACTCCTGTGGACTCCAGATGGACTTGAACAGGACCGGACTCGACAAAAATGGCTGGACTTGTCGCTAAAACACATTCAGCCAAAGTCCAGCAGGAGTCCGTCCAGAATCTGTCAAATCCACGGAGTTCACCCGGAGTCCGGACGGAATGGGGGGGCGAGCGTCAAGACCTCGGATCGATCCGAAGAATAGGCTAGCAGTCCATGAAGAGTGCCTGCATACATTTTTTAGCAAATGCATTTAAGGGTGATCGATTTGATAGATCGTTCCCTTATTCGCTCCTGTACTAGCTCCTTGAAGCCTTCGTTGCGCCTGTAAGTGATTGTTATTCTTATTTGCCACATGTTCATTTCTACTTGAATCGTGAACGATTCGACGTCTTTGTCTTTCCAAAGACTCATCCACTGCATAACAATTCTATTCAATCTGTTAGAAAATCGAAGAGCGTTCTAAGTTATAATAGATAATAGATAATTTTTTAAGTGGGACAAAGAGTTTGAGAGTGATTGAAGAAGGTATTGAATTTACTGGATCAACATCAGACTCCAAACCAGTCGCTCGCGCATTCAAGTTTGGCTAATGCCGTTAAATCCGTAGAAGGTGGAACTTGAACGCGCTGTAGCGACTGGCACAACTTGCAAAGTAGATCATGTGCCTATTTTTTTTCGCACACTGACAGTTTGCTGACGGTCGCGACTTGCGAGTGCGGGTCCACTGAGGGCGTAGCTTGGGTGCTGGGGTTTCAATGGAGTTCATGTAAGTACACATATTTTACATATTGTATATAGAGTTTATAAAGTAAGAATACTGGTTCAAATGACTAAGTACCTATTAAAAATAGATCGTTACATATACATGACTACAGAAGGTCAAGAAAGGCCATAATTAGTGATATTGTATATCTGTGGACTAATCTATAAGATAACAGGTAGGATAAATGGCAGTTTCTAGCTGGGATGTTGGCTTTGCACACAAAAACTGACTAATAAATATTTAAATACATAACACTTGCCACAAAATGTCTTCATTGGACCTTTCCTAATGGGTCCAACTGCTCATTGTCGTCACAGCGTAGTTCAACAAACAGTTGGACAAAAGGTGTAGTATTACTTGGTTATTATCTTCAATACACTTCTGGACCTTCTGTAGTCAGGTATAAAAATGTGTAGCCAGTTAGTAGTCATTGAGTAGTCATAAGAACATACACTTTCACTTTTATAAACTCTATATACAACATGTAAAATATGTGTACTTACACGAACTCTGTTCAAACCCCAGCTACACCCAAGCTATGCCCTCAGTAGACCCGCACTCGCAAGTCGCGACCGTCAGCAAACTGTCAGTGTGCGAAAAAAAATAGGCACATGATCTACTTTGCAAGTTGTGCCAGTCGCTACAGCGCGTTCAAGTTCCAGCTTCTACGGATTTAACAGCGTTAGCCAAACTTGAACGCATGAGTGACTGGTTTGGAGTCTGGATCAACATTAGCTAAATGAAGTTAGGTGGGTTATCCATCTCGAAAAAGACAGTAAACGACTTCAGATATGTAGTCATAAACGGGCTGTGGGTTTGCTGTAAATGTGTTAGTAAGTATAAACGTTAGACGAAACACTGTGAGGTCAATGGTCCGTGCACGATCCCATTACCGAATTCTTGCTCGTTTCTCAATGGCATGCACTCAACATGCGCTAGCCTCACCTCACACTCGACTCCCTAAGTACTCGAAACCTCCTCTCAAAATCTCATCCACACCGTAGATCCCTCTCAATGCTCAGGCTCATGCGCCAACGATTCTCCCGTTGCTTCCTGGAGTGCCGCCTACGTGTCTACAACCCGCACCACCCATACTCCTATATATGACTGGCCATACACACCCAGGACTTGCTCAGGACAAGTTCGAAGTTACACGAAGTAGATAGATATTGGTTCCCTGGTGCATATTTCGCATCTCTAAGGTCTTTGGTTCTGACTGACTATCCAACACGACTAGGATCAGACGTGTTCAACCTTCAAAGCTTCAAGCTCTAAGGCGGCAGACAAGTTACCAGCACGATATGATGTCGAAATGGTCATGCACCGTTCGATACGGTAGTCGACATCTGTATCGTGGATCATGGAACGAGCACGCCGGTGATTGTACAGCCAGGTATCCCTGTTCTTTCGACCAGATATTCAGCATTGTGATATATCCCTACTCTTCGAGATCTAATCTTTCTGTCTTACAACTCCTGGATTCCTCCCTCCATGCAGGACCTCCACATATAACATGACGGCATCCCTAGTTCTCAACATAGGCTACGAGGTCACGGGTTATTGTACGTACTGGCTTCATAACCCTTCATCCTCCCCCGTTTTAACTAGCTTCATATCATACGACATAAAGACATATCCACCGCATGCAATGTCGACACTCCAGAAAACTAATACACATTATCGGTTACATTGGTTACTATCTCCTGCATGTGAGTTGAAAGGCGACTTATCGATATAGAGAGTTAATTATTGTTTCGAGGCTGCAAACACTACGTAAGCGTAACTTAATGTATATGACAGGCTGGTGGTATCAATGTGGTATGTGCACTCGTAGAAGATTCGTAAGCGAACACTAATTCAACGTTCGATTACATACATAAGTTGATACTCGATCTTTAACGAGAAAGAGCTGCGGATGAAACACAGCTAAGGCTCACTGCACATGATTAAGCGGCACTTCCGTATGTCAATCTATTTGAACCACATTTCATAGCTGTTGTTCTTAACGAGTTTTAGGCATGGTTCAACTACAAACCTCGCATACGTGGAAAACAGACGGTTAAAGCAGTAGAATTGAATGACCAAGGAGACTAATCGATAGCTAATAAGTCATTAATATATATGATGTATTTCAGATCAAGCTTATAGATATCTATTCTGGTCTGGTCCGGTTTAGGTAACCTCGGAGGAGCGTGTTCTCAGGGACGTTCAAAGGGGTATGGGAGGTGGTGTCCTAGGCTAAACTGGTTTTAAAATAAACAGTATCACTACATCACACCTTTCCCAGCGAATACAACGTCAACTCCTTCATTAATTAAACTGGGCTGCATACTTTTCGAGTTTTTGTCGAGTCTCACTTAAGTTATAGTCGAGTTCCACTATTGAGCTCGCTTAACTTTTTCGAGTCAAAGTTAAGTTACCTCAAGTGGCCATTTTCTTATTTCGAGTGGACTCGAGTTCCCCGATTTATTTTTTTTGGTGAAAGTCAAGTTCCCTCGAGTGGACTTAAGTTCCTTTATTTCGAGTGGACTCGAGTTCCCTATTTATTTTTTTTGGTGAAAGTCGAGTTCCCTCGAGTGGACTTAAGTTCCTTGCTTTTATTTTTTTTGGTGAGAGTCGAGTTCCCTCGAGTAAACTTAAGTTCCTCGCTTATTTTTTTTTGACTGAAAGTTGAGTTCCCTCAGATCAAGTTAAGTTCTTAAGTTCCATTTGAGTTATCGGTAACTAGAAAAGTTGACAGCCCCTATACCGACGATGTGCTTAACGCCGCCAAGATCAGAGATAACCCACTGCGTATCATTCCCACGCACCCGCTCCGCTGATCGCGGTATCCCGCCCCCACGCCCATTTTTTCTTACACACATCCTACCACGGCGTTTAACGCCCTACTATCTATCCCGTAGAGTAGTCAATCTGCTCTATCCAATTATTATCGTTATTCATTTGTTTGGAATAAAATGTGTTGGTAAACAACTTCGTCGGTGCCAAAATCATGTCGGTGCACGAAGTACGCTCCAGTTCTTAACATTTACTTCCCTGCCACCATTTCTACCATTGGCGACAGTATTTTTTATTTGGCCATCTTCGTTATATGCTAACTAATATAATCTATTCTTGTAGATGCCCAAGAGGATCCCACCTATTCAACATCCCAAGTATGAAGAAAAGTTAGCAACCTACCAAGTAGGTATTTAATTTTGCTCCTTTTTTTAAGCTAACGTGTACGTAGTGTGGAAACCATGTCATGATACTAATCGATCAAAGATACCACAGAGGTCGTAGACTTGGACCAATATGGAGGTCAGGAACGGTGGACCAAATTATCGAACATAAAAAGAAAAAATGTAAAGTAAGTGATTCATTTCTATTACTAGTACTCGATACTTACACATCGAATCCTATCAGTACCTTGAGTTTGTCGTCCAGACTGGAAAGCATACATATTGCTCAGTTGGCTGGGATCATATTCGTTACCCAGTGTAGTAAGTATCTTTGTTTTATATTCTTCCAGTCCTCAACTTCCTATAGGACATGAAATCATTTTCTTTTGACTCTATACGTCTTTTTGTTGCATGTACTATTATTGTATTATACATTTTCGGCACTTCTTGACTGTATCATTAGTACTGTATTTAGTTCTTGTACGCATCGGAAATATTCCTTATCATACCCTCACGAAGTTGCTAATATTATGTTGTCGTCTTGGTAGCATTGGTCTTTAATTCACTTTCACGGCATGAGTATTGATTTTATAAGATTCTCTATGATGCTCCAATATGACGCTCCAATATGCCGCTCCGAATGGGAAATTAATCGCCGTAGTACAGAGTTGCCGTAGTCAACGGTGTTTCTTCTATTTTCTGCATTTTCACTGCATATTGTTGTTCTAATGTATAACTAAATGTCTCTAAACATTCTAATATCAATAATATGTTCGAAGATTAGGCTAGAAGTTGTGTTTTTCATCATATGTTTCGATCAGTGGTATTTCCCATGCATTTCCCACACCTTGTTGATGTACTTTAGAGTAGTTTTACTACAGCGCATTTCAGTCCACTTTAAAAATTTATTCAGCTCTACTCGTTCATATTTTGTCTAGAAATTTGAAACCCATATTTAAAGCTAGCGTTCACTGGTACCCTAAGTTATTTTATTAAAGATGCTTAAAAAGGTATTGAATACTTTGCTTCACATAAGAGTATTTAACGAGGTGTTACTCAAAGTATGCGATGGGCAAGCGGGAACTAATTATCGTAACTATATATCCCGAAGTGAATTTGGAATAAGTATAAGTTTAACTAAATTCCTATTGTTTCGTGGTGTTTAATAAATAGTTGAGATGTATTAGGTTGGAACAGATGGTATAGACATATACTGTCGCATGACGAGCCTATGTAATCAAATGCGAACGCGTAACGTGTATGTTTCTCACCTTTTCCTGCTGCAAAGGGTGAGAAAAACTGTATAATAAAATTTGTACTGTATACTCTGCTTCACAAATGCATATTTAAGTACCTGGAGTGGTTTTATAAGTATTAGAGGGGCGAACATTGGGTTTATCCGGTACGAGAGTGAAAGCATTGATGTATGTTACATATGGAAGAAAAGATGAAAAACATACACATTATGCGTTTGCATTTGATTACATAGGCTTGTTATGCGACAGTATATGTCTATACTGTCTATTCCAACCGAATACATCTCAACTATTTATTAAACACCACGAAACAATAGGAATTTAGTTAAAACTTATACTTATTCCAAATTCACTTCGGGATATATAGTTACAATAATTAGTTCCTATACATTATTACACGTGAGAACAAGAGCACGCAGAAAAAATATGGAGAGAGGAATACACCAAGTACTCAATGTATTGTAAATAGTTGAACTTGATCCTGAAGCTTGGTGGCTGAAACGATTGATATGGAAGTGACATAAGGCATTCAAGTAAGCGTGGGAAATACTGTTGAACAAAGCATTTCGTGAAAAAGCATAGCTTCTGGGTCTATTTAACACTATTTTATTGTTATTACAACATGTAGAGACATGTAGTTATACATTAGAACAATAACATACAGTGAAAATGCGGAAAATGGAGCAAAAATAGTAGACTACGGCACCCCCTTCCCTATGGCAACCGAACTACAGTACGGCGATTAATTTCCCATTCGGAGCGGCATATAATAGTACTGTAGTTCGGTTGCCATAGCATTGGAGGCGCCGTAGTCTATGATTTGTCCTCTATTTTCCACATTTTCATTGTACATTTTTGTTCTCAGGTATAGATAGAAGTCTCTAAATAATATATTAACACTAAGATAGTCTTAAATCAATCACACATGTTGTCGCGTGACGATCTCTTCCACGCCCTATACTATATCTTGATCATGTACTGTTTCGTTAAATTCCTGGCTGTATCATTAGTACTCACTGTTTCTAATTCTTGTACACATATGAAAAAGATTGCAGTGGTAGACTTATCTGTTGACAACATCAACCCTGCCGATCCTGTACCTGATATCCAGACTTGCCACTCATGATCTCGCTTAGATGCCAAGCGCGACGCGCCTCCCAAACCTTCGCATCTTGAACAAGCAGCCGAAGATTCCAAGCGCAGTAGTGAACAACTCCAACAGGCATGTGAAACACGTAAGTCTCTTAATGAGTTATGACAGACAGGATGAAGTATGGAATAATCTCCCACTGATTCCTTAACTGAAGAACTAGGTGTTGCATTGGCTGACATATCTGAGTCTCTTGGCATCAAGCCAGGATATTTCCAGGCAATAGTACCAGTAGAGTAGTTGAACTTGATAAACATCTATGTGATTATGCGCATTGCTACCGGATGGCCGGAGCGAGTAGTAAAATGTCATTGATATGTCTGAGGCGCATCAGATAAGTACATGTTACATGGGGATAATACTTTTTTTCTGTGGATCGAAGAAGGGGACTTTATTGAAACAGATTCATTGCTTCGGACCTCAACAACATTTTTATCCCAGCTTGCAGCAAGTTATAGATAGTGCTCAACAGGAATCGAGAAATGGGATTTGTATGTACTAGTAATTAGTATTCATCTATGACTTCTTGCTTACACAATAGCAGACCAAATTTGCGCAGTCGATTGCAAGTTTATTTGCTGTCGGACATAAACGCAAACGTTCCATTTCGAATCCCACATCTCCCCTTCCAAAGAAACTGAAAGCTTCCAGTGGCGAAGAGAAGACTGAAGGAGAGGGGAGTAGGAGGGAAACAACTATGCTGGATCTCCTCAATACGGCTGGTTCGTTACACTATAATGATATGCCCTCTACCTTTTCTAACACCCGCCACCAGGTGTGGTTATAGCCTGCTTACAGACCTACAAAAATGAAACACAGGACGATATCGATAAAAAGAATAAAATAATCGGCGAAGTATACGAACGGGCGGAACAAGGCATACCGAAAGGATTTGCGCTCTTTGTAACACCTGAAGGTCAGTTATTGATGTATACTAAGACGTTATTTGCTAGATACTATCTATCCTTTTGCATTAGGACATGTCCGTGGATATATTCCAAGGCCCGTTGAAAGGGACATAACCGGACTACTTCCTGAGCCCATGGAACCTATATGGTCAACTGCAACCCATGTGCAGACACAAGTCAATGCTAAAGCTTCAAAGAATAACACTAACCACCGGACTGCACATTGTACAGACGACAACAGCAACAGCGATGACAGTGACAATAATGGTAGTGACAGTACTGGCAGTGACAGCAATGACAGTGATAGAGAGATCGACGACGACGAAGACAATGGGAAGGGCTTGAACACTAAGAGCGGTCGCAAGTTTGGAGGAATCAATGAACACGAGCTCAAAAATATCACCAAAACAGTCGAACTTTGGCCCGGTGAAGACCCTAATACATGGAACACTTTTCCGGATGGGGAGTGGCATCACAGATACTCTCTGCGGTATTACGCTGATACAGGACGAATGAAGATCCAATGGGCGAATCAGTCATCTTGGGGAGTGAAAAAGAATGGAAGCCGAAGCGCAAAAAAATACAAAGGAGGCTACAGAAGTGAAAGAACTTGTCGAGGAGTCTTTACCTGTGATAATCCCCATTGCAAAGTTATTATTCGCGCCAGAGCCACAGTGCAGGAACGAGTTGGGCAACAGGAGCGCAAGTGTAAGCAATGTAGAAACCCGATCACCTACATTACATGCCACGCAAAGGCCATTACTTATGTTTATAAGACGGGCATATATTTCCATCAGCACGGTTATCATCATCACGGCAAACCGGGTGACATAGTTAGTCCCTTACCAGTGCAGCGCGACAAGTTAAGGCAGGATGTCATCAAATATCCAAACGCTAAAGCTTCGGAGCTGAAGACAGGACCGCGAGATGTAATGGGCATACCTGGGGTGCCAGCGACCGATTATTCCTCCTGCTATAACAATACCCACAGAATCGCTGTGGAAAGAAGACAGATCATTGAGTCTTTGGGGGGCCCCCCAATGACGCTGGAGTTCAATCTCGAAGCATACAAAACATTTTCTGAAGCACATCCGACATTTATTGTCGCTGAGGATCTTATCGACAAGAAAGTTATCTCTTTCCAATCTACTTGGATGGCTTCCTTACTCGTCAGAGCTGATTTTAATCCTTCTGGGTTAAATGGTGTTATCTCAGATGCTGCGCATGGCTGGTGGAAAGACAGGTCTTCTCTCGTTATTATTTCTACACTCTATTGCATGCAAACTTCATCATGGATGCGGGTCTTGTTCACCTACAGCGACGGCGGAACGAGCCTACACTACAAGCTTCATTTCCGGGTGTTATTCGGAAATATTTTCATTCTGTACAGAGAGAACAACGTGCAGATTACCGATCGTGCCTTCTCTGGGGTGTGTGTTTTATATGCTCTCTCTCTATAGATAATACACATTAATCATCTGTTAGGTTGTTGATTTCAGTGAGGCCCAGTGAAATGGGTATATCAACGCATTTGTTGAGATGGCCATTGAAATGAATGATCCTCGAGATTTTATTGAACTGAGGGTTGCCGCTGAGGGTCTTCTGAAAGGCTGCCAACAGCATTTCAAAAGCAGCGTGAGGCGTATCGGGCATATGAAAGGAATCGACGACGATTCCAACGACTATAAATTCGAAATGAACGTGCTTCGTCTTCTCGATGTGCCAGTGAAAGAATTTGACAAGATTGTTCAGAAGATTTTTCTAACCTTCCCAGAGGTGAAGCTGTGGCTATCCTGGTATTTACGGCCCCACATGGCATCGATGATTTTCCAGTGTAAACGAAAGATGGGGGTTACTGAATGGACATCTCTACCATCCACGACGAATGCTGAGGAAGCGCAGCACTTCAAGATGTATATGTCCCAGGGTCGAGACCACTACTTTTACGAAGGCCTTAAATCATTGAAGGCGCTTGCAGACGCGAACGAAACGACATTCAATGCTGTCATTAGTAAGTCTTAACTCTTATCTTAAGTTGGGGATGGTACTGATATTTATTTTCATAGCTGGCACACGTATTCGTTATGGAAAAGCTGCGCCCTGGCAGACATACGATCGAAAGTCTCGCCATCCAGAAAAAAAGCCAATAAATGACTTGACAGATGAGGAAACACGGAAGGAAAGTAAAGCGACCGAATCGCCTGAAGAGGAGTCTCCAAAGAAAACATTGGTTGAGAATAAACCGAAGAAGAAAAGAACAGAGAAGATCGTGAACGATGGTCGTCCTTACGATCACAAAACAAAAAAATATCTAGATACCCGAGTGGGTCTAAATGAAGCTGCTAAGAACGAAGAGAAGGTTAAGCTCCTTCAAGCAACAAAAGCAGCGGATAGAGCCCCAAAAAATACCACAAACAAAGTTACAACACAACGGAAGACTCGACAAGGACCTAAAGGTATTACGAAGCCTCAAAAGAAGAAAACTCAGCGCGAGATACTACCTGAAGGCATTACGAAGCCTCAAAAGAAGAAAACATATGAAGATTATAGCTCCAGTATCTCTAATGGAGGGCGCGAGCCCAGTCTTTTTGCTTCCTTCTCATGGGAGGATAATTCGTGCTGGTTGGATTCCTCTTTACAGCTGTTATTTCAGGCTTTGTATCGTCGCCCCCGCGACTTCGCAACTGTGGTGAGGACTGTGCCACCAAATTGCCATCTGAAGGTAGTCGAAACATTATTTAATAAATACACGGGCTATCAAGCCGAAGTCTTTAGCCAATCCTCTGTAAAGAAGCTGTCAGAGGAACGGAATACGTTTTTAGCCTATCTCGCAAATAATAGGATAGGAAGTGTTAAAAAGGGCGAATTTAACAATCTCTGGGTGAGTTGATACGATCTATCACGTATACTTTCTTATTGGCTTCATGGTTAGGAATGGTTTTATGACGTTGTGAACGAGGCGAGCACAGAAAGTAAGTATAACGGCCACCTGTACTTTGAACAACTCGAGGTGGCCATACGCGTATGTTGTAAAGCTCTCGACGCAAACGAGATTACACACTTGTACATGGAAAAAACGCCGAAACGGAAAAGGGCCGTTCATCTGAACATTAACGACTTTAACACATTCAAAGAAAATGCAAATACCTGGCTTCGACATCAAACCTGCTTTAAATACGACATCCACGATGTACTTCCCTGTTACAGAACCATTGATGGCAAGCCCAAGTGCACTGGGGTTAACTTCAATATTACGAAATGGTTATCTATCCCAGTCGTACTAATCATCAATGTGGATGAGGGTTGTTTTATGCCTCAAGGCAAGGACAACTTACCTTTAGTTTGGAATTTTCTGGGGGAAATTCAACCTGATGGGGGTCCGTTACTTACGAAATGGTCAGGCGTGCTTTCTATGGTGCTAACCACTTTAGAACTCGGTACATGTACAACAATGCAATTTATGACTATGATGGGATGGACAATGGTATCGCAACGGAGCTCACTGATGTGACAGCTAAGACTGCTCTGTATGGACAGCACATAAATCCTCCACCCGGCTTCTCCACAACCACGGTCGTTTATAAATTGCAAGGTGGAATAAGTTCACAAGAATCATTCTTAGAGTGACAGGTCGCAAAGGTTCTTAAGTTACATCAGATTAGTGTGGATACGGAGGGGCTACAGAAACCTCCGGTATTAAAGTACCGTGGAGCCGATCTTTCTCCAGAGGTCAATTGTCCATGGTTTGCGAAGAAGAAGCAAGTGTATACTCGGGAATATACTAGAGTTATTCCCGAACTGCCCACAATGCCACCAGAAGAATCGTCACCTCTGCACCATCAAGTTATCCCCATTACAGATGATGAGAGCGACAAACCTTCCATTCCGCCAGAGGAATCGTCAACTCAGCATCCGGAAGAGAAGCGTTCTTCGCAACTACAAGCTGAGGAAGATGACGACTCTGTCGAAAGCGACTCACCTTTCAATTGTCGATGTGGTGTAGCTGGAAACGGCCCAGAACTCGACGCGGAGGCACCAGGAGCTATTCAATGCTATGGGTGCAAAGATTGGATGCACTTGGCTTGCCAACGAGGTGGACGAGGATCTTGGCTGCCAGAAGAAACAGATTTCTTCTGTGACTACTGCTCAAAGGGAGTGTCTTATAAACCGTAAGCAACCTTTTACTCACTTTATAGCAAAGTTTCTTATATTTCCGCCTTTCAGGCCAAAACTTCCGCCAAGGTGGCTACTAAGAAAGCAAAAAGATCGCTTACTGTTAGTTCTTCCTAGCCACATAAGAGATAACTACTAACCATTTTCGTCAACTAGAGCAGGGAGAGGCGCTTTAATCCTAGTCGGTTCGTATTGGTACCCAGGAAGGATTCTTAGGAAGGTCGAGCTAGGAGATGAGACACAATGGGACGTAAAGCTTTGGAGGGACTGTAGTATCCCTGAGAGCAATCAAGGAGAATTTCATATCTATAATGGAGTTAGGGAAAGCGAAATTGTTGATGAGCTGTGGACAGATATCCAAAGCCGGCGAGCGATACAGGTGATCATATTTTTATAGTATTAACATAATAGCTAACGAACATATCAGCTTGGTCATTGGAAGCTGGCGATTAATACTCCTTCCGAGGAAGACATAATCGAGAACTTCATAGAGACTCCGGTAACAAAAGAAATGGACAGAATCCTTGGTCCTCACGTCACTATACTGGATGAGCTACTCCATATCGACATCTACAAAATCGATCTCCGAAAATATAAGAACGTACCAGTACTTCATTATGTTCGCAGAATGGAGAAATACCCCAAGGAGCGAAGCCTAAGTTATATTCGAGGGACAGTCGACCATTATGGAAACCTGATGGCTCAGCAACGAGCTGAAATCGTGCATTGGTTCTCCATTAATATTGCTTCGGCATCATCAGACAAGAAAAAGCCTTCGAAGAGTCATCCATCAAAGTGGATGCTTACTGTATCATTTGCGCACGCGGTGACATTATACATCATGTTGGTCTACAAGGATAGGCTTGAAACCGGAAAGAAGCCTGTCGAAGCCACATGGATATACCAGGTGGAGGAAAGGATGATGCCTTCTATAGATGTGGATCGCGAGTGCGTGACAATGTTTGAACAGAGACTGTTCAAAAGTTCGATTGAAGCAGACCGTGCTGGAAGTGGAATTTGGGGATTCGATGTTGGTCCTCTCCAGAATGAATGGTTTCCCTATGATGAAGTCCCTGCTTACTGGCGAGAATCAAAATTTGAAGATGTTCAAGAGGATCTGGAGGTACGCTTATGTATGCTCATCCTGGACTGTCGTATTAATTATGTCGTCGAATAGGTTGGTCCTAACTATAAAGAAGAATAGCTAGTATCAGTAAACGGTTTGTTCAGATGAATACGTAGATAGCCGTACTGTACCGAATGCCATTATCCCTCCCTTCTTCATGTAAATCGGTGCTCGCGGCTGAGCTGTAACAGTAAACGGTTGGTTCTGATAATATATAAAGAACATTAGTTACATCTCCAATGCGTAGACAGCCGTACCTAATTCTGTTCACAGTACTGAGGGGAATACTATGTTTTTCTCCATCCCTTTCTCATGTAAATCGGCCCTCGCTGTTGAGCATTCGATCTTCTTTTCCTAGTTACCATCGGTATTCAAACGTTTGTTGAAGAATATAATGTATTTTTATTATTTCTACTATTAGGTACACTTGAGATACTACTGCTACTATCTAACTATGGGAGTACGTGGTAGTAGTGGAAAGAAAGTGATGGCGCAGCCACATCATGTGACTCCAAGTTTGGTTGTTTCGGTCATATTTAGGGCAGGGTTGGCCTGCCCTAAATATGATGGGAGCGGTCAATACTGTGACCGTTACCATCAATTCTTTCATCTATTCACTCATGTTCTCACTAGTAACGTATTAGAGTAGCATCAGTATAAGTAATAGTAGTAGTAGTATTAGTATTAGTATTAGCAATAGAAAGTCCTCCAGACGGGGTGGTGTGGACATCCAGGTCACTCTCAGATGGGTACCTAGCCACTTTGACATCGTCGGAAACAATGCAGCGGACAGGGAGGCTAAGCGCACAATTACCCACAGCTCGAGCTCGCGGAAGGAGCCTCCGAAGCTCCTCCACAAAAACTTACCATTCTCTAGGTCTGCTTTGCGCGCAGTTCATCATGATGTGAAACGACTCAAAGCTGCCGCCTCCCACCACTGGAAATTCTCCCCCAGCCACCCACAGATCACCCGCAACATCTCCTCTAAGTCGACACTACTCCTCCATTAAGACTCACTAGCCTCATCACACAGATGGTCACATATGGCGTGATTTCTGCACAAAAACCCTTCGCGCGTCACGTCGTGAGCCGCACACACCGCGCTTCGCAGTTCACTCATTGCAGTTGAAGTTTTGAGGGTAACTTATAGTACATTATACATACGTCTTGTTTCTGTGTTATTTTCTTATTGATAATATGTTGTTCAGGATTTTCGGTTGTTTCAGTATGCTAATTTTAAGTTTATGTCATTTTAGGCTATTTATGTAACAAGAATGAACGTCGACATCGAAGCGCAACATATGAGTACAGTATCGGTAGGATTCAGGCCTACAATAAGTATTCTTTTCTGTATGTAGAAAGTAGAGAATATTTTTATTAATATATTAGAGGTGATATCATGATTTCAGCTGCATTACAATTATGAAGATACCTAAGCAAGCGTATGTTTTCATATATCATTTCGTTATTGATTCAATTTTGTCTATAAATCCCGAGTGTCAGTATATAACGACGATGGACTATGCATACACATTTTCTCTTCTACGATACAATTTCTATACTTACACGTACAAGTAGACACCCCTATGTCGCGACATATGGTACCCCATCACCGATATTACACCCAACTACACGTGCTGAAAAGGGACATAAGTGTGATACAACAGTACTATCCATATACCTCAACGAGAATTCTATGGGATATTGAACATGTGATGTATGCTGCTGAGACATCTTTTTTTTTCTGAATTAATGAAGACTCAATTGAGTTGAGGCCTTTCAGTTAATCAAATGAAGGTCGACATACAGAGTGAAAAGTTAAGTTCTGTCGAGTGATAGTAAAATCCAGTTAAGTTCCTTGAGTCAAAAGTTAAGTTCTGTCGAGTGATAGTCAAGTTCAGTTAAGTTCCTTCGATTAAAAAGTTAAGTTCCGTCGAGTGAAAGTTAAGTTCCTTCGAGTCAAAAGTTAAGTTCCTTCGAGTCAAAAGTTAAGTTCTGTCGAGTGGTAGTCAAGTTCAGTTAAGTTCCTTCAATTAAAAAGTTAAGTTCCGTCGAGTGAAAGTTAAGTTCCTTCGAGTCAAAAGTTAAGTTCTGTCGAGTGGTAGTTAAGTTCAGTTAAGTTCCTTCGATTGAAAAGTTAAGTTCCATCTAGCAAAAATTCAAGTTCCTTCAAATGTATGTTAAGTGAATATTAAATTACTTAAAGTCCATGTGACTTCATGGATTAGAAGTGCTCCTGTATGATGTTCTAGATTGCTCTTGTTATTAAGTTTATTAGGTGGTAGTAATATAACGTGAGCAGTCGACTTACTTATGTTGCATCTAGTGTTTTTTTTAAAAAGTTTATGCTACGAGATCCTTAATATTATTCTTCAGTACGCATAGATCCCCGTAGTTGTACACTCGACGAAAAGTATTATATATCTCAATTTTTTTCCAGATTGTTTCAGCATTGAAAGTTCACACAACAAAGAGTATCATATAGTTCTTTTTAGTTCAACTAGTTGTAAGGTTAGTTTTTTTAAAAAAAGTTCACGGCATAAATAGTAGTGATATGATCTGAGCAGTTGCGTATAATTCACATGGTCAATTAGCCTAATGGTACAGTGCGAATAAACGTTGTACTAGTCTTTGGAAGGCTTTGGGTTCGAATCCCGAATGGACTTCTAGGTCAATAACTTCTGAGTTCTTTTTCCAGACTGATCTTAAAGTCAATTAGCCTAATGGTACAGTGCAAACCAACGTTGTAATATATTACAGAAGGCTTTGGGTTCGAATTCCAGTAAGTACCTGTTCATATATTTTATAATGTCTTTTAAAAGTTTGCGCCACGAATAGTAGTGATATTATCTGAGCAGTTACATGTAATTTCTAAGTTCAATTAGCCTAATGGTACAGTGCTTGTACTAGTCTTTGGATGGCTTTGAGTTCGAATCCCAATAAGTACATTATTATATCGAGGTTTTCCAGTAACATTTTTCTAGATCGATTTTATTATTAAGTTTAATGGGTGCCAATATAGATTCAACTAGTTTATGGTTTTTTTTATCAATTATTTCCGTTCCTTCACCATCGTAACAACTGAACACTAGTTAAAGTAGATAAGATACTGTAGGTACGCTATCCGTAAGTTTGATACAATCATGAACATCACGTGATTATTTGAGCCTGCCCTAAAATAAACCATTTTCAATATAACGGTTGTGGGCGTCTGTTGATTCTTTGTCCGTTCCTTCACCATTGCAGTATCCGAACATTAATTACAGTAGATAAACTAGATACAGTAGATAAAATAAGTAGATAACATAGATAAACGTAGATACATATCACTGAACGATAAAACGTCTAGTCATAATGAAGCTACGCCGTAAAAGCAACAAAAACCACCAGGACCTAGGACCCACAACGAAGGCACATTTCGATACAATAAAAACACCACCCGTAGCAATAAAAATAATAATGGCTGAAGATAATTGTGCTTTGAATCACGACAGCACATTGAAGGATGCCAGCGAAATTCAATGGCATTATGACCCTGATGACGAGATGCCTCTACCGAAGAATAACAAGAGAGCAAGAATAGAGGTGATGTATTATGCTGAGAGTAACGAATGTTTTATTGAAGTCTTTCATCTCGTACAGAAAATGTTCTTAGATATCGAAGCGAAGGTGGCTTCTGACTCAGAGGACGAAGAGGACGGTGAGGATATGGACGGTATGTATAATTCATTACCCGAATTCAAATTATCTGGCTGAAATTGACTATTGTAGGGTTTATCAATGATGAGGATCAGGATGAGGAAGATCCCAACACCCCCATAGCACGACTGATACTTCAGCGCTCACTTTACACGCGCTTACAAAATGAAGACAAGAAACAGCAAGTTATGGATCGCTTACGCTCAGGTGGAGGGGACCTTCTTGCGAGTTTACAAGCAGGACAACGCATTGATAATCACCGCGAACTTATCAACGATATTTTTACAATGTATGTTAACTCAAGTCCTAGTTCATACATAGGTGCTGTTTCGCAAGCGAGCGGAACTAGTTCTTCGGCAGTCAGCAAGCATAGTATCCCTCGATGCGGCCGTAATTCTGGGGACTGGCCCCTTTGGGATCTAGCGGTTAAGGTCAGTCAGTACAATACGGATATGTCTGAGATCTTATTTACATTTTATAGGATGGATCTGAGGAAGATGTGGTATTTTCCCTCAGCTTACACGGCAGCCCGAAGTACATCCGCAGTGCATTTTCGTTATCGGTCATCCCTGGTCACGTTTATGTGGAGGCTAAATGTCTCAATGACGTTAAAACCAGCACCAAAATTTTGGCGGATGTATATCAAAACAGTATCCGTGCGGCGCCAGCTACCACTTGGGATGTCTCCTTTTCAAAAATTGGAGAATGCTATATTCCATCCAAGAACACATGGGTCCGACTCAGAGGAAGGTTTCAATACGACCTAGGTTTTATTACAGATGTCTGCAAGAAGACTTTCGAGATCAACGTTGTTCATATACCTCGAACAACGTATAGGAACTCGTCGAAACGAAAGCATGCGTCTAGTTCATCAAATCTGAAACCACCTTGCGAGCTCTTTAATCCTGAAAAAGCACGAGAAATAAGCCCGAATACCTTTGAAGTTATTTTCGAAGATCAGAATAATCGAATTATTAAAGGATATAAGTTTAGGAAATCCTTCTACACACAAGATGGGTTCATACTGCGTGAGCAACTCAAATCAGGATGCCATTATCAGGTTGAAGCAACCCCTACGATCGATGAGCTACGGTCATTCGAGAGCTGTAGCCTAATTCCTAAAAAAAATTTGGAAGATACAAGGCGAGCTGTACTTTCAGCAACGATACGTATAGGTGATCAAGTGAAGGTTGTTCTACAGCAGCCTAAGGTTTTGCTCGCCTTCGTAGAAGACATCTCAGAAGGAAACGTGACACTGAGACTCCTTGAATCCCCGACAATACTATTCGAATATCCGGTTATTCAACTCCAAAAATGCTTCAAAATTGGTGATGGCATTAGGGTGAAGTCTGGACATCTCAAGGGAATTGTCGGGATGGTATCCGATATACAGCCTTATGGGCAAATTGGCGAGGAGAAAGTTACCATCGTCACCTTTCCAATAAAGGTAGTTATAAACATTTTTGCAGTGACACGTTACTCAAACCGTTTGAATAGGGGCATCATGAGTCAGTTCGCTCATCGGATTTGGATTTTTGTAGCGAAGTCCATAGAAGCCATACCTTTAAGGAGGAGAGTATGGCGGATCGTGAATATGAGGCCAGGATCATGCGAGAAGATCCGTATAAATTTCTTTATGGCCAATACGCAGTGGTTAAATTTGGCCCTCGTAAAGGGGATATGGGTATACTGAAGAGTGTGAATGTGGATGGGAAAGCCATTCTTGAAGTTCAGGCCCGCTTAATAAGCTCCAACCGTCAGGATGAAGTGTCAATAAAACACTTATATATTCCTGGGTAATTATAGATAAAATTTTGACTTTCTGCTCCTGCAAACTAATAATATATCGTAGGCATTACGACACGTTCCCAGAAATTTTCAAGGGTCTTAATTTAGTTGGAGATTCATCATCGTCAATGAATATATGTCCTACGCCTCAATGGGAAAATGATTTTGGGACTGGGTCCCATACACCTGCTTGGAATCCCAGCTCAAGGACCCCGCAAGTAAGTATTTATATTTAAATGTGATATATGTGCTTAATTAAATACTGCTTAGATATCAAATGCCGCAGCTGCTGAATTTATCGCGTATCCGCATCGCAGTCAGTCAGTTTTAGTCGTAGTATTGGCATATACTGATAACAGTAATTATAGTTCCAGAGAACGAAGAATCAACTGGCTACTTGGAACCCTCTGGTCCTCTTCCACCATCTATGCAAACTTTTGTTATAGGTGAAGGCTCTTCAGTACATTCAAATCTCATAAATGAATTCAATGGTGTGTATTGTTATTCCTCGTAAATATTTCCCTAATATATTTACAACTTTGCAGATCATTGGATCAAACGGCTTGTCGATGGCGACAGTTTGTTTCTGAGTAAAAATTATCTCGATGTGATTATTTCGGGCTCCCAACCGACTATGGCTAGCTGCGGATTTGAAAATGGGAGGTATGAAAACTGCACTGGTTTTTGTGTCGAAGTCGTTAATAGAGATCAATCAATCTGAGTGGAATTAACTGGTAATATTGTAATTTCTGTACCCGCTAAATATGTCCATAGGGTTCCCCCGGAAAGGAGAGGTCAACTGGTTACGGCCATGAATCACCTAAACCACCAAATCTACAGGGGGGAATACCAGGTAGTCGATCTCAAGGGAGAGGCTGTCTTTGCCTATCCACACAAAGGAAAGAAAAGACATGATAGGGGGATTAACATTCCTATGGGGGATCTCGCTGTTATTGCAAAAAGGCGCTGATATTTGCTCGCTTACCATATATTGTATATAGTATTTTTAGACGTGTACATAGCTATCGGGTATTACTTACATTATAAAACTTTCTTGGTGCTATATAACAGCAATCGTTTGCTTAGGATTCGAGCACGCATGAAGAAAGAGAAGAGATGATTAGAAATACGCTAAACAAACCAACGCTCCCCCGCAAGCTCTCTACAGTGCTCGTATACCCCATCACAAATTACAACCTCCTGGGCTCCCACCACCATCGCATATGCAAATCAACGGGCAAGATATGTCTCTCTTCTGCCAACATGGCCCTGAGACCACTAATCACTTCTTCCTCCACTGCCAGACTTATAACGCCGCTCGCCTCACCCTTGCAGACACTACTCACCCTTCTCATAGATAAACTAGGATTTGAAAAAACTATATCGCGCTAGATGTCGATAGAGAGGACTAGTAGGTTTTGATTCAGGAAGGGGACGCACTTTTGTGTCAGTATATTTTCATAATGTAATTAACTACAATATATATCTTGAGTGTGAACACAACAGTAAAATGCCTTGAGTAATATACAATTCCATTCCCTTTCGTATCCATATTACCAAGTTATACAATAAGATACTTATACAATAATAGATAGTATACAACTCTACTCCCCACTTATCCGTATTACCAAGATATACAACAAGATATATGTACATTAAACGATGGTCTACAAACTATATTATACTACAGATTATCTTCAAAGCCGATCACAATCATTGTTGAAGTCCATTCGACGGTATCCTGAACTGCCCCATTTCGCTCCACCGTTCTTGTAATAACGCTCCCGGGTACGCGAATAAATATGCATCGTCGCTATAGCTTTTCCATTGTGTCTGAATCCCCGGAGCATAAAGTGTTGCTGCATGTCCGAATCACTGACGTGGAATGGTGCCCTGAAGCACCAGGATTTAGAGCAAACACGAATGAGCAACGAAAGACTTACAACAGGACCCAGTGTTGTATATTTCGTCGACCCCCCCGCCACATATTTCGATACACTGCGTGTCGTGCAGCTGCCCCTGCTTCCATTCGTTCGCGGCGGGTCATATGATTGCCTACTGGACGGTAGACGAGAATGGGCTATTACACACATTAATTACACGAGATCGTAATGGAAAAGAGAAAAAACATACGGCCATTACGTTGCTGGTTGGGACTAAAAGAAAACAGTTGTGAGAACAGCAAATAGCGACGAATAGATAAAACTTACCAGTGCTAAACAAGTTATGAGGTTAGGAAGGACGAGAGTGCGAAGTGGATAGGGATGAGTGCAAACTGTTTGTTGTGAGAATAACAAATAGTGATGAAAAGCCAAAACTTACCAATACTAAGAATGCTGTAAGATCACGATAGACAAAATAGACAAACAAAAATTTGATAGGGATGAGTGCGAAGTGTTATGCTGTAGGGTGGAATAATTGCAGAAAAAGAAGTGCAGAAACAAAACGATAATCAAACTTATGAAGATCTGTTAACAACAAGAGAAAGTAAGTAATGCAGCACTATTGTCCATACCAACCGTTTTTCTTTGCAAGCTAACAACATATAGAGGTTATGAGAGAACATATTAAAAATATAGATTAAACTTACTGATACGAAAGACAGTTCCAGGTCAGGACTAGCAAGAAAGAGGAGGTATCACGAAGAGCATAATGACAAGCGTATAGAATTGGTTTATAGGGTCTTGTAAATAATAAAGAGTTGCTTGGATTTCGAAACGTTCAAAATGAAGTGGAATATTAGTTAACTTGGACGGTACCTCCTTAGTTATTCCTGAGACCTGGAATTCCGAATTACTGAGCCATTTACTTCGCTTATATCTTTCGAGTGCAAGCCAAGTGACCAATCTTTCTTGCTTATTTCTTGTACGATGAAGAGGACAAAGTCGTATATTCAGGAAGGGGACCTGCAGCAGAGAGCTGATGAATCTCGTCGTCACCTATTATGCTTGACAGGCCTTCGTTCTTTATCGCATTCCCACTAGCGCATTCCACCCTTCCACATGTGATTGGAGAAATTAAATTTGAGAATAGTAGTTATAATTCCGCAAAATACATCAAACGTGTATCTAAATGAGCTTGAGTTAGGGTAAATCTAAATGAATTCTGGGTAGTGCGCTTTGCCGCTTGCTGGCCACAATGAAAAATGTATCTGAACCATTGAACAACGTAACCTGTATACTACGTACTTGTAAAAATCAAAATAAGTAAAAGTCGAGTGTCTTCAAGTTCCTCGAGTGGAGTTAAGTTCCTCGCTTATTTTTTCGAGTGAAAGTTAAGTTCCATCGAGTGGAGTCGAGTTCCTCGCTTATATTTTTTTCGAGTGTCAGTCGAGTGGAGTTAAGTTCCTCGCTTACACTAAATTCGAGTGGAAGGTAAGTTACCATCGAGTTACCTTCGAGTGGAAAATGCCACTCGACTCCACTCGAATTTGAGTCGAGTTCCATTCGAGTTCCACTTAAGTTCCAGTCGAGTGTCTAACTTAAGTTCCTCAAGTTCCATAACAAAAAACCCATACTTTATGATTGTGCTCATTGTTGTCGTGATCCCTTACCTCGTTGTTTCCTACACCCACCCCTGCCGCCGCGGATGTGTAAAAATAGTGCCATCACATCATCCATCAAATCCCCGATCATTCCACTTGCTTCTGATGCATTGATGGTGATCGCGTCGCACTTCTTCCATCATCGTGCTCAACAGTGAGCACATATTTTGTGCATTCTTCTCTCAGTTTTTCGATTTTTCCTATGATTTTTTTTGTATAATATGGAGTTAGTTATTTTGTATGCAATATAACATCTTAGTTGTATAAATATCATGTACTGTGCTTATAGAAAATATTACATGAACAATAATAATTTCAGCTTTTCATACTATTTCATAGGTAGTTTAGCTGTACTGTCAAAGCATTTAATATATATTCATATTCACAAAAGAAATTGAGAGAAATCGCCCAAGAACTCAACCAGAAATGAAAATAATGGGTGCTCACTGTTTATGACGATGACGAGGCACATGAACGCGATCAAACGCGCCGCGGAAAACAACGTGCGGCACTCATTGATCAATTTGATGGACAGATGAAGTTAATGATCGACATTCAGGGGCGTGGGAAATAATGAGTGCGGAGGCGCAATAGTGAGCAAGCACCAATCTAGCAACCCATAGCAGTGTTGGAATGTCTGTCATATACCATACATTTTACATTTTTCAAGTTACAGGTGAGTTCCGAAGTCGAGTTCTAGTCGAGTTCCGATCGAGTTCCATTCGAGTTACCGGTAACTCGAAAAGTTGACGGCCCAATTAAACTAGGCACCGCGGATGTCCGGCAAAAATCAACATCACCGAGCAGGTACATACACGCATGATATGCGTGAGCCCAATGAAGATCACAGTATGTACCAAAATATCCATTCAGGTCCGGTTATATCGCAGGAATACACTGATATCGAGATCATGTAGCTTATTGGCTGGGTAGGTACTACTATACTAGGTAGTAATAGCAATCAGAATGCAACGAGATATGCCAAAACGGTAATGAAATGTGCATTTTGCAGTGCAGGCAAACAGCAGGATACTTCCGACTTTCCTAGAAAGGTTGTGAACGCTTACGACAGGTCCTTGGCGTGAACATGAGGCTTCTGCATGTCCAGTATCGTTAATGGTATATATATATACCATACATGTCCTCCCCCACTGAACTCCATTGCATCCCTTACTCGGACATTGTACCAAACACTTTGCTTATCATCTCATACTAGCTTTTTCGAGCACAATGGCTTTCAAGGGAGCACACAATTTTACCATTAATAATCTAAATCAAGTAGATATGAGTAGTCAAGGAAATTTTGGTACGACTTCCCGAAATTCCATTTATCAATTTGCTGATTAACAATTACAGAAATGAGGAGTCTCGCGGATGCTGCTTGCCCAGGCGCAGGCCATGAATCTGCAGAACGTGCTGATCCACCAAGATGTCATCCTGATACTAGAAAGAAAGTCATTCAAGACATTATGGATTGGGTCAATTCCGTGGATCCAGAGAAACCGTTAATGTGGTTCAATGGTGTCGCTGGTGCTGGCAAGTCAGCAATCGCTCAGACCATAGCGGAAAGAAGTTCCCGCGAGGGAAAATTGCTATCTAGTTTCTTCTTTTCACGTACAGCTACTGGGAGTGGAAGAGATGACGGACACAGACTTATTCCTACCATCTCATATCATCTTGCAATTTTTGTACCAGAAGCAGCGAGCTTTATTGTCATAGAGCTAAAGAAAGATCCAGCAATGTTTCACCATTCTATGGAAGTACAATTGAAGAGACTTATTATGGACCCTATAGAACAGCTTGAAAGCATTCAAAGGGAGGTCTTTATCCCATACTTGGTTATAATTGATGGCCTGGATGAGTGCAATGAGCTGCAAGTACAATCAAGAATTATAACAACAATTGCAGATACCTTGAAACAATCACCAGTCCACATGCGATATCTAATTGTAAGCTGACCTGAAAGAGAAATTCAAAAAACATTTGATTTACCATCTATCTGCAATGTATCTGTACAACTGTCACTTGGGGATGACTCAAAAGCTTATCATGATATTGAGGTATATCTTAGAAGTGAGTTTGATAAAATGAAAAAGACCCATACCTTAGCCACTTATTTGTCTGCTGATTCTAATTGGCCATCAATGTGGGATGTTTGGACATTGGTCAATAGGTCATCAGGACAATTCATTTATGCTTCAACTGTCTTGAAATACATAGGCAAAGATGATGGAGATCCTCAAGAAGCACTTAATACTATCATACACAGGTCAATTGGAAATATGTTGGATGAAAATCCATTTGCACAGTTAGATGCACTGTATAATCATATACTTTCCTCAGCTGCATCTAAAATAAAGGGGGGGAAGGATACAATCTTGACCATGTTGCAAGTCATAGACTCTCTAATATTGATTATGTGGATGATATAAAGTTAAACACTGCTAGAACAGTTGCCAATTTTTTAGGAATTAAAATATCTGACCTGGAGTTAGGGATGGTTCACCTTCACTCGATAATATCTGTTTCAGATTATGATGACAAGATTACATTTCATCATGCGTCCATTAAAGACTTCTTGCTGGACTCTTCAAGGTCGGGGTTTTTTTTTGTTGATCCTATAGAAGGGAATATATTTATGGCACAATGTTGCCTAGCTATAATTCAGCATATAATGAAGCTCAAAACACTGGATACCATGATCATTGTCTGGAATGAAATAGACACAGAAGAACATGAGATACACAAGAATGTGCAGAAATATGCTCTTTACTTCTATTTCTACCATATGAAGCTCAGCAATTTCGATAATAAATTATTAAATGAATTAATTCAACTGCAAGATGTTGGAATCATTAATTGTATGATTCATGAAAGGCATCACATGGCTAGTATATTTCGACCATTATTCGATTTTAATGTTCGTGAAAAGTGAGTATAATTATTCCCTTTCATTAAAGGCTACTTATCCCGATCACATTCTATAGAGCTTTACTGTTCCAATATCAGAAAAAGCAGAAGATATTTGCAGGCATGTAAGTAACACAGTAGACCAATATATTTTGGGACGGTATTCCGATACTGTGGAAACATATATGTTCACCATAAATATCATAATCTTGGAGATCGCTTGGAGAGCACCACCGTTTGGGCAGTGGAGTTGGGCGATGAAACGCTTGTTAGGGCCAGAAATGGGCATCGTGGTCCCGGAAATCACCCCGGAACCACCAATATCTGAAAATTGGTATTGGAGGAATGAATGCTGGTTAGCAGTAATGATGGACTGCCCTGTGCGAGGAAAACATTTCTATTTGAGCAACAATAAATGTCAATTTTTGATTCTCCAAATTTTGGAACAGCTGTGCAAAGTGTGCGTTATCATTCATTAGTAATTTCTAGTGAATGTAATTGGTTTTGACCTAAATTTCTTGTAGAAACATGGCAGAATACCCAACTGTGGTGTTTGGAGTCACAATTGAAAAATATCAAGGCATCTTTAAATATATATTCAAAAGAGCTAAACCATCACTGGAATTTGGAAGGTCCCTTCACAAACTGCTTCTAGCTCTAGAAATTCACATTACGAGCTTTTTGCATTGGGACCTGGTAAAGATAATGAAAGTATTACAGGATTATTTATTGGTATAATTTCCAACATTTATATTTGCCAATGACACCTAAAGATCGGGCACGTAGTTTTTACCGTGCACGCACAAAAGTGAGCGTGGCTGAGCGTGCCACGCTCAAGGTCAAATTTTCACGCTCAGTAGGTGAGCGTGTCACGCTCAAGATATATTTAATAGTTGTAACAGGCCTATTTCTAAGTCAAACTAGTTGTAAATCAAGTGTATATACTGGTACTGTACTATTGTAGTTTTATTGCCACTGCAGGTGAAGTTTTTAAGCAAGATAAATACTCAGAAGTAGAAGAATAAATATTAAATTTCACGCTCAAGGCAATATTTTCACGCTCAAGCTTGAACGTGCACGCTCATTTTTCACGCTCAAGGTGTGAGCGTGCACGCTCACCTCACGCTCAAGATCTTATTTCACGCTCAGGGTCGAAATTTCACGCACAGGGTCTATACATTCACGCACAGGGTCTGAATTTTCACGCTCAAGGTATGTTACTTCACGCTCAAGGTCTTTAAACTCACGCTCACTCTCAAACTCATGTGAGCGTGAATATAAGTAATATAATATTAAATATACACACCCACTCTCAAGTTACAGTAAATACTATGCCTGAGTGTGAGTATGTATTCACTTCACGCTCACGCTCAAATTCATTTTAATTGAGAGTGAGCGTGAGCATGAATATTGTGAGCGTGATAGGCACTCAGTCCAATTAACTCGACCATGAATGCCGAAATAATACTTATACTCTTTCACGCTCACTCTCAAACTCAATTAACTTGAGCATGAACTTAAATATAATATTTATGGACACAATTTATGCTCAATTTATAGGATATGTGTGAGCGTGAGCCTGAATGTAAATATTATATTTGCACTCACTCTCAAGATATAGGACATAAGCATGTGCGTGAATATGGATATCCACCACTGTGCTCACACTCAAGTCAAAGGAGATATGTGTGAGCGTGAAGCAGTAAATAGAATGTGTCAGTGTGAAAAGGAATATCCATCACGCTCACCGTCAAACTCCTTTAAGTTGAAAGTGAGTTCTAAAGAACATGCATGAGCGTGAATAGCATTACCTTAGCCTATCACGCTCACGCGCAAGCACAATTTAATCGAGTACAAGTGTGAACATAACACTCACGCACAAGTTATACAAATAAATATGCATGCAGTAGTACAGTATGTGTTTATAATAGTAGTAGATTTACGACAACCTATTGCTTCATGCTCATTTACATATTGCTTCGCACTCACATATAGAATATTCATACTCAGGGTCGAATTTCCACATGCAGACCCTGAGCGTGCACCTGAACATGAGTGTGAGCATGGATATGTATTATTATATCCATGCTCACGCTCATTCCCTATTAATTTTCGTTTGAATGTGAGTGTGAACTTGAACATGAGTGTATATATGTATTACTTTCATGCTCACTCTCTATTTTTAATACAGTGAGCGTGAGCGTGAAATTGATTCATACTCATGCTCACTGTATTAGAATTCGCTTGAATGTGAGTGTGAGCATGGATATATATTATATCCATGCTCACGCTCACTCCTTATTAATTTTATTTGAATGTGAGCATGGGTGTATATATGTATTATATTCATGCTCACACTCACGCTCACTCCCTATTAACATTATTCGAACGTGAGCGTGAGCGTGAAATCGATTCACGCTCATGCTCAATGTATTAAACTTCACTTGAACATGAGTGTGAGCATGGATATAATACTATCCATGCTCACGTTCACTCCCTACTAATTTTTTTGAACGTGAGCGTGAGTGTGGATATGTATTATATTCGTACTCACGCTCACTCCCTATTAAACTCGTTTGAACGTGAAATCCGAGTCGATTCACATTTATAAATCGCTCTTTTAACTTAGAGTGAGCATGAGCGTGAATAATATACTATTCACGCTCACACATTTTTCATACACTTAGAGTGAGCGTGAACATCGATATGTATTCACTTTATGCTCATGTCCACTCTCAATTAAAATTCATTCGTTTGAGCCTTAATATATACTAAATGGTATTAGATATGCACTTTATCACACCAAGTATTCAGTATAGTAATTGTTTTAAGACACCCAGTTTGTTCACGCTTATATAAAAATTATTCACGCTCAAGTATAGGATATTCACACACACATATAAGATATTCACGCACAGGGAATTTCCACGCTCACCTATTGAGCGTGCACGCTCAACTCACGCTCATGTGTGTGCGTGCACGGAATTTTCTGCCTGCCCCATCTTAACAGCATAGAAAATGCTATATATATGTTCTTCTTCCCCAGCTAAACTCTTCCACTAAGACCTTATCAAACACCCCCGAAACGCTAATGATAAGAGTATCTTGCACAGATATGGCTTTCTCAGGAGCAAACGACTTCAAAATTAATGTTGGTGGAAATTTCAATCAACAAGAAATTAATTATCATGATAATTCTGGTTGTAGACATTCAATCTTTCAAATGTTGCCAACCATATTGATACATTTTAAGCAATGGATATAATCACTCGTGCAGCCTGTCCAGGAGCAGGCCATGACTCTGCTGAGCGCGCAGATCCTCCCATGTGTCATCCTGACACAAGAGAGAGAGTTATTGAAGAGATTAAGAAATGGGTTAACACACCAGATACAGAAAACCAAATAATGTGGTTAAATGGAGCTGCTGGTGTAGGAAAGTCCGCTATTGCTCAGACTATAGCAGAACAATGCGATGAGGACTCAGAGGATACACTAATTTCCAGTTTTTTCTTTTCACGAATTTTTACAGGTACAGGATGAGACAACGGAACAAGAGTTATTCCAATGATCATATACCATCTTGCAACTCAGATATTGAAAGCAAGAGATTTGATCTTGGAAGAGCTGAAATGTGACCCAGCCATATTCCACCGCTCAATGGAGAAACAGCTGAAGAGTCTAGTCATAGGTCCAATCATGCATCTTAAGATGAATGGTGATCTCCTTACTCCATGCCTAGTAATAATTAATGGTCTAGATGAATGCAACAGCACCGACATTTAATCAAGGATTATAAAGGCAATTGCAGGCATCACATTGTTGCAGCCTCTTCAGCTGCGATTTCTCATAGCAAGCAGACCAGAACATCAAATTCAGAAAACATTTGATTTACCATTGGTCAATAATATATCCACTTGCCTGACTCTAGATTGGAAATATAATCCTGACCAGGATATCAAGACATATCTTCTAGATGCATTCAACATCATTAAACAGACTCATGCCTTAGCCTCTGAGTTATCTGGAACTCCCAGCTGGCCAACATCGTATGACCTATGGAAATTAGTGGTTAAATCATCAGGGCAGTTCATTTATGCTTCGATTGTGGTTAAATTCATTTCTGATGATAGTCACGATCCACGAGAAGTGCTTGACACTATCATTCATAAGACTGTGGAACACACATCAGAAGAAAACTGTTTTGCACAGTTAGATATGCTGTACAATCACATTCTTTCATCAGCTCCATCTAAAACAAATGGAGGATATGATGCAATTATGGTTATATTAAAAGTCATAGCTCTGTCAGCGATCTTTAGACATTTTATCGGTGGTATGGAGTATCTAGCGATATTCTTAGGAATTAAGGAGTTGGATCTGAAGTTACGCATGCTGCACCTTACCTCAATAATAGATGTACAGCAACCCAGGGAGTCAGAAGTAGGAGAATAAATATATATGTGATGTATGGTTTAAATGTAAATGGTTATAGATAATTCATGTATTTGGATGGGTGTAGATATAAACCACATGGGTAGATATATTATGATATATATCACACAGGTATATAAATAGCAGTTTTTATTTGGGGATTGAGGAATATTGATATATTCGATTAACAATAGGATTATAATGAGTGAACAATATTTTTTTGATGGGCACTGTAGTAATATTTGAGACTAAACAACATGGGTGTGGATATAAACAGCACAGGTAGATATATTCCACAGAATATTTATGTGGATAACAATGGTAGTATAATTGATAAATTATGATGTATTTGATGGATGGTGTAGTAATTTATAGTGTATTATATATGGTTTGAGTTAGTTTTCAGCAATTGATGATGTGAATATTTGGTGAGAGGTGCATAATATGTGTTTATTTGATGTGAATACTGGGATTGATGATATGTAGATAAAGGATATGTGTATAGTTTCTGATTTTGGTGGATAGGTTGATATTTGGGGATTTCTGAATATTGATATATACCACATAGGTGACATATATGATATATATCATACAGGTGTATAAATACCAGTTGATGTTTGGGGATTTCTGAATATTGATATATATGACATGGGTGATACATATGATATATGAGGATGACAATAGGATTATAATTCATAAATAATAAAATATTTGATGGACACTGTAGTAATGTATGGTGGATATAGTAATGTTCTCAGTGTGTAATTTGAGTGTAATGAATAGAAATAGGAGTATTGATTAAAATAGATTTATTCTGTTTCAGGGAATGAAAATAGTGAAGACTAAACTACATGGGTGCAGATATGATCTACACGGGTGCAGATATGATCTACACGGGTGCAGATATATTTCACATGGGTAAGCAGGGGGTTTGGGGGGTGCAACCCCCCAAGAAGAAAAAAAGCAGGGGTCTGGGGGCACAGCCCCTCAGCCAATGGACTGGGATTAAGAAGCAGGGGGTCTGGGGGCGCAGCCCCACAGCAAGCTGTCATCTGTGGGGAGTGGAGGAGGGAGCTGACAGGCTCCCATACCCGTAGCGGAGCATGGGTGTAAAGCTTGTCTATATATAATGAGACTAGGCATGTGGAAAGTGGGTATATATGGTGCATGAGAATATTTGTGTGGGAATTGATGGGCTCAAAATCGAAAATGAATGCAAACAATGTTCAACAATGTGTGAATATAATATATGTAAATAAATGATAAATGTGACTAAGCATCTTCAAAATGGATGGATGCAAATGATGTTCAACAAAAGTAAATGACTAAGCTTCTTTCCATGTGCATGTCACAATGGGTGATTAAGTAATAATGGCTAGAGTTCTGCTACTGGCACTTCCTTTCCCTTTACCCCCCTCCCCCCTTGGGTTGTAACAGGACAATAATACAGGATATATTTGTAGATATATACTGGGACTATAAATATTTAAGTATTATGAAATTTATGATATGTAGATTCAGGATATGTGTATGGTTTCAGATTTTGGTGCATAGGTTGATATTTGGGGATTTCTGAATATTGATATATATCACACAGGTATATAAATAGCAGTTGATAGTTGGGGTGTAAAATTTAATATATACCACATGGAAGATATAACCTAAATGAGGTGCAATAAATTAAAAGGAGCTCTAACTGATTGATACTCAGTATTCATTGCAGAGGGTGTAGATATAAATTACACAGGTGTAAATATGGTGTTTTGTGTGAGAATAGAGAATGCATGAGGATGTGGTATGTGCATCAATTGGAGATGGTGGAAGGCACATGCACAATAATATGTTGTGATTAATGGAGATTGCATTGGGTAGAAGTAGATCAATGAGAAATGAGTGCAAATGATGATCCTTTTCAAGGAGATCTGCAATTGTTGTGAGTATGTAGATATAAACCTACATGGGTAGATATATGCCTCATGGGTTAGGGATGCAACCCCCCAAGAAGAAAAAAAGCGGGGGTCTGGGGGCACAGCCCCTCAGCCAAATGAACTGGGATTAAGAAGCAGGGGGTCTGGGGGCGCAGCCCCACAGCAAGCTGTCATCTGTGTGGAGCAGAGGAGGGAGCCGACAGACTCCCGTACCCATAGCGGAGCACGGGTGTAAAGCTTGTGGCCTTGAATATGCCCCTGTATTGCCATCTGTGAGGAGGTCACATTGTAATATACCTTCCATTTTGTACTCACCTTGGCACCTCCAGCAATAGCAGCACAAGCTTGAGTAGCAGATATCTAAAATAAGTGTTGATACTAATCGTCCAATAACAGTGGATTCCATAGGGTTTACTTACCAGAAATATCAAACCGCTCCACCACACATATCTCTTGCCGCCCAAGAGACAAATGCAATAGCAAAAACAGCTCTGCACGACGAATGACACTACTGGATCATTTCAACCGATTGTTCGCTGACATTTTGTGTGACCGAAATTTTCGGTTCATTGTTCTGTTCGTGGCCTATTTTAGTGTGTGACATCATTCAAATTTGTTCATACCCTTTAAGAGCGAACTATGGGACTTGCTAAGAACAAAACCAAGTAAGTATTTCTACAATTGACAAACAATAAGGACCAATACCAATACTGTAACAATGTGTAGTATTTATTTAGTAGCTATTACTGCAGTGCTGAGTGGAGTCAGGTCAATGCCAGGTCACCCATGATTTATATAAATATTGCTAGTAGAGAATACACACAACAAACACTTTGTTTATAGAATTTGAGGTGAGTACAGTATGTCATTTTTATTCAATCAACATGAGATATAACATCCAAAGTTAGATTAAAGACAGTGGTATTGGACCATATCGAAAACTCCACTGGTCATGACTCATTTTTTGGACTTCAACTTGCAACAGATGCAGAGAGCACGCTTGTTGAAGTGGTTGATACATTACTAACTGACACAACTCCAGAACTTAGGCGGGGGAAGAGGAAATTTTTTTAAAACACGTATTCTATAGGAGCTTAGGAGGAACGTTAGAAATGCAGTACATACAGTTAATAACGAAAAAACAATTTTTTGTGTCTAATTTTGGCCTTTTTTTGTTTCACTGAACCTTTGTTCGGTGCTCCTCGGGATGCGTGACATTTGTCACAATTATTCTGTTTCTAGATGTCATGTGACGCCTGACCGAACAATCGGTCGAAATGATCCAGTATCCCACACATTATTGGTGTATCGAAGGCGGAGATGTAGATATTGTCTAGTCGAGGAACATCTCCGAAACCTGAGGCGAGCCAATAGTATATATCGGCGGTGGCCAGGGAAATTTGGAGCGTTTCGAAGAGGTAAACCGAATACACTGATAACGGATTTAAGGTTAGTGAACTAGGATGGTGACATGTAACAGGGGAACTTGCCTAGAATTTTGTTGCGTTTGGGATCATTTGGAAATGTGAGGCTGTAAAAGACTAGCTTGAAGTTGTCAATGCATTTCATTAAGTGATCAGGCCTACTTACACACTTGTGTACTTAGTATGCCGTACAGGGCATAATTGAACAAAGCGCCGAGGAGCTGACGAACGGGATGAGATGTAAGTAATACTTTTAACCATGCAAAAGCAAAACGGCTTACCAGCGGAGCCGTTCTAAGTACAGCAAAACGAAAGTCTAAGGGTTGAACAGTAAAGACCGTAAGATAAAATCACACTGTAGAAAGATTCGATGGGATACTAGGGATTGGTGCTGCCATGATTCGAAATTGTACCTGCACTTACTAGCAATAGTGAACCCTCGTCCAGGTTATAAGTTCGTCTTAATCTTTATTATTAGCCAAGATCATAAGGCCACTCTACATCCGAGATCTAATCAATCATTTAATTGAACTTCGACGGGCTTCGTCGCATGACTGCACATGCCGTGCAAATCAGATAGAAACGTTCGGAACCGATTTGATGTGTGATGTTTTTATGAAAGCTAGCTCAAAGTGGGTATTTTTTTCACGCGGAGCTTTAGAGTTCATTTTCAGAGTTAGCTGTTCAGCTAACAATGTAAGTACATCACTGACGTCGAGCGGCAATGTGATTATCATTGGGGGAGCTTGCTCCCCCTATTTGTCATTCTTTTGCTAATATATACTCTGTACTATTCTATAGCAAAATATGCCCACCGAGGGGTATGTATTTATACAGAGTCGACTGTACATCACTGACGTCGAGCGGCAATGCATAGTGGCTGTGCATGCACCGTGGCACGTACAGACTTCGCCGCCACGCTCGGATTTCTCCAAAACGCTCGTCAGATTTGCCAGCCACGCTTGAACTTGTGCGTCGCGCTCGTATGCACTCTCTGCTCATTGTCAATAGTTTGATTTTTTCACTTTAATCAACTCAAAATGAGTGCCTTATAGCAGCTTTTTAATGTAAAAATGAAGCAAAATTTAATCATATGAATAATATTGAAGACAAAAAAAGTATACCAGTGATTAAATTCTGTTCAAATAAATTCAAGCTGGAAATAGTGATAACTAAAAATTAAAATATAGTGTAACAAGTTAACTTAGTGTGTATAAAAAGGATGTAACTAAAACTAGGATTCGTCAAGCTTGCACTTTAATGTGTGTAGCGAAGCGACATACGTTGCATGTTTACCTTTGAGCACATCGTGGCGGGCAGCAAGAAAATTCCGGGCACGCACAAAAGTGAGCGTGAGTTGAGCGTGATAATGGCGACCCTGAGCGTGAAGTATTGTATATTGAGCGTGAAGAAATCCTACATGAGCGTGAAGATAATATCTTATAAATTGAGATAGTTCTGTATTGTACTGTCTTAAAAATGTGTAAATATAACTATCCACACTCACATTAATAATCGGTTTGAGTGTCTGTGAGCATGAATGGTAATACCTATCACGCTCATGCTCAAAATCGATTAAATTGAGCGTGAGCATGAATAATACATATGTATTTTACATTCAAACTCACTCTACAGTAAATATAGCCATTGTGAGTGTGAATATATATATACTAATCTGTATTCACGCTCACGCTCAATTTAATTAAGTTTGAGCATGAGCGTGATATGTAATATCTATCACGCTCACTCCTTTGAGTGTCATTTTATGAAGTTGGAGGTGAGCGTGATAGGTACTACAATTCATGCTCACGCATATCTACCATAACTATTGCATGAGTATTACATTAACTGCAACGCATAATTTACTCGAGTTTGAGTATGATCTTAATTAAATTGAGTTTAACCATGACCGTGGTAAGCTATACTATTCACGCTCATGCATGTAATTTACATTGAGCGTGAGCATGAATTGGAAAATATTCATACTTAAACTTTTATGCCCATGGTCAAACTATAACGAATGTGACTATATATATGTACTACATCTTTCCAGACTGAAACAAATGTTAAAAATATTTTCATGTACTTAGTCGAATTACTGTATTTTCACGCTCACAGTTCACGCTCACAAATGTTGAGCGTGAAAACTAGTGACTTGAGCGTGAAAACGATGACCCTGAGCGTGAAAATCTGACCCTGTGCGTGAAAAATCTGACCCTGTGCGTGAAGAAAGATCTTGAGCGTGTGTTGAGCGTGCATGCTCAATCCACGCTCACACCTTGAGTGTGAACATGAGCGTGCATGCACATGTTTGAGCGTGAAATATAAATATCATTCTTCAACATTTTACTTCATATCTTGATTAAAAACCTCACTCACATTCACAATAAGACACAGTCATACAACACCAGTATGTACATTTGATTTATACTCTTTTTGGCTCACAAATAGGCCATTTAGAACTAAAATAAATACCTTGAGCGTGACATGCTCAATCACGCTCACTTTTGTGCGTGAAAATTTGGCCTTGAGCATGGCACGCTCAATCACGCTCACTTTTGTGCGTGCCCGGAATTTTCTATGTGCCCGTTAAGATGCTGTACATGAGAACATCATGTGTTCATCATGTGTTCTCGGAGGGTCCCATTTAGAATCTAGGATCTAGATGAATATATGAATGGAGGACTTAAATATGTGATTACGTGAAGTTATAAATGTCTGAAAGCATGGAAGCCAGTGATAGTGGATGACTTCCCGCAGCGTTTAGAAACCCAGATTATTTATCCAAATGTTAAGCGAGTGACGTTCGGCTAATTTGGGTCTTCGTTTCTAACCATGGTGCACTTTCTCTCAGATGTTTGAACATCAATTATAAAATGCATCATTACGATCTTTATCTTATCATATGTTATCTTCACAGCTCCCTTCTAACAATTGTGTGAATTACAAGCGCTGCTGTAACACTATGTTCAAGATACTTCACCAATCAAGTTATACATTTATGCATATTAATTCCATATATTTCTTTGACAAGTGGGTGCATTAATTTGAACTTTAAAGCAACTTTAGTCGTACTCTCAGTCAACTCTCAGTAGTGTTCTCAGCAATATATGAACAGACTTGTTGTTGAAGTAGAGAATTAATTTAATGGATACTTTCGGCACTAATAAGCATTCAAGCTAGAGAATCACGATCCTTCACTATAGCGAAAGGAGTGAAAAGCAAGAGGAGTGCTGTTGAGAAATTTGAGATGAACAGTCCCTGCAGGTCCATTTGACATCGGAGCTGAAAAATGTGTTTAGAACAGCTGTTTACAACTGGAAGAGGGGGGGGCCTCTTACAGATTTTGAACTAGAAAGAGGTTGGTTTTAAGATCAGCTGTCAGGTCGAGCCGATTTGGATGTCGGCATCACAGCTAATCTCGCTTAAGATGTTTATAAATTTAATCTGGGTTTCTAAACGCTGCAGGAAGGGCCTACAGATTTTGACGTTGCCCGGTTTTTGACATTGCTTTGGTGACATTGCCTGACGTTGCCATTCTGGGATTTGACATTGCCTGGCGTTGCGTGTGACATTGCATGACGTTGCTTATTTATTTTTGATGTTGCTACATATATTAGTGCTGAGGTCCTGTGTTCAAGTCCCACTGTGTAGTTAGTAATAAATACAATAAATAAGTAGGATTGCACAAGATGGATGTTCTTTCATTTTAATAATATATATTACCACTGGATGGGGGGTGGGGAGAGGGTATAACAAATAATACTTACAATCCCACAGTGAAATACATATATTTTGTCACTTGTGTACAACATTTCTAATATTACTTAGATTTTAGCTGGCTGGTAGTTTTGTAAATTTATGATATATACTATTACTAATAACAAGTAAAGATTGGTAGAGATACATGCACTCTACTCATTTTTATACAAGTTACAGAAATCTGAAAATAAGGATTTTGACGTTGCCTGATGTTGCCAATCTGAGAATTGACGTTGCCGTGACGTTGCTTGACGTTGCTTGCGTTGCCGGACATTGCCTGACGTTGCTGACGTTGCTGTGACGTTGCTGTGATGTTGCCTGATGGCGTTTCCGTGACATTGCTGACGTTGCCATCACGCATCACACTACATTGATGCGTTTTCCCACGCTTGCTGACCATGCGGAGACTCTTCAATAATACTTACTAGATAGTAAAATAAGTAGATACACTGTAAGGTGGAGACTTGTCTGAAGGTTGTACAGTTAAGTACTGAGTGTGACAGTGTCCAATCTGTCACTGGTGTTCTAAATGAGTTGTCGAGTTTGTAGTGAGGTGTTGAAGTAAGGTACAAGTCTTATAGAATTATTAAGACCTGTATAGAATTTTAAGAGAAGTAGTGAAGGTGTTTTTGAAGTGTTTGGGGTAGAAAATGCGGAGTTAGCTAAGGTTCTTGCCTGTGCAAGAGCTTTAACTAATAATATGGCTGGGCAGTACTGAGTATTAAGCAGATGAGAACAGAAGTGCACTAAGTTTCTACAGCTAGAAGCTTAGTGTGAATAACAGATAAGTGCTGAGTGTGAATCAAGCTGGAATTGACTGAGGGATGTAGCTACATGAGAGGGGTTTATATACTTTTTAGAACTACCTAGGTAGAAATATGTACCATGATTAATAATACAGTAAGTAAGAATGATTTGTAGCAAAGGAATAAAGATAAAGGTAGGGGAATAAAGAAAAGGGGAAAGGAATATGTATAAAGGGCGCGCGGCGGCATCGGATAAAGTAATATTGATGCGAGCGCTTTGCCGGGCGTTGTGATTGGTCAGCGCTAAGTCACGTGCCTTTCACTTTGGGAAGGTACGGCGTTTACTTGGGCGCGTTGGTTTTAGGATACTACTTAGCACGTTAACTTTAGCGCTTGCTGAGTAATGATTGATCGATTAGTAATATTGCGGACTTCATCAAAATTTTGTAATGATCTTCGGAATAATCGAGGTGTGGAATATTGATAGTGTGCCGAGATCAGGGTACAGTGGCTAAGGTATGTTTTAATTGGTTAAGGTAAGTACAGGGACCAGCGGACTATGTATATTAGGTAGTTTTGTACATAGGCCGGCAGGGTTCCCTACAACACATTATCAAAGTGACTTAATGTACTTCTATGGTGTACATAGGGGCTTATATAAGTTAAATTTTCAACACATTCCGCTGTCATTAAGTCAATCAACCCAGAGAAGTGATAGAATGACAGTACATTGTTAAGCTCTTCATTAGTATTGGTACTAGTGGCATAAGAAATCTGAATTTATAACTAATAAGAGATAGTGCATAAATCACTTTCTATGATATTCATGATGTATATGTTTATAGTACAGGTCTAATAAATGTTGCTGAAGTCTCCACGCATCGAGAAAGCGTGGGAAAATAACCTTCGCATGCGATACAACACAAAGAACAGAAGCCCCGAGGGCAATTTGGGGGCTAAAATGTCATTATAAGTGTCCCTAAATCTCATGATAACAACCAAATTGACCCGAAAACCATGTATTTTTTTTTTCACAATATTTTTTGTTCAACAGTATTTCCCACACTTAATTGAAAAATCCCACATCGCAACAACCCAATGTACATGTGAATTCTGGCTTGCCATTTGGATCTCCAGACATAAGTAAATTATATATGTGAAGAGTATGAGAGAGTATGGCATATGAATGTCCCGACTTACCACCTCTTCACGGGCACTTTGCTGCACTGGCGTTGCTGTGACGTTGCCTGGCGTTGCGTGACGTTGCCGTGCGAGAATTGACGTTGCCTCACTGGCAACGCCACGGCAACGTCAAAATCCGGGCAACGTCAAAATCTAGTAGCCCCTGCGGGAAGTCATCCAGTTACGATCTTATATTTGGTTGTATGATATTAACAGACTGAGGTATATCACGTTACCGACAATTGAAGTAATGAATGTACCCGTCTTCAAAATGCAATTTTTATCCGGAAATTTGCACAGGCATAGTCAAAAAAAATCGGATTTTTCGAAATTTTTGCCTAGCGGCGCTCAGAACAGTATTCAGAGAACAGAAAGTGATTAGAATAGCAGGTAATGAAAGGTACATATATATTTAACAGTTCTCGCTCTCATCCTTAGCCTGTGTATCTTTTTTTGTGAGAGAATTTAAAGGCTTTTCTTTGTCCCCAGTACTAGCGTTGGCAGTAAGTTTCTTGAAGAGAATCCAGTCAGAGTGCGAAATTTTAACACTCCCAACTGCAGCAATCGGAATAACCTCAAGAGCACACAAGAAGTTTGCAGACTGCAGGAGGTCGAACTGCTTTTCCCGGTAGTTCATGCTGCTAGTCGGCATGTCTCGGAACTGCACACCAACAAAGTGCTCATACACTTGGATCGGGATATTTGATACCGCTGAAATATTAGATGAGTCGGACACCCAAGTATGTCTTGCACCTTTTGCAGTATACTTTTCATAAATAGTGACGACTAAGTAATATAAAGTGTTAGATTGTAAATGAAATAGTTATAGTGAAGCATACACACCTTTTCCAAGCATAACTTTTTGGTTGAACCACACAAATCCGTACCCTGCAGCTGAGGTACCATCAGCAGCGCTGGTGGCATCTTGACAAGGCCTTCAAGATACGTGGTAAACTGCCATGGGACATCGTCTGAATATTACTTGAAACCCTTTCCAATCCAAGCATCAGGATCAAAAAGGGAATCTTCAATGAGATCGAGTACAGCGGTTGACATCGTTGTGGAGGAGTGAACAGAGAGCAGCAATATCGATTAGTGCTTTGCTATGGACCTCATCAACGTTTTCATGTTTGCTTAATTGGAAACACGTTATTACCCTTACTTTACATGCACATTTATAACCTTCGTAGAGTGGTGGTTAATAACGCTGTAATTGTTGCAGCGTGGGTAATTAAGAGGTTATGGTCAGGATTCGATCCTTCGTCATGACCCCAATTTTTATCCGCTTCAGGACTAGGCCCACCTTGTCAATCCTAATTTTTATACGGCAATTTACCACAGGCAAGGCATTTTCGCAAAGACAGTGCTTTTTATCCGTTTTTTCTATAGGCATTTTCAAAAAATTTCCCAACTTTTATCCGTTTTTACATCAGGGATTTCGGGGAATTTTCAGGGGTCCTAATGTACCTTGTCAATACGTGTTACGCTTGCTACTACCATTACAATCTAAGCGTATCAGGTACACTCAACTTCATCTTGTATATCGTTTCCTGCTATGTTGCACGCCTTGAGCCTACAACTTGACAAAGAGTGATGGTGGCCAAATTCCTACTCTTGAGACTCGAGAAAATTACGCTGACGTGCATAAGTTCTGTCATTGAATACACAATCCGCTGCTTTACACTAGCCTCTAATCGATCTTCTTGTGGTACTAATGAAGCAATCATGGCTGGAGTGGTGACTTCACGCACGAGCAGGATGGTGGGGATAATGTGCAGGATGTTGTTCTGAAGGCGTTACAGTTACCACAGTGGGAGAGCCATGAAACGAAGCCTGTGAGTGGGTTGGCTGGATTTAGACAACAGATGAAGGGGCGGACGAACATGTGATCCAGCATCTCAGAGTCAATACTGATACTGCAACATAGCTACACTTCCCTAATCACGATCTCTGCAGCGTAGACAAACGGCTTGAAGATACTTTGCATCTAAATCTGCTGTCTGAGTCGATGAATCGCCTATGAAGGTGCCATAGGGTTGACATTGCAAGCGAGTTCTCGGTAGACAGAACGTTGGACGAACGGTGTACAAGGGAAGTAGTGACAGCTATGATGGGCGGAATCGATTGTCTGTTCATTTTGGATGTCAGAAGTAATGTGGAGGTGCGTGACGGAAGGGGTTCCATACCTAAAAAGAGACTTTCCAGTAACGCATGGTTGGGAGGGGGGAGCAGACATACATGTACCCACTTCTTCGTGGTCAATTACTAGGAGCTGGAAACGCCGTCGTGGGTCCGGTGTAGCTCCGCTGGCGTGGTTACCGAAAGGGATGTGAGAGGAATTCTTTACTTGTGTGGGAGTGCATCACCTGAATTCCTCAACGAAACGCCCGTTCCACTCATTCGATGTGCCGTACTACATGGTCCGAACACCGACTCCATGGTCTCGAGTGTTCTCGACGTGAAGTTCCAGCGTTTGCTAGACATCGACAAAGATGGATTCGGTTCGAGTTCAATGGTCCGTGCGGGAGCTTCTATTTTCCCGCAGTTGAGCCGTAAAAATCATTTAACGTAAAATTTGGAGGATTCCTGGAGGATTATTCCGCGGCAGGAAGCAGTACTTGGTCGTACCTTTCAAGGTACGACTGGAATCAAACCGATATACATGTTGGTGCAGGAGCTGAAATCGATGACCTACGGTTGTCCTTGTGTCGCTAGAATAATGAGACAATAGGGGAATTCAAATATGGCGATACGTGATACGCTACAGTGATTTCTGTATCGTTGCCAAGAAGAACGAGCGGCGATCAGTTCGGAGTTCATAATGTTTGAATCGTACTTACAAGAATCACTTCCTTTCACCTTACGAAAATATATTATTTATTAGATAGAATGTTTGAATACATTAATATCTACCCAACCTCCAAATTTTTAACGAAATTTCAAAGTGGAAAAGAGTAAAACATAGGGAACATTTACGTTAGAACTCTCCGTTTGAATTTCTAATCACGTTTTTCGGCAAGGTTGTAGCGACTGTTCCGTAGCAACATGTAGTAACGCTACAAAACAGACATATTTGAATTCCCCTAATGCACATGATGAACTGGTTACCGGTACTCCTCATCGCCATTCCCAGCAAGTTTCTGAACTTTTAGGTTCTAGCGTGGAACATCTTGGAATGTCACAACTCTTCCAGTCTATTCACAGCAGAACATCTAACAAGTAATAATCATGATCCGTTTAAAATCAGTTACAGGTGCTCACGAAGGAGCTGCCAGTGCTGTTGGAGCGAAGACTTGGAGAGAGGAACCCAGTCATCCAAATCGACCATAGTCTCCCACAGTTCACCTTTGCTATATAAATCTACATAGACTCTATATGTAGTCTGCTGACCTGAAATTTGTATCGATTCCATCGATTACTATTGCTATAAATAAGCCGGTACTCCAGTGACGATAAGACAGTGGATCGCTACTCCGAAATTACTTGTGTTATCGATCGCATCGAGGTGAAGAGATAATAATAAAATTCGTGAGAGTGTCTACCGTGAATTCGCAGCCTTCGAAGAAAGATTATATTGGAGGTATGTATACATGCGATCCTGTGCATAGATAAGGAGCAGCTTTAAGTAGCACATAGGAACACGTTAGACGAGGCAACGTGACCAAGAACACGTACAAGTCCATTGGACATTTCAAAGCAAAAGCGTGTACAGCTTCTGAACGATATGAACGTGTTTGAAGATAGTACACAAGAAACATATAATGTCCTCTAGATACTCGAACGGGAGCGCAGTACCTATCGTAAAAGACAACGGCTTTATCCGCGTTATCATAAATAAATGTTGCGACACATTTGTGCTTGTCCTTCTGCATCGCTAGTATATCACTTTAATGTATCAACAATCGTATCTATGGAGGGGAAGAGTGAAGACTTACGATATGCTGTGCTATGCTAACCCCCTCGTGGACTAGGGTGTCGCGGTGATGCGCCGTTCATAGGAGGGGGTGATGTGTTCGTTCGGGAAAGTGGTAGAGAGTAGTGTAGGATGCGATTCTGGGAGCTTTACGGCTTTCGTAGTGATTGGACCCTGTGAGTGGGTTGGCTGGAGTGAGAGAATACAGATGATGTAAGGACGTGCGTGCGTTCCAGTACCTCCAAAGGACTGCTCCCAAGCTTCACATCGCTCTTGAACCTTGAAATTCACGGTTGAATCGTGTTTACCCAGAATCTACCAATCACCTTCGAAGACGTCGCAGCCCGATGTTGCTAGTTAATCCGCCGCCGATCGAACATTACATAGACGGCCAGCAAGAGAAGTAGCGACAGCTGCAAAGTGCGGATGGGGAGGACCGAAATGATAGTCATTCGTTCCCGTAATGCTGGTGGATGACTGGCGAAGGTGGCGACGAAAGGGGTCCTATGCATGAGAATGGGTGCTAATAAGAAGCGCGCGCGGTTGAGAGCACCGCCCGTTGATTGGTGGTTTCGTACGTGAAGGACATGGGGGATATGAAGTGTTGGATATAGTTCTGGGAGCGGTATGGCATTGTAGCGGATGAACTGTCTAACCTGTGAGTAGGTTGGCTGGAGTTTTTAAACACAGATAAAGGGGTGACCGTACATGCGTTCCAGTACTGGTACGTCAAAGACGGTACCGATACTGTACCAAAGCCGCACTTCACCTAATACACGCTAACCAGCGTCTGCATCGCGAAATATCTTCGAAGGCGCCACAGGGCTGACGTTGCTGCAACTCGGAGCACCTGGTTGATACAACGTTGGATGGATGTCCACTAGGGAAGTGATCACAACTGTGATACATACACGAAAACGAACGGATCAATGGCTATTCGTTCGTGTCGTCGGGACTCGGGAGTAATGTGGTACTCCATACTCCAGCATCTTGAGGTCAAGAGAAGTAATGGTGGTGCTAGGACGAAAGCTGAAAGATTTTCGATGTCACATTCTGCAAGCAAGTCGCCAGCCGGAGGGTTTCTCTTCGAATTCAATGGTCCGTGCGGGGGCTTCCATTTTTCCCACAGTTGTAGGGCTGACGTGAAGTTGAGCACTCGCGGCTAGCCGGTAGGGCCGCTTGTCTTAGTGCGTAGCGATTAACCGAGCTTAGGCTGCAGCCTTCTGGTCTACTATTACATATGGAAGGCCAGACTATCACGCTACCTTTTTTTGATTGGATCAGCATCGGCACACATGCCGAGTATGGGACCCCAAAAACTATGCACAGCCCAAATATGGAAAACAAGAAATAAATATTTTTGCTTCTCTTTTAGCCGCCAGGGAAGCAGAAAGCATACACATCTAATCAAGCTTCATGGATCTAATCAACCTGGCAGATGATTAACCCTGAGCTGGTCGTGCTGGCTCTCAATGCACTTCTAAGTTCTGACTAGAGATAGCTTCCTGTTATCAATTTAAGGGAGGTGCCTTTAACATTAAGTGAATATTGAGTAGATAGCATATACAACTACTACAGCAATAATAATAGAAAGTTGAAAGGGTACATTGCAGTGCACTGGGTGCTCTGCAAAGTCAAAGGCTTGAAAGAAATAAAAGAAAGAAGAGGGCTTAGGTGAAAGTGGACCTTGGGCAGTAGCAGTTTATTCCTCTGTAGGGAAAATTGAAGGGAGGCGGAACCAGATGCAATATTTATTGCATGGGTGTTGCTTTGGAAAGGCCCTGAATCCTTCTGCGAGGTTTCCTCCACCAAATAGAGTACCAGTGAACTCCCTAGCCAAATAAAAGCATTAGTAGACCATAGTGGGATGGATTAAAGTTTACAAAACAGCGCACTCAGGAGAAGTCATAATCTGTGGGTCTGTTAAAATTGTACAGCTTCCTGCAGAAGAATAAGAATTTTTTTCACCAAAGGTGCTTTAAAACTCACCCTGGTAGTCAGATATATAGGCTAAGCATCCAGTAAGCATGTACTGCACGTGCTGTGAAAAGGCAAGGAATTCAGCGGTTCTATAGAAATCTCCATGATCCTTTTCAGACCATTTCTCTGGTAGTCCTGCATGCGCATTGTGAAGAAATTTAACAAATACGCCTTCAATCTTTTCTTCCAGTAGGTAAGCAGAGACCACTGCTGATGCCATGGTGTGAGTACCAGAAGATCCAGAAGGCTTGCTTACGGTAGCTGTTGAGGTAGCAATAGCAGCCTTTGCAAAGCGCAACCGGGGGATGGCGAAGGGAAGAGCAGTTGCTTTTCTCTCAGAAAGTTGAGAGTCTACCCACTGGTATGTAGCATCAAGCAATGCTCCCGCCCACATCAATATATTTCCCTCTTTCAAAAGGAACTCAAGCTCTGCACTGCCTGAGAGCCTAGGCGTCTTGTTTGGGAATGCAGAATCATATGGCCTTTTTGCCACTAGATCATAGTGACAGATGTGGCCCTCAGGCAAGCCAGCGGCGGCCGTGTGTCCAAACATTTCCAAAGAGTTGACAGGATTGGAGATCTTAAAGCTACCTTTTTTTCCATCCTTTGAGGACACGCTTAGCCTAGCTGTCTCAGAAGAGCATTTCTTAGCCCATGCACTAAGCAGCGACCCTTGTCCAAGTTTGGCCAGTTCAACCAGTTCTTCCAATGACTTGGACTCAATGTGATAAAGAGATACGATTTCCTGCTTCTGGTGGACTAAGTAACTGGATTCAGAACTTTATCACAAAGGTATGGAAGGCTTCTTACAAGCTAGTATGTCAGATCTTGAGATCGAGTCCCTTCCTCCAGACTTAAGTGCATCTTTCAGCTCGTTGCTTGAAAAATTTGAACTAGTAGGGAAGCAGCTAGCTGAGTTTGGGTTTGGGGGGCTTGAGGGGGGCTCTACGTTTCTGGCAAAGCCCTTGTTTGAAGCCTTGAGCTTTGGCCTTCTTGGTGAGCGATTTGAGACTAAAATGTTGTTTGGGAATCCAAATAGCTTAACCACTTCTGGTAGCATACTGGGCTTGAGCTGCTGAAGATGCTCATCTCCTTTTCTTGATCTTGATCTAGTCTTCTAGAGCTTTGAACTAGTCCCTGAACATAGAAGAAATGATATTAGAGCTAGCTTAACAATGAAAGATCTATTTGCCTTGGAAATCTCTAAAGCCATTTCATTTTCTTCCTTATCCCTCTCAGATTCCTGCAGCTCATTTGAAGCTAGCTCCTGAAGAACTTGTTATAAGCTTGTCATAATAGGGGCATAGTTAAATATACCTTGATAGTTGGCAATTCAGTTACCTCTATTTCTTCTCCTCACTGGAATCAGAAATAACTATAGCTGCGCTCTTTAGCTCTTTCTTTGAGCTTCCAGTTTTCTTATTTTGGGCAGCATCAGCAGTATAAGAGTCCTAAGTTATAAGTTGTGAATACTGTTTCTCACTCAGTAGGGGTGTAGAATGGACTTGCCGCTCTAGGTCTTTTCCCTTTGCCCTTTTGCTTTACTGAAGTAAAAGTGGAACCAAAGCTAACGGCATCCATCTCATACTTAAAGGATAGTTAGCAAAGAATGGCTATAAAAGTTAACAGCTCCAGTGACTAACCTGATCATCCTGATTCATTATGCCATCCCACTTCTCATACTCACTGTATGATACAATAACCAGTACCTGGAAGGGGTTTTTAGGCAGTTTGAAGGTAGCCTTCGCCCTAATGTTACCCCGCTTTGCAGCAGCCTTAACTGCTGCAGCTGCTGGCTCAGCCATAACTTCATTATAAAAGTAGCCTCCAGATCTAGCGACTGCCTCATCTGATTCTAGGTTGGTCCATTTCAAATCTCATACATAAGCTGCATCAAAATCCCAACTGAAGGTTATCAAATCAGGGCGCTTCTGAATAGCATCTTTAATAGTTTGCCTTGCAACAGAGGCAATTTCCTCCCCTGAGGAATTGGCTGCAAAGTATACAGTTTCAGCAACGTTCTATAAGGGTGCTATTAGATATTTAAACCAAATTCAGAATGAAAACCTCACCAAAAGGTCCCCATACCGCTTTCCTCGCTCTGGCTTTTGAAGATTATAGGCAAATGATACAGTAACAGGAAATTTGTACTTCTCCTCTGCTGTTACAGAGCCTTGTCTAGATGGATTTCCAGCTGCCCAACGCTTGCGGTCATCATAGTAATGCTGGTGGTTGGAGTTATACCCATAGGAAGGGGTATTAATCACTGGCCTTCCCATTGAGGCAATCCCAAGAGGGCCCATAGAAAGGCCAGAAGCTGAGTAGGGGCTCTGATGAGCAGCAGACAAAGGCATAGGCCTTCCAACTGGTTGCTTGGGCAAAGATAATACGCTGGGTGGCTTGTACCCTAGGTCTTTATATATCTTAAATGAGCTCAAGCAGAAAAATAAGAGCAGGCTTAAACGCACCAGGTCGCTGTGCTGCAAGTGTATTTTGTTTGATACTTTGAAGGTTTATACTTCTTGATGAATGATGGCTAGAAGCAAGTGCGTGGGAGGCTAAAAGAATGTAAATCACTATGCCATAAGATTGTAACTAAATAGGAAAGTTGCTGACCTATTTTAGCAGAGCTTTGATGAGGGAGATTAAGTATAGGCTGCACTAATCTCCCTGTAGCCTCAGAACTATGTGAGAATGCATTACCTGTAAAGCACAGTTAATAGCTCCTATGAGTGAAACAAGTCTAAAGAGCTCTACTTACTGGCGCTGTGGCTGGAGGGCTGCACTGTGCTTGGTTTGTTGGAATAATGAAAGTAGCAGCCCTCACATAAGTGTATGATTCTTCCTGAAGGATCCCCTTTCTTTCTAAGGCAAAAAATGGCCAGCTTATCAGCTGGAATTGCATTCTGGCAACCTTTTTTTTCACAGATAGTGGGGGGTGGATTATCACCAGTAAAACTAGCCAGTGGAATATCAGACTCAGGCATATGAAATGTAATTGATAGCGTAGTGAAAAGCAATGGTAAAATAAGTTGGAGTTATTGAGGGAAATAAGCTGAGGAATAGAAAGATTTATGTTTCGTCGATAAGAGTAAGAGAAAAATAGAGAAGCTAATGGAACAAAACAAAACCAATTACATTCGTTTTAAGATTTTCTTTAGGGATATTAAGGTTTGGATGCAGTGCAAGTCGCATCAAAAATTCAACTTTATCTTCTAAGCTCAAACATGCCTGCAGAGAGAGGTGGAGGTAGAAACCAGTATAATCCGCTAGGTGAGTGTTGTGAATCTAATATGTAAAGGATATTCCTGACTCACTTGATACTAAAAGTCCCACAAGAGCTAGTTGCGCCATATATTGTAAAATACTGGTACCAGAAAAAGTCAGATGTAGATATCTGGAAGACTGTGAGGGATGAGCATGTAGACATTGCAAGATATTCTCTCGGGTAAGTCTTAATATTTACTTTTATGCTCTGAAATCTAATGCTTTCTAGATTTACAAAGTATAGAAAAATGAGGAAGGATATGGGCCTTCTTGGGTAAGACAGCAAGGCAACACTAGCGATACAATTCTAGCTAGGATGGTAGAGCTGAGGAGAATGTATCCCAATGCTGGTCAAGATGAAATGGGAAGCCTATTCTTCCAAGAGTACAAGGAGAAGGTATCACGGTAAGCATAAACTGTAGCTTGCTTGGGCTTCTTATAGTAATACGTTTCTAGCAATGTTATAACAGAATACTTCTTTAGATTTGAGCCTGAGCTCATAGCAGCAAGAAAGGCAAGGAACCTTCTTAGAAAGCAGTTCTGGTCTGCAGGCCCAAATAATCTTTGGTGCTTTGACCAGCATGACAAATGGAAGCCGCGCTTTGGGCTCTGCCTTCATGTTGGGGTTGATCCATTTGCAGGTTATATTCTATGGCTGCGAATTTGGTGGAACAACTCCAATCCAAGATTAACCTGCCACTACTATCTATCTGCGGTAGAGGAGTTTAAGAGTAAGCATAAAATTTAGCAAGGCAGAAGCGTGGCCTAAGCTTACATGGAGTTATAGAGATGCCCTTGCTTACTCAAAGTGATCCTGGAACTGAAAATGTGTGAATAGCTCAAGCCAATACCTTTTTGCGACACTGGCATGACCCTTCCCTTCCAGAAGATAGCATTCAACACCTTTGGAAGTGCAAGAAGACAAACATCAAGCCAGAAATTGAATGGAGCCAGCTTCGGAGGAGATTTACTCCAGGATTTGAGGAAATCTTATGCTATGGAATAGAAGAGCAAGAAGATCACCCTGCACTCTACAACACCAATGACTATCTGCATTGGTAAGCATTAAAATTTACCTTGGGCGATGCATCTAATCTTATATATTCTAGCCTTGTCTTTCAATGGGTATTTATACCTTGGCTGCAGAGGGAGCTGGATGGTTATCAAGATAGGGTAAATAATAAATTAAAGAGAAAAAACAAGCATAAGCTTACTCCGCATGGCCGACCTTCTGATATCTGGAACAGGCCTGAAAATTTTGATGCAAGAGACTATGGAGTAAGCTATTCAGTGGGCAGGCGTGTCCTATTCAATAAAGAGCTAACCCCTTCTATTGCTAGATTATACCTGACCCAGAAGGAGTTGCAGAGGTGCGAGCCTTATTGGTGCCTGAAGACCACCCAGTTATGGCATTGGTGCCAGCTACATTTGAGCCCCATATATCAGAGGCATACCTCTCAGTTGGAAGGCCTCCTATAACTCGTTCAAATGTTTGGGAGGTGTATAGAAGCATACTGGAGCATTTGATTGATATGCGTAGCCATAACTGCTTTGCTCCTGAAACCATTCAAGAATGGATTACCTATCCTGCATCAGTAGCTCATGAAGAGAATGCAGATCAAAGTCTTTTACAGCAGGTTAATAATGATGATGATTTTGATGACTTTGATCCAACCGGTGGTAGCGATAATATTATCTCAGTAGATTTCACAGATGACGAGGGAGATGTGACTCAAGATTGGAATCCTCAGCCTCTTTTTCTTTCCACTAATTAGCATTAGATAGTAAACGTGTATCTTTACTTTATCTATCTAGTACAAATTATCAACTTTGCCTGGAGCGCTTTGCAGACTCTGAATGAAGATTAATTTAATTAGCATTGGTAAGGTTTAAAGCTTGCTTACCTTGCTGTGAAGGAATTTCATTAGGAGAGCAGCGCTTAGATAGCTTTGCAGTATATACTGATAGGTAGAGCAAATCACCAGCCCTCCTCCCATGTCGATAAAGATCTAAAGGCTCTTCCCCAATTTCTTTAACAGAATCTTAAATATATATATATATATTAATGCAGAGCAAAAGGAATTGAGAAAGAAGGTACCTTGATTAGGACCCATATTTTGGGCATTCAAAAGTACCTCAAACTTTGGTGCACTCCACATCAAATTTTGAGCTACTATGCCCTTTCTTTGCATGTGTTCCAGCTCAGCTTCAAGCTCAGGCCAGCGCTCTGACGTCCATTCCAGTTGGTGTTCAAAGAGAGTTGCGAACCTATTCCCAACAATGCCAGACTCTCTTAGATCTAAAGAACCAAGATGGTAGAAATTAAGGGAGTGGATTAGCCAGGCAAGCATAGGTATGAAAAGAGTGTTCCATGGGTCCCGAGCTTCAGCTTCACCCTCCAAAATAATTGAAAATCTTTTGGAGACTTTATGAAGAAGAATTTCCATCCGGCTTCTGCTACATATGTTTTGCATCCGCAAATCATGGGCCATTAGGGATATATTGTGCCTCATTAGCGCCTCATCTTCAGGAGATTCATCTCCAGACCCTAATCTGTTAGACAAAAGTTTGTCAATGAGAACCTGATCGTTTGTAGGGAGGTAGCTTGAAGTGCAAAGAGCATTCTGAAGCTCTATATAGCATGCAAAGAACATGAGATCTTTGAGTCCAGACTCTGTTTCAATATTCAGAAGGTGGCCTTTGTCTTTAAGGCAAATAAGTTAGCATCTCAGGGCCTGAATTGTGGATTCTCACCTTGGGCTTGGATATTACCGCTCCCTAAAGTTTTGTACAGAAAGCAAGCTATTAGGTTCATTCTAGATTGAAAGGAAGGGTTATCTGCATTGGTAATAATGTATCCAGCAAAGAAGCTGTGAATGGATCTGCATATAACTCTTGAAATGCAGGATATAGGTATATAATGTCCACCATGGCAGATGGCGTCATCTAAGGTGTACACCGCATGTGGAGTACAGGGCCTCATAAGGCTAGACAAAATTGAGCATTATAAATAACTTCCATTCTTTAAGAAACTTACAGAGTGTCGCCTGGTTTCAAAACTACCATCTCAATTTTCCACTTGAAAGGGTCAAGATATCTAACTCCAAAGTTTGGATCAGTCCAAACAGTAGTGGATGAGAGAAGATCTGGGTCATAGGGCTCTGCAACAGCCCAAAGCTTTAAGCCAGCAGCTACACGAACCATAGTTCCATCTCCTCGGCTATCTATATGCCAAAAATGGCTTGCCCCTTCAGTGGCTGCTAGACCAAACCGAATATCTGCAGTGGGCAGGTTGCGAATGCAGTAAGTCTCCCATTTGGTTCTAGTAGCTGCATGAATGTCACTAGCATACAAACTTGCCTCCACTGCTGCATGAGGTGCGGGAAAGGAAAGGCCATTCAGGCTTTTCTTCTTGCCTGGTAGAGCAGCTGATGATTTTAAGAGGTCCATTAGTGAGCCAGTCACAACGCGTTCTTGAAAATCTCCATCATCTTCAGAAACCTCAATTGACTGATCTGTTAAACATCAGTAGGCTATAGCACTGCTAGGCATTCCACACACCATGAATGTCAACAGGGTCATTTAAATCCCATCCTAGAGATTCTAGACCAGCTTCATCAAATTTCACTGTCTTCTCTTTGCTGCCCTCAATCACGATATTCTGAGTCCATAGCATAGTCTGCACCTCCTGAGTGGACATGTTGTCAAAGTCATTCCATAGAACATGGCGTAGCAGGGAGTTAGAAGGTTTGTCCACAAAAAGCGGTCTATAGATGCCACTTCCTTTAGTGTCAGAATAAGTTTTAATTGCTGACTGGTACATCAGCAACCAATATTTGTGATCCTCTTTGGTCTAAGAGGATAGGATAAGAATTGAATGAAAGCTTGAAATATAGGTAAGGTAAGAAGCCTACATGGCAAGACAGTTTGTAGCAATGAGATTGCCCACTAGCACTCCACAGGACCAACTTATCATTCTGTGAGTCTGAGTACTTCTAAACCAATGGCAAAATGATTTAGTTCACAAGCAGCTTGCTGTAAAGAAAGCTTACCTCAGTCAGAAGCTCTAAGATCAAAGTTGGCTTTTCTTCAAAGGATTCTTGATGCTAAAGCAAGCATTAGGTTATAAGAAATGCATAAAAGTGAGACGCCACCTTCAAAGTCTCCAAGACAGCTGCAAGTTCATCTTCAATCTTCTGGCGCTCAAGAGGATTCTTAGATAGAAGGTCAGAGTATGTGAGAAACTCCTCTGGCTGGAACTCCAGGTCATCTTGCCCCAGAGAAGGTGCGGCTCTCTTTGGCTTGTTGGCATTGAGTCTGAGCTTTACCTTTGACTTTCTTGAGCTATAATTTTCTTTTGAAGCCACAGTAGCTTTGGGAGATTGGGGCACTCTTCTTTGAATTCTCTCTGATTGTCTCTGAGGAGCTATCAGCACTGGTGCTTCAACAGCTGTTGTGCTCTCACTAGGAGCACCTCTGGGTTTGGATTTACCCCAGCCAGCTGATAAGTGCTCAGCTGCTGCTGCAGGTAGAGGCCAGTTGGTGGGAGCTGGCAAGTCCACATATGCAGTGAATATAGACATAGAGGCGCCATATTTATTCTCATTATATTCTAAAAGAGCCTCAATCAGTGGGAAAAAGGTTGATAAGATAAATATAGAAGCACCAAATTTAAACATGCTTTCTAAAATAGTCTCAATGAGCGGGGAAGTGGTTGATAAGAAAGTTGCTTACTTCTAGCAAAATATTCTACCTGGCTTTCATCCAGAGAATTGCTCTGAATGTAGCCTTTCCACTTGGTGTGAAGATCTAGAAATGCACTGAATGCAGTGCTAGTTCCTTCAACTATACCTAAAATGCCTAACCAGATGTCGTCTTCTAGGGTTTTAACCAAAGGAGGCCGCTGGTTCCCAATAAGCTTCATGTTCTGAGGTAAGCCTTAGGATTCAGTAAATAAATAGGTATAGCCAAATAGCTTACTAAAATTAGCTCCTCATAGCAAATGCGCGTCTTGATCAGCTCCTTGGGAACAATGGCAAGAAGGGGGGAAATAAGGGCAACAAGCTGTAGGGAGTGCCTTAATTCTTTGAAATTGGAGAGCAGAGAGTTCAAGTTCTTTAATCTTTGGGGATTGTGGAACAATTGATCAACAGCCTCTGTTACCTCTAGGTCTTCTGAAAGCCCAAGGTCTGTGCAGCTTTCTGGGACTTGCAAACACCCCTCTCCCTAAAAAAGACTAGCTAAGAAAATAAAGAAAAGCAGGCTCTTCAGGAAAGGCACCTTTATCATCACTGAGGCAAAATGCTACGCTAGCCAAATTTTTAATCACAGTTAGAGCTTTCTTTCCTCCCTTTATTTCAACAATTTCATTCGCTAGCCTTACAGATACATCAGGCTCCTTTGAAATGAGCCTGTTGCTGATGAACTGGATAACATAGTCCCCATCAGAAACAAATGCAAGAAGTGTATCTTGAAGGTTGGAGAGTGCCTCCAAATTCTGTGTAAAAGTAGGGTTAGGTACTGGAGATGAAGTGGCAATGGCTTGCTCACATTTTGCTGTCCCACCCAGACTTTCTGGTTCTTGTGGTGCAGTACTTCCTCCATTTGAATTGAGGCAACTCCTTTTAACCTGAAAATTTCATCTACAGTCCTGCATGCAGCTATGTAGTTGCAAAGGTTCTCCATTACCAAGCTAGGCAGCTTGCCAGTTGCTCCTCTGAGCAAGGCAGTCTTAGGCATGCATTCAGCACCTTCATCAAGAAGAAGGTCAGAAGGTTTATAAATAGTCCAGTCTCCCATGGTTTTAATTCCTTCATCAAAGTTATGAAGCTGCATAAACAGAGGCTGAGAAGAGTAAGCTTGTTTCTAAAATGGAATTGAATAAGGAATACCAGATATATGCTGCCACTAGGAAGCTGCTCATAAATTGGTTGCTTTTGTATAAGCACTGATGTTGAAAGTGGAATCAAGCAACGAAAAGTTGAAGAATGCGCCATTTTTAGCAGCGAGTTGAAAGCAGAGGGAACGATACAATGAGACCTACGTATGCAGTTTTCAGGTCACGAGGGAATTTGTTTTCTACAAATTCCCTCGTGACTTGTCACTCCCGTCTAATCTAGCCTAATGCCTGCAGTCCTCAGCAGCCCCTCACACTTAGCCTTGCAAATTGAGCTTTTAACAATAAAATTTTATATTATTACAGTGCTAACGTATGGTTTAACTATACTAATATAATAAGCTACCAATGCCAATGTAAAACGAATGACTGAATGGCATGGCGACGGTGGTGGCGGTTGATGAAGCAGCAGCAGCACCGCTTGGGAAGAAAGGGAGGCAGCAGTGGGTGAGTTACTGCTGAGGGAAAGGCCGCAGCTGTGGGAGAGATGCCCAGGCGATGCTGAAGGAGGGGGGGGGCTAGGTGGCATGATCATACAGACGCATGGAGGAAGGGGTTGGATGATGCGCCGTCGCCATTGATCCAGATGAGAAGGATGGGGCGCGAGCAGTGATTGTGGAGTTGTGACATGCACTGAGGGAGGAGGGGGGATAGGTGACGTGGCGCTGACACCACATGCCAGCGTCGTCGTTGTCATCCAGGCACAGGGAGGAAGGGAGTGGATGGCATGCCATTGTCGTTGATATGGACGCCGACGCCGAGACAAAGGGTGGACGGGGGTGGATGATGCGCCATCGTCATCATCCAGACGCAGGGAGGAAGGGGGCGGATGGTGCGCCGTCGTCGTTGATGCAGACGCCGACGCCGCATGCCAGCGTCGTCATCATCATCCAGGCGCAGGGAGGAAAGGAGTGGACGATGCATCTTCATCGTTGATGTGGACAAGGAGTGGGTGTGAGTGGTGATTGCATAGTCGAGAAGCAGGGGCGCTGTGCAACCTAGCTCGTGATACTGGCGCCGTTGGTGTAAGGGACTGGGGGGAGGGCGAGAGGGAGCCAGCGCCATGGGCGATAGAGCATGATGGAGGGCGGTGGGCCAACAGCATGTGCCATCTACTAGGTGCAGATGGTGCCGGGTCATTGAAGCGGAGCATCATCTTCATCCTGACGACTTAGAGGAGGGCTGCTTGTCTGGAAGGTAGTTTGAATCCCAGACGACCTACAGAATGCCCTGCAACATATTTTAGTAGAGCTGTAACACAAGGAGAAGCCAGGAGTTGCACTCACATTAACTTACCCACTCCAAACCCAACGAAACAACGATACGCCGCGGCAGCTCGCGCTTAACGAGACCACAAGAATAGCTCCGGCACCTTGAAATCCCCTGTTAGATAGCTGCAGGTGACCAAGCTGCGTTGGCAGCACAGCAGCTAATGGCGGTGGGGCGCTCAGCCCGACGGTCGTAGTTCCGTTGTGTAATGGAGAGGGGACGAGAATTTGAATTGAGCCTGGTGTGGCTACTCGATATAATACAGCAAGAACTAGAGAGAGAAAACGGAAGGGTAAGCATGGAGAATGAATATGAATAGACAATACCGTGGATAGCCCTACCTCAACCAATGTCCCTACTCCTCCTTCGAGCCGGAACCAACGTGACACCAAGAGGAATCCTCATCGATGTGCGCACGGATATCTTGACGAATCTTGAGGATCCGGAAGACGGAACGGTCGTGGAGACGAGAAGATAGAGGGAGCGAAAGGAATGGGAATGGAACAGAACTGCGCATATTCACGAGATGTTTGGCTATGGCTTGTTGAAATAAACAACACGCCATGATTACTAATGCCAACGCGCAAGAGTCACGAGGGAATTTGTAGAAAACAAATTCCCTCGTGACTTTAATGATTATATAATCAGAGCCCAGCGCGCCCCCGGAATCATTAGCGCGCACAATGCAGGTCACGAGGGAATTTGTAGAAAGCAAATTCCCTCGTGGCATCACTAAATTTTGGAAATTTTTATATGCCCGTATACCGTATTATGATTCGTCGTAAGTGGTGTGAGCAGACATAATGCTTGTGTGAAATTATACTACCATATAATGGAGTACATGGTAGCACCAAACTTTATAATTGGTACGACAGATCAGCGACAGATTATAAGTTTTCGTGCTGCTCAGCGATAATCATGAGAATGTTGTAACATAATGTCAAAACAATGAGAGAGCAATTATATCAAAGCTCCGTTGTGGATGTATGCTAATCTGAGAGTGCGATTACAACTTCTGCTTGATCTGACAAGGCGTTTATGCTTTCGCTCGGAGCGTATGATATAACAGTACTATGTTTATAAGATACTAATACTATTTTACACACAGCATAATAATACTAAGATTATACAGTCAAACTCACTTATTACCTCTCGTGGTGTCACCCTTCCCCAACTATTCTGAGCAAGTACAAAGCGAGCTATAAATGAGAAAATATGTAAGTATAAATTTACAACAGAGAGCAGTGACATTCTTACCGGCTCCACTACTGCTAGTCATTATGGATCTTGAACAAGCAAACGAGTTTTAAGTCCCTGCACCAACATTTTTTTAGAATAACATGTAGAATCATAGAAATGTAATAAACATACCATGAGCAGTCCTATAGGCTATTCACCCAAACCTGCACTGAACTACACCTTGCAACTACTTCTGTCAAAGAACGCAAAGAACTGTCAGTTAACCAGTGTTATCTACTTAACACGATACTGGTACCACTTACACTCGTATACTTGTATATCCATTATGTAGAGCCATAGTGGGACTGCTTATTTGTAAGAAACAGAGGTGGGTTTCTGGACAAATGAAGTGTGTAAGGTAGCGGGAACATGGAAGTGAAAGTGAAAGAGCGAATTCAGGGTACTTTATGTATCCAGGTTTGCCGAGACTTGTCACACTCTATCGTTACTGAAGTTCCATATCGACTGAGGTATGGGATATGAGAGTAGAGTATTGTCATATCCGTGACAATCCCTGTACTATTGGAGTCAACTCCGGTTTTACTCCGCTTTTAGTACGTTTCCTCCGGACTATGTATACCTATTATATATCGAACTCCCCTTACTAATGTTTACTTGTAACTGTTTACTTGTTCCTTCCCTTTAATATTTCTACCTTGTTCTCCGGCCGCGGCCATTTCTCCTATGACTATAATCTAGAGGCGTACTACTAGTTTACTATGGTCTACATTTCATGGAGTTTACTTACCCCTAGGATGCCACATACCCATGGGCATTACTCCGTACGCATTCGGACAAAGTAGTTTACTATATAAACTACTCCTGTAATGTAGATAGACTTCAGTTTCAAATCAACTACGTTTACACCTTTCTCCCACTTGGGCCTTGAGCCAACTCCGCTATCTTGCTACTTACTCCGCTTTGTTCTAAATACGGAACTGGAAGTCCAAGGGGCGCAACACACAAGTTGAAGCCAACGTTCCACTACTCCCGTACTTGTTCACTTTCTCCACACACCCTACTAACGTGGTACAAGTTACTCCGCTACTTAGACTATCTCCTCCGAGGTTCTTGTCCCTAGTGGAATAGAACGGGACGTGACACTACCATCTGTACCTGTGAATCTAGGATCTCCAAGTCACGGAAAACTGAAGGCAGACCAATGGCGTGTTCTTGGGACTACATTCCTACCAATTTCGCTGGCTCGAATGCTACATGGTACTGCTGATAAACATTCTAGTTCCAGTAAGAAACGCAAAATCCTTGAGATTACTGCTTCTTTGATATCTGCTATAGCTCTTGCCACTTCTCGTGTTACATCCCCCACCTCTGCGGACCTTTATTTGCAATATATGCAATCCTATCTTACAGGAGTTCAAGGGTTATTCCCTGATTACGTCTTTCATCCGAATCATCACATGTCTTTACACCTTCACGAATACCTGAAACTCTATGGTCCTGTCCACTCATGGTGGACATTCCCTTTTGAAAGGGTTATTGGAATACTGCAGAGAATTCCCAATAACTTCCGACAAGGTATTAAAAAAATATTTTGCAATCTTTCAAACTCTTAGCTAACATGGTTGACAGGAGAGCTAGAGGCGACAATTTCTAAAACCTTTGTGAAATCAGCCAATTTACGAAAGCTGATATTGAAGTCTGAATGTCCGAAAGCCATACAAAACTGTCGAGATATCTTCGAGAACCTGATCAGCCCCCAAGTCCGGTTTACACTAACTACAGATATATTAAGTTGGAAAAAGCCAGATAGTAGTGATGATCTCGACAACACCACTTCAGACGATCAAGGAGTATCACGGACTGTGCCAACTCACTTGAGCGTAGCGTTACTGGCAGCATTTGGTCCTGGTATTTCGCCCAAATGCAACTTCCTTTCTTTTTTAACAGTCCAGGGCATTACTTATTCTGTGTCCTCGCATCATTTAGGAAATAGTTGTATCCTTGTTCGCCCCGAGTCTAATGGTACCTTACTGCCTGCTCAACTGGAGTATATTTTAAAACTGAGGGTTCAAGGCTCATTACAGGCAGCTATTGGAATTCGTCGCTATATGCCATACCGTAACATAACTGGTGGAGACCCATTCATGGCATTTCCATATCTACGCGCGAAGTTATGGAGCAATGAGCTCGCAAACTTAGAATTTATGGATCTGAATTGCATTGAATGCCATTTCGCTCGTGCGCCTTGGGGGGAGAGCACATTCGCTATTATTTCATTATCCCGAGTCATTTCTCATTATGGTGACTAACATTCTGCCCGTCTGTTTCTTCCATAACAGACAACTTATTACCGTCCCAGTACACTTTTAAACTAAATATTGAGCACCCTTGTATTGTATCTAGAATCAATGTCTTAAATAAACTGGTGTTATATGATTTCGACGCTGAGAGACGCTAATGTCATTTAGATTAATGACGCTGAGAGACGCTGAGCTCCTCGCCTGCGGACGCTGAGCGCGCGCTAAGTTTTGCACTGGGGAAAACTTTACATTTTCGCAAGTTTTGTTTCTGTCAAAATCTTTTGGTAAAATTAAATGTATTCCTGTAAGTAAAATAAAAAGTTTTCAGCCGGTTTTGCAATCACACATAAAAATATGATTTGCGGGCTGTCAAAAATGAATACAACGTAACATTTTACTCATGACTCAGCCTCAGTTAAAATTAGAACAAAAAGATATATGTCTATTAATACAATACATTAGCAACAGGTAACGTATGTGACGGATTTTGCAATTAACAATAGGCATCATTTTGCGATGGGCACAATTGTTTAGCAATATTTAAACTTATTGAGGTCGATTTTGTACTGATTTTGCCGACCGCAACAAAGTTGCCGGCCAGCAGTGCGTATCGAGAGTGCACGGCAGAATTGGAAGCGATCTCGTGCATAAATAGACGTCCCGACACTTAGCATCTCTGGAGGACGGTGTAATCAATACTAGTTAAACATTCATGCGAGTCATTAAACGCATGTCGAATCCGAGTTGGGATTTGATCATATTGGTTAGTTATGGAAGGACAGATGGACTCAGGAATACTAAAGCGCCCGACGATAAAACACGTTTCATTGTAGTGTATTATTCAGAAATGATAAATACGATATTATGTTAGGTTGCGTACAGACGGATGGAAAGCCGGCAAATGTGAAAGTATGAAAGATATGTCACGTTACTGACAAACTAGCGAGTGTACCTTGTCAAAACGAGTTACGCTTATTACATTCCAAGAGTAGCAGGTACACTCAACTTCATGTAATACGACATTTCTTCCTATGTTTAATGCGTTGAGCTTACAGCTGGACAAAGACCGACGAACACCACATTCTTCCTCTCGAGACTTCAAACAAGTTTCGCTACGCAATCCGAGGGGGGGGAGTCAACTCCGTCAAGAATGACGCTGGTGTACATTATCCTCTCGCTAATTTAGCTGTCGAATTAATGAAGCGAGCGCGGGTGGGAGTGGTGGTTTCGCGCATGAAAAGGATGGTGGGGATGAAGTACAGGATGTGATTCTGGTGGCATTACGGTTATCACGGTGGAAGAGCTATGAGACGACGCTGAGTTTTAGTTGGGGCCGTAGCTCATAGAGGTTACGTGAAGGGAGGTGTTATATGCCTGAATGGACGCTTGTTGGTAACACATGGCTGAGAGGGAGAAATCGACATGAACGTACTCGTGTCTTCTTGTTCCATTACTGAAAGCTGGAAACGCCGTCGTAGGCTTGGTGTAGCGCCGTAGGCGTGGTTACAGAAGGGGAGATGGGAGGTATTCTTTACTAGTGAAGTTGTCGGATTTGGTTCGCAAGAATGGGAGTACTCACATCAACCGAACTTCTCAACGAAACGGCCCACGGGAGCACCTTATAATATGATCCCTGTTCCACTCGTTCCACTCGTTCGGTTCTCCGTACTCTAGGATCCGAACATAAATCCCATGCTACGGTGGTAGAAGGTTGAAACGTTTTTGATGCTACATTCTGCAAGTCGCTAGCTGGTCTTCCAGAGTCCATGGATTCCGCCCGTAGCCATTGGACAAAAGAGGTTTCGAGTAGGCCTTCTCTCGATGTGCGTAGTGTGAAGCAAGTGCATGCCGCATGTTGCAATAGTGATTCTTATGGAAGCGAGTTACGATGGACCACTCCGAAATTGCTGTTCGGCTTCGTTCTGCCAGTCTTCCGGGAGGAAGTTCAACTGTGGGAAAAACAGCGCACGGGCCATACACAGCAATACCAACGTACCACAGCCCCATTACAATCAGTAACGTCTATAGCCTTGATATAGTATATGACGGATATTTTGATTCTCTAGCCAGGGCACGCACGAGGGAGGTAGCATTGATTATTACTAGTACTGGTGTGTGAAGAACTTGAGCGAGGGATACATTGAAGAAAGGGATTCTGCGGCTTTCACATATGTGGTACGATGAAGTGAATATTTCTGTTAATGATGCGGATGAGGGATGGAAACGACGTACATGCAACTCATCCAAACCATCACCTTGCGACAACCAGTACCATATTAGCCTCTTCCAAATCGATTACCCAAAGTACATGTTTCCCAAGTCATCTAAACACGCGCTTTACACTTCTTGGTCCGTTGATCTGAAATCGATCCCATCGATTGATATAAATTGGCGAACGACGATAAGACACGCCCACTCCAGCGTGATCGACACCTTCTCCTACATGCTGTTTTGCTCGCATCGAAATTAGGAGATAAAAATAACTTCGTGGTAAGAAGCACTCGAGTGAACTATATTGAAAGAGCAAGGGATGCATATGCATGCCAGCATGTGAGCCTGCGCATAAAGAAGACTTAATAGCTATACGCGCTAAGATATAATTTCAGTGCGAATACGAGCGAATGCCAATTTGACAGGAGGACGTACAGGTTCGCATTACATCTTATAGCAAAAGCGTCACGATGGTAAGTTGAACGTTCCAGGCTCGAAGTCCAGAGGCTATACGAACATTGTGGGCACTTACAACTGGGCGGTACCACAAGCCGGCTTGTAGGTAAAAAGAAGCTCCGTGCCAGTCAATGGCTGGAGTCTTCTCGAAAGTGGTATGTATGGTATTGTCTCGAATGTGTGCATAACATGAGTGGTGTGAAGCAGGTAACTTACTACAACCGTGCACGATGACCTAAGACCGGAGGTTTCGTCCCGAGCCCCGGTCTTCCGAGAACACTTACATAATTGTGGGGAAATGATGCTCACGGACCTTTACTTGTCACAAGAGTCGAATAGGTATTGCAGCCACGTCAACTCCTTATCCTTAGGCCTTAGCACTCGCATAACGGTTCTAACAAACTCAGCTTCTTGTGTCTCTGGCTAACTGGATAGCACTACTAAGTACTTTTCAGCTTTGCTTTCGGGACATGACGCGGACGATCCGTTACTTTGGCGTTACTTTACTAGTGAGTCCATTAGAACCTGAAAATTCGGTCACTCGGTGAGGGTTCTATACATAGATAAGAAGAGTTTCATTGAATTCACAGGCGCTTATTACAACTACCTCGTAGCTCTCTTGGTCTCGTTATTGTGCTCTTCAATTCCTAACGAATTGCCATTTCACCACGGGCAACCGAATGATTGGGAACTATTACTGAAACTTCGCGACACGTGTGGCTAGTGAAGAGGTGTGGACGCGGTTGCGCGTGCCTCACAAAGACAAATATTGCGAGTCGTCGAGACGTCCGTCTGACTGGAAATTCAAAGGTGAAAATAACAAAATAAGCAAAAGAAAGATGAGAGTATAGAACGTAGTAAGGAGATTGATATTCCTCTCATCTGTCGGGCCTAAATCGACGCCGGTTTAGTTAGATGTGCCACAGCACTAGCCATTTGTAGATCTTACGTGCTTCCCGATGATCTTTTATCTGGCTGTACTGTCTAAGAACTTCGATTTGAAATGGCAGTGCGTACCTTTCCTGAAGACAGACAAGCTATAGCAAGCATCTCACCGTAAACAGGATGCAAGTTTACAACATTCTCCAGCAACGTAAGACCCCTTCCCTAATTTAATCAGTTATATACTCCACGGAGATCGACGTTCTCAATCAAAGAGTTATATCCTCGGGGTCTGGTATGCAATCGTCCTATCCCCAAGCCCCATTCAAGCATTCAAAACTAGTCAAAATGTAAATGTATGTCTTATGCACCGTTCACGTTGGCTATCTATGAATCGGCATGACAATTGTTAACTTCAACAATTAGGTCCTGTTAAAAGACACCGGCCTTCTTCAGTTCAGTAGGGATCATCAATGTCCCTTACGAGGTGTATTTCGCACTAAAGGCGTTACATTGTAAATCTAAAAAGCAGAATCTATCTCATTGTTCCTTGCAAGTGACTTTCAAACTCCGAGTCGGTTATTGTCATCCTTAACGAGTAACAGTAGCAATGGACCGGAACCAGTGCAAGCCTATATATAATCGGAACCGTTCAACGAAGCCCTCAGGTCCCCAGCCGAATCTCCACCAACGTTCGCACTACAGATTACGATGTGCTTAAACTCAGTCTCGAGATCCAATTTTAACAGCCGTTTACCTAGAGAGGTCAAAGATATAATCTTCGCCTATACCTGTTATATCGACTTCGACGACATACCCTACATGTCTAACAGACAGGCCAGAGTGGCTATTGTACTTGGTACCGTATGCAAGGAATGGTACTATATTGTATGGTACACTCCGCACCTGTGGTCTACTATAGTAACTAAATTCTTCAAGAAAAAATGCCAAGCTCCAAAGAGATTTTTCGACTTTTACTTGAAAAACTCAAAAAACCACCTTTATCGATCTCGCTCGACTTACGGAGCACAAATTTTTTAGATTCGATGCTTGCAGAAATCATATATACGATGGAGAGGATTAAGGACGTCGGACATAGGTTGAAGCACCTAGAAATCAGTCTCACATGGGACGAGGATTTTAAGATTTATAACGCATTCGATCAGCTTACACGAAGTTACCTACCTCTGCTTGAGCATGTGCAACTCAGTGATACTCAATTCGATCTATTCCGCTATGTCAATATGGACGACATGTTCTGCAACAGCCCACTACTCCGCGTCATGATCCTTTCTGGTATCAACTACCAAGTCAAGGTGTCAGCGGCCTGCACTCAGATAACTGATCTATGTCTCGAAGTAATGTCGATGAAAAGTTGCCTCGAGGCAATATATTTCTTGCCTAACCTCACTCAAATGTCCTGTAATAGGGTTGAATGGATCTGGGATCCCTCACTTAGTTTTCCTACTTCCCTTACTTTTCCGGATGGATCTTCAGTCTTTTTTCATCGCTCCCTGGTCTCCCTTAGTCTTGTGTTCACTAAATGGGATGTTTTGTCTGTTATGCTCAAAAGCATTTTCTGTCCCGCATTACGCGAACTTCACTTGCGTAGTGAGAAATGAGGGTACTCCAGAATACCCGGGGCACCACTATTCAATACGATGGAATCGGGATCACAGTTGGGTTCAGGCTATGTTAGAGAGGGACAATCAAAGTGTGGAACAGACTCATTTCCACGCAAAGCTTTTTGCAGGCTCCTAAAACCATCCCCCCGCATCACTCAAATGGCCTTACACAAGAGATATGTAGCTACAAGATCAAACAAATCGTAGTGGCCAACCTCGCGAGGGAGAGGCTGGCAAACATTGTAACTGGGGATCTTGGCGATGTGACAATACTTACCTCGGGAGCCAGTTAAGTATAAGAAATGACTCGCTTAGAAAACTATCTTTTGGCAGTGTTACCATACTAAGTTCAAGAGAAGTTAGAACTCTCCTAACCCTCCTATCACTTAATGTCCGCAACTCAAGGAGATAGGCAATCCAAGTCCTGTTACAATCTTGCTGCCATCGTACAGATGTATATGGGCACTACTTGAATGTACGTTTATAGAGCGAAGTTGAACGGCTTCGAAATGCAGGCGCCATGAACGATGAATGTGCCATGGACGACGTAAGGGAGGGAATATCTTATGTTTTAACATTGATGCCTTACAGCACAATGCCATTAAGAAGTTAAACACGAGTTCGTTGAATAAAATCAAGACGAAAGCTGTGACGTTTAGGGAGAATGAGTTACACCATGTAACGGGAAAGTATGGAAGGATGCGAGTAAACTTGAAGACCGTAGCTGCTGCAAGTGACAAACAGACTCAGGGAGTTTTGGCCCAGCTCCTATAGCGTGGATGGTAGAGTTACTTATCTTCCCGCGTCCCTGGAGGTATGATAGTCGGTTATGGATGTCCGACTGTTGAAATCCTTGTAGACAAATGAGAAAAGAGAAGAAAGAAAGAGCGCCCACGTTCTGTACCATACTGCTGTTTTCCCATACCTTCCTTGACCCCAATGATATATACGATTCTAAAGAAAGACTATCTTAAATTGCCGTAGCCATCGGAAAGGGCTCGTTTTTCTAACTTCTGTGGGGGCGGACCTGCGCACTGCACAGTGCGGTATCATGAGCGAGGTAGCGAAGATTTCTCATATCCCAACGATCCTAACGTTGAGTAAGGCCATGGTAACAGACAGGGGTTGAGCCTTGCTAGTGTTTTATATTGGAGTTATTTGCGGTATGGTTGGAACTTGGAAAGAGTTGCACGAATGGTTTCGGAGCATGTAGTTTAGTTTGAACGTTCCTCATGGAGCTTTGAAGTTCGACGTTTTACGGCAACTTTACGGACAGTAAAAGACTCGACAGAATGTAGCGTGTGCAAACATAGGCAAACCTTTCACTTTTGATCCGGTGCAATGCCGAGATTGCCGAGTGATCGACCTGCAAACGCTTTTCTTTTTTTTTTTTTTTCTTTTTTTTTTGAGGAGCTGAGTAGCTAGCCCTTAGCAGTTCGCTAAGGGTGTCGCCGGCTAGATTTGTGACCGTGGTCACGTTAAATGTGTAGATGAGCTCCATTCCAGAGGAAATGCGTTTAGGCACGTTCGCGTGGAACAGTGTGGGACTCAGAGGAGCGGATTCGGACGGTGGAATGTTGGGATAGATATGGAGGCGCCCGCAGCGCCTCGGTGTTATCTATGACGTCCGCGTCTGTAGTATGTAAGCTCCTTAATACCCACTAAAACCCCTGTGTGGGACAGCCATTTCTGGGGGAGAGGTTCAATCAGTCGGTTGGCTTCCAGGACTGCTTTCCATGTGTATATAGCGAGATGCTGCTTTAGAGCTCTTGTCCCATAGGTATGGCTGTCGGTGAGTAGTCTGTCATGGTTGATCCTGATGTTTATTGTTTTCAGCCACTTCGCCTTGATGGCTCGAGCTGAGTGGATTTTTTCCTCATCTGCTTCGAACTCGATATGCCATTCACACCTTAGTTTCCAGATTAGGTACACCACTTTGGATACGATGATTTGGAAGAGGTGGGTGGGTGCTGGCAGGACTTCTCTCTGGGGACTTGATGACTGCGAGGGATATGCCCATTATGAGGCCAGTGAGATGTGGGGCCAGGGTAGTTTGGTGGATTCCCATGTCGCCTGGGCTAGTTCCCATACGTGTTGTTGTCCTGATGCGTCGCAGTCGAGGAGTATATGGCTCATATTTTCTACCTCGACGTCACAGTGAGAGCAGGGCATGTATTGCTCTCGTACCGAGGTGTGTTCCCAGTATTCTCCTATTTTGTGGGCACTGTGTAGCGTTTTCCACAGGAAGGTTTGGACTTTTTTTGTCAGCGTGATGCCTTTAAGGATTGATTTCCAGATGGTTTCGTGGGTGGGCCGTGCCCCTGTGTTTTCTTCGATGGCCTGCGACGTTGTGTCCAGGTTGTGTCGTGTCTTTATACGTTTTCTGGTATGTCTCCGTTGTCTGATAGCTAGGTATAGTGTTGACTGTGTCATTTTCTCTAGTTTTGCCCCCAGCGTTGTGGCCCATTCGCCTTTCGAGAGGTCTAGGGGGTCAGGGTGAGGTTTGGCTGCTCCCGCAGCAGCCAGTCGGTCAGCGCCTTCATTGCCGACGTCCCCGCTGTGTCCCTTTACCTTTTTGAGGAGGACAATGTTTGGGGCAGTGATCAGTGTGACGTATAGTGTGCGGAGGATGTCCGCATTACGAATCGCTATGAAACCTTTGTCCGCCCATTCCTGAAGGTGCGTGACTAGGCTGTTTATGCAGTACTGGGAGTCGCTGACAATTTTTAGTACTTTGGTGTTGTGGTTTTGCTGGATTGCGAGGAGGATGGCTATGAGCTCTGCCGCATTATTTGATGCTAGGTGATGCGGGAGGCGGACAGCTGTGTTAGCTGGGTGGGCTTCGGCATATCAGAGTCCACTGCCAGCTTTGGCGTCGTGCGTGCCGTTTAGATCGCAGGATCCATCCGTGTGAACGATGACTGTGTCGGTTTCCCATTCTGTGCGCATGGTTAGAGTACGTAGAGTACGTTGGTGGGGTGGAGTTATATTGGTTGTTGTTGCGAATACTCGGATATGGTGCAAGGGATCATCTGGGTGGGATACGGGATGCGTGGGTTTGTATCCTTCTGGTATGTCATGGCCTGCCGGGAATGTTAGTTTGGGGGGATTAAGTCTGATTTTGTAGAGCGGATTCCATTCTGAGCGGAGGGATTTTAGTTTTTTGTGGGCGTTCGCTCTGCACTTTATTGGGTCCACACAGCCTATGCTCCGGTCTGCCACACAGTGGTTACAGGTGCAGGTTGGTTCATTTATGTGGCCTGCTGCCCAGTTCTTGCTCGCGTGAGCAGCCATGTCGCCTGTGGACCAGAATTCGTGGGTGTCGAGGTGGCATCGTCCATAGAGGTCTCTGTACCATTTCTTCTTGCCCCTGACTCGGCCCAGGTGATACCAGAATGGCATCGCGAGTTTCATGTGTGGGGTGATTTCGGTTGGTGCAAATTTGGCATCACAATCATGGGCAGCTTTCAGCATACGTTGGAGGGACTTAGGGAGGGTTCCGGACTTGGTGTTAGGGTCCCAGTCTTGGAGGAGGGCATTGCGGCGTTGTTTGTGTCCCACTGTTTTACGGATTCGGGACGTGGCTGCTAGTGCCAGGATGTGGTCCGCAAGTTTTGCCCATTGAGGCCGGCGAAGGTCATCGGGTTCTGCATATGCCTTGAGTTTCATTATCTCAATAGACTCGTTCCGCGCTTTTAGGTCTAGTAGGTTTTGGCCCCCTTCGTCTATGGGGAGCTGGAGGATAGCCATGCCTATCGCGTTATGTCTGTATTCTCCTTTTTTATTATACACGAAATTGTCTATCATTTTTACTAACTTATTTTGTGCCATAGGTGCCATGCCTTGGGCACGGGTTAGGTACTGAGTGAAGCTGCCAACTATGGCGGAGGCTGCCTTGCAGCATCCAATGAGTGTGGGGTTGAAGCGCTCCCATCGATATAGCGTGCCGCGGACTTTTTCAAGTGTGGGTTGCCATATGTCTTCCTGTGACACATCATAGCCATAGAAGGCACCGAGGATGCGTATGGGCTCGCGGTCATTTACAATACGAATGTTGGAGGGTATGGGAGAGTGGGACGGGTCAGTTCGCCTTGTTTGTTGTGTCTGACGGCATGTGTTTCATTGCCCAGCGGAATTATGGCGTTTTGGCAATGTTGAACTTTGCCCCCATGGCCTTGCACCACTGTTCAAGCTCCCTGAAGAGGATCTTTGCTGTGTCATCGGTTTCATGGAGGAAGATTGTTGTGTCATCTGCGAACAAGTTGACTGGAGGGGGTGGTCTAGTCCAGGGAGGGCTAGCCCGTTCAGAGGGGAGTCTCGGATACGGCTGGCAAGAGATTCTATTACGATGTTGAAGAGGAGGCAGGACAGAGGGTCGCCTTGTCGCACTCCGCGGGTAATGAGGTATCCTTCGCCAATTACTCCATTGAGTATGATCCGGGTATGGGCACCAGTGTAGAGTGCCTTGATGGTGGCTATGTATGTATCTGGGAAGCCTAGTGTGTGTAGTGACTTCCACAGGAAATCGTGGTGGATGCGATCATATGCTTTCTCTTGGTCAAGGCAGACTATAGTGCCTGATGTGTTTGAGGTGTTGCAAAAGTGAAGGACTAAGATTGATGAGTTCCGTTTGGTCTGATATAGAGCAGTTCTTCATGAATCCAGCCTGGTCAGGGAGAATGAGGGATGGTGCAACTTTGGCTAGGCGATTTGTGAGGGTGCATGTCATGAGTTTATAGTCTGTATTAAGGACTGTAATTGGCCTATAGTTTTCAATGTGTGTTTTGTTGCCTTTTTTGTAGATGGGGCACATCCATCCCTCATGAAACTTCATCCCAGGTGTCACCCCATGTGCACTAATGTCTGTGTACAGGATTTTGAGAGCTGAGATTATGTCTGGGGAGGGGTCATCTGTCAGGCATGTGGTGATGTGTGCTGCATCGAGCCACTTCCACAGTTCAATAGGGATACCGTCGAGTCCCGGGGCTTTATTATTTGGGACTTGTTTCAATGCACTTCTGATTTCCCCACTTGTGAGGCATTCTTCAAGAGACTTACACTCATGCTGTGATATGCAGGGATGAAGATGGCCGAGCACCTCCTCTGTTATGTCATAGTGTTCTAGGTCATTGAGGGTGTGTTCAGTAGAGCATTGTAGCGAGTCATGGTGCTCAGTCACAACATGAACCATTACTTTAGAGTCCATTGTGTACTCTGGGACTATTCCATTGGAGTTTACACATAGTGAGTGTACCATATCCTGCAGTTTGTGGTCCTTATTAATTTGATAGTCAAACCTGCTATTCATTTCACCATCTAGGTGGAAGTGTGCCGCGATTTTGTCTTGGTGCCATTGGTTGTGTGTGGCATGCAGCTTTTTGATGGTCACCTCAATGGAGGTGAGCTGGTGGGCGAGTTCGGCCGCAGACATAGTGTCTGCGTTGTTCAATGCAGCTTTTTTCCTACTTTCCCATTTGCTTATCAGGATATTATGGTGGAGTTCTTGTTGTTTTACAATGTCACCTATTTGGTCTAATAGGTCAGACTTGTATTCTGTCCACAGGGTTTGTGCATTGTGTTTGGGGTTTCTTGGGAGGTCATGGAGATCCACGAGGGATGTGCATAGGGAGGATGTGAGTCGTTTTGCACAGAGGCGTGCTCCTTTATTCTTGATTATGTGGGTTGGTAGGGCTTGTCTCCCTTTGCTGACAAATGGTTCGGTAGGTGGGGCGAGTTGCATTGAGACAAGAAAGTGGTCTGTAAAGACTCCTGAGGATGAAATTGTCCATTCATGTGTGTGGTCCAGGAGTTTCTCATGTATGTAGATACGGTCAATGTGGGAACATGATGTGAGACCATTGGTGTAGGAGTAGTCGAGAGATGTTGGGTTTTCCAGCCGCCATCCGTCAAATACCTTTAAGCTGGCTGTGAGCTCGGAGAAGGCCTGCATTGTGGCTACCTCCTCACCACAGGCCAGGATGCGATCTATTGCAGATTCCACCATGTTTAGGTCACCTAGGAGGACATGGAGTTTCCGGCATGGGTGTTTTGTGTGCCATATTGCATTGAGTTGAGGCCAGAATGCTGTATTGACCTGTTCATCGCCAGATGGTGCATACACAGCTGCAACATGCAGCCAGTCTTCACTCCGGCGGTGGAGTGACACTGCCATTGCACATCCTGGTATAAGTTCTAGGAAGTCAGATGTTTCCCATTGCAGACTACGCTTTTGTTCAGTATGATTGCCACTCCACCTCATAGTGACGGGGATTCTGGATCTGGTGAGTTGGCAATAATAAGGCGTGGAAACAGTTCCTGTATTTCTTCAAGCACACTCTCAGTTAGGTGGGTTTCCTGGACCATCATGATCCCAATATGGGAGTCGCGCATCAGAGCATGTATGCGTCTCCACTTAGGGTGCATGGCAGGGTTCCTCCACCTCTCATGTTGAGTGTGGCAATGCAAATGGCTGAGCGGGAGTTTCAAAGTTGATGTGTGTCATTTACGCCTATGTTGGTTGTGATGTCTGGGGGGTTGTCCCTCTGAGGACTCAGCAGTGCAGGATTCTCTGTCTCCCATTCAGTATTACCTGCACTGGGGGTAGTTTGTATCGTGTTTGAGCTTTCTCCTTGTAGGGGAGGGGCTCGGTTTGGTGCCATCCGAGCCCCCCAGGGTTGTCATCAGAAGAGAGAATGGCACCCAGATTCGCCCATCCTCTGTCCCCAGGGTTACGAGTTTGCAAAGACCAGTTAATGTTATCCATAGTAGTTATATAAAGTTGTTCAGTTGTATTCATTTGTGTTATGGTTGGGTTTGTTGGGTTTCTGCTGTCTTCTACTTGTTCCAGATCACTTTTGGATATGCATACATCGACAGTGGTGGGTGGTGCATATCCTGAGGGGGAACAAGGCACTAGGTGCCGGAGCATGCAGGCTTATGACTACTTACATGACCATAGGGGTGGCCAGTTTTGGCAGAGAGAACTTAGTATTGCAGTGTGGGCACTGGGAACATGTGTATATTTAGTTTAGGAGAGCGCATACATTGATGTGTATAGTAGATCTACATAGACACACCACAGAGGCGGCGACAATGTATATAAAAGAAATTACCGGCCACGGGTGTTGCGCCCATTGCCTGGGGGTGGCAACCACCTCTTCCTCTGTCATTGCTGTTGTTGTTGTTGCGGCCTGTCCCGGTTGCCTCTGGTGTCAGAGGGCATGCTGGGAACCATTGTGGCATGCCAGTTTGGAATGATGACGAAGGGGCAGAACTTAGCAGAGTAATCTTGGCTGGAGCATGTAGCACACCAGATGATAGGAGCTTGCATTGCATTGACAGGGCCATAGCTAGTGTGGAAGGGAATGTCACGAAGCATGTTCACCCATTCACGTTCACCTGCTGGAATGCCAGATGGGCACCAGGTGTACAACAGCATCCATTCATTACCGTGGTCACCTGGGTTAGCCTTGCATGCATCCACTGAGAGGGATGTGAGGAAGGCAGAGATAGCAACCTCACGGTTGTAGTAGTGGTCTCTGGTGGTTTCGAAAGTGAACAATCGGTCATGAACAATGTCAGTGGTAAATGTGATGGTGGCATTGGAATGGAAGGCATCTTTAATGGAGTTCAGAATGCAGGATCGAGTGCTTGAGGATGATTCTACTGCTTCAAGTCCATGGAGGTGGATACTGAAGGTGGTTCATTGGAGGGGGAGAGCGAGGGCAAAGACTGATCCTGCTGGGGTGTTCCAGACAGGAAGGGCTGTGATGGAATCAAGTTGGGAATGCATGAGACCGCACAGAAGATAATAGGTTGGTGGGTGGGAGCGGTTAGTGAAACCAATTTCCTGGGCTGACGTAAGGCTGTTGAGGCCAAGAGGGACAAGGTCAGGATCCACAATGCCATGGATCGCCAGCTCTGCGACAATAAATTCTCGGCGATGCATTTCATCTGCATTACTATGGTCGTAGCCAGCCCAAAGAATTGAGCTGTGTTTACCTTCGACTACCTTCTGGTATTCAGCCTTGCTGGGGGGGTCAAGGAGTGCTTCTAGAGTCCAGGCTTGTAGGACATTGCCCGCGAACCCTTTTGGAGGGGCAGGGGTGAGACTTGGGTGGCTGAGGGGCCCAGCTGGGGCAGTGGATGTCAGTGCAGTGTTGGATACTGGGGTGGGCCTGTCATTTGCCTCTCAAGCATTTGACGCTGTGGGGCCAGTGGAAGAGGTACCAGCAGCTGGGTCTAGGTCCATCTGGTCGCTGGTGCCTGCTCCTTGTCCTGCAGAGGACTGTTTTGCTGCAGCAGCTCGTGCAGCAGCCAGGCCAGGGGGTACAGGTGCCTTTCCTTTCCCTTTCTTTCGTACAACTTCAGTGAAGGGAGTTTTGTCCACAGGCACCGTTGGCAAGAAGAACTCTGCTTCCTGCAGGAGGGGTTTAGTTGAGAGGAGAGTGTGAGGTATGGTGGTTCACTTACTGCATCCTCTGGAGGGTCCCAGAGAAATGCTCTCATTGGAATGGCATCTCCTTGAACAATCCCTTTCTGCTTAGGGAGTTTGATTTTCCCCAATGCTGGGAAGTCCTTGCCAGTCAGGGGGGGGTCGGTAGAGGAGGTCACAGTCTGGCGAGATGCTTTGGATGGCGCTTTTTCTGGTGACTGCACCTCGTCAATTGAGCGCTTATCAACCACACCATAAGGGGGAGGGGAGGGACAGGGTCTGCATTGCTAGGGGCACTGTTAACATCCAGGCAGACTTCCATGGCTTCCATCAGTGAGAAGATGGGTGGGTGAGAGGGCAAGTAAGTAGGCAGGAGTTCTTTAAGTACCTGATACAGATGGGGGGTGGCTTGGTGCTGTATAGTGCTGGTCATAACTGATATACGATAGGCGGTAGTGAGGGCAGGAAAAAAAATCAGTGATTTGTGCATGAGTAGGCCTGGAGCTGGCCAGGAGGGCAAGTCTCTCTGGTGGTTGGGAACATCTACTGCAGAGGGCGTACTTCGGCCACTGGGCAGTTTGGGAGGGAAACAAGCAAATCCAGGTTTTGTAGGATGGTGAGAGTCATGGGTCCATGCAGCATCAGCCTGGAAGAGGCAGGCCTCACAAGGAGGGTGGTTGTTTACAATGGAGGGTGTTTCTCCACCCAGGTCTACTTGGGCTAAAGGCATGAAGTGCTCCAGTTGGCTATTCACAGGGAAAAGTCCAACAATTTATTACTTCAGGACCGTATTACATACTATGGCGCGACACCTAGTCCTGGAAATCCGCACACCTGGAGACTCCATCAAGTTTTGGCGCCTGTCTCCAGTCAATGTTGGTGTGGGGGGGGCGGCTGCTGCTCGGGCACTGCACTAGGTCATCCGAGAGCCCATGGCGGGGTCTCGTCACTGTGAGCGATAATATATCCCGTCCTTGTCCTCACGAAAAAGCGTGAGAAAGTAACTAGATGGTGGTGGTTACAGATCAAGGAGCCCCTTTTTCATCTTTGCAAACCTTGCGGCCTTCATTGCCTTCGTGGTCAAAACGAATGGCGTACCAGAGGCGGCAGATGTCGCTAGTGCTACCTCCGCGAATCTCATGGTTGCAATTCTGTTCCGCCAGGAGAACTTTGTGAACCTTGTGTACGAAATTTGCGTGGCCGCGCCACACTCCCTCCCGGTCTCCATTCGTAGAAAGCTGGCAAAGGTCTTCCACTATGGAGGCGCCCATAGTGGTGCAGGAACTGCTGCTGTCGTATGGTACATTCTGTACACAGCTCTTGCAACACGGGACTTCATTCGCAACCCTTCCAGTGATGCTAAAGCCAGTTTAATTACTTCATACATCTTGGTCACAATGTTTGTCTTCATCCTGCTCGCTGCACACCCCCGTTTCCGAGTCCGGTTCCACGATTACTTCGAGGCACTTCATCGTTTCTCAGGATGGGCTGCACTAGTCACATTTTGGACGCATAATATCCTGGCAGCCAAGGCTTCTGCGAACCAAGAAGGGATAACATTAGGTGCTTACCTTATTAGATCTCCTAATTTCTGGTTCCTTTGTGTGTCCACAAGCTGCACATTTTTATCATGGGGACGTCTTAGAAGGTATGATGTTTATCCAGAGGTTCTTTCGGATCATGCCATTCGGCTCCACTTTAACTATAGGTCCATGCAGCCTTTCTATGGGCTAAAGGTCTCGACCCGGCCGCTCTTCGAATGGCATGCATTCGCTACAATCCCCGACGAGGACGAAAACGGGAAGATAAATGGATTCTCTGTTGTGGTTTCAAATGCAGGAGATTGGACGAGGAAGACCATCAAGGAACCTCCTCGGCAGCTGTGGGTGCGAGGATATCCTCTCCACGGTCTTCTTTACACTTCCAAGCTATTCAGGCAGATTGTCGTTGTTGCAACTGGATCGGGAATCGGTCCTTGCTTATCGCTGTTGTATGCTAATGTCACCCCGAGGCGCATTCTATGGTCAACTCCCAACGCCGAATTGACGTACGGAAGGAGTATCATGCAATCAGTATTAAAAGCTGATAATCAGGCGATTGTCTGGAACACGCGAGAGCATGGACGACCTGATATGGTTGCTTTGACTTACCAGTTAGTACAGGAATGCAGCGCAGAGGCAGTATTTATTATTTCCAACCCGAAAGTTACGCGGAAAGTTGTTTATGGAATGGAAACGAGAGGGATACCTGCTTATGGGGCTATTTTTGATTCATAGAGTTCCGAGGGCTTAGTTTAGATTTTGTTCTTAACGTTCACGTAGTTACAAACATCGAGAAACCTAGTATCAAAGCTTGTCGTTTATATAATTATAAAACCTGTGTAATCTGATGGTGTTTGAGTGCGTTTTGCAAAATGGTCTCTTTCAGCGCTGAAGAGACTAAATTGACGATATGAGGATCATCAGTAGCCTCTGTTAAGCTATCTCACTCAATAATCACTGCAGCGTAGACACGAATAGAGAACATACTGAGGATAAATTGACAACCGTGCTTTTTTCAACGTCATGAACTTCATCAAAATATACTTCTTCGCCTTGTTGACATCGCATCCGCCGGTGTACTCGGGGAAGTGACGCTCCAATGGCTCCTAGAATGCAATCCAACATAGCCGGCTCAATTTCGAAGTGAGCTGGCACAAAAGACATAATATACCTTCGTGATCTTGAGACTGAAAATATCAAGCTTGGTCAATAACAAGATAACTGATGTCTGGTGGAACCACGGTGAGTTCGTTATATCCTTAAACAGATTTAGTGATTCATCCAATCGGTTCTACAAAATGACAACATCACTGAACAAGTGAAGAATAGAAAACGAACGCTACAACACACCAACTTATTCTCCCTCGCAATTATCTGATCGTACCCACTGAGCGAAGCACAGAAGATAATACTTGTCACATTCTCGAAGCAATACTTCCACTTATTTACTTCCGATTGTGGATAACTAACATTGAACATCTGTACCCTGCCCAAAAGGAGACCAATTAGCACCTTCATCATAGAAACGAAACGTTCGCGCTAAGACGAGAAAATATAACATCGAACGAAGACAAAACACCTGTGACAAATAGATGTCCAAGTCAGTCCCGAACTGGAATCGACTTAAAAGACGTAAGGTGGAAGCCAAGTGGAAGCAACTTCTTGGGCAGGTCGGGGGGGGTTGGGCTTGGGCTTGAGAGCAAGCCACAGGGTGTATCGACAAGGTGGGCGCAGATGGTGTCTTACGCTGAGATATCCAACGCGCCAACAGAATACAAGAGAAAGATGGGGTGAAGATAACTCACGATAACGGCCCTATCATAAACTTTGACTCGATTACCCCATACATCTTATGTTGCGCCCTGAGCACATCTGCTTCATTGGGAACATATTTCGGCTCGCCTATTCTCATCACCTCTGCGAAGAAACTTGTGCAGTCCATTAGTCCATCCCGCTCCTTCACGCAGCAGAATCAAAGAGGGCACTTACTAATTTGCACTATCCATCAGGTAAAACTCCTCTGAATGTTCGTTCATGACCCTCGCAATGACGGGGTCCTTCCAAAGCACTTCTATCGCTTCGGCGATCTCACGGTTGAATTTCAGGTCCTGGTTGACTGAACTAGTACTAGAGTCAGAGGGGTTTTCGTTTACGTGCTCCAAACTGGTTTCTCTCTGGAGGGGGATCCAATAGGTGTGAATTTTCTCCGCAAGAAGCTAGAAAATGGAGTTAGAAAAAAAACCGAATGGAGAATAAAAAGGATTGAAGAAGTGAATGAGTGAATAGGTGACGATGAGGGGTACTGGTAAGCACTGAGAAATGCTAGCGCATGAGGTGAGCGCCCCATTTCGCCATCCCTCCCGCCCTTGTCACAGCGCATACAACTCTGCGTTTCAACTGCACACTGTAATTATCACGAGCATGTACTGAAATGGCCTAGAGCCTGCAAACCCCTTCCCCTCCGTCTGCCCTCACATAGCGCTGCGCAGCCAATTCGCAAACAAACAGAATTCTGACTCTAGCCACTCACTTGATTCTGCCGGGACTCGTACTCGAACCCAAGTTTCTTGACCTCTGCAATAACCTGCTGGGCCGAGTCAATGAGATTTTGGTACACGATGGAACGGTGTTGCATCAGCTCCTCATGACTGAAGCCGCCATCGCATGCGATCTTGATTCGTTTGACTATCGTCGACTTTCCTGATTCACTGGTGCCTGCATTATATATATCAGTATGTAAAGTGATGAAGAGAAGGTAGGAAGGCGAGTAAAAATGGAAACACGCATGCCAGAATACAAAGAGCGTACAAATCACAACGACCGCCGCTGAACTCACCGAGAACAAGTACCTTACATTCCTGAGGCTTTTTTTTACGTTCCTTGGCCTTAGTCAGTGACGACATGTGGGAGCCCATATTCAGCCAAGAAGAAAATGGAGTGAGAAGGAAAATAGGAGCGAGGGGAAGGAGAATGAAGAACGGAATCCGAAGGTAAGTATATATTGGTTCCTGCAAACTGGTAAGAGGGATCCCTAGGGGATCCCTGAGCGCCAAGTTGCTTGGTGGCACTCTATAGTATATTAGTATATAAATATAGATATTGAGCCAGGCACTCGACAACAGTTTCCGTAGCGACCCATACATACATACAAGTGGCGTCCATTGGGCGTCATATATGCATACATACATTACTTACATAGTAAACGAAACAGCCGTCAGTCCACCGAGTCTTACATTGTGGAACTGCGAAATGTATTAGTGCTTAGAGAGGGATAGCGAAAGAAGAGCGCTACGGTGTCTTGACTGTGTCGTGATGTAAATACTCGGGACGCGCGCGTGAGATTTCGGTGGGACGGTGCTAGCCATCTCTGGACGCAGAACTGGGAGCGCGACAGAGTTAGGACCGAACTATGTAGTCTTCACAAACTTATCTTTACATCCATACATCAAGATTCAAGAGAAACCGGTCCAGTAGCGACACCAGGGGATGGATGAACAGGTGCTGCATGAGACATGTCCAGATGAGAGTACCTCTTCAGAAAGTCAGACCTGAAGCACAAATACGTATCTACATGTGTACGACGCCGTAACGAGGGAGGTGTAGGGCGTAGTGTAATGATGGGTTACTGCATCACGACGAAGGGCGGACTGTAAGAGTGACCAGTGACTAAAGTCGTAGTATTGCACGAGTGTGGGTGTGTGGTACGACTGTCGACATATGTAAACAATGGGACACTAAAATGGATCTACGATTCATCGATATAAGTTGTTATTCACTTGCGGAATTGTCGACTGCAGTCTGTAGGTGGTCAAGTAAGTATATTTGAGTGAGTCAGTGGACTCCCTCACCAAAGTAAACACCATTGACTCCGAAATATGCGATAGATTCACGGTGTTCTGAATAAGTAGAATGCTCATTATCATTAGTGAATCTGACAGTTACGAGTCTGAGTAAAGTGGGTAGTTTAAAGACAACAATATCAAGAGGGGTCGCGTGATGACAGCTGTTAGTCGTGTTTGGCAATTCATTGTTTGGAGGGTTTGTTTAAGTTTGCAAACAGTAAATGAGCTAACAATGGGCCGGGCAGAGTTCGGGCAGAGGTCATCCAAGCGTGACAGTCGATTCATCGATTCTTGATCGATTAATCTCGGATTCATCGCTCAGCACCAACTAATCAAACGCTTCGTACTCTAGAGGATACGGCCTATATAGTTGTGCGTCTGATTTGAAACTAGACTCAAACTAGATTAAGTACCTCTCCAACAAACCATAACTTGATATCCCCAATTCTCACTCTACAGATTTTATTATGTGCTTTAACTCAATTTCGAGATCCAATTTCAACAGCCGCCTACCAGGAGAGATAAAAGAAATAATTTTTACCTACACTTGTTATATCGACTTCGACGCTTCGTGGCACAGGAGTGGTACACAGGCTGTTATACTAGGAGCCGTATGCAAAGAATGGTATAATATTATGCGGTCAACACCATACATCTGGTCTACGATATCAACCATGTTCACCAATTATAACTGCTATCAACAGAAGAGTTTTTTCGACCTCTACTTGAAAAACTCAAATAACCACCCTTTATCAATTGCCATCAGCTTCTTTTGGAATGCAAATTTCGTATATTCGATGCCTGAAGAGATCATATACACATTGGAAAGGATGGAGGATGGAGGACACAGGTTGAAATTCCTATACATGGATCTCACATACGACGACGAGTGCGAGTTTTATAATGCTTTCGATCAGCTTTCACGATGTTACCTCCCTCTATTTGAGAAAGTGAAACTCAGACGTTTCGATACGGATCGACGATTTCTCTATTTAACTATAGACGACGTGTTCTGTAACTGTCCGCAACTTCGCGTTATGGGACTTTCGGGTATCAACTACCAAATCAACGTGTCGGCAGCCTGCACTCAGATAACTACACTGCGTCTCGATGTGATGTCGGGGAAAAATTGCCTCGATGCAATATACTTCTTTCCTAACCTCACTGAACTGGCCTGTAATTCGATTGAATATGGCCAGCATTTCGCAACTCCTTATCCAAATTTCTTTGCATTTCCGGACGGATCTACAGTCGTTCTACATTCCTCCCTGGTTTCCCTGAAGTTTGTGTACATTAATCCGATTATTCTGTCTGTCATCCTCAATAGCACTTTGTGTCCTGCATTACGCAAACTTCATTTGAACAGTGAGACACCACACCGTGACACACCACCAGAGATCAATTTACTGAAAATACTTGGAGAGTCTGTGAAGGGTTCAGGCTGCCAGTTGGATACATTGGTGCTCAAAATGGACGAATTAAACGACGATCTCTGGGTCTACGTCTACATTATGACATACGATACACTAGATGTCTGATGTAGTGACTAAGTACTGCACCATCGTACTTCAACAAGATACCCATCCAATTCAGATCATTTTACGCCCGGACTGTCACAGGAAGTCTGCTCTGCAACATAATACATTTAAGGGCAATGAGTGTACATACTGACATTCTCTAGTGCTACATAACTGTTATTACAAAGCCACACTGTTATTTACTCCAGAACTCAGATGTCGAATGCGGTTAACCGAATGATAATGTGCTCACCTGTTAATCGCCCTCCTGAATATGGCACTGAAATTTTCATAGGAAATGGTAGTTTCTGCCCTTTCCTGGCCACTGCCGTCACACTCATCGAAACACTGTTGGCCATATCCCTTACGAATTAAAATTTGCATTTCTTTTACAACGTTCTTCAACTTCAAGAAATTCAACGATAAATTAATGGTAGGTGGATGATAGATAAAATATGCTTTGGAGATCAAAACTGTGTGCTTGTCACTGCTGAAAAATGAATCGAATGAATCTTGAAGCTTAGGAGTCCGATTTCCATCTTCATGATTCGTCACCATGAAGTAGAAAACGTAGAAAAGGGATTCTATTTCGTAGCGATAACGATAGGGAGGCGTGGGATCTCGGAGGAGGTCGAGGGTCACGAAGGGCATTGTTCCTACAGGATGTTGATCAGAGGAAGACACGGGGTTGTTGTCGTCCAGAAAGATAGCGAGTTCGAAATCAAACAAGACTCCGTGAACTCAAGGTAGAAAGTTGACAAGAATGCCTTGACAATGACAATGAAAACGTCACGATTACTAATATCACGTGTTTGCATTTAATTGTGACATAAAATTCCCACTACCTTTTAAGGCAGCTGGGTTTTAGAGGACGCCTGTTTTCCTGGAAAGGCGATTTCAACTTTTTCGGATCCCGGCATTGTGATTGGCTCCAGTTGTATCGTTTAGGAAACTCACGTTTTGTCACGTTCCGTCACCATTCCCGTGAATGAACACTTGTTTCTTGTGTGCGCGCAGGTTTAGCTGGCTCGCTTCCGCGCCAAAATCAAACCGGAAGCTGAATAATATAATAACTAAAATTATTATTCAAATTCAATCAACGATACATGAATCCTATAAAATAAGGTATCAAAAAGTAAAGACAATCCCCGCAGTCTCGGCCTGAGTAAGCTCTTTGCCGCAAGTCTTCCTGTGAAACTTCCAATCTTTCTTCTGACATTCCCTGCAACAGACCCATGAGATAGAGCGAATAATATAGAAAAAAAACGACGCACTCGGAGCAGTAGAATTTTCTTCTTTTGACCTTGTCCATGCACTTCGTACACTGCATCAAAGACGACCTTGAGTCTTCACCCTTATAGCAATATTCGCAACAGTATTTTGCTGCATCTTTCATCTCATTTTTACAAAATATTTTGACCTCTTTGGCAATGCCTCGTCCAAGCTTGTTTTCTAACGCTTTTATATTCGACTCAGCTTCCTTTATTCTCGTTCTGTGGTCAGCGCTGCTGACGTTGACCTTCACGATTTTTGGAGGGCAACGCGGATCTCCTAACAAAGAAGTAATGACTCCCGATATTAAATTGGCTAAATTTGAGATCGTGGATCGCTTTAGTGAAGAGTAAAACATAGAGGAAACGAAAATACTCACAGATAAAGATATCCCTATTGAGCTGGACCATCTCCCAAATCAGCGACCTCACGCTGTCTTTACTCTTCTCCCTCTCTTTCTCCATTTCATGAGCCCACAGAGGGTGCGGGCACGACGCTCTCGTCTCTGCTGTCACCGTTGAAAGATCTTGCACAACGAAAGTTCGAAAGAGCTTAATAAAGAGCGCTCCGTTTTCTTTCAGCAAGTTGTTGAGTGTGATCTCTCCACAGTACGTCCGGTGAACCTCAGTGTCCGGATAGCTGATCTGCGCCCTAACTAACCCTTCCAGCAAGTGCGTTCTCCTCTCCGAATGAGACATATAACGCGTCCAGTTAACCTCGAAATCGTTGATCTCGAAACCAGCTATCGAATATTGGAATTTGACGAGAAAGCTGATCAGACGCTGAGCCTCGTTTGCGAAAGTTTCCATTTCACGGATGCCTTCGAGAATCCTCGCTTCAACGACCATTCGGTTGTAAACTTCGTCCTTTGTTTCGTTTTCCCAGTAGGTGTTCCAGACCTCGGCATCTACCGCTGCATTGGGAGTTTGGAAAACAAGGTTGGAGAGAGATTGTGCGGGATGGGAGGAACGAGTCATAATAGTAGGGTGAAGTTCGACAGTTGGGAATGAAGTTGGAGACTCCTGGATTATATATGGTCCTTTTAAGCGGAAATCATTAAACAATGTCTGAACGAGAGGCTGTGAAGGATTACCAAAAACGCGTAAGAATGAATCCTCGCTTATGTATTTGAGAATCAAGCTCCTATTGTTATGATTGTTGGCTGCATGAACTTCGATGAACGTAGAATATAAATGGACATAAGCCAACAATGCATGATACATGCAGAAATAATCTATATTAGTGGGACATACCTATATCTGGTAGCTATTGCGGCGATACCGATGGCCATATGAAACAAGAACAATGTGAATTCCTTTTGCTGCTCGTTTATCAACTGCACTCAGCATGTGTATCTCCCGCGGTTGAAATGTTGACTGGCTCCGTGGTAGTCGTCAAAATGATTTTGAGATTTGCTAGAGTTATATTGTCCGAGTCCATAACTATACGTGAACGACCGGTGAACGTTGTGAACCAACACGTGACTGCTCGTAGTGTAAAGGGCGTTTGATCATGATTCATGATACTAGGCTTTTGCTTTATTTTGTGATACATGTCGCCCTACTGCAAGTAGTATATACAAAGTCAACAAGCACAAAATTAAACATATTCCTCGGTTTCTTGAATCATTTTTTTGACTATACCATTCTCCGGATTCAAGTATTCCTCCTCCCAAAGCGCTTGTAACAGCTCTCCTATGTATTCCAGTATAGTTATACCAGGAGGACATTCCTGCTGGTCAAGTATATCGATTGATTTTGAAAGGTACACTGTTGGGAATTGGACTTGAAGTTGAGATAGTATATTCTGTTCTGTTAGATCCGTTGCTCCGGTCATATCTACTCCACGGCGGATAAGGTGTTGTGCCAGTATGATAATATAATGACAGTCGCTCTCAATAATTGAAAAATAACAGGCTTCGTCGAAAACCATTTTGAGCGTGGGGTCATCAGGAATGCAGTCAGAATATCTGTTCCCAGACGGCGCAAAGAGGAAGTAATCAATGTTCGCATTGGTAGGGGTATTGAGGAGGGAAATTAGGTGCTTCAATGCACGGGAATAGGTAACTCCTGGTTTTGGAGGTGCATACCTCGGAATGTAATGGGGCGGGGGGCGTCGAGGAACGAAGATGTTCCTTGCTGTGTCATGAAAATCTAGTTTGCCACGCAAAGAATTATGGTGCGTTGTAAGGCCTTAAGGCACCAGCAGCCTTAAATTGAACACGGATCCTTGGGTATAGTTGCGGGTCGTGACTGGATGCCTTATAACACATTATATGTCAAGCTCCGTGCCCTAAAGGCCCTGTAAGACGAACAGTAGAGTATTATAATATATCTACTTTACTTAATGGATTATAAGCTGTTAGTACTGTTTAGGCTTATAAAACGTATTATATCATTTAAGCTTATTATGAAATTGTGACCTCTTGGAGAACGATGCATTATGACATTCATTGCTAGACTATTTATGTACATGCAAAGACAGTAAGTACTCATGTCAACAGCTTATCGACTTAGCAAGCATATGTTAAATAAGAATACTTACCTTAGTCTAAATTTCACTTACCTTTACCTGTGCTACTTACCTTTCTTGAAGTAAAAAGCAATGCGAAACCCGTCACTCTTTTATACATCTGAGGTGGGTAAATTAGTCAGCACGCTTCGGATCTTGCACGGTCTCGGCACATGTTCCAGAATCAACTGCAGCTTCGTCCCGTCCAACTTTCGACTAACCCAGACTCGCCCACACTCATCATAACCGCTGCCCGTTCATAGTTCTCGACTCTTCACGTTCTCAGAGATTCTAAATTAGTTAATTATAAGTTATTGATCGCTGTACACTTTTTTATGACTACCGCTTTATACCAAAGCTGTAATTTAAAGGCAGTCCACACTAAACCCAACATAAATTAGCCAGACTAAACACCAGTTTACGTTTTTTTTAAAAACAAGTTAAGGCGCTACATGAATAAGATTATATTGTTGTTATCTTGAAACATAGTCGTATACATTAAGACCCATTGTGTAGTACCCCACAGTCTTATAAGATTTCACATGATGATACTTGTCCTATAATGCCTTATGGTAGTATTATAATCATTCTGCTTACACCTTGCAACAAACCTACAATACATTATGATGATATTAAAGGCTTAATGTCTTACAAGATGCTTTCAGTTTTCATGACATGTCTCGGTGGTATGCACTTTTCCGCAAATTGTTTTATGAATTGGCCAGTCGTTCTTTTGGCATTCTCTACAGAGGAGGTTATTATACGTATGACGTGATGTTCGCAGAACTGAACTAACGGTGAGCAATAGTACACCTTCCGGTCAATATTCTCTATACACCTCTGACATTTCTTCAGAAGCGTCCTTGAGCTTTCAACTTTTGAGCAAAATTCGCAAGCATAATATGATTCCTTCCCACTCCCCTTAAAATGCTGCCGTAATTCTTCGGCTAAGTCTTTGTCTTCGAGCTTTTTGAACTTCGCCAGAGTTAAGCTATTGATCTCTTTCATTCCTAGGACATGTGTCTTAACGTGGATTGGAGGTGATGGAGGAGGTAGTCCCTCGCAAGACTCCAGTGTTCTGTATAAGAACTCGCCTACATTCATTGAAAGATCAATTTCCGTGGAAGGTAAACAATCGGCGCAACCCACAGATGTACGTGTCCCTATCCAGTTGCATCATTTCCCACATTACTGCCCTCATACCGTTCTTATCCTTCAAAAGATCTTCCTTCATTTCGCCAGCCCACTTCGGGTTTGGGTATGATGCTCTCGTCTCCGGGGACAACTTCGACGTATCAGACACAATATAAATTTTGAGGAGTTTAATAAACAGCTCTCCTTCTCCTTTCTCCAGATTATCGACTGTCAATTCGCTGCAATATACCCTGTTTGATACTGATTCAGGAGATCCGATTGCTGACCTCACGAAACCCTCTAGTATGTGCTTCCTTCTCTTTGAATTCGACCATGCCTTCCAGTAACGTTCGAAAAGCTCTGTGTCACGATTGGACATCCAGCGCTGAATTTCGATGATGAAACGTAGATGGCTTCGTGATAGAGTCAATAACATCTCCATGCCTTTTACATCCTGAGATAACGTGCAGTCGACAAAAGATCTGTAGACTTTTTCATCTGTTATGAGATCTTCCCAGAAAGAGTTCCAGTGCTCTGGTTCGGCGGTTACATCTGGATCGTTAAAAGCAATGGACGTGAAGGATCGCGTATGCAGAGGATGAGAAGACATTGAGAAGAACTCAGTGCAGCTTAGGGTTGGGGAACAAACCGGCATGTAACTTACTCGCATGTAAATAACATAGTTTGTAACAGTAACTTACTAGTTTGTTACATCTCCCAGAAATTGGCATGTAACAAATGTAACAAACCTCCATTACATGATCCACAAAAATCAAAAACTATGGTAAAAAAAAATTGACCGCCAATCAATGAAGTTAGATTGTAAGCTATGAATCGATAATGTATGATAAGTCATTATGTGTTACATGGTATGAACATGTATAATTCGGTTATGATTCTATTATAGTAGGGGAAGTCAAACCTCAGTGTTTCGTGATGCCAAGAAAATAGTTGTATCGTGTGAACATCATTTTGTATCGTCCTAAGTTTGACAACCCCCGACACAAATATGAAGGTAGGTGATACTTGGACGTCTTGGACCTTGGTCTCAGCCGAGTTAGGTCGGAGACTGAACTCTGTTAAGTAACATGAGCCCGAATGGACAACGTTCTGCGATTGTAGGTATTCATTAGATAGAGATAGTGTTTTCCGCTGCTTCCACAACAATTCCTTTAATCATGCCTCGCATATCTGAACAACAGCAATATGAAAGGGCACTATTGAGCAATTACAAGGTAAAAGTAGTGTTAATGTCAGTGTCAGTGAGCAACGCAGAACGCACAATGACGGGAAAATTCAAATTCCGAATCGCCGACTGAGCGTTTACTTGGATCTTGCAACGATGTACTTGAATCTCGCAACGATACAGGAATTGAACCCTTCAGCTGTATCCATGGGAAGTTGTATCGTTTCGCCGTTCGATTGTATTGTATTTTTGTATCGCCAGGTTTGACTTCCCCTAATATTGTTGTGGGCCGGGCCTGCGGCAATAGGTTACACTTTATTGCTGTTTTCGTAATGGCTAGCAAAGTGGTGAGTTTCGGCGAAAATGTAAAATTTGCACGTGTTTGGCTGCCTATCTTCCGAGCCTCATAGCTCGCTCATTTCTTGTCGTATACACATAATTTTAGCATACTATTATAGCTGAAATGATTTACTTTAAAATGGTAAGGGGACTAAGGGAGATGATGATGAAGAGGATACGTTGTAGTACGTACGGATTGGTGCTTGGACGTAATCACGTGTTATATTTAAAATCACGTGCTTATGTAACTTAAGATATGTACGGTACAGAACCATGTCCATCACGTGGTATGTGACCGATGTGACTCACAGGTTCCCATGTACTCTCAAACTGTCAGACTGATCGAAAGTAAGGATTAAAAATGTGTTTACATGGCGGTATCATAAAAATATAGCTACAGTGGTAAGTATATACACATTAATATTCTATGTATTTAATGTAGTGTGCTAGTATTAGGCTAAAGCTGTAATAAAGTACAATCTAAATCATGGTGAGGCAAGTGCACGAAGTTCTCTGTCAAACTCAATAAGGATACCTTGGTATTGTGCAGTGTCCACGGAATTGCTTTGCTGCCCACGCTGCCTGTCGTCCATTTAAGCCCAAGTGATATGCATCCATGAAGCGCAGAGATCAAGTTGCAAACCTGGGCATGATTATTGGTTAGTCAGTTGCCTGAGTGGTTCAGGCTCAGGCTCTCGGTATGTGTCCAAGCAATCACTTATTTCTGTAATGGACTCTGTACTTGAATCCTGGTTAACAGGCGGAATCTACAGGAGTTATAGACAATATGTCATGAAGACATATGGTGAGCACAGTACATTTTCATCATTCACAGTTTGTTTTCTTCTCTTTTTGACCCCAGCCCAACTTCCTAGGTTCTTAATAGGACCTTTCTTTTGTTTCGGCATGTAAGAATAAAAGAAATATGGAGTGTAGAGACTCAAGAGCACAATATGTATGTTTTGTGTGCGGGCGGCTGCGACGCAATGCGACGTGTTTAAAGTGCTTGGCGCACTTTCCATATTTGCACTTATAAAGTTAGGGGCTACAAATTTTAAAAATCTATTGGCACTCTGTACATACAACTTAAAATAATTCTGTTTGCACAATGTTATAGATATTCTAAATGTTAAGAACACCCTGCAAAAGAAATTTAAAATATGTGCAATTTACGGATGTGATTCGTTTTTTGGTAGAACTCCCAGCCAAATCTTACTGAAATGTCACGCTATAGTCATGTGATCAATATGGTTCTGTATTGTATGTATCTTACTATGTAACTTACATTTGTTACATTTGGCCGAAATTTTTTAGGTAAGTTACCTATTTGTTGTAGCGCCAGAGTTCCCCAACGCTAGTGCAGCTGTGCATTGCCTGCCAGCAAATGATGTCGACGTGACCAACCGTGCGCGTGACTGTGGGACCGAGTAACGTAGTGAGAATGACTAAGTTAACTTCAGGGACGACGGTTAAATATTACTGAGAAAATCGAACGGAGTTTGATTTGAACGTCTGAACGATTACCCAAAGATTACCAGTTCATGCACATGTTTCATTTTACGTTAATACGGGAAATTAAGCCAAAAAATTCTTTTTGAAGCTGCAACGAGCTATACCTGGGACAATCTGTAAATACTATAACTAATCCAGCTCATTGAGTTCGTAGAATTCTCTCTCTTCCAACTCATCAAAGAAATCCCTCTCCTCTAAATCGTCGAACAAATCTCTCTCAAAGACGCCTTCGAAATCTTCAAAGTCACGTTCATACATATCCATACCATCGGGGGAACGTTTGTGGCCAGTAACATGGCTATATCGTTATTTAGATTGGGGAATTGCGATGTTTAGGATAATACTCACTTGACTGCGTCCTTGCTGAACCCACTGGTACTTTAAAAAACAATATCAGAGTCGATTTCAATAAGTGAGAAAACAACTACGTACTGTTTCCGCGCAGCTTCCTTGAGCCCGTCGGGAACTTGAACGGGTGGATTGGTGTACTTCTTGACGGCATCCTTGAATGTGTTCTGGCCGTAACCTTCAACAACGTTCTTAACAACCTCCTTGACTGCACGACCTCCGGAGCCACTGTGAGCGTATAGATCGTCAAAGTCGATAGCGCGCTTTTTATGTCCAACGACATGGCTGAAGAGTTGTTAACATTACTCTCAAATCGTGACTATAGGATGAAACTTACTTGACTGCATCTTGGCTGAACCCACTCGAACTTCAAAAGCAATATCAGAGTCGATTTCAATACGTGAGAAGAACAACTACATACCATTGTAGAGGAAACAATGAGCTTGATGCCTAAACAAAGAAATATGTAAGCGAGTCGGTGAACATCCGTTCGACCTTGGGTGTTCTAAGGTGTCGAGAAGGGAGGGTAAATTCAACTGAGTTAGAAAGGAGTAGTTACATGGTTTTTAAAGAAAATTAAAATAAGGAGAGTACTTAATGAGGAATAGTGAAATAGAACGGAAATTAAAGGTGTAGAGACTGTAGATTTATTGGAAGAAAAAGGAAAGGTTTGAAACATAAAGCATACCGATGAATTGGAAGAAATTTTGTAAACTAAAAACTTGGGAGAAGGAGACATAGGGTGCTGATATGGCCTTTGGTAAAGCAAACTGCGCATTTAGTGGAGCTTGGTAGTGCGCAGTACCGATGATCTTGAAACGCATTGAGTAATAGTGGCGTTGAGAGCGATGCAGGAGTGTCGGCGTTGAAGGGAGAAAGTGATAGAACGCGCGCGCGAACGCGTCGATGCGCGCATCAGCTGATTACGTAATGGAAATTGTAATATGTCGATTTTTGTAGTGCAGGCGAAACGCCTGCTCTACATCCGGCGGGAACTTCAAATATTGACTTCCTAGTCAATCCGATAACGGCTAAAATAAACGGCTATAAAGTAAAACCAGGGAAGAAAGCCAGAATATGGAAAAGTCGAAATTTAACATAATGAAATGTGTAAAGTAGATGAAAAGGCAAAGAATGAAGAAAATATTAATGTACTAAAATAGAATACTGCATGGTGAGAGCTCTAAATTTTGACGAGAGCAAAGGGGGAGGGTGGGGAGGGATAATAGGGGGACAAAATGGTGGTCCAGTATGCGAAGAGAGGAACCAGAACAAAATAAAACACCTGAATGCTATAAAAGGCCAAGCGTGCAGCGCTGCCTGAGATAAAATCCGAAGTGGATAGGAGACAGTATACCGGCTATAGAGCGTGAACGTTGATATAGAAGGAGGAATGTCTTTCCCAGTAAACAAAATCTTCGAGGCAGTTGGAAATTCAGCAGAACCGCAGCAGAGAATAAGTCTGGAGGGGAAGGGGATATTAATAGCCTTGAGGCGCCCATTTCGGTTGACGTTGACGTCGGCTGACAGCGTGGAAAGCGAAGTGCAGGGACGCGAAGGGAAGGGAATAAGTAAGCGCGGCGGGTGCGTGGTAGGGGGAATAGGCAAATCTTCGAAATCCTTTGACGGTTTGCTCGATAATTCATGCGCAACTTGATTATGCGTGGGCGATAGGGTAACGATGAGATTGCTAGCTATGTTAAAATCTTTCTTCCAATTTAAAACTTCCTGTGGCGACGTATCGATGAGCTGTGTATCTTCTTTATGTTCCTTCTGGACTTTGGACTGAGTTGGTGACGACGAGATAAAAACTGTAGACGGAGTGTTGGGAGGAGAATCAGCTGAGATATAATTATGATTGAAAGCATAAGATTTAACGGAGATGGGATAGGTAGGGAGGGGAGGACTTTTGATATTGGTATGACAAGGGGTTTCAATCTGCTCTTTAAGTGAGATAGTGGCAGTGCTGGCAATGGCTTCAAGTCCGGATGTGTTAGCGAGATCTTCGTATTGTTGGCATATATCCAGTGAGTGGGCTGGGAGTTCATGCTGAGAGAGAGTCACAGGGGAATTGCATTCGCGGTCTGACTGTGGTGGGGGAGGTACCAATTCGATCTGAGAATGAGTTTGCGCGCAAGATGAAACGGCATCTTCAGCTTCAATCAAGCCTAAATCGTCTTCGAGTATGTCGCGAGAGTTCGTCCGATTTGCGAGATCTTCATTTCCGATAACTCTGTTTTCGGCTTCGGGCGAGGAAATAAGAGCGGGAGGGGGAACCGAAATGACAGGTGTCAGCACGATAGGTACTTTGGTGGCCTCAGGGTCGGTCCGGCTATACGCATGCGAACGCGAAGGGGGAACAGTGGCAAGCTTGTTCGTCGAGATCGAAGGAGTGGGAGGGAAAGTAGGTGGCGCGTGCATTTTTGACGAAGTTGCTGGAGCTGGGGCAGGGGGACAGATAACCGGCGCGCACATTTTGTGCCAACTATCGACGCGCTCGCGCATATTGTTGCCGAGGAGGTAGCGGGTAACCGGTTGACCATTAGGAAGCAGAACTCGATTATTTGAGCCATGTACACAGAGATTACGCCGTATATAATCGAATAAAATACCACAATTTTGAACTGTATGTGTCGTACCAGAACAGAACTTGCATATTTCGTGTTGAGGATGGCCAGAGGGTGGAGGGGGACTAGACATAAAAGCACGAGGATGACTTGAAGTTGCCAATGCATTGTGTACCTGTACCTGAGGGAAGTTAGCAGCTAATTGATCTTTGACAGTGGTAACGATCGTCTGTGAAAGGGCAGGGACAAAGTTCTCGCGCGCATTGAGATCGGATTTCTTCGATGTGATGGGTGCCGGAGGTGAAGGAACAATTGGTTGGGTACCAAGTGGAGCAAATAAAAACGACGAGGCTGGTGAAGAAAGCAGACGAGCAGCTGCATCTACCACAGTTTGAATGGGATAAGGGTCGTGTGTGTGATGCATCGGATCGGTTAATTGAAGATATCCCTGAAGGCGTAAGCGAAATGAAATGTCGAAACCACGCATGTAGGTCTTTGCGGCTTCGCGTTCTGAAATGCGACCGTGTTTCTTCAGATAATTGCTGATCCTAAGGAACTCGCGATGATATTCCCCTAAACGTAGGCGGTTATCCATCTGCATGAGAGCCTGTTTATCGACGAAATTTTCTAATTGAGCTTCGGAGTACAATCGTTCTATTTTTGGTTCAGATCCAGGGTAGAACTTCAGTAGCTCGGCTGTAAAATCGGTCCAGGAGGTACCCTTGCGAGATTCAAGATCTTCCCAGAGCTCTGCATCGCCAATGGGAGCATAGTAAATAGCCCATTTAATATAATCTGTGTCGAGATGAAGTCCAGAGTTGACACATGTAGCTTGAACATCCAATAGAAATCGTTGAAGTGTACGCGGATCTTCATTGTACATCGGTGCCGAATGGTGGTGACGACCTGGCATGTGAACGCGAACCGGTGGTATGATGGGCAATGACATTTTGTGAAATCGATATAGCGTCTTGACGAAGTTGGTGGTGTGCCAAAGAGAAAGTAAATGAGGTAAAATGCGAAAAAGTCGAAGGGGTAGATGATTAAATGAATATAAATTGCTGGTAACGATGGGATTGATGCAGTGAAACGGCGGGAACTTCTAATATGAAACCATGCTCGATAGACGATGTCGATTCTGTATCATGTGGTAACGATAATTTGATGCAAGTTGAATGAGCAATGAGTTGGCGACAAGGGGGGGGATCAGGGAATTTGGAAGTATAACGCGATGAGATAAATCTTGTCCGTGAAGCGATGGGAATGAGTTCGAAATACTAGGTCCAAGGTGACAGCCTTGTGGTGATAGCGCCTGCGAGTGCAAAAAGACGAGCCTTGAAATAATAATCCTATGAAAATACGCGTGAACAACAACAAAAATAAGACACCTTAGAAGCCCCTCGCGGTGGGCTCCACTTTGTAGAGGAGGATATTTGCTTGGTGGTATCCTCTCGACAAAGAAATATGCGAGTGGGAGGCACATCCGTCCATCCCTTCAGATCCAGTGAGCGCGCATGAGAGAAAGTGGGGGGAATGCGAAGCTGGTATTCTCGAAGCGTATGTACGACATTTAAGTAGGTAAGCGACACGAGGTAACAGTATGTAAGGAGTGAGGTAACGGTAATGAAAAACGCATTTTCACCATGCAGGCAGAATGCCTGCTCTACACTATTTCCTCGCAGCCTCCTTGAGCCCGTCGGGAACTTGAACGGGTGGATTGGTGTACTTCTTGATAGGATCCTTGAATGTGTTCTGGCCGTAGCCTTCAACAACGTTCTTCACAACCTCCTCAGCTGCACGACCACCAGAGCCACTGCGAGCGTAGAACTGATCAAAGTCGAGAGCACGTTTCTTATGTCCAGTTACATGACTAAATATTTGTTAGTATTAACCTCAACTTATCGTGACCTTAGGATAGGACTTACTTGACTGCGTCCTTGCTGAATCTGCTCATACTTCAAAGACAATGTCTGACTGCGTCCTTGCTGAACCCGCTCGTACTTCGAAGATAGTGTCAATATCGGTTGCAAGAAGTGAGAAGAACGACTACATACTGTTTCCTCGCGGCCTCCTTGAGCCCATCGGGAACTTGAACAGGTGGATTGGTGTACTTCTTGACGGCATCTTTGAACGTATTCTGGCCGTAGCCTTCAACGACGTTCTTAACAACTTCCTTGGCCGCACGACCACCGCTGCCACTGCGAGCGTAGGATTCATCAAAGTCAAGAGCACGTTTCTTATGCCCAGTGACATGACTAAAGATTTGTTAATACGGATCTCAAATCGTAATCTTAGGATAAAACTTACTTGACAGCATCCTTGCTGAACCCGCTCGTACTTCGAAGATAATGTCAATATCGGTTGTAAGAAGTGAGAAGAACGACTACGTACTGTTTCCTCGCGGCCTCCTTGAGCCCGTCGGGAACTTGGACAGGTGGATTAGTGTACTTCTTGACGGCATCTTTAAACGTATTCTGGCCGTAGCCTTCAACGACGTTCTTGACAACCTCCTTGGCAGCACGACCACCAGAGCCACTGCGAGCTTCAACTGATCCGGAGTCCGAGGTGAGTGGGGCAGCAAATGCGGGGGCAGCGACGATAGCAGCAACGAGGACAGCGGATGTAACGTGAACCATTTTCGAAGATTTAATAGACAAGAGTTAAAATAAGTCGTAGAAAGAAGATCGTAAGAGAATATGAAAGGTTGGGCAAGCCCTGTAGATGGTTGTAAGTAAGAGTGTATGGGAGTGAGACCAGCTGAAGAAATCGTAGTGAAAGTACGAACCTTTTTATACCGTTCTGCGTCTCGGTACTGGATCGATTACGAATCATGTGCAAGTCATAGTTTCGTACCTAAACGCGATCTACAATGTTCTAGTGGGGCCTGTTGTAAGCACGGCATTCGCTAACGTGAGGGACCATCTAAAGTTGAATTAAACAAACGTTTTAAGGTAATCTTAGATTCGCTTTGAGGGTCATGGACGATGTACTTTGATGTATTCCAGTGTACTCCGTCGATATGTGTTTGAGAATTTTTTGGATCCGTTGGGAGAGGTTGGCAGCTTTTGGGAGCTCATGTGGTACTTAGCAGGACCCCTGATAATCCTAAGGGAGGTTAGATCCTACAGAGGGGTTTTTTGTCCGGGTCGATTTTTAACAAAATTTCGCGAAAATGTCCGGGATGGATCTAACTTCTGCCTAAATCCTAAATTTTGTCCGGGTTGTGCGTTCTAACCTCAAAAAAATTCGGTTTTAGCTATTTCTCTCTCAAATACAGCAGAAATAGCTCTTGGACATTCGAGATTAGTGAATAAAGTGAATGAAGTACATAAATCTTTAATTTTAAACAGTAAATCTAAATCACATCTTCTGAATTGTCATTTTTTCCACCCTAGCATTGAAAGCCGTCATTGCAGCAGCTGGACACGATGTTTAAGATTTAATAGTATGAAATTTGTCAATATACTCTCTGTTGATCACTAGGCCAATGTTTGACTGAAGGGTGACGACAGAGGAGGGTGACCCTTCTTGAATGCCAAGGAATCGGAAGGCGGCGGGTTACTTGAGCTCGCTCTCTATCACGACGGGCACAACGGATACAATCGAAATTGATTTCATGTGATAAATTGTTGCCGGATAGTGTTACAAATCATAAAAAATGATAATGACCTGCAAGGATTTGAACTTACGACCTCACGGAGGAAGATGTACCATACTCAATCAAGTCTACCACTGAGACATATGTCCGGGTAAGGATCTAAGAAATTGATCATGATTGTCCGGGGAAATTATCTAACTTTGATGGTCTCTGAGCCCAAATTTGTCTGGGTTGCGTTCTAAGTTGGGGGCCTGCGGCCCCGATTTTTGTCCGGGTGGGGATCTAACCTCCCTTAGGATTATCAGGGGTCCTTACTTAGCCCGGCAAAGTGTTGGTCGCGATCAAATGGCGGATGCGGGGTCCATCCTGGTCCTTCGGCTGCTCAGTACGTTTCAAATTCATGGAGGAGTGATTGCCAAGTTCATTTCCACAGGAGATATTCATTGCGCTGTAACTTTAAGCACTTGTAAGCAGTGCTAGTGAACGTTCGAACACTTGAGTTACTGAAGAGTGATAAGATGACCTGTAATTATTGTGGATCGTCCTCAGTGATAGACTATTGACAGCTTGACAACGCAGATCAATGTAGATCGTCATCAATTCATCTGACAAAGGTCAACTGAGATCAACAGAGGTACCGGATAATCGCTATCTTCCGCTTACTGTACGTATCCATTGCCGAGGGATTCAAAAGATGCGTCCCGTCCGAGAAATGACCGCCTTGGAACGATGAATTTGTCATGCACTGGACATGTTCCCGAAAAACAACTTATCATAGCCATGAACTATAACACATACTCACGAGAAACCGAGGTAAAAGACCAGATCCAGTATGAAAGGTTCCTCGTTATTACGAGTACAGTTCATGCTCGAGATAAGTATAGGATACTTCTACAATTTTTCAGACTTAGCACATCACAAACGTTAATCGGGGTCAAGTAAACTCCCCTATCAATTGTAAAAGACACTCAAAGCACCTTCTCAGCTAGCGTAACGCTCTCAGCATCCGGGATCTCATTAAAGGATCGTAAATCTCTTTAGTATAAGGAGAAAGCTCTTCAGGGATGTTAATAACACTATCCAGCGCCAACTGCGTCACAGACTCACAATACCACACGGCCGACCAAGAGTAAGCGACACAGCAGCATGCCATCCAAACAGGCTACCGTACACTTCCAGCATGGAAGTTACAATATTCTGCGTAACAACATCAACGTCATAACACATAGCATACGGTAAAACAAGCGCACCTCCTAGGCTCCTTGCCATCGGCTCACTCGACGTAGAACACATGCTGGAGCATGACGAGATCGCGCTCGCCCTTTCGTACTTCATCAGTCCTTCCGAGCACGCACAGAGCGTATCGAGGAGCTTCTGACTTCTTAGCCCGCGAGACGATTTTCGTATTGATAAAAGGCCAATCCAGCGTCGGTGACGAGTAAACTTATCATAGATGATGTACATAGGCGTATGCAGGAGATATGACGTAAGGCTGGGCATACTAAGCTATCAGAAGTCCGTCTCCGGCTTTTCACAACGAAGGTGTCGATGGTAGAGGGAAACCCAGTAGAGAGCACTTCTAAGTACGCTCGTGAGCGTGTGGTAGGACATGGGATGGGTGTGTGCCTATCCTTAATCACAGTGGCATATCTCCCGAGCTCGGTGCTGCGAGTCCTTGCTCTCCTCAATGCACGAACTCGGGGAGGTCAAATGCGCTCTACTGTACACTTGCAGGAAGTTATAATATTCTGTGCAACCACATCAGCGTCATACCTATATACAAAAGGAAAGCAAACGTACATCCCTGCCATCAGCCCACTCTAGATAAAATGTATGCTGAAGCATGACGAGATCGCGCACCCCCAGCTCATACTTCATCAGCACCCCAGATGCGTGCAGAGCGTGTCGAGGAGGTTCTCATCCCCCGACACGACTATCTCATTGATAAAAGATCGATCCAGCGTCGATGATGAGTCAACTTATGATAGGCTACAAAGGCGTAAGCAGGGATGAAGGAGGGCTGGGCGTAAGTTCGTCTCCGGCGCTTTTCACAACGAAGGTAGGAGTGGTGGACGGAAGCTCGGCAGCGAGCACCTCTACGCTCGTGAGCGTGCGGCAGGAGATGGGATGGTGAGTTCGCTGGATGGGTGGGTGAGGATGTATTCCGCTGTTTGGTATGAGAAGAACGCGCTCTCAGAGAGCAGTAAGACGTACGTGGTGTGCTTATCCTTCCATCGCAATTTCATTTCCGCCACTGGTAACGAGGACCTTCAAGTAACTTGCTGGGTGCTCAAGAGCACGAAGGATGGAAGGTTGAGCGCTGAGCGTCCAATAACCTCATTCGTAAGCAAGTACTAGAAATACACTAAGAGTATGTTACGAGGCACGTACGAGAGCAGCACCGCTGTAACTGTCAGACCACCCCCAACTCCAAGGTCCAACCGAGGTCTGTATCTAACGCTTGTACGTATACTACGTAACTGGAGACAGAAATCACGGCGGAATTTTATGGCTGCACATTGTGGTCGGTATTGCTGTTGGTTAAGAAGATAACCCATGTTATAGACGTGAACGTATGCGATATCGTGACAGCGGTGAAGCACTGGGAACTGGAAGGGAGGGCAGTAAACAAACTATTTGTCATTCCCTTCATGAGCAAATATATTTACACGTGTTGATCTATTTACGTAATCCAGCCTCGACGTCTGACGATGGTAAGACGATGGTCTCTACGCTCTCTACGCAGACAAGGCTAGTAAAGGATCCCGCCGAAAGTAGACGAAAGATTTACGATAGTGAATATGCAGATATAAAGGCATGATGTAATAATATTAAGAGGAAGTACGCAAGAAGTACGGGCACAGCTGTCAAGATCCGATTCTAGATTAGTCGTTGTTACAAACCTGAGGAGTGCAGCCTGGGCAAGAGTGTAATGGACTAAAGCGATTTAGAAACTTAAAAATTAGTAGTATTTATAACTAAAATGTACTACAAATGCATCAAACAAATAACTAAAGTCCATGCAACTTCGATGTTCTTGACTCATTGTCCCTATACTTTACGACCAACGTTATTCCTACAGAATTAAATAACCATAAATAAATCTGAACATCAGATACACGGTACGAAGACTTACGGGAATTGGTCTGGATAGTTACCAGGGGGCGCATAACGGCATACAACATACTTGGACGCCTGTCCAAATATGGATCCCGCTGGGCAATTAGCGATAGCGCATGCAACGCTGGTAGTAGACTTCCAAACGACTTGAGTAACGTGACCAGTTGCGGAAGAGAACCCAGGGCTATTGTCTAAGTAAATGTAGTGGTAAGTACAAATTTCAAGTCCAAGATGAGAGGTTTGACGTACAGTTATATTTCGCTGTTAAGTTTGATCATATTGAGTCAGTGAGAAGACAGGTGTTAGATGGAGGGACTCACAGGCTTCGGCCATCCACGCATGTACCGCATTTTGAATACCGTAGCTTCCCGTTCCAGCACCCTGCACAGAAAGATATTCAGAAACGATGCTACTACTTTGACAGGGAAAAGTGCTCACCAGATTCTCGCCATATTTTCCACCACCGGAGCTGATTCGTTGGATTAGTATAATTAAATCTAGGAGTATCATTGAACGGTATGCTCACCTGTGCTGGAATTTACACGTCTTGGCCTACTTCATCAACACCTCCAAATGCGCACCAATTTTACCGGATCGTCTATTGACAAGATACCCCCGTACAACCCGACGTATGTAAGAATTAGAATATTTAAATATATTAAGTGTCCAATTTTTGAGCAAATTTTGAATATGCACAACAATAGGATAACCACCTGATCCATGCAAGATATTTACAATAAGATCCATGATCCCATCCATTCTAGGCTAATCAGAAATTTTCGGAAGCTCGGTTCACGTCGCACAGTTAGATTCGATGCGAAACAATTTTAACAATAAACAGATTTATTACTCGTTTTAGAATTTGCTAATACATCTGACACCTTACATATTTTACAGTATATTTTAATTGTTAATCGAATCGGGGTGTACCATATTTACACTGACCTGATCTAGGTCTGTCTGAGGTGTTAACGTCCTTGTATCGTCGTGGCACAGACCATATCGCTGCCTTCAATTCAAGATCCTCATACAGAACATGCTCTCTCAGTGAAAGCAAAATATCACTGTGGACTGTTCCACCGAACTACTTTGCAATTTTTTTACTTAATTCTACAGTGTACTGATTGTAGCCTTTCCTTCTGTGTAGTCAGGTTGATATATATGCGACTGTACTTGGAAAACACTCAGTCCAAGTTTTGAAAGGTCTTTTGAAATTAATGCGATGCACTAGCAAGATGTGCTTGAACTTTTTCGCATCTAGTTTTAAGATTGACTTTGTCTCATTTCACAGCGGGCTTCAAGTTTTCAATCATAGTAAGACTTTCAACTCCGTAAACGTTGCAGCAAGATAGGAAAATGTTTATAGTGAAGATCCTAATTAACGTCAACAAGAACAATCTGAATTTGGCTCTTGGATTAAATTAAGAATACAGTATAGTAACATAGACATAGAAAAAAAAAACATGTGTTTAATAACTTTTTATACCGTTCCACAGGATGATTTTAAATCTATTTACTAGAACGCGGGCGGCGTCGCATCTGAAAATCTTAGCGTTGAAAATGTCTCCTGGAGTTGTGCTTCATGCCACGACACCTGACGCAGTTTACGGAAAGCTCTGCAAGCCATCGTTGTAACCACCAGTATGGATATTGTCGAGAATGTTTCTTTATAAAGAAATGGGATTGAGGGAATTACTGCCGAAATGAAGGCTAGAAAGTGGGTGGCGGTTACAGCACTTACGTTTCATCAACTCCGTCAGTTTATATGGAGATTATTAACGATAGAATCTACTCACAGGTAATATTGCTGTCCATTATGAAAAAGAACTCTCGAGACAATTGGGAGACCTCGGCCTGAAAGGATAGTACACCACGGCAATTTATTTGTAGAAATATCGACAGTATTGTAGAGTCTGAGTGAAATGGCTAGATATGACGATAATTCGAATACTACGTACACCACAGAGGCGGCAATTGCATATATCTTCGCTTCCGTAGTGATGCAGTATCCCGTATTGGCTATGGAGCCTCGTACAACGCTGAGTGGTATAAGGACAGTGGATCCCACACACGATATCCACAATGCGGTGAATATGTGTCGGACGGTTTTTGAGTTCCAGTATACTGCGTGAACTCGACGAAGGAAAAGGAAATAAGTCGATCCGACAGATAACAGTCCTATTGTGGCAATGACGTGCCCGAGAGCTGAGCAATTGTTTATTGGGTGAACTATTGGATAAAAGATGTAATCTCTGAAGGGAACTTAATTAAAACTTATAGAGTATGCAAACTAACCTCTTATGAGAGTGTCGAGGACAATATAGGTGACAGACAGGACTCTGGATAATTAAAGATGAGATTGCCCAAAGATCGTAAATAACACGTTGTCGTACCTCGTAGCAAAGTATGCAAATACAGTGATGGTTGGACGTTGGAAGAGCTGAATCTCATCTGGTAAACTTTTCAACATGTCCCAAAGAATTGCCTACAAATAACGGTCGATCCATACATCTCCCAGATATATTACATAAAAACTTACACCGAGAACTACCAGACAAATATTCCTCGATACCTCGTACTGGTATGCAAGGTCTGGTTCCATATAGTTCAGATACACGTTGGGATTGACGATAGGCAAAAGATGGGACATAGATATAACCGGAAGAGCGAAGAATTGAACATCCCGGTATCAAAGCATTCCTTAATAATGATCCACTAGACGCTGCAAGATCCGAAAAGAGCTGAATCTGATGGTATACATAAGGGGAAATCAAACTTGCCCTCTTGGCAAAACGAAACGATTGGCGGTCGAAACAGAACATCTTCCCACGGAAACAAAAGAAAGGACGCGAGGTCGTTTTGAGGTGATCTCGTTACGAGCGTACCTAGTCGATGTTGCGTCGGAGCTTGAAGTTGAAGTAAGCGACTGCTTGGCTCACTCGGACTCGGAGGTGCACGCGTGAACTCCTTGACTCACTCGGAATCAACTTCAATCCCAGATGGAACTTCGCCGGAGCCATCAGCCATTTGTTTCGATACGATGTGGGGGTGTCAAACCTCGGTCGAAACAAAATGAAGTTCCCACGCAACAAAAAAATTGCTTGGCACAACAAAAGAGCCAAGTTTGATTTCCCCTATAGATACCCCATCTCCTTCATAATGATTTGACATCATTGTCTTGATAACGGAAATGACTCATAAATGACTCGACTTTGACTAAACCCCAAGCAACCTGTGGTGATTAGTCGATGATGAGTGGATGATTAGTACACTCACAGTACTTCTGAAGCAACGGAACTTGATTTATACTTGCTGCTCTTATAAACCATTTGATAGATGATGTGACTTGCATGGCACAGGCCTTGCTGTGACATCAGCTTACGAATTTCGACACTCCTTCGGATCCTATGAAGTTCCGAGTGTGGAGAAATTTGCCGTAACCGCAATTCGGCTGTGTCCCTGTTGTTTCTTGTCACTTCGTTGGAATGGTTAATGAGTCCCAGTCAAAAGTCGGTCTAGCGATATTGAGCCACATCGAACGAGATATAGCTGTTAGATTTCTATCTAGCGAAAGCTAGCAAAATCTAGAAATATATTGCCAAGCTACTTACAGGTGACAATTCAAGGTCTTGGCAACTTTACACAGTCAAACTTGCGAGATACCCCTCCCACTTTTTCTGGGCACAATCTGAGCATATCGAGGGATATCTAGGATAAACAATATGTGTGAAAACTGTTGCGTAAGACTCTTGTTTCCTTCTCCATTAGTATAAACTGCCATTTATATGCAGCATGTGACAGATTTTTCCTTTCCCTCCCACCAACTTTTGCACTTCACACGATTATGCCAGCTGCCAGACTTTGCGACGCCCCCCTCTTTCCGGTTCAAACATCCTCTTGCTCCCTCTCTTTGCTCAGACTATTTCTCTAAAGAGGGAGGATATTGTACTCATGCAGAGCTGAGAAAGGGTATCTATGCCAGCAGAACAAGTCTATGCCACAATGACAAGCTTGTATATCTTGTAAGGTACGTGGTACAGTTGCAATTCTGCCTTATATATCGACCTTATGTGTTATTTTCTTGTGTATTGTAGTAATGTAGTACTCACCTCAACAGAACGATGAAAATCATCGCGTCGACACATAACATGACACATCTACGTCACCCTCACTGCTGCACTTCGCCATTCAGCCCAAATTTAGCCCTCCACGCTTGCATTTCTTCGTGCATGATGGTCCATTGGAAGGATTCGGCTCTGGTTGCTAGTAGTGGTTGTGAAGTCAAGTCTGGTAGTGGTTTTACGCTGTGAGGTGTGCCTGATGTGTGTATGTATGTAAGGTATGCTTTAACCACTTTTATATTATTCATCCTACTAACTTATGTATATAATTGATATATTTGCCCATACTGAACCATGTTTCGTGCATAACACATAACACAGGTAATTGGGAAGTGGATTGTAAAGTAGATAGTGTTAGAACTACTTAGATACGAATAGATGTCCCTAGAGATATTTCCAATATACAAATTTTAACATAAATATGTTCATTAGATGTGCCTAAATGACCCAAGATGAAGCTAGAATTTAGTTATGATAGGAATAGATGTCGCTATACCTAGCTAGAAAACAACAGCTAGGCGAATTGGACTTTCCTTGGCACTAGACTACCCTCAACATACTTAGATCTCACTAGAGAAAAATCTATGTATTCTATTTTTTCTTGTGAGATCTAGTGGTATATAGCCTTCAGATCTCAATGGATATGGCTCGATTTTCCTAGACCGACTTTTGACTGGGATTGAACGTGTACTAGGTCGGTATTGCTGTTAGTTACTAAGTTCCAGCCTTGACGTCGGACGGTGGTCACTACGCTCTCTACGCAGACAAGGCTAGAAAAGGATGCCACTGCAAGTAGGAAAAAGATTTACGACAGTGAATATGTAGATATAAAGGCAAGGTGTAATAATATAAAGAGGAAGTACGCAATTGGTACGCAAGAAGTACGGGCACAGCTGTCAAGATCCGATTCTCGATTAGTAGTCGTCGTAATTAGAAGAAAGCGCATCCTGAGGCAAGAGTGTGACGGACTAAAGCGATATCAAAACTTAAAAACAAGTGGCATCTCGTAACAAAAAATGTATTACAAATGCATCAAACAAATAACTAAAGTCCGTGCGGCTTCAATGTTCTTGATTCATTGTCCCTATACTTCACGGCTAATGTCATTCCTACAGAATTAAATAACCATAAATAAATCTGAACGTCAGATACACGGTACGAAGACTTACGGGAATTGGCCTGGACAGTTACCAGGGGGCGCATAGCGGCATACAACATACTTGGACGCCTGTCCAAATATGGATCCCGCTGGGCAACTAGCAATAGCGCATGCAATGCTGGTAGTATATTTCCAAACGACTTGGGTAAAGCGACCGCTTGCGGAAGAGAACCCGGGGCTATTGTCTAGATAAATGCAGTGATAGGTACAAATTTCAAGTTCAGGTAGAGATTCTACGTACAGTTGTATTTCGCTGTAAAGTAGTATGATCGAGTTGAGTCGGAGCGTAGAAGGATATTAGACGGAAGGACTCACAGGCCTCGACCACCCACGCATGTACAGCATTTTGAATTCCGTAGCTTCCTGTTCCAGCCCCCTGCATGGAAAGGTTCAGAAACATTGTTATTAATTTGAACATGGGAAAAGATGCTTACTAGATTCTCGCCGTATTTTAAATCACCAGAGCTGATTGAATCTAAGTACGTGCCAATGTTTAGAGGCATAAATCAGGCTCACCTTGACGAGTGTCAAGTACTGACTCTTGCATTCTTGTTGAAAGAGGTTGTCGTAGAGCGTGTGCCGAAAGACCAATATTTATTCTCAGAGTTTCGCTGATTTGATTGTCTTGGGACATCAGATTCATCGGTGTTGAGTGAACAACGTTTACTAAGTAATGTTTTTTTTTAAAAAAAACCTAGTTTATTAAGTCGGTTGTGGAAGACCATATGCCACGACTACAATGTGTGTTCTACTTGGGTGAAGGGGGGCAGACTGTCCAGTAGGTGCGTATAGATTACTGGTGTTTACGAGACTTGGGCTGGTATGCCGGAAGTGAGGAGGTCGGGTCCCGAGGGGGGACGTTGGAGGTCGTCGACTATACTATGTACGGGATATAAAAAAGGAGATATATTACGTTCTAAATCGTGTGGACGTTCATAAGGGCGGCTTATGTCTGGCAGGTATATGGTAACTGGTGTACCACATCATGTATCTGGTGGGTCCCACTCAGGGAGGGGGCCTAGTGTGCGGTTAAAGTGTGAGTCTGCCCCTGGGTCTCTCGTGGTATGAAGCATATCGAAGATGTTTGAGGCCTACAGTTTTTCTTGTAACTCCATATGCTCCTGGTAATTGTCCATCGGGTTGGCTTGTATAGTCTTGGTTGGTTAACGTTATGGTTTGTTCAAATCTGACGCTGGGGTACTATCTTAAACTTAATGGGCTATAATGTTTTTCCTTGTCTTTCGCGACATCATAGTTTATCGTTATTAGTATAAGTAAAACTACCCTCTTTACTATCTTAAACTTGAGAATTTTAGAATTTGAAGTCCAGCGCTTCGAAGGTCAGTTTTATAATTTACTATCATTATAAAGTTCATTCGTACCTATTACTCTATTCTCTTGTTTTATTCAATTTCATGCTAGTTATTGGGCTTTGCCAGCGATAGCCGGCCTTGTTTGTTATTTCACTCTGGTCTGGTCTTCGATTTTCCTCCCTTTCATGAAACCTGCCTGGTCATTGTGAAGTTGTAAACTGGTGAGCATGTTGTAGGAGCTATTTTATTGTTAAGTGCCTTTGTCATTATTTTATAGTCAGTGTTTAGGACAATAATTGGGCGATAGTTTTCGATTTTTTCTCTATCTTTTTTATTGAAGATCGGGCAATTTCGTCGCCGTAAAGTGTCGCATTTCGTCCAACCCGGCGGGACGGCCTCCGGACTAGATTTCGGCAAATTCCGTCATTTGTATGTACTGTAGTTTGAAATCATGAATGAAATCGATGCTGAAAAGTGCGAAATCAATGACTCGGAGGGACTGAAGCCTTTACTGTAGTTAAAATCAATATAAATTCAAATCAAATCAAATTAAATGTATTAGAAGCGTGGGAAAATAAGTTGGAGCGGGAATTACTCATGAGTATTAAATGTAGGGACGCTAGCTGCCCGCAACTATCATGGCTCGCTTCATATGCTCCGCCAAGTCTGACAACGAATGGATTTTTCGAGAAATGAAACACAACATTATGCTACATGAGCTCGATGCTCTTACATTCTTTAGCTTAAAGGTATGCAAGGACGTGTTTCGCTAAAGCTCTCGGAAAGATCTAACGACTCTCACAGGAATTACCTCAACCCTCGGTTGATCCAGAGCTACTAGCCAATGCCAAATCTGAGGCAATGGAAGAAGACAATCACGTATTGTTGATGGACTACCTCGATAACGCCATGATTCCTGATGAAAAAGAAAGCGGCGTGGATAATTTTATCTTTCATCTTTTCAGAACTATAGGCTATACTGCTCCACGGCGGCTCCCACGCTTACAGTCGAACTACCCGCTCTTTATTCGTCGCACAGAGCAGACTGTAACGATCGATGCCTGTATCCGTGATATACCTCAGAATAATATCCATCTCATCGTCATGATAGAAAGGAGGTTGGATAAAAGTGATGATGTGCAAGCTCGGCTTGTGGCAGGAGCAATCGCGGTCTTTCACCACAATAATTCGATAAGGGAAAGGAATGGATGTCCTCTTTTGAAGAACATGGTAAGTCATTTCACAAGTTTTTTTGACCCTCACTTGGGATTGTTCTTCTTAGGTCATTCCCGGCATTGTTATGGTGGGCACGGCACCGGTGTTCTTTAAAATTCTTGTCACCAGTATTTTTGCCCATCAAATTGAACAGGGGATCGATCGTACACAGAAAAGTCATGTGGAATACTGCCACCCACCTGTTCCTCGTCCTGATCTCCTGTTTGAAGAAGGGATGAAGCCTCTCGACAACAGACGTGTAATTTTTCAGTGCTTTGAAGCATTTAAAGCGATTGCTGGTATTATGTAGGATATGATTTTGTCCGAAAGTGCTATCCTGATTCTTGACATTTCACGTTGCAACATAAGTAAAGGGCTTAGCTGTATGCCAGAATATTGGTACTGTTCTTTACACAATATATATATGATTACGATGCAAATAAGCCGAAATCTCTACTTTCACTTTATCATATTCCAGGTTCAGGCCTCATTCAAACATTACTCTAAGCCTCAAGCTGAAGTCTCGGTCATACTTGTCCGGACCCGCTTATATATTACATATTTCTTGACCCTGTCGAAGAATAACACCCATCGAAACAGCTCACCAGCATTCGACATACATAGATTTCACACTTATAATCTAACATACTCAAAGCACCTTCTCAACAAGCGCAATACCCTCAGCCTCCAAAATCTCCCTAATAGGATCGCAAATCTCCTTAGTGTATGGAGCAAGCACACCAGGTGTGCTAATAACACCATCCAGCACCAACTGCGTCGCAATACCACACGGCAACCCAACAGTAAGCGCCATAGCAGAATGTCCTGAGGGGCTACCGTACGCTTCCAGCGTGGAGGTAATAATATCCTGTAACCTTATCAGCTATACCGTACACAGGGTAGGGAAAGAACGTACCTCCTTGCCATCAGCCCACTCGACATAAAACTTATGCTGGAGCATAACAAGATCGCGCTCCCCAGTCTCGTACTTCATCAACACCTCCAACCGCGCACACAGCGTATCAAGGAGATTCTTAGCCCTCGACACGACTTTCTCATTAGAGAACAGTCCAATCCATCGTAATCCCGATATAATCCTGCTCGCCTCCGATTCGTCAGGGAACGCACAGATTTCTTTAATCCGTTCAATTATAGATCTATCTCTTATCAGCCTCCAGTAAATAAATAAAATAAGGAAGACATACGATTCAGAAGAATCAGGCGAACCAACGACACGCTGACTAACCTCAGTCCAAGTCAACTCATCACTCAACCACCCCTTCTCACCCGCATCCAACCATCCCAGCTCCACGAGGGCCTTAACAAACTCTGGGAACCCAGCGTACCTCAACGTACCTCTAACAACAGTCTCTGCCTCCGGGATCCCATAAAACTCGCGGAACGGGACAGAGTTGCGGTTGGGGTAGGCAACGAAGGCGTATGCGGGAGAGATAAAGTACGGTTTGGCATAAGCCATTAGATCGGAGCCGCTAATATCCAGCTGCTTGCCTTCGGAGAGGTAGGATGCAGGGTTCAGGAGTGCGAGAAGGACTCCGCGGGATGACCAGGAGAATTTGTAGCCTAGTGGATTGCCAGCACATTCTGGGGCTGGAAGACCACCGCAATACGATAAAAACTTCTTGATCTATACCCTCATCAACATCGTAACCCAAACCACAAGAGAGAAAAACACACCTTGCCACCCTTCGCATGAACCTCATCAATAGTCTTAACAGCGTACAAATGATCAATCCCCGGATCGAGTCCGATTTCATTCATAACCACCACCCCGGCCTTTTTAGCTCCTTCATCGAGCTCCCGCATGGCAGGAGAGACATAGCTCGTCGTGACGACGTGTGTTTTGGATTTGATCGCTGCTTTGATTACTTGAACGTGGTACGTGTATGGGATGAGTGAAATGACGAGGTCGTGTGCTCCCACGGCACCCTCGAGCGCTTCGACGTCGTTGACATCGAGGGATATGAAGGAGGTAGAAGGTAAGCCGTCAGCGAGCGCTTTTGCGCTCGCGAGTGTCCGACATGCGATGGTGAGTGAGTTGGATGGGTCGCGGACGACGTATTCTGCTGCTGGACGAGCAACGAATCCGCTCCCGAGGAGTAAAACTTTCTTCTTCGGTTTATTCAGAAGCGCCAAGGCCTCCCTACCGAATTTGGGTTGGAGGTCTTTTCCTTCTTCCAAACTCGCACGTACAAATTCCGGGAGGACGAATACACTTTTGTGCAGTGCGGAATTATAGTACCGAGTTCCCTTGACCTCTCTGAGGGGTGTGCGGAGGTCACGACCAGGTGATTTGGCACAGACCATGAATCCAATTTGCCCAGAGGGGTAGCTTGGGATAGTCGTATACGCGTATTCGGACGAGGAAAAGATTTGAGATGTCATGTTTTTCAGATTTTGAATGAGAGGGAGGTGGATCCATATGCTTTCAGCTTGTGTGCTGATGTGTCCCCCTGGGGTGAGCGCATCGTGTAAGAGTTGGAAATAGGGTTTTTGGAAGAGGGATTGGGCGGGTCCGACGGGGTCGGAGGAGTCGGTGATTATGACGTCGTATGTTCCTTCGTTTTCTGCTAGGAATTTGAAGCCGTCGCCGATGTGGATTGTTACTTTTGGTGAAGAAAGGAGGGAGGACATGTGTGGGAGGTAGGTTTTTGAGACGCGGATTACGGCCTGTTTTGGGGTTAGTTTTTGGTGTGAGATGAGGGAAGGGGGAGGGTACCTCATCGATATCGCAGAGCACGACTTGTTCGACTGTGTCGTGCTTTAGAACTTCGCGGACTACACCGCCATCGCCACCACCGATGACGAGGGCTTTTTTTGGGTTAGGATGGCTCGCAAGTGGGAGATGGGCAATCATCTCCTGATACCTAAAAAAAAACACGATCAGCACATCGCGTAGATGCAGGAAAAGGGGACATACGAAAACTCGTCCCGCTCAGTACACTGGATCACACCATCCAACACGAGCACATTGCCAAATGTCTCGGATTCGAAGACTAGGACGTCTTGGTAGAGCGATTTTTCGATGTGTAGCACTTTTCTGACTTTGAGGGTCATGGCTTGGCCTGGCCATTGGGAGGAGATTTCGCGGAACCAGCCGTCTGTAGAAATGAGAATGTGAGATTGGGTTAGGGAGTGAGAGAGGGGGGGATGTACCAACGATGGAGGGGTGGGTGAGGACCATGATCAGATGAGCGTCTGGGAAAAAATTGGTTGACGCGTCGAGGCGAAAGATCTGAAGATAAGATTAATTCGCACGATGCACGTGCACATATCTCGAGCTGATATAATCCTCCCGCCAGCTATAAAACATCTTAAAATGTTACTTGGGCGTTACCAACTCCCATGTACTGAAGCAAACGAACTGCTCAAGTACATCCATAAAACACGTTTTTGTGCAGGTGTTTTTATTTCATCTTTATGTATAATATAACAGTTTCAAACTCATTCAAAATCCAATGAAACCTACTTATTCCCACTCTCGAATCACATTACTAGTACTATCAATGTGGAAAATGTCATTGAAGAACTAAAATGCTACCAGCTGTATCGGGGGTCAAGCACGATCTACGAAAATTTGCAGCCTTAAAATTTCAAACATTTTCGCCAGTCAATTCCGCCGCTGCCCCAAAGTAGCGCTGACTAACCGGACTAAAAAGGATAGTCCGCTGCAATGCAAGCGACAATATAGCATGGGATATGGTAGTGGATACGGTAACGCAGGTGGGAGAGGGACCTAAGTAAAAAATCAGAATTAGTAATCCATCCATTGCTGATTTCTGAAGGAACAAGGAATAAGGAAGGCACAGGGACAATTCGTCGGTAGGTAGGCCACCACTCATCGAGATGACGACAGTCTCCAAAGACCGCGAACCACAATCCCACAATTGAAAAGCAACTGAATTAACAGCTCACCAAAAAACATGAAACATATAAAGGTAGTCATATAACCATGATGACACGCGGGCTATAGAATCCCAGCGTCATGGAGCGCATTTTGCAAGATGGTCTCCTTCAGCACCGCAAAGAAATACTTGATGATATGGTTATCAACAGTACCCTCTATTATGCTATCTCACTCAATCATCATTTCAGCGTAGACACGAACAGAGAACATACTGAGGAAACATGTTCAACCTTGCCCGATTCAACGTCATAAACTTCCACAAAATATGCTTCGTCGCCTTGTCGACATTGCATCCGCCGGAGTATTCGGGAAAATGCTGCTCTAACGGCGACTAGAATGTAATTCAAAAGGGTCGGCTCGATTTTGCAGTGAGATAAGGCCCGAAAGAGATAACATACATTCATGATCTTGAGTTTGAAAATATCAATATTGGTTAATAATAAGATAACTGATGTCCGAAGGAACCACCGCGAGTTAATGATAGCCTCAAGCAGTGTCATAGACTCATTCAGTTGGCTCTACAAAACACCAGCCATCAGTGAGCACGAGCAGAATAAACAAAAAACACCCCAACGCACCTGCTTCTTATCCCCCGCAAGCATCTGATCATACCCGCTGAGCGAAGCACAAAAGAAAATACTTGTCACATTTTCGAAGTACTGCGTCCACTTCTCAGTGCTATGCAACTGGCGATGATCAACATCGCATATGTGTACTCTACACAACAGCAAACCAATTAGCACCATGATCACAGAAACGAAACATCATGTTAAAGCGAAAAAAGAGAACACCGCAACAGAGACGAGGCACCTGCCTCCCTCCTCTTGTGACAACCACATGATACGATATACGGACAAGCGGAAGCAAAAAATATGCCCAGGTGCTTCACGAAAAGGAAAGGATTAAAGAGCAGGAAAACGGAAGCAATTTTTGTTGGCATCGTAGGCCCGTCAACACACTAGGTCGGTTCAAGAGTGAGCCGGGGGAAGGGTATATCGGTAAGGCGGGTACAGCGGAGCAAGGGATAAAAGTCGTCGAAGGGGTCGGTGCAATCATGCCGCGAGGTCCCAACGCGCCAACAAGAATAGGAGAGAAAAAGAGAGAAGAGAGAAGAGAAGAGAACAACTCACAATAACATCCCCATCATGAACCGCGTCCCACTGGTTACACCATACGTCTTTTGCGCCATGAGTACATCCGTCTGATTAGGAAGATAGTCCGGATCGCCAATTCTTATTACCTCCGTGCAAAAACTTACAGTTAATCGGCCCTTCCCGCTCATTCACGCAGCAAAATCAAGGACGGCACTTACTAGTTCGCGCTGTCGGCCCGGCAAAACTCAGAATGCTCGTCCATGACCTTCGCGATGACAGGGTCCTTCCACAGCATTTCTATCGCCTTAGCAATCTTACAGTTTAGCGTCGGGCCACAGTAGACTGTACTACTGGGGTCATGGGGTTTTTCTTCCGCGGGTAGGAGGCCGAGGCAGTATAGGATGGCGCGCATCAAGCTGACTCCTTCTTTCTGACCGGGGCCGAGCTTGTAGGCGTAGATTTTCTTCGCAAGACGCTAGGAAAGGGAATTAGCAAGGCAGCGTAATGAGCATAGAATAGGAAGAACGAATGAATGAATTAGTGAATAAATGAATAGGTGAGGGTGAGGTAGGCGCTGAGAAACCGTATGCATATGAAATGAGTGCCAATTGAGTGCCACATCTCGCTGTCCCTACCATTCACGTCAGAGCATATTAAACCCTATGTTTCACCCGCACACTGTATCACAATCACACCCTGCAGTGGCCTAGACTCCTGCAGAACGCTCCCCCTCCCCTTCTCCCTCTCCCTCTACATCGCACTGCCCAGCCAGCTCGCAAACAAACGGAAATTCTGAAGACTTACTTGATTCTTCCGGGACTCGTACGAAAACCCAAACTTCTTGACCTCTGCGATCACCTGTTTCACTGACTCGATGAGACTATCGTACACAATGGGGCGGCATTGCATCAGCTCCTCGTGACTGAGGCTGCGATGTTGATAGATCTTCATCTGCTTGTCTATCATTGATCTTTCTGAGCTGCTGGTGCCTTGAATGAGTATATTAGTATGCAAAGTGATGGAGAGTAAGGTGAGCGAATGAGAGGCTGGGAACAGTGCGCTGTGTGCTAGCACCGAGGGGGCGAAGGCAAAGGTAAGGAAAGAAACCACGTCGAAAGAGGCGTAACGACGAAATTATGCATCCGAGGACACAGAGAGCGCACAAATCACAACTGGAGGCACATACATGCACCAGAAAATTACAAAATCGAGAACGAGAGCCAAAAAGCCAGAACATGCGAGAAAGCCATTGAACTCACCGAGAAGGAGAACCTTGCATACTCGGCGCTCGAGTTTCCTATTATCTTGGTCAATCTGTTGCTGCAAGGCATCGTTGCATGCCTTGGCTTTCATTTTTGGGGACATAAATAAGCACATATTGGACGAAGGCGAAAGCGGAGAGCTGGGAAAGGAGGAAGGAGGATTGGGAGGGACAGATAGTATTGGTTACTACCAACTATATAGTACATTAAGACGCGCTAAGTCAAGGGGTATCAGCATGTATTAGGTAAGGGGGCTAAGTGGGGGATACCCCTATGAATATGGTTTAGGGTTTGGCCCATTACAGCCAACCCTGTCTAAATACATATTCATCGGTGGACATGGAGAAGTATTAAATTCTGCAGAGTATATTGTAATAGTGCAGAAGACCCTTATTCCGACTATTCCGGACAGCGCCTTAGGGTTAGGGGTTGTACCAACGATGGAGGGGTGGGTGAGGATCATGATCAGATGAGCGTCTAAGAAATTTGTTGACGCGTTGACGAAGCGAAAAATCAAAAGATAAGATTAGTTCGCACGATGCACGTGCACATATCTCGACATTACCTAATATTCCTGCGGGATAGGGTAGGGGATACGATAATGTAGAAACATCAAGTTAACGCCTATATCGCAATCACACTCTGGAGTCTGCAGTGACCTGGACGTCACTCAGCCAATTCGCAAACAAACAGAAATTCTGAAGATTTACTTGATTCTTCCAGGACTCGTACTCAAACCCAAGCTCCTTGACCCCCGCGATCACCTGTTGCGCCGACTCGATGAGATTTCGGTACACAATGGGGCGGTATTACATCGGTTCCTCGTGACTGAAGCCGCCATAGTGATGGATCTTCATCTGCCTGACTATCGTCGATTTTTCTGAGTCACGATGCTTGGAATGAGTATATTAGTGTGCAGGGTGATGGAGAGTAAGGTGAGTGAATGTGGGGCTGGGTGCAGAGCGCTGTGTACTAGCACCGAGGGAATGAAGGCTAAGTTAAGGAAAGAAACCACGTCGAAAGACGCGTACCGACGAAACTATGCACCCTAGGACACAAAGAGCGCACGAATCACAACTGGAGGCACATATATGCACCAGTAAAGTACAAAATCGAGAACGAGAGCCAAAAAGCGATCAACCCTGCCTCTATGACTGTCATCAGTGGAAAGCACTGGAACATGAGAAAGCCATTGAACTCACCGAGAAGGAGAGTCTTGCATTCTCACTTGAGTTTCTTATCATCCTCGTCGATCTGTTGCTGCAAGGCATCGCTGCGTGCCTTGGCTTTCATTTGTGAGGACATGAATAAGCGCATATTTGGATTTCAATGACAGCTAGATACAATGAATAGGTCCCAATTCATCGAATTTTACTGCCAAAAAATGTTTGTACTCGACCCTATAACCCTAAGTGGGAATTATAATTGTGTGATCTACCAGAATGAATTAGATATAATCAGAATACAGTATGATATAATACACTTATACTCTATTGTACTGTATCATGACTCACTGTATATTCAATCCAGCGGTTGGTATATAAACCTGGGTAGAGCCACCAATAATGAAATATTTGTATGAGTCTAATATCTCGCACAGGAACACCAGCTGGGCCATCTTCAATGCCAAGTCACTCAGTTGCCGTGGACACATCTGACAAAGATTTCAGAGCTCCCAGCATCATCTATTCCTATAACAAGACTCACTCACTTGATGACGACGTGTCATTATTATTGCCACCTGTCAGATCTGGTGCCATTAAGTTTGAATATATCAGAGCAACCCGTCCTTGTGTAAAAACCCTCAATTGCAATGAAGATGAGGAGGAAGAGGACGAGGATCTGGACATGTACGAGAAGGACGTGGAGGACGAGGGCCTGAACGAGAACGATGTCGATGTTACGAAGGACGGTTTGCAGACTTTGGAAAGATGTCTCCAGATTTCCTTTGAAAAACTCCAGAAACGCTTGCAACTTCAAACTGCCATTAGAGTTATGAAACATGTTTTCCATAGTGAAGATGACAAATCATTTGAGGCTATGAAAAATACAGTAACCAAAGCTGAAAGTATAGCCAAGCGATATCATAAATATACTGGAACTAGATCTTCGCAACGTGCTATAACATTCCTGATATTAATGATTTACTCCTTTGACGCAGAAGCTTCCTACCGAATGGCTCGCCTTATTGTGACCGCTGATGAACTTCAATTATTTGATTCGATGTGTGCACTATGGTCAGAAGGTGTAATTGGACCATGTAAGCCCATCACTGCATTACTTGTGTTTTGAATATGCATTCATAAACTTCCATCATCAGTGAAGTTAGCTTATGGTTCTAGATATCCACCTGATGTGCAAGGATCAGTTGAAAGAATCAAGCACAAGGTTACTATCATTGTCTGATGTCTCCTTTGAATACTCAATTGGTTGTTATCATAGCTTTTAGAAATGCTCGAATATGAACGGAATATTGAAACGACACATTTTGTTTCATGCTGTATTGCACCAATCGCAGACGCTCTTAAGTTGTCTGTAAGTGTTGTGCAGGGTACGGTAATTGTTGAATAGACTAAGTTCCGCCACTGCAGCCTATCCCCGAACACTTTCTTCAAATGTTATCCTATGCAACAGGATTATCCTTACAGGAATTAGATCAAGCTACAAATGTTGCAAGTGAAGCAAATATGATGATTTTGCCAAAGGGTGCATCTAATGTGTTCCTTGACGGCGATTTAACCTTCCAAAAGGTATTATATGTGTTGTCATTTAGTTTCTATGATTTGTGCGACTAATTTATGCATCAAGGAGAATGTGTGGTATGGACTATATCGGGATACGACGACCACAGAAAAAATGAAAACAGAGCTTACGTTCGATTACGCCAATCAGAAGTATATTGAACTCCATCGATGGACAATGGATGCGAGTGACGGTTATCTAAGGCATGGTAAAATTGCCTATTTAAAACACTCCGATGAAAAGGTGGAGGATGCTTTTCGTTATCTTGAGGCGGGTGGAATTCCACCAATAATTGAGGGATATGACATACCGCCGGACCGCAGCAGCGCTTTCTTTGAATTTGAGTAAAGTAGCAGTTTCTTCTTTCCTCACTGCTTGTCGAAACAAAGATAAAAGAGGTGTATAGGAAAATCAAGTAAATGAAGTACACAATTAATTAGGTGAACAACGGAAACCGCTGATTGAGTGTGCACAGTACAGTGATATACCAAAGGATCTAATTTGTGTAGTACATTGGTATTCTCGAAGGGTGACCGCGGAGAGTACATCTTAGAACAATAGCAACATGAGTTTAGTTCACGAGATCAAAAGCGAGACACATACCATCGCAGACACGAGGGGGGGTGACGGGTCGTGGTGGGAGAAAGGGTCGTGGTAGTGAGACAGCTGTCATGCTGGGATGAGGTGGAGAAGGGGAAGAGGAAGGTGGCATGAGATGCCAGCAGCAGTGCGCAAGATGTGGTAGCAGTGATGATGATATGACACAGTGTAGCGAGAAGGTGGAGGTGGATGTGGTTCGTTTGAGACGGCGACACCGTACGCTTGGACAAATGGGAGGTAGAGGAAGGGGATCTGATCATACCTATCACATAGTATCGTCATATTGATTCATGGGGTGTGAGGGGTGGTTGGCAAGTCGTCCCTTTCAACACAACAGAAACTGGCTCTTTGGGCGGAAGGATCGCACCGAGGATGAGTTTGATAGTCTTAACCTCGAATCCCCCAAAGCCAAGTTCCAAGGAACCACCGGCGTTATTCTGAGAGCGCATGAGCTGCACCTTTTTTCCTCGTCCTCGAGCAGGTTGGTGAGCACATGGCCTTTGCTACGGGGTAGTTTGCAATTCACAAGCAAATGCGAACGTGGCCGCCGTAAGTTTCATACAATCTCAAGTTTCAACACAATCGTGATGGGATCAGACGAGTTGATATCAGCTGGTTCATCGAACATATCGCCTTCACCACGCTTAATGGTCTCTAGCACGACATTGTGAGCGCCTTCCACGATGAAAGGAGACGGTTAAAATTGAAACGTCGAGGCGAAAAATCTGAAGATAAGATTAGTTCACACGATGCACGTGCACATATCTCGAGTTGATGTAATCTTCCCACTAGCTACAAAAAATCTTAAAATGTTACTTGGACATTACCAACTCCAAATTCATTCAAACCCCAATGCAACCTACTTATTTCCGTTCTCTAATCACATCACTGGTACTTTAAATGTAGAATATGTTATTGAGGAACTTGAGGAACTAAAATATCTTTCTCTGGGAAGATGACTGATGCTGAACAACATGAGATCGACGCCAGACTGGACTAAAAGGATTGCTCGTCGCAATGCAAGCGACAATATAGTACGGGATAGGGTAGGGGATACGGTAATGCAGGTGGGAGAAGGATCTAGGTAACAAATCAGAATCAGTAATCCATCTATTACCGAGTTCTGAAGGAACAAGGAATAAGGAGAGCACGGAACAATTCGTCGGTAGATCGGCCGCCACTCATCGAGATGATGACAGTCTTCAAAGACCGCGAACCACAATCCCACAGCTGAAAATAAAGCAATTGAATAAACAACTCACCGAAAATATGAAACATGGAAAAGTAGTCGTAAAAACATGATGGCGCGTGGGCTATAGGATCCCAGAGTCCCAGAGCGCATTTTGCAAGATGGACCTGGTGACATTGTTATCGACAGTAGCCTCTGATAGGCTATCTCACTCAATCATCACTGCAGCGTAGACACGAAAAGAGAACATACTGAGGATAAATGCTTAACCTTGCTCGATTCAGTGCCATAAACTTCAACAAGATATACTTCGTCGCTTTGTTGACATCGCGTCCGCCGAGGTATTCGGGAAAATACTGCTCTAACGGCGACTAGAATGCAATCCAAAAGAGTCGGCTCGATTTTGGAGTGAGATAAGGCCCGAAAGAGATAACATACATTCATGATCTTGAGTTTAAAAATATTAATATTGGTGAATAATAAGACAACTGATGTCCGAAGGAACCACCGCGAGTTAACGATAGCCTCAAACAGAGTCATAGACTCATTCAGTTGGCTCTACAAAACACCAGCCATTAGTGAGCACGAGCAGAATAAACAAAAAACACCCCAACGCACCTGCTTCTTATCCCCCGCAAGCATCTGATCATACCCGCTGAGCGAAGCACAAAAGAAAATACTTGTCACATTTTCGAAGTACTGCGTCCACTTCTCAGTGCTATGCAACTGGCGATGATCAACATCGCATATGTGTACCCTACATAACAGCAAATCAATTAGCACCATGATCACAGAAACGAAACATCAGGTTAAAACGAAAAAGAGAACGCCGCAACAGAGACGAGGCACCTGCCTCCTTCCTCTTGTGACAACCACATGACACGACATACGGACAAGCGGAAGCAAAAATATGCCCAAGTGCTTCACGAAAAGGAAAGGATTAAAGAGCGGGAAGACGAAAGCAATTTTTTTGGCATCTCAGACGCGTCAGCACACTAGGTCGGTTCAAGAGCGAGCCGAGGGGAGGGTATATCAATAAGGCGGGTACAGCGGAGCAAGGGGTGAATGTCGTCGAAGGGGTCGGTGCATTCGCGCCGCGAGATCCCAACGCGCTAACAATAGGAGAGAAAAAGAGAGAGAGAAGAGAACAACTCACGATAACTGTCCTATCATAAACCTAGTCTCAGTTGCACCATACGTCTCTCGCGCCATGAGTACATCCGTCTGATTAGGAAGATAGTCTGGTCCGCCAATTCTCATCGCCTCCGTGAAAAAGCTTATACAGTTAATTAGCCCTTCCCTCTCATTCACGCAGCAAGATCAGGGACAGCACTTACTAGTTCGCACTGTCAGTCAGGTAAAACTCCTCAGAATGCTCGTCCATGACCTTCGCAATGACAGGGTCCTTCCACAACACTTCTATTGCCTTAGCAATCTTGCAGTTTAACGTCAGGCCAGGGTTGTCTGTACTACTGGAGTCATAGGGTTTTATTTTCGCGAGTAGGAGGCCGAGGCGGTATAGGATGGTGCGCTTCGAACTGACTCCTTTCTGACCGGGGCCGAGCTTGTAGGCATAGATTTTATCCGCAAGAAGCTAGGAAAGGGAGTTGTCAAGGCAGCGGAAGGAGGATAGAATAGGAAGAACGAATGAATGAGTGAATGAATAAACAGGTGAGGATGAGATAGGCGCCGAGAGACCCTATGTGCATGAAACGAGTGCCACATCTCGCTGTTCCTCCCATCCATGTCAAAGAATATTCAACCCTTTGTTTCACCCGCACACTGTATTGCAATCACACCCTGCAGTGGCCTAGACTCCTGCAGAACGCTCCCCATCCCCATCTCCCTCTCCCTCCTCATCGCGCCGCCCAGCCAACTCGCAAATAAACGGAAATTTTGAAGACTTACTTGATTCTTCCGGGAGTCGTACTCAAACCCAAGCTCCTTGACCTCCGCGATCACCTGTTGCGCCGACTCGATGAGATTTTGGTACACAATGGGGCGGTATTGCATCAGCTCCTCGTGGCTGAAGCCGCCATGGTGATGGATCTTCATCTGCTTGACTATCGTCGACTTTTCTGAGTCGCTGGTGCCTGGAATGGGTATATTAGTATGCAAAGTGATGGAGAGTAAGGTGAGTGAATGAGAGGCTGTGTGCAGAGCGCTGTGTGCTAGCTCCGAAGGAACGAAGGTAAAGTTAAGGAAAGAAACCACGTCGAAAGACGCGTAACGACCAAACCATGCATCCAAGGACACAGAGAGCGGACAAATCACAACTGGAAGTGCATCCATGCAACATAAAAGTACAAAATCGAGAACGAGAGACAACAAGCGACCAGCCCCGCCTTTATGACTGCCGCCACCGGAAAGCAGAACATGCGAGGAAGTCATTAAACTCACCAAGAAGGAGAATCTTGCATTCTCGCTTGAGTTTCTTATTATCCTCGTCGATCTGTCGCTGCAAGGCATCGCTGCGTGCCTTGGCTTTCATTTGTGAGGACATGAATAAACGCATCATATTGGGCCAAGGCGAAAGGGGAGAGCTGGGAGGGAAGGAGGAAGGAGGGTTGGGAGGGACAGATGGTATTGGTTACTGCCAACTATGTAGTACTTAAGACGCGCCAAGTCAAGGGGTATCAACATGTATTAGGTAAGGGGGCTAAGTGGGGGATACCCCTATGAACACCGTTTAGGTTTGGATTATACCATTCTCCGGATTCAAATATTCCTCCTCCCAAAGCACTAGATAGTGTGATCTTTATAATAATTCACCGTAATTACAGTGGGAACGTTATGTATACTTGACTGTAGTTACAGTGAATGTCCTTTCATAACTAACAGTAAACCACACACAAGGCTGCTTATAAACAACGTATAAAGATACTTACATATTTGTTTGGGCTTGGTTTGGCAGTCGCTTGCATTCAAATAAACAAGTTTGATCTTATCACGCTAAGTAACTTGTGTACTATGTTCGCCTTCGTGTGTCGGGTACTAGTATACTAACCCTCAGGTATCCGAACCCAGCTATTCCGCTTATCCCATCACTTACTCATTTACTACAGTTACATTTTAATTTCTCAGTTAAAGTCGTGCAGTATTCCCGCAAAACTATTCACCTACACAGTAACAGCCTCAAGGCTAATCAGAGCATCGCCCAACGGTTGTTGACATCGATCATATTCCTATAGGTGTAAGTATCATCGAGACTCGCACCGTCGAATATGACATTCCTTCAGATCCTGACAGTGAACATGCCACTTGTATATTATAGTATCATAAGACTTACGGAGGTAAAGGGTGCTTGCTTGATCTACTGCTCTCACTAAAATTAAGTAAGAGTAAGGACCAAAGACACCGATGTACATTTAAGGCTTATCTCAGTGTTCTGAATATTAGTGCTTTAGCACATTCCTGGCACATTTACAAGGTTGGAAAGCCAGACTACATATGATGGATATGCATGATTTTTACATGACTTATGCATGTCCTCGGTATGTCCGTCTCTTGCGCTATGCTCCAGCATCCAAATACCAACCCCCGCTTCGAGCGATGTACATCACGCTGTTGAAGCGTCATACGTACGCGTCATACCCCGCAGGCACTCTGCACCGGTTCCGGCGAGTCATGATAGGAAGCTGTTTTCTCATCCTACAGAGTCAACATCGATACCCACTAATCATAATGTTGCTGTTGTCGACTTACCAGTGGTGAGTATCAGGACGACATTCCTAATTCAGAGGCACGTTGGCAAAAAGTGTGATTCTTGTATTCGAGGATCAGCAAAGATGTTCTTGGCGTTGTGGAGTAGTAGGAGAATATGACACTTGGGTTAGAGCTCGAGTTAGGTTGAAGCACAAGCATTGAGGTTGCGTTTTTTACTCGAATGCAAAGGTTGCAGCAAACAACCGTACTGCCGGCGCTCTCTGGCCAGACGCTATTCGGACTCACTTTAGGAGAATCCCTTAGATCGCAATATATTATGACTGGCGGGTTCAAATACGTGCAATGTGTACCCCATGAATGGCCTTTAAAACACAACGTATTCTCCAATTAGCTGTTTTGATTACCTCCATCTAATGTGTCGATGAAGAATGTCCGTTAATGAAATGTCCGTTAATGAAAGATCTTCGAATAAAGTCCTGTAGGAATATATTATACACTGCGGAGATTTTCATCCCTCCAGACCTGGTATTTGTACCAACATGAGTTAACATTGAAGAAATTGAAAACATAATATATAATTAACAAAATCATAGCGAGACTAAGTACATATTAATTCTGATAATCCACAAAGATATACCATAAATTTCCATCCCTTCGCAAATATACACTAAACTTCAAATGTTTACTTAAAGCAACAAATTAGACCCCTCCAGAAGTTCTTGCCAGAGCTCGCTGCAATCGTTCCAATAGTATTCACAAGATCTGCCTGAATCTGTTCCTCTAATGTATTATGGCCTGTAGTCTCTGAATCTGCTTGTGCCTCTGGGTGGCTGGTATCAGATATCGGAACATGCGGGTGATAAGTCACATCTACACGACTATCTCTCTCAACTGCTTGTCTCCTAACATCGCGGCTTGCGACATTATCATTGTGGGCCAATATGTCAGATTCTCTTTCCGTGATCGCATTGCTATCATTCTCCGGTAATGGTTCCTGGATATCCTGGATACTGTGTTTAGATTCCTGAGGCTCAGAGATCGTCTTTATGCACTCCACACCAGTGTTTCGAATGCTTATATTACGAATATTTTCCTCGTTAGCTCCCTTTATCACCTCCAAAATGCAGTCAGTTTCTGGCCACAATTCTTGGCTGCCCTGGTTATTAGTCTGAAGCAGTGATTTTGTTGCATATATGTTGATATCAGTCGTGTCTATATTACTCTTCATATTTGAATCACCATCCAATTCTCGATTGTCTCGTGTTCTTTTTTCCCGCTCACTATTTTTTATTTCATTTGGACTGTCGGTGTTCTCGTCTAAATCGCTATTTTTCTTGGAGATCAAATCACATTGCTGTAATACAGATTTATTTACGTCATTGGTGATTATAAATGATGTAGATCTTACCTTGAAATAATTTTGAATAGATTTTATTACATTTTTCATTGTTTCCTCGTCACTCCGGTAAAAATTTAATAATACGTTTATTATCTGTTCGACAGAGTTCAACGAAGAACGTTTCTAGAGCTGGAAGTATTTTCTGAAGGAATATTCCAAATTGCAATGATGGCTTTATTTTTTCGAGTAAATATTCAAGGATGTTTGGATATCTTCTGAGATATACTCCAAATACTTTATATTTTTTTATTTCCAGTACTTGAGAAGGAACTCTAGTAAAAAAAATGCAATATCAAGAGTTATTAAATTTACTAGAAATGATTAAAGAAGGATAACGTACACTTTGGACAGCTGCTCCAAAATTTGGTGAATCAAGAACTGACTTTTCTCGTCACTCAAATAATAATGACTCCCTCGTGCAGGAATCTCCATTAATGCTGCAGTCCAGCATTGAATGGATTTATTGGGAGATTCATGGTACTTCCTAATACCTATAATTTTGTCTATGGCTGTCACGTATGTCTCCTCAGTATCAGAGAACTTTTTCAAAACATATTGGTCCACTGCATTGCTTACGCATCTGCAAATATCTCCTACCGCTTCTGCTTTTGGAACAGCGAAGTTATGTAGTGTGTGATGGTAGTAGATAGCAATAATCATATTAAGGAATTATACTTACATTTATGGAGAAATTAAAGTGAAATATTGATCCAACTCCATCAATCACTGAACGTTCAGACATTCTCGAGAGCATAAAGGAAAGAAATGATCCAACATATTGCAGTTCACGAAATTCATTCAATAATTGAACATCAAACTCACCGCGCTCCATATGGCGAAAATAGTTTTGAATAGCATATTGCTGCACATCCATGAGGTATATATCACTCATTAGTACTTTTAGTTCGGACTTCATCATACCATGCTGAATTATAGCCAGGCAATGTTGTCCCAAAAATATGCTCCCTTTTATCGAATCAATGAAATATCTTCCTGATCTTGAAGGATCCAACAAGAAGTCTTTAGCCGAAGCATGATGAAATCCAATATGGTCTTCTCCCCCTATTTTTTGAATATGTAGTATGGAGCGAAGGTGACTCATCCATAACTCCAGGTCGAATGTCTTAATTCCTAAGAATCTGGCTATTACACCAGTGGAATATAGGTTTGACCACCAGTAGTCGACGGGCCCTCCTTTGGGAGAGAGTATTATGACTTGTAGCAGAATTAAAACTGTGTCTTCCCCTCCCTTTGTTTTAGATGCAGCTGATGAAAGAATATGACTGTATAATGCATCTAACTGTGCAAATGGATTTCCATCTAAAATGTTTTCCATGGACCTATGAATGATAGCATAGAGTGCTTCTCGTGGATCTCGATCATCATTGGCAATGTACTTGATGACAGTCGAAGCATAAATGAACTGTCCAGATGACCTATTGACCAATGTCCATATGTCCCACTTTGATGGCCAGTTAGGATCATTGTACAAGTAATTTGCTATGGTACGTGTCTTTTTAATTTTATCAAACTCGCTTTTAAGATATATTTCAATATCATGATCAGCGCTCAAGTCTATGTCAAGTGACAGTCGCACAGATACATTATTGCTGTATGTGTCACTCCCACACATGTCTCAACTGACTATCAACTGACTCTCACCTGACTCTCATATAAGTCTCGATAGTCTCATCTGACTCTCATCTGACTCTCAACTAAGTCTCAGAAGTCAGGTTAGACTCTCATCTGACTGTCATTTGACTCTCACCTGACTCTTGAGAGTCAGGTGAGAGTCAGTTGAGACTTCTGGAATTGGTATTGGGCTTAGCTTGGATTCTTACCTGACTCACACCTGACTCTCACCTGATGTGTGACATGTTGGAAAAAGTGTGACATGTTGGAAAGAGTGTGATGTGTTGGAAAGAGTGTGACATATTGGAAAAGTGTGACATGTCTTGTCACACTTGTCACAGTATCATAGCCATCACAATTGTCACACATTTTCCAACATTTTCTGAAATGTTGGAAAAAGTGTGACATGTGTGACAAGCGTGGGAAAAAGTGTGACATGTTGGAAAGGTGTCACATATCATAGCCATCACACTTGCCACACTTTTCCAACATGTCACACTTTTTCCCACGCTTGTCACACATGTCACACTTTTTCCAACATTTTCCAACATGTCACACTTTTCCCACACTTGTCACACTTTTTTCCATCATTTTCCAGCATGTCACACATATCACTTTTTCCAACATTTTCCAACATGTCACGCTTTTTCCAACATGTCACGCTTTTTCCAAACATGTCACACTTTTCCCACACATGTCACACTTTTTCCATCATTTTCCAACATGTCACGCTTTTTCCATCATTTTCCAGCATGTCACACTTTCCAACATGTCACACATGTCACTCTTTTTCCAACATTTTTCAGCATGTCACACATGTCACTCCTTTTCCAACAGTTTCCAACATGTCACACTTTTTCCATTGTCACATTGATCACCAATAATGTATTGACAACTTGCTTATTCAACAAACAACTATCACTGATAGTCTAATGAGAGTCCTATCAATCTAGTCTCAGATTACTATTGAGACCTGAGTGAGAGAGGTTTGAGTTTTGTGAAAATTTATCATATAACTCTTACCTGACTCTCACCTAACTCTCACCTAACTCTCATCTGACTGTCATTTCAGGCCAAAAATCTCAACCTACTCTCAACTGACTCTCAATCTACTCTCAGAGAGTCTCAACTGACTATCAACTGACTCTCTGATAGTCAGTTGAAACATGTGGCTAAGTGTCACGACCTCCATTATTGACAGATGGTGAATCAAATGTTTTTTGAATTTCCCGTTCTGGTCGGCTTACGATCAAAAATCGCATATTGAATGGAGATTGTTTCAAGGTATCCGAAATTGTTATCACCTCAGACAGGCCTAAATCAGGTTCATGTAAATATGGTACATCCCGATTTTTGTAACAATTAGAATATGCCATAAAATATGTAATGTGTCAGATGCATTAGAAAATTCTAAATTGGGTAATACATCTGCTTATTGTTCCAATTGTTTCGTGCCGATTTTACCTGTGCAATGTGAACCGAGCCTCTGAAAATTTTCCGATTGGCCTAGGAACGGATGGGGTCACGGATCTTATTGTAAATATGTTGCATGGATCAGTCAGTTTTCCTATTCTTGCACATATTCTAGATTTGCTCACACATCGGTCAGATAACATATTTTAATAACTATTCTAATTGTTAAGTAAATCGGGTTGTACCATATTTACAGTGATCCGATCCACCCTTGTCTGAGGTGTATAATCCTGGATTGGACTTGCACCCCACTGCACTCGTCCAGGCCATCAGTTATTACTGAGTATAGGATCCAGGCTCGTCCATTGCTACAGAGTTGTCGTATAGGGTCCATAACAAGTCTCTTCAATTGTACTTCCATAGAGTTGTGAAACATTGCTGGATCTCGCTCTAACTCAGCTATAATGAAGGTTTTTGCATCAGGTATCGCAATCGCAAGATGATATGCGATGGTAGGGATAAGTCGGCTTCCATCGTCGCTCCCGGTTCGAGTGGCTGTCCGTGAAAAGAAGAAACTAGACAACAACTTCTTCTCACCGAAACATCTCTCAGCTATCATCTGAGCAATTGCTGACTTTCCCACACCAGCGGCACCATTGAACGACATCATCCTTTTCTCTGGATCTGTGGAATTGACCCAATTCATAATTTTCTGTATTATTTCTTTCCTAGTTTCAGGATGACATCTAGGCGGATCAACACGCTCTGCGGATTCGTGGCCCGCGCCAGGGCAAGCAGCACTTGCGAGACTCGGACCGGTCGGTATATCGACACGATACAATCGTTCATATCACGTGGTTTACCACGATACCGACCGGTTACCGGTCTACACGCGTTGACTGGAGATAAGATTAGTTTCACACAATGCACGTGCGCATATTGAGAGCTTATGTAATCTACTCCCCACATATTTATGTTCCCTCAATTCTTGTCTCACTTCTTATCTGGCTTCGTAATCGAAGCCATCACCAACCGTTTTTGATATTCACATGGAAATATATCCCAGAGATCCTCGAGCTCGATAATGTTAAATTGCCTCGGAATTAGGGCTGCCAACCGTGCCGTGACGGGTTACGGCCCGTCTTTGCAAAACCGTTGACGGTACGGGTTTCAGCCGTAACCGTCCCGTGTAGCGATTTTCAGAAGTGTCGACGGTACGGGACGGGTTAAAACACGGCCGTAAACGGTTTCACGGTTAAAATCAATAAATTTTCGCCATATAGACAGTGTTAAACGACGACCAGTGTAATCTGGATTAAGCATACATGTCAGTAAACTTTTAATAGCAAGAAATAGGAAATAAATTACGTACCAGGATTCGGATTTTCAAGGCCGGCACTGCAGTATCATTTGCACTGGAGTGCTAGGCAGTAGACAGACAAGAAGCAGACATTATGAAGCAGCTATTTGGTGTATGGGTAAAAGTTGTGTTAGGCCCTAAAACAAAGAAATATATTGCGAGTTGTCGAACGTCCGTTTGACTGAGGGGTCCTAAGGTGATTGAAGGGGTGATTAGCAGCTGTAATGTGAGGTTGAGAACGTAATACAGAATAAAACTTCGAAGTGGTGTTTAGAACAAGAAGACTTGACAAATCTTTGAGAACGGAACGGTAGAGCGTGAGAGGAGCACGAGGGGATCAACAAGAAGGCTCAAACAATAGCCCAGAACTTCACAGAGGGCAGGGGAAATTCACTGAGTTGTGGGGAAGTGTGTACATGGGTTGTATAGAAATTTAGAATAAAGACATTACTTAACGAGGAATAGTTGGTGAAACGGAGATTAAGATCGAATATTTGGGTAGAGTAAATGGTATGGTATGAAACAAAGAGGGTGGAAATGAATTGAGAGAAAATTTTGAAGAACGAAAACTTGAGAGAGGCTTGGGGTGATGACACGGCTGTTGGTAAGGCAAATTGCAGTGTTTAGTGGCTCTTGGTAGCGCGCAATACCGACTCTCTCGAGTCCCTCATGCGTAAGTGCGGTGTTCAGGGCGATGTGGAAATGTCGGTGTTGGAGGGAACCAGCGGGAGAGGGTGAGAGGGGGAAGAGAAAACACGAATAATGCATTGGTATGTGCACGGCTAGATCTGATGAGTGATAGTGTTGTATCTGGAGATAACGGTGATCGACAGCCGAGGGTCTATTGATTTGTTATATGGTATTTACTTAAATCATGGAGTATCAACAATAGTAAATGTAAGCCGTATCGACGGCCGTGTAACGGTACCACGGTACGGGTACCGACGGGTGTTAACCGCGTCGAACCCGTCCCGTGCTGAGTTCTCTCCAGGTCTCAGACGGTACGATACCCGTGATGTCTGTAACCGTACCGTAACCGTTTTACACGGTTACGGTTGGAATGATATATCGTTTGTAGCACTGAGCTTCTTTGATCTCTGCTTCCAGATCGCCTGTGATGTACAGTTGTTGCTTTCGGTTTTTCCACAGCCCTCGCATGGGGTAAAGGGTGCTGCTTGACTCAGCTCCTCCTTCCAAAGCTCTTTGGCTTCTTTAGCAGCGTTTTCCCACTGTACCTTTCACCTGTGTAAACATCGCCGGAGTGTTCGTTAATTCTGCTCGCCTGCCTTTCGAAGAATCACCAGGTAGGCGGGCAAATTTCAGAGGAAAGCAGGGCTCCCCTTTTACGGACCTCATTGTTTCTCTTACACGGCGGGGTATTTGCTGTCATGTAACGATCGAAAATGAACAGTAGTGGGTACTGTCATGTAGAAAAAGAGTCACGCATGTCATATGGAATTGAACAGTTCATTGATTGATATCGAACAAAGCACAGTTTGGAAGTAAGTCTGTAGATCATTAGATATTAAGAAATTCTATTTAAACATGACATTGAAATATTCAACATGTAATAATAATATAGTAAGTAAAATTCAGCTGTAGTATGAGTGCATATTCATTTTTTCTTTGTGCTGCACAACTGTGAAAAGAGAATGTCGACCAGAATTGTGAGCCATTGTAAAATATTACATAACCGACCTGTCTCACCGGAGAAGTTCATGGTTCTGGTTTGCTTTGAAGTCTTTGAAGTCATGAGATATTTCTCTTTGTTCCTCTGTAGATATCGAACTAGTTCAAGTTATCATGTTCTTTGTGACTACTTATTCTACATGACAGATCACACTACTGTTCAACACTCGATCATTACATGACAGCTAATACCCCGCCGTGTTATGAATTCGCCTATAGTTCAAAACTAATGAAAAGTGGACCAATATTTGTAATCTCGGCTACTCACAAATATACGCATCGCGATCAAGTTGTATCATTTCCCACTTTATGGCTCTGTTGTTATTACCAATCTTTTCTCGTTCTCTCTTAATTTCTGCAGCCCAATTCGGGTGTGTGTAAGATGCTCTCGTTTCCGGCGTCACACCCGAGGGGTCCGTCGCGAGGAGAGGTTTCAGGAGCCTAATGAGCAATGCTCCATTCTCTTTCTCTAGCTCACGAAGCGTAAGATCGCTGCAAATGCTCTACGATGCTCCATAGTTGCCATCAAATGGAAATCCTATCCTTCTCAACACACTCGTCGATTGATTCTAGATCACCTCAAAACTCTGATTCAGATGGACGTTAACACTTTCAGAAATTTCGCGTTGGAATCTGAGGATGCTACGAAGGTAGCTATAAGCTACAGCAACTCTGAATCGACATCCCGTTTCTTCTATATCACGGTTTAGCTCAACGTCAACGAAGATTCTGTTGTTTTTTCGATGCTTATTTGGCTATCCCACCAATCGTTCCAGCCTTCGGGATCTCAGATGCGACAAGGCTGTTGAAATCGTTCTTGCGGCGGGTTTGGAGCGAGATGCTAACATTTTGGAGGTGTTTTCAAGTTTGAAAGATGGTGTAGAGCAGGCAATTTGCCTGTACCGTAGAATCGGCCTCGTGTCGGTTTTTATTACTCTGCTCATTTACAGTGTTCTGTACATATTTAAGTACAGTACATTACATTCGTTAAAGACCGGTTACTGTTCCCCACATCGTCACCTTCTCATGAACCTCACTAGGACCTGTGGATAGACAAATGCATTATCCGCTCGCAAATTCTTTGTCCAAGAATTTCCTTCAACCCAGAATTATCTTCCACAGAGTGGAGCCCACCGTGAGGGCTACAGGCCCCTTTCTTTGTCCTGAAACCTCTTGCTCTGCGAGCAAGTCCTTTTTACTCATTATTTCCTCCAACTTCGATACCCTTATCACACATTCCTTATTGTCAACTCTCTGTCTGAGTCAGCCTCTTCATCACCATTGACATCGACAACACTCATTCCATCACCTCATGGTCATCACGCTGCACAGTGTTCCTCCGATACAGAGTTCACGGCTTGAAGATGCCATACTGATGGATATCGGCTTCAATGGGTTTACACAAGCCGTACATGTGCCTCGTTTTGTTTATAGCAGCTGGCAAAGGATTTGTTGCTTCCCATTCTGAAGATCCAATGTTGCTCTTTTACTGTTTCTCGATATTCTCTCCTATCGCACAATTGCTTATATTTCATCTTGTAATTTTCCCCACAGCCAGCCACCGATACAACCTCAAGATATTCGCCGTTATCATCCCCTTTCTGTCTCGACATCATGTTTTTGTTCTCATTACGTCGCAAGCAGTGTCACATATTTCTTTTTTTTCTAATGGTGTTACATGGTGGACTGTTTGCTGCACATAGCATAGCTGGTTTGTGTGTGGATTGACAGGGATGTCAATATTTGAACTGTCCATTAGGGGCTACAAGTTGTTGAAATTGGAAGAAAAGGACTTGCTCACGGGGCAAGAGGTTTCAGGACAAAGAAAAGGACCTGTACCCCTTGCAGTGGGCTCCACTATGTGGAAGATAATTCTGGGTTGAAGAAAATTCTTGAACAAAGAATTTGCGAGTGGATAGTACATTTGTCTAAATAGAAGGTGAAGATGGGGGGAAGAGTAACCTGTCTTTAACAAATGTAATGTACTGTACTTAAGTAGGTATAAAACAATGGTAATGAGCAGAGTACTAAAAAGAAACATGAGGCTGATTCTATGGTACAGGCAAATTGCCTGCTCTACAATGGTACAGATGAGCAGAGGGAGCTGTGATGAATTTTGTGGTTTGCATGTTGGTTTTTTAAATGGAAAACCATAACAATGTAAGGTGAGTAGTGCTTGGGCTTTATTTCGCATTATTCTTGTTTTGCATGATTTTGGGCATCATATATGGACCTTGACCCATCAATGAGCTGATATGGTCAATAAGTATGTATCACTGGTCTAAGGGTTACATCTTAGCTAGACATTAATTTTCTACTATCACACATCAGTTGAGCAAATTTGGGTATGTTAACAAGTGAACCAGAAGCTGGAAAACTTCAATAAATATTCCCACTACCTTTTAAGGTAGTTGGGTTATAGGGTGGTTTGGATTCCCCTATAAGGCAATTTGTGAATCGCATTCGGGATCTCACATTCTGGCAATATGATTGGCTCAAGCCTTGTTACGTTACATGATTAGCTGGTTGTCAGATCACTTGTGACATTCTGTGACAAAGATTTGAGTAAGAATTAATTGTAATTGATTGTTCATCGACCTCACCTTGCTCATCCCCCTCTTTTGATCCCACCCATCCTTGTTTGCAGGTCATACTGATTGCTATACCCCAATGATCGATTGTTCTGGTTTTTTCTTCCATTCTTCGACGTCTAGCTGTCCTCTTCTCAAACCAAGTTTGATGTCTGAACATTTAGAATCGGTGCAACTAATCCACTATTGACTGTTATTCTTACTTGCCTTACATGACCTTTCTGACTGCGCATATAAATCTTATAACAACAACTTTTTTGTTGCTCTTGAACAGCTGATGGCACTGTGGTGATGCAATCATAGTTCGAGGCTGAGGATTGTTCAAGGTGGGAAGAGTGCTTTCAGCTATTATGTTGCTATTTGTACTATGGTGTTCTTGTAGGCTGTCACTCATTTCAATTATTGGTTTTTGGGTTTAATGATTTTTGTAGTTATATGAGATATGCTTGCTGCTGCCACTTGCAACTCTGATGACTTCACTGAGGCCAGCCGCTGGTCCCTCCATACTTATGATTTTACTATGTGAAGAGGTTATTAGGTGTTGTGTTTTACCAATGTGTTTTATGATATACTAACGCAGTTTTTTGCTGTCTTCATTCGCATGAATGAAATACAACTGCCGGCTTCCTTCCCCTCTCCACTCCCTTCCCTCTTCCTTTATCCTCTCCCCCTCAGGCGGGGGCACTTCAACACAGAAGGGGATGTGTCAACAAGGAAGCAGGCATATCAACGAGGGAGGAAGGGAGTGTGTCAACAAAGAGAGGAACACACCAATGAGAAGAGTAATGCATCAATGAGGAGAGGAATGCGTCAATGAGAATAGGAACATGCCAATGAGAAGAATAATGTGTCAATGAGAGAGGAGGAACACGTCGACATGGGGAGGAACATGTCGACATGGGGAGGAACATGTCGACAATGGAGGGAGGTGCATCGATGAGGAGGTGAGCATGTTGATAACAGATGGGGGCACGTCAATGAGAGCACACATTGATGAGGAGGGGGGGTTTCATGTCAATGACAGGCACTCCCCACCCCATTCTTGACGATGAGAGCACTAGGGCAGGCATGAGGCACTGCAGTGAGCTTGTTCGAGACGAGCCATTATTGCTATTGGTAACTTATGTCATATATGATTTACAGTATTGCATCTAAAGTTAACTATTGGTGCAGGGCTGCATATGACTAGGATGTCAGCTTGCTGCATTTCAAATAGTTGGCCACTTCACAATCAGCTCAATATGCTCAGGTCTCCACTAATTACTTCACTGCAGGTGCCACTCCTGCAGCCAGTGTGACACCCACTCCCTCTGTTCTTCCCAGGGAAACTCCTCCCTCTCCCCCCAGGTCTTCTGTGTAACATGTCGCAAGTGGGAGATGTTACTCAATTTTCGCATTAACAACTTATACATAGAGGCCATCAAGGGTCTAATTTGACATGTACTTTGATAATGTATATGGTGCACGATCAGGCCTTGAGACAGGGTGACAGAAGGAGATGCAAGTTTGTAACCTTCCATAAGTGAATGAAAGTGAAGCAACTTGGGTGACTACACTTTATTGCTGCTTGCTATGCACGTGCATGGTCTTTCTGATAGCAGCAAGCCCTTGGGTGGCAGAGCTGTATACATGGAATAAGAGGCTTGTATAAGAACATGTATGGCATGAGAACCTACATTTTCATTATGCTTAGCAGCTTTTTGCTCCAGTTCACCCCTTCCCACATAGTGAGAAAGGAGTGACAGGTCTCTTTCATGATCTTTGGTGGAGTCCTGCAAATAATTTTATTTGCTGTCTGTGTATGCAGTAGTATTAATACTGCAGACCATGTACCTTAAACCTGTGCAGTACTGTATTGTATTTTTCAATTGGGTATATTTCACTTTATGATACCTTTTTTCTAAGCATGTACAATGGACATTCCTCTTTTTTTGGATATTGAAACACATGCTGATAATGGATACACCAACTGGACAACAAACTCTTTTCATTTTGATCCCTCCAAGTCAGCATGAATAATGGTAAATGTCTATTAAAGGATGAGGTAGTGGGCCCTGCTGCTTGTCAGCCTTATTTCTTTATATTCTTATAGCATATTTGAATTATTTACTGCATAAGTCCCAATTGCATTTTAGGCCAGTTTTCAAATCTTAAATGGTGCTAGAGCATGTCTCTTATGATTTTGGGGGTAAGTGATTTCCCACAGGCTTCCTTGTGTGTTGGCCAATCTTTTGTTTGGCATTCTCTGAAATAAAATCATTAAACAAGACAAGGGTTTTAAACAAAATGACACTCACATTGAACAATAGTACACTTTCTGTTCTACTTTTTCCATGTACCTTTTACACCACTTGAAAGATGTTACCATGCTGTCAGTTTTGCAGCAACATTTACAGTGAAAATGGGTGCGGCATTAATCCAGTACTGTTTAAGTTCTTTGACTCAGCTTCTTCCTAGCTCACCTCCTGATCTCATTACTGTGTGTAAAGCTTTGTTTTTCAGATCCCTCGTTTCTGCAGCACTGATTTGCAATTTATGTCTCTTTGGAATAGAATGAGGTGCCCCTTGCCAAAAATGTAGAGCTGCATACAATATAGTGCCTGTTGTTAAGTAAACATTAGCCCCATTGAAGTTGAATGCTTGTGACTACTTACAGATGGTACTGTCCTGCGCAAGTTGTATGATATCCCATTTGACTGCCATAAAGCTATTTTTATCCATTTCCTGCTCTTCCTTGATTTCGTCTGCCCACATTGGGTGTAGGTATGAAGTCCTTATCTCCAGTGTCAACACAGATGGATTTTCTAAGGTGTACATTTTTAGCAGCTTAAGAAACAGAGCCCCTTTCTCTTTTAGCAGTTCTTCAAGTGTAATGTCACCAATATACATTCGATTCAACTCAAAGCCCTCATACATGAGTTGGGCCCTCACTAGGCTTTCCAGCATGTGCTTTCTCCTATCTGAACTCGATAACACATTAGTCCAGAGATGCTCGATAGTGTTTATGCCCAATGGGCAATATTCTGTAACCCAACCTGAAAACTCCAAGACATCCTTATGAAAGATTTTTGCTTGAGCGATGCCACACTCCATGGCTTCTTCATTGCAAAGCCATTGTTCGAAATAGCTTCTGTTGACAGATTCGTCATGAAATTTTAGTTCCCAGTAGGCATTCCAGTGCTCCAGTTCCTCAGATAGATCAGGTATTCCAAGAGCAATCAATGTGAAAGATCTGGTAGGTTGAGAGAGAGAAGTTATTATAGTGGTGAGGTCGACAGAGAAATGGGGAAGGTGAAATTTGTGATTGCATAGTATGGCTTTTAATTGTCCCAAAAAATCTGAGAAAGGGCAAAGGTAAGTGGGGCTTTGACTTGAGTCAAATTGTTCCCTACAAATACCTGGATGTGACATGGACTGAAATGCACACAGTGAACAATTGATGTTCCAGTACTGTCAAAAGTTGGTCATTCCAATAACTTTCCAGTTACCATTCTGATTCCAAACACATGTACTACACATGTACCAGCTTGCAAATACAAAGGATATAGGTGGGCTGTCTTGCTTATATCATTGATAAGAATTGAACTAGTTTCATTGAACACATGGCAGATTCCTTTGTAATTGGAAGGTCTTCCACACAGTAGCATCATTCGGTGTGTTCTAATTGCATCACACCTCTTTACTGACATATCTTGTATCCTCCTGCAAGAAATGTATGCAGGGTTATGTTATTTCCCTTTAACTTTAAAATCAGTATTTAGATATGGGGCAGCAAGAAAATTCCAGGCACACACAAAAGTGAGTGTGAGTTGAGTGTAAAATTTTGACCCTGTGCATGAATATTCTATATGTGAGTGTGAATAATCCTTATATGAGCGTGAGCCAACTGGCTGTCTTATATCAACTACATACTGAATAATTGGCATAGTAAAGCATGTTTTTAATACAATTTGGTATATACTAAGCACTGTAATGTAATAATTGAAGAACACCAGTGGGTTTTATATATATTTCATTGTTATTGTCTTCTTTATGAGTGTATATTGATTTAAAATGTATACCAATGATCCAGAGTGTTTAAATATGACTTAGAGTGTATATAAATGATTCAGAGAGTGTACATATGATCTACAAGTTGAAAAAATGACTCAGAGAGTGTAGCAGTAATTCAGACTAACAGTTAAAAATTTATAGAGCTAGAGAATGGTATATATTGAACAGTAGAAACAGGGGAAGTTTATAATAAAGCAGGGGGCTCATAAAATTACAAGAAGCTTTACAATGAAGCAGGAAATTTCAGAACAAGGCAGGGGGATTCACAGCGAAGCAGAGACCTTGGGAAATTCAAAACAAAGAATGGAGCTTTACAGCGAAGTAGGGAACTTCAGAACAAGGAAGGGGGCTTAATAACAAAGCAGGGAAATTCACAATGAAGCAGGGAGCAATACAGGATAGATTACTACCTATCACACATATTTGCATAGTATAACTGCATATCAGTATTATATTTACACTCATGCTCAATGCCCTTTGATTTGAGCATGAGCATGATAAGTATTCTATCACATTTATAATACTTATTTACACTTGCACTCAATGTCCTTTAACTTGAGTGTGAGCATGATTGGCATTTTTACTCATGCTCACAAATATTACACTTGTATTTCACTTGAGCATGAGTGTGATTGGTATTCTTACTCATGCTCACAAATATTACACTTGTATTTAACTTGAGCATGAGCATGATTGGTATTCTTACTCATGCTCACAAATATTACACTTGTACTCAACTTGAGCATGAGTGTGATTGGTATTTCTATTCACACTCACAAGTATTACACTCATGCTCAATGTCCTTTAACTTGAGCATGAGTGTGATTGGTATTTCTATTCATGCTCACAAATATTACACTCATGCTCAATGCACTTTAACTTGAGCATGAGTATAATTGGTATTCCTATTCACACTCACAAGTATTACACTCACACTCAATGTCCTTTAACTTGAGCATGAGTGTGGTATTCCTATTCACACTCACAAGTATTACACTCACACTCAATGTCCTTTAACTTGAGTATGAGTGTGGTATTCTGTTGAGTCACATGATGAGTTTTAAGTAATACTTAAAACTTAGAATAGAAATCCTAAATAGTATTATAAACTTAATATCCCGAGGTGTAGATTCAGTAAGTTTGAGGGGCACAATGGTATCAATTTCAAATATAGAACAAGTTATTTATAGATCAGTTTAACTTGGTTTTATTCTTAGAACACATCAAGGTATTCCAACTTCAAGGTATTCAGATTTCAATTTCAGCAAACTCAGTACATAATTCAGTATCAAAATGTCTCATAAATAATTCTGATTCTAGTCTGTATCTTGTCTGAACCACCCTATCCATGGGAGGGAAGAATGCCTGGCAGTTCCTGCCTTCTTTCTTCCCTCTTGCTCTACTATATACATTTTCCTAGCTACTTACTTACAAATTGCATAGTAATAAAACATGATTTATCTTCTGGATATTTCACTGGTCCATATATAAGGCAATGCTGTGTCAGTGCCCTGACAGCGGTCAGCCAATCATGCTCATACCCCAACGCACCCCCTTTCTGCAATGCATGCTCATTTGAGTGTCCCATCAGTTACCTTCCTAATCAGGTAATCTGCCAATGCAGCAGCACCAGCTGCTCATATCAATTTCATTTATTTTGGCCTCTCAGGTCAGTTTTCCACTTCCACATGAACTCCTGACTGTTGAGGTACTCATTCTTGTTCCATTCTTTATTCCTTTCCCCACTTCTCATGCTCTCCCTCTGTCTCACTGTCCCATTGTTTTGTTGTCTTGTCATTGTCGTTATTGTTCCATGCAAGCCTACTGGTCTTGTGTTTGTTGGATCTGGGTCTAGATCTCAGGGATTTCAGTAAGTCTGTGTTCTGTCATTCTCCATATTTCATATCACATGCTGACTTTGTCATAGTCAGGTGTCTGTTCTGGGCTTTTGATACTTGTATATAGAACACAATGTCATTTTTAGAAGGGTAAAGTGTTTTGTATTATATTTGTTTAAAGTGTTTTAAACCAATACTAACACAGAGCTATATGTTTTTTAATAGGTTTTATTTTATCTCTTGTTTAATTATGGGAGGCAGCACGGGAACTCAGCCCCTCCCTGCTGTTTCCTTGCTCAACACACTCAGTATTGGCATCTCAAAATTGAGATGTAATGAATTTAAAATTAGGTACATTACATTCTTTTTACATGTGTATCAATTCCTATTCACACTCACAAGTATTACACTCACACTCAATGTCCTTTAACTTGAGTGTGAGTGTGATTGGTATTCTTACTCATGCTCACAAATATTACACTTGCATTCAACTTGAGTGTGAGTATAATTGGTATTCCTATTCATGCTCACAAGTATTACACTCACACTCAATGTCCTTTAACTTGAGTGCGAGTGTGATTGGTATTCTTACTCACACTCACAAATATTACACTTGCATTCAACTTGAGCATGAGTATAATTGGTATTTCTATTCACACTCACAAGTGTTACACTCACACTCAATGTCCTTTAACTTGAGCATGAGCATGATTGGTATTCTTACTCACACTCACAAATATTACACTTGCATTCAACTTGAGCATGAGTATAATTGGTATTCCTATTCACACTCAATGTCCTTTAACTTGAGTGTGAACATGAGCATGCACACACATGTTTGAGTGTGAAGTATAAATATTATTCTTCAAGATTTGACTCATATCTTGATTAGAAACATCACTCACATTCACAATATAACACAGCCATACAACACTAGTATGTACATTTGATTTACACTCTTTTTGACCCACAAATGGACCATTTAGAACTAAAATAAATATCTTGAGTGTGACACACTCAATCACACTCACTTTTGTGCATGAAAATTTGGCCTTGAGTGTGGCACACTCAATCACACTCACTTTTGTGCATGCCCAGAATTTTCTATGTGCCCTTAGATATGTTATCCACTTTATCTTTTCTCCTTGTCAACCATCTATTTTTTTCTTTGTCTCATTGAAATGTTTCAACTATGCACCTCTAATAGTATATAGGGATAATAAGTAATTTTCTTTCCATCTCATAGTGGTTACTGTAGCTTACATTGTAAAGGAGCAGGCATTCCAGGTCCAATTATTCTCCTGTTCTGCTTTTTTTTAAAAACAAAAGGTGGTGTCGGTGTTGTAGTGTAGAGAATATCAGAGAACTAAGGAATTGCCATGATTTTATAGAATACAGCTATACTAAACCTGGTGGATTATATAGCTGATTCCTCTACATGGCAGGTATTGAAGAAGTGGTAAGTTGGTTGGGTGTACAGTTTGCAACAGGCAAATCCCACTAATTTTTTGAGTGAAATATAAGTGGTATGAAATACCTACAATAATAAGGGTGGTTAGTTCCAACAGAGGGTGTAATATTCAGTTGTCTTTGTGAAAGAAAATGCATTGGTTCAATTGTATATTGTTACTAAAACTATTCCACACTTCCTCTGTATTATAAAAATCAACATTTGTGACCTACATTTATTTCATTTACATACTGAGAACCATTTTATTATGTTTCCAGCCCTCTCCAGAAATATTTTCACATGCTGTTTGGACAGACATGCTGTCCTCATGTTAGGCCAAGCCAGCTCATCATTCTGAGGCCACCTGTGTCACATTTCCTTTGTTATAACAAGCCGGTAAGTTATATATACACATGTTTGGAACTGGAATCATGACTGGAAGGTTACTGGAATGACTGACTTTAGATTGTACTGGAACGTCAATTGTTTGCTGTGGCATGATCCAAGCTGAAAAACCAAAATCACTGGTCTAAACATATGTTTAGCTTCAATTAAAGATGTGTTAGTGTGAATAGTAATTTATTAACACTCATTGTCAAAGCTAGAAAGGGAGCTATGGGTCTCGAGTCATGTATTATAGCTTGATTATAGCTCCTGTTTAATGGTGACATTGGAAAATTGAAACTCAGGTGAGGATGCTTTGGCCCCAATTATGTTTTTGTTCTTCAGTCAAAGATTATATTCCTGAGCATTTTGAGTTCAACCAGCGACTTTAACATGCAAATGTGGTCCAAGCTAGTATCCAGGCCTACTTATGGAATGTCTTAATCTTCTTAATATAACTTGGAGACACAATGAGAAACATATAACCGTGGATTTGTACTATTTAAAGTATTGACAACATGTAATGTGAGTACAGTCATTGACAATTAAGAAAGACAATATTAACACAAATTATATTTAGGCATGGTTGTGTTTTAAAGACATAATTAACCAGGAGATCTGGCAGTGTGCTATGGTGTTCCTAAACCATATGCCTCCCTCTTTCAGCTCAAGGCTAAGTGACATCTCACTCTCACCATGTGATGGGTCCATTGTCCCATCAACGTTTCAATCCTTGTCAATCTTATCAACTGAAGTACTTTTATAGTAAGCAGTATATACCCTAATGGTGGAATTAATTGCAGATATTCGAGAATCAAGACATGACATTCTTCAAGGGGCTGGGAGGGGATAGATATAAGTGCATATAATATATATTATTATATATTATTAGATTTTATAAGTATGTACATGTAAATACACACTACCATAATTACAGGCCCCTGCCAATGATTCATCCTACATACTTATCCATATTATCTTGCAACTCCCCTTTGTCCCTCATTTCCTTCCATTCACAACACCTCAACCTACCACACCCACCATGTCGATCCCACTACCATGTCCTTACCTTCAAGTTATCACCTCATCCTCACTTACCAGTAGGCCAAAACCCCTACAACTCCAACCATCCCAACTCACCCTGTACCAACTACTACCCTCCAAACCCTGCTATTGGCTGAGCATTCACGCAGTTGAGGAAGGGCACTGAGATGAGAGAGTGGTTCCACTTAGCATTGAATGTGCATGTATCGATAATTGGCCTGACAGTTGGTTGAGAGGTTTCATTCTCTTTCTGTCATCAAATGAGAGGAAGGCTGACATTCTGGGTATTAGATCTCTAAAAAAATGAATTTTCATACTTGTATACTGTGCAGACCCATCCCTTGTCTGGGCTCAAGCTAGAGATGTTGTCTGAGAGGAAGGTTCTGTGAACATTGAATGTTGAGGACCTTTTATACAGCTATATATTTTAAACCTTAGACATTACATTAAGGAATAGCCAAATTCTACCTAAATTGGCTTCAATGGCCTACATTTGTAATCTAACAGGCTGAAATGGGCAATAAACATAGCGAACTTCTTACTAGCATACTGGATCATTTTGACTGATTGTTCAGTCATGTGTCACATGACATCTAGAAACAGAACAATTTTGACAAATGTCACATGCCCCGAGGAGCACTGAACAAAGGTTCAGTGAAACAAAAAAGGCCAAAATTAGATACAAAAAATCATTTTTTTCCTTATTAACTGTATGCACAGTTCTAATGTTCTTCTCAAGCTTCTGTAGAATACATAGTGTTTTTAAATTTTTTCCTCTCCCCCCACCTAAGTTCTGGAGTTGTGTCAGTTAGTAATGTATCAATCATTCCAACAACTGTGCTCTCTGCATCTGTTGCGAGTTGAAGTCCAAAAAATAAGTCACAACCAGTAGAGCTGTCGATGTGGTCAAATCCTGTTGTGGAAATGGAAAGTTAAGAAGCTCCTGTATCATCATCCACCTCAGACAAGGGTGGATCGGATCACTGTAAATATGGTACAACCCGATTTACTTAACAATTAGAATAGATATTAAAATATGTTATCTGACTGATGTGTGAGCAAATCTAGAATATGTGCAAGAATAGGAAAACTGACCAATCCATGCAACATATTTACAATAAGATCCATGACCCCATCTGTTCCTAGGCCAATCGGAAAATTTTCGGAGGCTCGGTTCATGTTGCACAGGTAAAATCGGCATGAAACAATTGGAACAATAAGCAGATGTATTACCCAATTTAGAATTTTCTAATGCATCTGACACATTACATATTTTATGGCATATTCTAATTGTTACAAAAATCAGGATGTACCATATTTACATGAACCCAATTTAGGCCTGTCTGAGGTGATCATTGCACTAGGTAACAGTGTATGGTGTATATTTGGGGGAATTTCGGAGTGAAATAGGTTTGCAGCTATATTTTGTCTTTTAAATATTATATCTCATGTTGATTGGATAAAAATGATGTACAGTACTCACCTCAAATTCTATAAGCAAAGTGTTTGTTGTGTGTATTCTCTACTAGCAATATCTCAGCACTGCAGTAATAATTACTAAATAAATACTAGTCATTGTTACAGTATTAGTATTGGTACTTATTGTTTGTCAATTATAGAAATACTTACTTGGTTTTGTTCTTAGCAAGTCCCATAGTTCAGTCCTAAAGGGTACGAACAAATTTGAATGATGTCACACACTAAAATAGGCTACGAACAGAACAATCAACTGAAAATTTCGGTCACAAAAAATGTCAGTGAACAATCGGTCGAAATGATCCAGTATTCGGACTCGAAGTCATAAATATCTAGTACTTAATATATACTACAAACTCGAAGGCTATCCTCAGTAGATGCATGCATAGCTTTATGGCGTTCACACTGCACATTTATTCGGGTGCCGCGCCACTTCTTGATGTCAGCGCGCCCTTTGGGAGACCTTGCTTAGCGCTACTTTTCGTTGGTACTGCGCCACTTTCTCTTGACTTTGTCTCAACTTGCCGCCACTTTCTCAGTTCATCCAAGCGCTACTTTGTTTTTTTTTGTCCCACGCGCCACTTTCTGAGTTCACTCAGCACTACTTTTTGTAGCCAGATAGCTTAAGTACTCCAAAAATATCAACAATTACTAAGTTAAATCAAATATATTATATACTACTAGAAATAATACTAGTCTACAGTGTCTTTTAATTGTATAAAATACTTATTTTTTAACCAAAGGTGGTATGAGAGCGAGGGCGTATAAGTAGACCGTATTACGTAAAAGGCGGGAGCAAACAATGCGCAATGCACCGGCAATCCATCGGATATGCATAAGTGATGAGATCCCGAGCTGAGTGCCGCGAAACGATGTGTCGATATGGTAGACAAGCGGGGAACAAGCGGGGAAGTGGGGTCATAACACTCGACTGAGCGGCTCTCCTTCATCCTGTATAAGGTGCTGGAGGAGGCATGTAGCCGAAATGTGTCCCTGGGGACCAGGGGCACACCGTATAGGGAGGGGGTGCCGCGGGGAGGAGGGGTCTGATATACATAAGTAAATGGTGTAGAAAAAACAAAAACTTTTGCATATATACACACGTTTTAATCTGCACCACAAAAATCCTACTAGCCATGAACCAGAGGCCACTGGCCATACATTATGTCGAAGTAATCTGAAATAAAGAATTGTGAGTCTGTCTATTTGATGGTAGCATTCGGGGAAGGAATAGGACGTTATGGTTAAGGCTTCGAGAAGTTGGTATGTAGAGAACACAGAGGAAATGGGGAAAGACAATGTAGGACAATGGGAAAGAGTGTAGGCGAGTGTAGATGTTTGGCGTTGCGTTTCAAGCGGTAAGCGACAGAGTAGAATCAACATTACGCACGTGGTCTTAAATAGACACAAATATATACTCTTATGTACGTGTTAGTTTGCATTGTTTGCCAGCAGCCTCCATTGCCAGCACTCAAGCTAGCATTTCGTCTTCTGCTGCCATTGCCAGCAGTCCCAGTCAAGCCTCAAGAGCGCTCTGTGCTGTGCTTCCTCTGCGCTCGATCATCTTGGCCTCTATACTCATTCTGTCTCTCTTCTAGTCGCTCCATTTCTAGCTTGGGTTGTGAGATTGTCGGAAACGAGCGAATGTGAATTGCTCTAGTTGGTTTATGGTTCTCTGTTCTCATAGGTTAGTGCTCAATTATAACTTCTCCCACCAAGTAAGTACTGACATATTTTTTATTTTCAATGTATTCATGGGACAGGATGCATGTGGTTCATACTTCACCATTATCGCCCGGCTATGATGAACTTTAGCGCTCTGTGTTCTTATATTCAGCCCCACCTTCTGTCTTCTCGTGCCTTTGGTTGCCATTACTGAAATCATCCACTCTTCGAAGGGAGCTGTGGCTAGGAGGGCTGTACTCATGCATGCAGAAAAGTACGTACATGGCTTGCTGCGAAGCATTTCTCAGATAGGTGTCTTTCTGTTGTCGTTGCCGGGGTTCACCCAGGTGTTTTGTCTTTATTGGGGTTTGACGCATCCTGTAGTGTTCGGGATTGCCGGTACATTGTTCGCTCCTACCTTTTATGTAATGTGGTCTACTTATACGCCCACGCTCTCATACCACCTTTGGTTAAAAAATAAGTATTTTATACAATTAAAAGACACTGTAGACTAGTATTATTTCTAGTAGTATATAATATATTTGATTTAACTTAGTAATTGTTGATATTTTTGGAGTACTTAAGCTATCTGGCTACAAAAAGTAGTGCTGAGTGAACTCAGAAAGTGGCGCGCGGGACAAAAAAAAACAAAGTAGCGCTTGGATGAACTGAGAAAGTGGCGGCAAGTTGAGACAAAGTCAAGAGAAAGTGGCGCGATACCAACGAAAAGTAGCGCTAAGCAAGGTCCCCCAAAGGGCGCGCTGACATCAAGAAGTGGCGCGGCACCCGAATAAATGTGCAGTTTGAACGCCATATAGCAGCGGTTTATTGTGACAGTATGGTGCGTAGTGCCTAGAATTTCAAAAAAAAGTTAATACCGACCTATCATGACAACAGTGAGATTCGAACTCACGCCCCGAAAGACCAGATCCTGATTCTGGCGCCTTAGACCGCTCGGCCATGTTGCCTTGTTTATTTTAGCGTATTAACCGTTCTCACTAAATTGTGGTAAAGAAAGCGGTCAGCGCCGCCCACCAACTCCAACTTGGTCTACACTCAAGAAATACTTAGCAACACAACTTATAAGTACAGTATAAGTAATAACTTTTATTTCTGGGTTAGGCACTAATCAAGTACTTCTGGGATTGTTCCGGGATTCACGCCGCCACGGAGGAATGTACAGCTGAGGGTAGGGGACCTGCTACACACAGTTTATGTTCATCGCAGTTCCACTTTCTATTCTAAAAGGCAAACATCCAAAGCTTCTGTCTACGTTCGCAGGAAATTCCTGTCGGTTCCCCTCATGAATCTCGAATACGATTTAAGTTTATACTCTCCAAATACAAGTGTTATTCGAAATTTTATCGCGAACTACGAGAAATTATTACGCGGCTCCTTAATATCAAATATATCCAACGGGAACGCATCTGCAACTGCCTGATATCCTGCTGGATTCGGATGTAAAAAGTCGCCAGAGTCAAACTTGGGGTTAAGCTGGCTCGGAATAGCAGGATCAGCCAAAATCTTGTCGAAATCAACGACAGCGTCAAACGTTCCACTATTACGAATGAAATCGTTCACTCGAATGCGCGTTGCCTCGCGGATGGGGCTAGAGTAGGGCTGAATGCTTGCGTTTCCGCTGAATGGTGTGATGGTGGCTGCGAACATTGGAATGTTCAAGGTGTGTACTCTGGTTGCTATTTGCTTTAAGGACCAGATTACCCGGTCACCGATGGCTTGCTGGTCAGCAACTGTGGCTGGTGCGGTACCGATGTCGTTGACTCCCTCGAATATCATGGCGTATTTTACACCAGATTGTGCAAGGACGTCTCGGTCGATGCGACCTAGTGCATTAGGGCCCAAACCATCTGCCAGGATACGGTTGCCTCCTGCTGCTTGATTCACCACGGCGATGTTCTTGGTGGCAGGGTTTTTTTGCATCTTGGCAAGTACAAGATCTGGCCATCTAAATCAAACGTTTCGTCGTAAGCTACAGTGGAAATAGAAGGATGGTTATCACAAACCTGTTATTCGCGTTGTCCGTGCTCCCCCTTCCGTCGGTTATACTGTCTCCCACGATCGCAAGCGCACCAACGTCGGGAGGTGCCCACGCCTCTAATGCACTCAAGAAGTACCAATGTGCCACGTTCGAAGCACCCGTTAAATTTGTGGCACTGACAGAGTTCCCGAATGTGAAGAAAGTTGTGGTCCTACTACCGGGGTGGGAAGTGATGCTGTTCGTAGTCTGGCCCTGCGCAGTGTAAAGCGTAACCGTCAGCATCGATTGGGGCTTCACGCTGAAAGTAAGGGGATCTGAAACGACCAAAGCGCCATTCGGTATAACTACAGAGTCATTTCCGCTAAATGTCACTGTCTGAAGCGTTCCAGGCTGTATGGCACTTGTTCCAGCAAGCCCACCGGCAGGAAGGGCGACTGTCACCGCAGTAATAGGCAAATCGGAGCCACCGAAGACGTTGGAGATTCGCAGACGGATCTGGTCTGCTCCAATGGACGTGTGAATGGTTTGGCGAATGGTGGAGTTTTTGAATACGATGCCCGTTTGGTTGAAGGGTGGTGGGGGAAGGTTCGCTGGTTCTGTTAGCTGAGGCATAGAGACCCAAGTGTCGACCCAATGTCCTGCTGCGTTGGGTCCTGCGGGTGGGCCAGCACATACTGCACTATTCGCCAGAAGGCCAACAGCCGCTAGCGAGGCGAATATAAGACTCGATAGTCCCATGTTGCGAGAAGGAAACCGCGAATTTCTTGGATGAAAAATATGTTGTGTGCTTTCTTATGTACAACGCTACGTCGGGGAAGCCGATTATTCACCGCACATAGATCATGCTGATATCCTCGGGCTCTGTTGATAAAAATGAACTCGAGAATGAAGATTTTCTCAGGTACCAGCTCGATCTATTGATTTCGAAGAGTAGCGAAGCGTTGACGGCCCGCTCAGCCCGATGTTGCGCCCTCCCGCTCCCGATGTTTTTCCAAAAACTGATGTGTCTTCTCATAGACTATGGTCATGTGCTCGCAAGAGATAATTCGTGACGAGGAATTGCGTGGACTGCCAGCATGTGTAGCCGGCTTGGAAGTTTCTAAGAACACTTGAGCAACGTAATGGAGGTGAATGTGACAGTTCTATTTCTGAGCAACGTCGATGCAAAGATAGCTAGGACACTAATAGCGCAGTATTTTGGAGCAAGTATGTGGGGCGGTACAGTGGCAAATATCTCTGTGTCTGGCTGGCCAACCACGTAGAACGACGTCAAAGATATAAATCGCACTTCCTCTGTTCAGGGGTGGTATTAGTCAGCGCTGACTGAAAGCTGCCGTCATTCGGAACTGGTTTAATTCTGTAGTACTCGTACTTGATACTGTAGGAATATTAACCATCCAGCACGCATTAAATATTGACACCAAACGTGCTGCCGCTATAGTACAAGAAATTCGAAGTAAGCTAAGTTAAAAGAAGGCTGTGACGCCTACTTCTTCTTTCGCCTCTTCACCTTATTCTGCACTGCCTGCCTCATCGATGCCTGCTCCTCATCCAAGAATCCAACAACAGAGATATCATCGAAGCGCTCAGCATCGTCAATAGCCTGCTGATCCTGCTTCTCCCATCCGTAGTCAAGATCGTCTTCTGCCATCTCTACAAGACCTTCCTCCCGCGGTGCAGTTGAAGGCGTTGAGATGGCAATAGACGGTGCGGAATCAGCACTGCCCTCGGCTCTATAAGCACTAGAGTCGTCGCCCTTACTGCGGGGGATGTCAAGGGCATCATAATACGGAAAATGCGCGTCGTCCTCTTCAAATTCGAGCGGAACAGATGGCGAGCTCTCGTCCGAACGAGCCCGGAATTGGGGAGACCTAACCTTCCTGCGGAAACGGCCTATACCCTCAGTGACTCCATCTCCAATTCCCGCAACGGTAGCACGGATAGGTATCGAATTGCTGAAAGACCTCGGCTTCGAGCCAAGCGAGCCATTGGGGTACATCGGGAGAACCGCATGCGGGTTGGTGTACTGCAGCTCAGCTTCGAGTGCCGAAGCCAGTGGGTTCTCGATGAAGGTTGAATGCATGGGAGAGAAGTTGGAGACAAAGTTCTCTCCGACGCCTATACCATGTGCGCTGACTTCGACTTCCTTCCTCACTTCAATTCTCTGACCCGTAATGTTGAAATGCCACCGTCGCATCAATGCGTGGTAATCTTCTCCCAAAGTGTAGAACATGAAGCGATGGGAAGCATAAATGGATCGAGGAAGCACTTTGTCCGATCGAGAGTGTGTCCACAACTCTGCCTCCGCGAGCCAGCTAAGGGATGATCCGCGTCAGCACAGCAGCATAACCAATACACGAAATACTCACTTTACGTCAGAGAAGTTTCCCGGGGGTGATGGTAATGACCCCTGAGCGTATGGAGAGACAACAGACCAGGGATAAGCAACTTCCGTCCAATTCCTCTGACGTCGTACATGCCAGAACGCAGCAACCTGTGCTTCGCATGACAGTTCCGTCAACGCAGCAGCAGTCGGTGTCGACGGAGAAACGCTCAATTGTCCGCCTCCCCCCACCCCAGGAAGGGAGATACTTGGTCTTCCGAGGCTTGATAGCGGCCCAGATAGGGAGAGCCCTTGATCCCTCGTACGTTCCGTCACCGTCACGCGATATAACGAAAGCTTCCCGGGGACGGGATCGAACACCAGAACATCCTGACATCCGCTACGGCGAGAAAGCGGGGGAGAGTTCGAAAGATCGGGTGTGGAAGTAACATGTGTTGGGTACGTAGCGTCAGACGAACTAATGAATGTGAACGCAAGTGGTACCCTGCCGTGTCCACCACCATCGCTGGGATTCTTAATGTGGATCTTCACTGCCCTCGATACATCCGTACCAAAAGGCTGCTGCAAATCCAACCAACCATTAATCAATTCAAAAGGTTAAGGAGAAAGAAGAAGCATACCAATACATCCGAATTCTTTACCCTCCCCTCAATGTGACTCCGAACATCAGGTGGACCTCCATAGGGGTTAACAGCAAACATGTGTATCGTGCGATGATTGCTGCCAATGGCCACCCAACGTCCATCGTCAGTCCAGTCGACAGCTTCGATAGCCGCAGGTGACACGCCCCGATGAAGCGTATACAATCGCCACGCTGCTTCATTCTTCGTCCTCGCAGCGGATAGTGCAGACCCCTTATCACCAGCAGTATCACGAGCATCAGTACCCTCGACCTCGCGTTCGGCTCCAAGCACAGGGGTAGGCCTCAGCGCATACACTCTACAATCATGCCCGTGCTCAGGGACAACAGCAAGCTGACATCCATCCGCCGAGAACCGCAAGAACGAAACGCGACTCTTCAACGCCGCTTTGAAAGTTGAGATCTTCCAGGGAGCCGCCGCCGCACCTGAAAGTAGCGGCCCCAGATCCAGAACGGTGACATGAAACCCATCATCGAGTCTCGTCGTCGTATGCGGGGCCAGTGTCTTGGGTTGATCGTGATCCTGCTCCGAATTGACCAGACACGCATCTTGTGGGACAGCAGAAGCGTTCGAGTACCTCCGCTCCTTGGTTCCAGGTGTATAACTAGCAGCGGCCGGCGCACTGCGTGAAAAGACACGACCAGCGATGGATACTAAGCCCCCGGGTCCAGAGGTACTACCAGAAGAAGCTGGGGGAACTTCCCCGGCAAGCTTATTCTTCGCCGCGTCGAGCGCCATCCCGCCTAATGTCTTCATTCCACTCAACATGCTCCCACCAACCTTCCACGCGGCATTCCCAATATCGCTTTGCGTAAGCGTGATCCCCTGTCCGAGGGGGAGCGTGAACGTAGGTGATCTGTTGGCTGCTCCGTGGAGAGATGAATCAGAGGCGGGCGTTGAGGCTGCTGCAGACGCATAGGCGAGGAAACGCCCTTTGAGGGTGAAGATGGGAGCTGGCTCCGCAGGTGGGGAAGTATGAGAACCATCTAAATCGAGTCCGGGAACTACTGATACAGGGTTATTGATATTGTTAAATGTGTTAGTTAAGGTTGATATAGATAATTCGTTTGGTGATTTATTACTTGATGTTGAATGCGTGAAGGGAAGGAGTGACGATGAATCAATGGAATATACAATGTCGAATGTTGTAGATGTGAGTATATATAGCGTAGGCGGACGAGTCGTACTCTGCTGAGTGTTAGGGAGAGTAGGGCGAGTTGGAATAGGCACGTACAATTACAATGCAAGTTGCATCAGGCATAAATGTATCAGCACGCCCCGGAAAAGGAACAGTCTTCACAGGGGCGTTTCTGCGCAGCGAATAGATAAGGAACGTTGAGCCGTCTCTTGCCTCCGACTCAAGTCTACAACAACATTAACCTAAATTCACCTCATCAAAAACGGTACTTACAAAATCCCAACAAGAGGCCGATCCCCAGCCATCGGATCCTCCTTCAACCCAGCAGCTCTAAGCGATCTCGCGTCTGGAGGGGGCAAGACAGCAGCATGAGCAGCTCTCAATCTTGCATGACGCGCTCCTGACGTTGACCCGAGAATCCCATCAAAGTGGTTAATGTTCAGAATCTCAGTGACTTGTTTGAGGTTTGTGCAGTCCCATATGCCTAGGCCCGAGCGGTATCCTAGGACCAGGAGCAAGCTGCTTAGAAAGTGCTCAGTGAGTGAAATGAGAGAAAGAGGGAAGATGCTGACCGGTCTGATACGCGTTGGAACCGTGACCACTGGGGTACCTCAAAAGCACTGGAAGAAGCAGAAACTGCATCTATCGCTCGTGAAGGTTCCCCTGCTTGAGTTCTGTGGGTTGCACCCTCCTCACCACGTACATACCCCCCGCCATACGCACTCCCCTCTTCCCAGGTCCGCTGCCCTTGCATGTGCCCCTGCCCCTGGGGATACCCATACCTGCCTGTAGCCCCGTACTCCATATACTGCCCTTCCCCTATAGCTCCGCTCTCCCCTCCCCTGCTGGTGAACGTCCCAAAGCTTAATGGCGTAGAGAGAAGCGGTTTGGAGGGTGCCACTGTTGGAATTGAAATTGGCCCCATGGATGGAACGTATTCACGCAGACTGCGCGTTACGCGGTGCAGTGTTGAGGATGGTCTGCTTGATGTGTGAGTTAGTACGCTTGAATAGAGAATATAATATGAAGGTGAACCTTTGGAGAACGGGAGCTATGACATGACCTGGTAAATCAGACACTGGACGTGGAAGCCAGGAAAGTGCGGGTGGGATATTATTCTCTGCCTGACGTGTCCCCTGTTGCGGAGGAAAGGTTGAATGCGGTGACGTTGATGAAGGGGGAAAGTAAGGGGGAGACTGGGTCGGCATGAAGTCGTATTCTTTCCTCGTGCGTGGGGATAAAGCTCGTGTGTGCCTTGGTGGGGAGGCTGCTGCTGAGGCTGAGGAAGCTTGGGATGGCGAGCGCGGTGGTTGGAAGTGCATGGGACGCATGGGTGCTGGCATTGCTGTTGCTGTTGCTGTCCTGGGCGGGGGAATAGGTAGTGGTGCGCTTTCATCCCTTTGTTCTGCTTCTGCTTCGCCATGGCGTGCTAGTGCGAGACTCGTAAGTGACTCTGCGAGCTGTGCCTCCCTGAATGGCGGAGAGCGATACGTCAATGGTTCTATTCTCTCCCCCTCCTCCTCTCCCTCCTGCACCCCCTGTTCGTCAGAATCAGAATCATGCATGTATGCGGCGTTCCCGAGATCATGGGCAGCGTAAAAGTCAGCGTGGGCAGCTCTGAAGTCGTCAGTTGGAGTGTCGTAGTCTACGTCTATCAAGCGGGATAGGGAGTCGTCTTGTCGTAGTGTCTGTGCCTGTTGGGCTGGAGAGGATGTCAGGCTCTCGTCTGGGAGGGGCGTGGGGAGCTGTGTGGGCGGGGAGAGTGGCTGGGAGTGGGAGTGGGAGTCGTTGGGTTGGGTGTCTTTGTTCCTTCCATTGCGGTTGGATCTGGGGGCATGAAAGCTCTAGAATGTCCTTGGAGAGGGTGGGTGTATGCGTGGATGGATGTATGCGTGGGTGGGTGTATGCGCAGGTGGTGGTTGGGTGTTGAGAGTGATTGAATGTGATAGGGGAGAATGAGTCAGTCCGTTTGGGCCTTGAAGCAACTGAATGCCAGGCGCGAGAATCCGGAAGGTAATACAAATGGCTGATTGGAACTAAATAAATGCAGGGGGTGGTATTAATTTGCTAGTCGATGCGAGGTATATGAGTTGGGATGGCTACGTTGAGTAGTGGTAATGGATAAGCAGCGGGGGTGCCATCACGTCCTTGCCTTGCCTCCCCCCAGCGACCTAGTCAAACCCCGACAACCACCTTACCCAATCTGTCACCGTCCCCTTATCATCCCTGGTAAAGCTATAAATGGAAACATTTCAAATTCTGTCACGTGCCTTGATGGACAAATACATTTAGCCGAAGAGCATCCTCTTCCCAGCTCTTCTTCTGTTTTCTCTGGTCTGGTCTTTTTACTTGTTGTCCAGCTATAAATTGTGGTGTGATAGTGAAAGAAGAGCCAGAGCAAAATTTTGCTTTTTGACTCGTAACTTGACTTGCAGCGCACACTTCTTCTCTTCCGAGCAGAGCTCCCGGCCTATCGCGCTAGTGACTAGTCCAATTTCGTCATCTTGCGCTCGAGTACGCAAACTGACGTTTGGCGCTTTGCATAGCACTCAGGCCACGCACACTGGGCGGCATGCATTCAGTTATTTCGCTGCATGTCACTGTGGCTGATACACGTTTACTTGGAACCTCAGTACTCAGTGGCCGAACAGCCAATTCCACCGTGCACTTGAAGCTATTCATACGCACCTATCACACACGCCTTCTCCAATTATCTCACAGCTCGTGGTAACTAATTGCTTACCTCCGTCCTTCCCTCCCTTGCTTAGAACACGCTCTTCTCTACTGCGCTCTCTGAGATTGATAACCATCTTTGCACTTTGTATTCTACTACTATGGTCACTTCCATTCCATTCTTTCTTTGTAGACCGACTTATAATGGAGATGCCTACTTGGGACTTTGTTCTGTCCTTGCAACTCCCACTGAGCCACGCACGAGGTTCATTTGTACCAAGTGATGTGTATCATCAGCAACGTTCGATATCCCGAAAACTCAACACTAGCAGGTGCATCATGATTCATTTCTATGTACCCTACCTATGGTTCTACTAACCGTGTCTATACAAGATCATAATACTTCACACTCTGGGAGTCGCGGTTTTTATCGACGTGTGCTTGATTTCAGACTATGGCGTTTATCTGGTGATATGATGACGAGAAGCGCCGGTAGATCCACACGTGCTCCCAACGTGCACATAAGCGCTCGTGAGTTCTCTCTTTCGAAGGTCACTAACATGTTTTGTTCATTCACAATCTAGTTATTCTCATACAATTCCATAACTCGAAAGCTGTTATTCGGCATTTTCCTCTCAGTGAGTCATGAATCGTTTATTATCCCACGTACACACAGGCGCTCGCGCGTCATGAAACCTACCCTCTTTCTTTCGAAGGTCACCGACATGTTTTGTTCTTTCACAATCTATGCAGCTATTCCATCCCACGCAATTCAATAATCAGAAAGCTGTTATTAGCGTTTAGTAAAATGAAGGCGTCTTCCTGTCAGTGAGCCATGAATCATTTATACCCCACCGAAATATATTGGTTCTACTAATACTTTATATTCACACCATAGCCGGAACGTAAACGCACTAGATTAAGAACGTTTATTTTTGGTTTAGTTGTAAAGATGGGGAAATACTGACGGAATACGCCAGTACATTCAAGATACGTACGTGAACTGTATACCATGAAACTGTTATCTTATCAGGTATACTACCATCTAATCAATATCAAAGTCAACAATATGTTCCAGTTATTTCACAGCTCGACAACCCGAAGATTCTTTGCCTGTTAGTAAGATGAAGGCGCCCTACGTACGTTATGTGTCTTCTAAATGTATGGGTCTACTAATCATATCTATATACATAGGAATACGATATTTCACATCATTGCTGTTCTTCCCGACGAGCGCTTGATTAATAGCGCTTATTGGGAAAGTTGAGAAACGTCGTTAGATCGACATGTGCGTGCAGTGTGCACTATATTCAAATTCTCTCATTAGGTACGCTTGAGTTCTTTATGGAAGTTCTCCAACACGTTCTTTATTTGCAATCCGGTTATTTCATCCGACAGGTCGAACCCCCCGAAACCTTTTTAGCCTTTAGTGGGACCAAGATGGCCCCGGTGCGTTAATGGCTATGACTCATTTACCTATACCCCGCATAAATGTATTAGTTCTGCATTCGTGCCGATCTTCCTATTGCGCGCTTGTATATTAACGCCTATTTGCAAAGATGAGAAACAACAGGTTTTCTCATAAGGTACGTAGATCTACACTGCTCTGATCGAAGGTTCCTGTATAGAAGTTCACCAAATATGTTCTTGTCCTTTACTGTCCAGTTATCCCTTTTTATACAGGTTGACAACCCCTTGATTTTGATTTTTTTTAAAGCAAGAAGCGCTGATACATATAAATGGACACGTGCGTGAACCATGCTCATTTAGGCACCTTAATCAAACGCGCATTTAGGATCGACCACCCGTCTTCATCGTGAACGGGGTAACATATTCTTTCCTCTACAATCCAGTCAATTTATCCGGTACCTCACTTATTCAACCCGTCTATGTACATAGATATTATCGGCCACATTTAGCCGTGAAAGGTGACTATCCATTTGTTTCCGGCAACTTTATTGAAAAGCGACGATTAAATCTTTATATCATCACGATACGATGGTACCTCGAATTCACCGTGTATGAGTGGATATATGAATGAAGCAATGATGCGCTTTTATCTCTTTTTCGTTGCCAGTATGATTGATCACTTTTCTGAACCTTCGATACACAGAGCAACATTGACATTTTCGCCAAGAACGCCCTGGTTCTCATGGACACTGAAGTATTGACCGAACACCAGGTTGCAAATTCTAACGACAACGTGCCAAATTTTGTATTCATTCATTTTTCTCCCGAATTTCTTCCTGTCGTGAGCGATTGTGTTTCCTTTTCTGCGACGGTACCTGATCTATCGTTCTGTCTTTTACATTTAGGCTTTGGCCCTTGACATTTACTCTTTTGCTGCAGTGCACTGGCACGAAGATTTTTCTTTGATCATTACCAATCGAATTATTACTAGACGTGGATTCTGCATGGAGTCATTCCGCTTTCTAGTCTACATTTCTCCAGAACAAGTTACCAGATGTTCACTAAAAATTCTACAATTCAGATACGCCAGGATACGCCGCATTGTCAATCCCCATTAAGTCGCCCGGCGACTCTAAATTTTGAATCGGCGGTTTGTGGAGTCGCGGTCATGGGTCCATGTTATATGGCATTACCCATGTTATCATAACATGCGTAGCGTTTATTGAAATGTATACGCCATGCAGGTACAGTTATTACACTCTAAAAGTGCCTCGTCTGGAGATAAAAACCTCTATTACAGATACGTCCTTGCGCCTCTTGTCTGACAGATACCGAGTCCTCGAGAACATTGCGGCTCAGTCATTTCTGGACGCGAGGATCATTCGGGAAGGTACAAGCTCGTCTACGTAGTTATACTTTGTTGATACTGTCTCGCAGAATTCAACGGGGGTTCCTCGGCTGAACATTTTGGCTTATATCTCATAGTTGTGGCTTGTGGGCTGATCTTCCGGCGCAGTGGCCGACCTCCTATCTTCTCTTTAAGTACACTGAAACTGTCAACCGAATTGAATATTCATGATCCATCTCCGCGGAAAGTCCTCGAGATGATACGAGGCTGGTATGACCATTTCTGGTTGGCCGCCATGAGGCCACTCCTATCACAACTCACTGTCTGTAGGCTTACAATACAGTTTTCACTGCACTCAGAACCTAGCAATGAATAGTTGAATTGCATTCTGGTATGACGTATGGAGAGATTAAGCTCGAGCAGCAGCACGAATGCTTGTCCAATAAGCCCTAAGCCGCTGACTTCATAGAGGGGTAGCTGGGTAGCGTCGTCAAACAAAGTAGTAGCTTTTATTCTACGGTTTGACTTCATTCTCCATATGCTATATGATTACTACGTGGTTCATGCTTTCTGCATTGTTGCCGTAATGCATGGTGATCACGGGTGGCGACATATGTGGACATGACGACCACTTGGTGCACCTATCGGTTTTCGTCCGACTTGCAAAGGCGGTACCCGTCTTTTTCTTCGGTACTAAACTACAGTAATACATTACATCTATCCTCTTCAAGTGTTATGAACCCCAGAAAGAGGATAAGCCAATCCTTATTCAAAACCTATCGCTGACGCTAAATCAGCACCAGTCAGATTTGTGAACTTCCGCCCGCAATTGTGGCTGTTGGACGGCTAATAGTTATGGCCAAATATGTTTGGTCCTGTCTATGCCTGCATCTCTTCCTAGTGTCTCTAAAGCCAATCGACCTCATATGTATGATTTTCGCCATAGGTGGATCCAAAGAATCCGAAAAATATAATGCCTTAGTACTGCGGTAGTAGTCCGAGGAATTACAATATCTTGGTTCCGGCGGTGCTTCTGTCCTAAACAAAACTAGGTAGCTATGCTTGCATCTAGTTCAGCTATTGTGGGATCAGACTATTAACCCTCTCCTTGGGCCTATGAAAGAATTCTTGTACCCGTTTTCTAAGCACGCTGACTTGGTGCCAGAGGTCCCTTCTCTCGATCCGCCGCCGTCGGCCAAGTTCCCACTTACTGGTGCAATCTTTAAGCACTCAAGACACCTACAAAATCGCATTGGAAGTGACGCCATTAGCTACGTCTGCATAGAATTATGAAACTATCTCTGCTGCGGGTGTAAAGGCGTATAGATGAAAAGAGCAAGGTCAGCATGAGAAATAGGCGATGCGGCCCTCCGCCGACATGAAGATTCCACGAGGAAAGATGCGTTTGAATCATTCCCATGTATTATTGGACACTGCGGTATTGGTCACCCGGAGTGAGTTTTGAATTAATAAGTGGACCCTTAGTATTCCATCATGATCATCGATAGCATTGGCTAGTCCTTGTCGAGGACTATGGCATCAGGGATACAAAGTTCCCAAGTTCCAGCCGTCGGGGACTTGAGATGACTTGGGAGATTCTCCATTCGCGACTTTAGAGGGTCGGCATGCGCAACAACGACGATCTATAGCCGGTATTATAAATCCGCACAAAATATTGGAATAGGCACTGAAATTTAGGTGAGAGAAGGGCAGCGTACCGCGTCATGGGACTGAGAAGAATGATGACATTCAAGTAGCCAAAGAATTACAGCTTCTGCATCCAACTTCGTACGGCAGCGATATAAATTCTATTCATGGAAGTTAATCCCGCGAGGCCTCAGCTATCAAATTTGTACAGCCGGGCAGTCTATCGTGAGCAGGAATTCTCGATTTCGGCCCACGGTTTCCAAAGAAGGCGCACATTTGAGCAAATTGAATGTTCGAGGATTATCACACTCACGTCTGTAAATAGGTGATGGTTGCTGTCGACCTAGAGTAAAAGTCGATCATAAAACATGTGGTTCGTTCTCACCGATGCGGTACGGTACAGTAAGCAAGAAAGCCCGGTTATTAGGTGATACTAACCGTCCGTACTGTAGCCGATCTTGAGTAAAATATTGTAACGAATTGTCAGTAATTCGTGGAAGTTGTAATATTATTGCCTCGACGATTCGAAGATACCCACATCCGCATCCTCAGAAGCCAAGAAAAGAGCGTTCTTCAAACTCCGTTCCGCAATAGATCAAACCATAAACTCACAAAGTAGTATTTATTATCATTGATAATATAAAGATTGTCAGAGACAAAGCATCCTGCGAGGAGAACGTACAGTCGCTGTCTATCGATGGCACATGCAAAGAGAAGTCTGGATCCCGTTCATCGATAGTGTGCGAACCACTAGAGCCTTTCATCTTTCAGACTTCTGCCACTTTACTAGGGAGAGCTCATTCCTGTTCCAGGTGCGCCTTACCTTGCTGAGATCATGAGGCGAGCAGGAAATGAAGAGCATGACATCTCCAGATAGCTAGAACGCCCTCTCGGAACTCTGCTCCGAGGCTGTTCTTGATCAAGTTGAGCGTACATGCCAGTAGATAACTTTGTTCTTGCGGCAAGTTGATTCTGCAGTCCCGTGGGGTAAGGTTTCAAAGTTACGGCAGACGAGTCCGTCTCGGATCGGTTGGCGACATAGTACAGACGCGCATCCTATGTTCGGCAGGTGGCTTGCTCAGAAGCCCAAGGTACTGCCTAGATAAGGATGAATGAGCATTCCGACGAGAAGAACAATTCTTCCGCCTCCATCCGAACGAGATCCGGGTGATTCAAGAAATATAAGAGCTCCTTGACGAACGTGTTGCATTGATAAAAACGATGTTAGTTCCACTGTTTAACCACAGTAGGACGCCCCCAAGAGTCCTGGAGTGGGCTACCTCAAAGAAGGGAGAGTCAATGCCTGCTATAACCCGCCATGGAGCGCTTCAATCCAAAGATGGTGCGGACGCAGAGAGGCAGAGCGCCACCAGTGAGCTAAGCGAAGTGTTCACGAGTGCAAGATGAACATGAGGTAAGTAGAAAAAAGCGTAAGACGAGCGATAAGGTGATACTAGTGGTGTCATCATTAATGGAACTGGGACGCCTGTGAGCTGTCAGTTGAGTGCGCCCTGAAACCCCATGTGCTTGCGTGTCTGCATGACATTGATGAAGTCGAAGCTTAAAGTAGTTCCTGTGACGAACATGATTTTCAATGAAAGACAGCACGGAATAGAACAACATACGATTTTCGTGGACATGTAGAGTTTGAAGATTTAAGTCGTTGCTGGAGTGTTAAGTCGAGGAACGAGGTGAGGATAGACCCACAAGCACAGCCTATTTTCGGGAGAAGTGAACACTGCAATGGGATGAATCATCGAATGTTCCACCGAGAAGGGAGGAGCATACCAAGAATAGACGTCCAGTAACCGCGGAGCATGCGGCGGGAGGAGGGAGGCAAGGGCGTGGGAATACTCCATGGGCACGCATCATCTTATATTTGCGAAGTTGTGGGAAAATAAAATTGGTCCGAATCTGATAATCAATCCCCGCCTTCTGAACATTTCCGTCACGGCGTTCGCGTTCGTAACACCCGTCAGGCAAGTGATGGGCGTGAACTGGGAGCGCCCTGGTCTTGCTCGATTTGGTAACTTCTGAGCGGACATGAGGCATGACGGCACTAAGCGGCTTAGCTGGGACCCCGAAAACAGGTGGTGCGGGAGGTCGGGATCAGACAACCCGTGAACCACTGTGGCTCACCGAACCCGTTTAGGGCCCACAATAATCTGCGCAGCTTTGTCGGCGGTAGAAATAGATCTGCAGTTATGTAACGCCTTATGGAATCCACCCCCTGACCCTCGTCGCCCGCCATATTCACTCATATTCATGCATAGGAGAGTCTGGCTCTTGAAATTTGTCAAAATTCAAATATCCAAGTGGGAGGCGCTAGTAATTGGCACTATGCAGCAATGCAGACTAGCTTTGATCCCGCCTGCGTTTGACGGCGAGGATATCGATGATACAATTTTTAAAAATACAACAAGTTGCTACCTTACACCCGTAGAGGAACACGGTATAGCGTACTGTTGCAAGTATTATTTACCTATGTCCCATGGCAGGAAATTCTAAAGTAACATACCAGGATGATTGCCACCTAATGCCTTTCATTCAAAGAAGCGGATATTTTATATAGCGAGCCAAAACGTCTCGCAGGTGATTATACCCTTCACTGCGCTTTCTGTCAAGTACTAGATCGTCAGCATCAGATGCGTCCAACGAGGTTGTGAGCATCAAAGAGCTTACTCCAGTCCGGACCCCAATGCAAGTCGTTCGAGACCAAAGAACACGTTACACCACGAGCATATATGCAGTGCTTCTTTAATCCCAGACCACGCGATACCCATATCAATCCGAGAAGCAAGGCACTAACAATGAGCATAACTCAAGTTTGCTCACAAGATACTTACATGAAGGCTGTTCATACCGCCTTATGTCGGGTGTGGCCTTCGACACGTCGCGTACACTTACCATTGGCCAATCTTGCGTCATGGTAGCCAGGGACGGTGAACTGGTGTACAGCAGCGGAAAATTTGAGGCTCAAGTAGGCTAGCTGTTACGAAATATTTGCTAATTCAGTATATGTTTTTCCAATTTCCGCTCAATGCCCCCCCGAAGATGATACAGCATCCGAGGAGCGAGGCTGTTTAATGGATAGAGAAACGCATTGTATATGCATTTCATATCAGCACATCTAAGAGTAGAATGTGAGCGTGTATCCAGACAGAACCAAGCCGACCATACCGACCATACTTGCAGTAGTCGTATCCTTCAAGCAGTCCAATTGGCTCCATTTTTAAGCCAAAAAAATGGCTAGTGATCCCGCTCACGAGGCGCATCGAACACAGTTATGTAGTCGTAATGATAAAAATCGAAGGTCGTCATCGCGAGAAGAAGTTCCACTCCATCCGGAGGGGCCATACGTGCACAAACTTTACTTGTAGCAGGAGATTTCATTGGTAAGTCAAGAGCAATTCTAAGAGAGTCAATGGTAGTAGATCCAGGTCGCGATACCCGTAAGCAATTTTGGACTCCTCCCAATCCTCAAGTAAACCTACTTGTGGTCGCAGAAAAGTAAAATGTCAGAATGAACTTATGAAAGAGCTGTGTATACTTTCTCCGGGAAGCATGGGCGAGCTGCCAGTGGGCTAATAGCACTAACGGATAGCGGGAGTAACAATTACAGTTCAGTGAAAAGAACTTTGTTTAATGGAAACCAAATTGTGCTAAAGACTACTTATGAAGTATGAACCCGCGCTAGTGGTTGAAAGTGATGTTCCTTTCTCATTTTCCGTAGAGCTGGAAGCCAAGCGTACGTTCAGAAGCAGGAGGAAGTTGAGTGGGACGGAACTAGAATCATTGCTACGGAGTTACAACGACGTTGACCGCATAATAATAACCAGGAAGGTGCGTGTTGCCAAAAATACCTGCGACTTCCTGTGGTCCATTCCACAATGGCTATGGCGTAGGTACCTACCTGCTATGTACTTATCAAACGGAGTTTGACCCGTTATCGATAGCCGAATAGGCTAGGATCCAGTACCAAGTGCGACAGGTTTAAATCATTTATTTTATCACACGGAAGCATTACCGTCTTTGCACTGCACTGCAGTGACACCGAATTGATAAGAAGAAGCAATCCATAAGAAAGTGATAGAATGTTTAGATCGCTTACGTCGGGCAGTGAGTAAAAGTTTGAATTCAATCAGTTGGCATCCGATTGTTGCAGGATACCGTTATGAGTGCATAGTAGTTGCCGATGGTGTTTTCGACAAATAATTGATCCAGAATAGGTAGCCACACGAGTGTATAGAGTTGGTTATACCCCAACAATAGCATCTGGTACATACTCTTAACGATGAAACAAAAGAGATTCTTCCGTACAATCAATTGTCGATGTTTTACTTTTGATTTGAGGTCACAGCAGTCGGGAGGATAATCACGCACCGTCACTAACAATTAAGTTGGGAAATCAGGTTTCAACAGGAAACATCACACCAAAAAGCAAAGATTCAGATCTTTAGGTATCGGACATATCATGAAATCTTACAACAGACAATCTGGAGGAACACAGCCCAGAGGTATCTGCACAATTCAGCGCTAGTTCTTCAGATTAGGTTGGCAAGTAGCACGACTTGATCATACATTGCCTAAGATCTCTGGGCGACGAACAGCCTAGCATCTGTCCAAATGCGACGAAGAATTCACCGACATTACTCTGGGAGACGTTAGTGATTGTCCAAAATAAAATAACACTGCAGCTAACCTTGCGGCCGTGTCTTTTCAAAAATATATCACTACTGTAACAGATACCACGCGACTGAAACAGCATCTATCATCCTTAAGCAGTTGTACAGCACCAGGAACAAGAATTTCATGTTTAGCACGAAGGGACTACTGTGATCCAAAAAAAAAGGCGCATATAGGGCGGACAGAGCGCATCGAATGATCTTTGTCCCTGTGTTCATCGACAGAAAATTTGAACACGCATCAGCAGCAGCACGGCCCCGGACCCAAAGCCCCCACGGTCTAACCTCATGTTCATGGTAAAAGCCAAACCACAAATCTAAATTTATCCCACAAGTGACAAAAGAGACCAGCGATCACGGACATGTCTATAAGAGGCGCTCGAACATCCGTTTATGTACGGTGATTAGACCCGTTGCATTCCCGATCGAGATGTGCTTTTGTTCTCTGCGGAGAATGGGATAGGGGTGGCTGAGGACAAGGAGGGGACTCATATGCAAGGTCGAGAAATGAGGTCGGACGTGTGGTGGAGTTGGAGCGATCCGACGTGGAAGGAATCAAGAGAGATGGGATTGCCTACATTGTCGTCATTTTTTTAGTTTTATCAATTGAGTAGTAGTGGGTGTGGCTGAATGTAAATCGTTGGCGTCGTCCACGCATTGATCGTTGACAGCGCCTTCACCATAAGGGGAATAGTAATTCTAAAACAAAAGGGACGCCGGAAAAAAATCAGGAGGGCTATCTCGCAAGAACAGCACGATATGCAGGAAGGATGGCTAACACCGCACTTCGCGGGTGGACGAGAATGCGAATGCGGGTACAGAGGCGGGAGTTGGGGAGATTCCACTCTCTTTCTCCTATCTGTCACTGTCTTTCACCAGTTCCACTGGCGGGTGAGGGCGGGATAGGGAGGTCCCCCTGTCTGACCCTGTACAAAGCAGAAGAGGAGCTGCCCACTCGAGACGATAACTGAGCGGGAAGAGGAGAGGGGGCACCAGGAATAGCCGTCTCCCGATTCCCCGAGTTCCCGTATTTCGCGGATGGAATCGAGTGCGCGGTTCCATTTTGAGAACACCACGAATCTATACCTGTCTTGGTGTCTCTACGTGTCAAAAATTAGCAATTCGAGGAAATTGCACGACCCACCATCACTTCCACAGTCGAACGTTTGTGATTCTTCATGCGGAGTGACAGTGACAACGAAGCAACAAACTCGACTCCTTCACTTTCCTTCCTGGACTCTCGGAAAGCGGGTGTAGACGAGTTCGGGAGGAGGGGAACCAGCACGCAATGCCGTATCTTCCGGCCAAGGCGGGGGGGACACCCCATCGATGGATCACCTAGGTCCTATCGTCCGCAATCTGCTTATGGCCTCGGTGGAGAGCGAGGAATGGGCTCGCCCGGATGATGGACATTCTTTGGACGTTCGTGACATTGGAATTGGAGGAAATTTTTATAGTATCCGGATTGTGGGCGAAATCGCGGTGGTGGAGAGAAAGTGCCCATGGGGGCCTATGAGGAAAGATGAAGTCTAAATGTACGGTAACTTTCCAAGCTTAAGTGGGCGGAAAAGTGCGAGAATGAAGGTGCCTGGCGCTCAATGGGAGGTTAAACGTCATTCATTAAATCAATGCACCTGAATACAGAAAGCACGACGCAAAATCGTGAGTAAATTCCGTTCACAGTTTAGGAGAAAGTAGAGAAATCGAGAACTCTAGGAAAAAAAGACAAGCCGTACCATGAAATGGCGGGAAGGCGGGACATTCTAAATTCAGAAATTGGATTCTTCCGGGAAAAGCGGTGTGGAGCACGGTGGAATGAACGGGTAACTTGAGGCGGGATACGTGATGATCGCGGCTTTATTCGTACTGCGTATTGCGGTGAATGGTAAACGGTGGGCCATGTGGGTGGCGATGGAATCACTGCGCTCAAGGTCGTGTAGCGGTGTTGGCGAGCTTCTGCCCTTGCCAACCCGGCCGATACATTCTTGGTTATCGACTTGCTCCATGAAGATAGGACGGCGGCGGTGAGGGTAGCGCGATAGACTAAAAATGAACACTCCGTACTGTGCTTCTCGGTGACCTAGCGCAATGTACGTTCGGCCGCCGTCCAATGCCTTGTCTATTATCTTTATAACATACTAGATCGAGTTATTTACTAGCCCAGAGGCGTAAGAGACTAACAATAAATGTGAAACCGAGTCTCGTACTTTTATTGTACATCTCGGCGCTGATGCTATGGCTGACCTAGTGTAGGACAAGTTCGGCCGCCGTTGAATGTCTTCTATACCGCATAGATACAGGAAGGCGGGCAGGTGGGAGATTCAAGAGTTATTTTCTGTTAAAGGTGGCGTATGAACCTATAAGCTCACGATAAGCTGTCCATACGAACCCGTATAATACATTTTTGTGATGTTTTCCCTCTTTGGACTACGATGGCGGGACCTGAAGATTTTTAGGGCAATCTTCCTATTCAAAAGGTCGTAAGAGACGAATAAAAACACAAATCAAGTCTCATGCAACGCTGAGACGCCTGAACTTCAATACATTCTCTCTTATCTTCACCCCACAGACACGGTACGTATCAATGAAAAGCGGGAACGCTAGACCCCAAAATAGTCCCTCGCGACGACACCATTGATTCACTGTTCGGTTTATAATTGGCGCTCTTTGTCTTGCCTAGATGTTACTTTTCAGAAAATAAACGTGTCGAGTTGGCGCATATATCCACATCAGATCCTCAGCAAGAGGACAGAGAGAGTATAAAATAGAACGCCGAGGTGACCTGCTTGATATATGCGTCCGGGTGAAGCGGGGTAGCAGAGATGGGATAGTGTTGATATAGCGGGAGCGTCTGCGGGGTAAGTAGGGCTTTAGTTTAGCTAGTGCAAGGGCGGGAGGGAGGATCCGAATAGAATAGTACGCTGCTAGCCCTGGGCCTGATGGTTAGCATTACTTGGTGTGGATATGGGGTCCGGGGTGTGGGTTGAAATGAACTCTTTGCGACGAGGGTGAGCTGCCGTTGGGATTTTCGTCGGGTGGGTGCTGGGCGGTGGGAAGGAGATGGGATGATCTTCATGATGATCATTGAGAAGAGGGGCGGTAGCGAGGGCCCGTCGTGGGGATGAGCAGAATCAGGATCAGTTCGGGGTGTGTTTATGAATGGATGGATATGAATAGCTTGACGATATGTTCCGTTTGTGGTGTGAGTTGATACTGAGTCCTGTGTGAGTGGTGGATTGATGAATGCTAGCTGTATGATATGTAATTGAGTTGAGAAGTGGAGGGGGGGGGTAATATATGGTGCTTACAAGTTGCAAGCGACTGACAACCCTAGACTGACCATTGCACAGACATCCCGACGGATCACGCACGAGGCTGGTTGAACGCCTAGTATCGACGCGTACCTGAACGGGATGTGGAATGACGTCGCGTCGGTATGTCGGGCTTCCGGCATGTACGAGAAAAAAAAGAAAAAAAAGGACAAGATAGCATCAGCCGCCCACGCTGACTGGTTTGTTTAGGATTCCCATTGTTGGCGCCGTGTGGTGCTTCGATTGTGGAAGATGGCGAAGCGAGGCTGGGGTGGTCGGGTAACCTAGGTGGTGTGAAGCGGTGTGCGATACGCGGGATGTGAGACGAGGTGATGTGGAATGGCTGGGTGGGTGGAAGCGAGGGTAAGACGGGATGGGTGGGGAGGTCGGGTGTGTGTGGTTGGGACGGGTAGCTGGGTGCTGACTGTTGATATGGCGCTGTGATCAGGTGATTGCGTTCCATTGTGACCGTGGTGAGGCGGGACAAAGGAGTCTCAGCTCAGTTGCATTGTCACAGTGAAAATGATAAGCTCGGCAGGTGCGCGCCGAATGGGTTGGTTGTTGCGGTTCGAGGTGGGATCAGAGTGTGGGATGGCGGAGAGGAGTGGGCAGCGAGAGCTGAATCCGAAATGGAATGACGTGCGCGCCAATGTCACACGGCGGAGAGGAGGAGGGAGTGAATCTTGGCGCCGGGGAGTGGCCGGGGGCCGTGGCCCGGTGATGGTGTTGTTGTGGTGTGGGACAGGAGTTAAAGGCGAGGAAGGGGGTCAGGAAGGAGGGCAGAGTCGCCGCGCACGAAGGGGGCGTTGAGAGCGAGCCAGCCTCGAGGCGTGCACGAGGGAAAGAAAGGGAATAGAACGGGCGATGTGACGAAATAGGAAAGATTGGGACAAAAGAAGAGTTGATCGGGAGAGGGAAGCCCCGCCGTTTGGAGAGTAAATTGGATTGAATTCCCGCCCCGATTCCGCGTCTGGCTTCGCCGTGTGGTTCATAAGTGACCCCCCAGAGATTCATTCCCCGCTTCCCCTTTCTCCTCTCCCTTCCCTCTCTACACAGAACCCTAACCCCTCCGCCCGCCCCTCCCGCCATATAACCCAGCTGGTTCACTCTCTTCCCCCCCCCCAGCCATGTCTGAGTCTCCCCTGCTAGACCCCAAACACTCCCCAGCCATCTCCCCGCACCACCACCCGTCCTCGCCGCCCACCACCTCCCACGCCCAGCCCGCCAGCTCGAATGCCCAGCTCGCCACCATCCTCGCAGACACCTACAAAGAAAACGAGCAGCTCAGGCGCGAAGCACACACCCTGCGCCGCCGCGCCGAAAAGGCCGAAAAGCTCGTCCAGACCTTCCAGAAAATAGCAGACGCTGCGTCCAGCCAGTCCTCCCAGCAGTCCCAGTCCTCCTCGTCCCAGCCAAATGGCTCCCCCAATGGACATATCTCCCACGCCCTCCAGGACCTCCCTGAGCCCGTCGTGCGCATCGTCCTCGACCTCGAGGAGCGCACCCAGCGCGCTGAGATGGCTCAGCAGGAGGCGGAGGCTAGGAAGGCCATGATGGCCGAGAACTGGCACCAGCTCGACAAGTACTTTGCTGTTCTCGAGCTTAGGCAGTCCGAAGCTCGTGCTGGCTTCGATCGCGCCGTCAGGGAGGGCAGCAGTGGTTCGCTGCATTTTGGACAGCTGCCTGTGCCTCCTGGCGTCATGGGCCCCCCTAGTAACAGCAAGCGACGCGCCACCACGGGTACACCTGGGCCTGCGCCTCAGAGCAGCTTCCCCAGTTCCATGAGCCTGCCGCCTATTCCTGGCGCCTCTGCCCCACGGATGGTCAGGGCCCGCACGCCCAGTTTGGATTCGTCCACAGCGTACCCGCCGAGCAAGAGAGCGAGGGGGAATAGTGGTGAAGACATGATGAGGGGCGTTAGGGGCGCGTATTCTGAGAGCGTAAGTCTGCTTCCTTGTGATTATTACCGTCTATTGACGTGATTACAGCATATCGAAAGTTATCCCTCATCACATAACCACCTGCGTTCACATCACCAGCATTCTCAGCATGCGCGCATGATACATCCCCCTGAGACTTCTTCCTCTGCTCCCCACGTCAAGTATCACAATCGCTCAAGGTCTCGCTCGTCCTCGCAATCTAGCCTTGACGAGATGATTATCCAAGCTTCGACCCCTTTCAATGCCGGTGCTGGTGCGAGGAGAGATCAGCCGATGAATCAGTCTGTGAGCCATGTTGGAACGTATCAGACGCACGTTTTTGCACCAGTCGTCACTGGCGCACCGCAGAAGAAGACAAAGTACTCTGGACCCAATCCCAATCCTCCCCCTGCGCAGGGTGTGCAGGGCCAGGGGAGCGTCGTTAACGTGAATGCTGGTATGTTTTTAAAAAAATTGATTTGGAGCAAGGCTGACGGCGGAGTAGATCACGCACCTCCACAGGTGCCGTATCCAGCGACGAACGAGCAGGGTCAGAGGATATGTCGGCAGTGTGGCCTGCCAGGGCGGTATAAGGAGGGTAAATGCGTGGAGAAGTGGGGTCCAGGGCCTATGGGTCCCGGTACAGTGTGTGATCGGTGAGTTCTTTCGTAGCTGGCGTGTTTATGATACTGACTATAGAACAGATGCAGAAAGAAGATGAAGCGCGTAGAACGACGCGGGACACTTGAAAATCAGCAACTTCAGCAACAGCAGCTTCAGGCTGCGCATACACTCGGCGTTCCCATCGCCCAGCAGCAGACTCAGCGTACGATACCACATCATCAGCAAGGTCTCCATCGTACCGATACCCTGCTTAACGCGTCGTCTGCCTCTATTGGGGGGAGCATGCCGTTCCGCACGGCAGATCGGAATATCGACAGGGAGAGGGACGAGAGGACGATGGAGAATCATTCAAATGTCCGCACGTTGATTGGATCGCCTGGAAAACGCCCTCCACCGAGTCCGGGGCCTTCTATTGCGGCGTTGAGGGAGGATGACGACGAGAGGCCGATGGATAGGGATCAACTCCCTACGTCTGATGTGGGGAGGGGGGCTGCTGCTGCTGCTGCCAGTAGTCGTTCGAGTTCGCGGAATGGCAGGGCTGCGTCGGCGAGGGGGACTCCTAGACCGACGAATGGGCATTTGAATGTTAAGAGGTCGCCTTTGGGTGGGAGGTCCCCTGGTCATATGGATGTCGATGAGACGGATGCGGATGCTGATGCTGATGCCGAGGCGGAAGGAGAGGCGGAGGTTGTTGAGGAGGATGGGGAGGGCGAGGAGGATGCTGAGGCTGAGCTTTTGGAGGCGGTCAATGCTGCTGAGGCGAATAGCAGCTCGTCAGGGAGGAAGAGCGAGGGGATATAGATGTGATGACGATGACGATGAAGATTACGATGCTGCAACGCCTCCTCACTCTCTTGTTCACGTTCCACTTTCTTTCTTCTTCACTTCTCGCTGTCGATTCTCGCTGTGTACATTTTGCGTCTTGCCACAACCCTTCCTACTGCTCAACCTACTACTATCGCGGACCCTCAACAATCCAATGACGTACTACTACGAATCTTGTCGTACAAAGATACCCGCTTTTTCTTTTGTATTTTCCGTCTCTTTTTTCTTTACAATCAAAATGTATATGAATCCTTACAGCCTCTTCATTCCAGTTTTTTTGCTATCACATCGGATGGGCGAGAACACCGCACGCAGTGCTGTCGACTGATGCCTGATTCAGATAATCACTATCCAAAGATATCGTGTACTTTTCGCCCGCTCAGAAGCCCCAGGAATGGATACTCGGAACAGACTCCACGAGATACCCACATCACAACCGTGAGGTTATCGCTCAGTGTTCCCCCACCAACCTCAGTCCTGTGTCCAGCTGATCTGATTTCATTACCCCGACGGCGCATTGCGTGCGTGCGTGCGCAGTCGCATAAATCCACGGAGGCTGGTCTGGTGGTACACCATGAGGCGCTCTGGAATGATCCGATGTCGAAATCCTCCCCCCGTCTGAACTCTCATTTTTGTTGCTCTCGCGAATTCTTTGCCCAAGATAGGGCGGAGCCCCGCAACGTTGACAAAGAAGCTTCTGCGTGCCCCTTCGATTGTACTCATCGCCTCGGATTCACGCCCGTGAGTTTCCAATTTAAATGATTCAGTTAGAGTCAGCTGTGTTCGTTCGTGTCCCTGTGCTATGAAGTAATGAATGAATAGCTCACTCTTGATGAACGCTGCCCGTATGCTACGGGCTGTGGTCCTGGAGGATGTTGAAAGGCGCGGTTTTTATCCCCCGGCCGGATTCTCGTCTAATGAAATGCTTCCGCGCCATGCGGTTCGTTACGACTCGGATCCGCCCCAAGCCAATCACAGAAGCTACAGTCCCACACCAGAACTGGGTACAGCAACTTTTGGGCAGTTTTTCGTCCACAATGAGTATCTTGGCCGACAGCTACCGTTTGACGGGTTTGATGACAGGGCGCACGCAACGTGTATTGGACGGCCTGCCTCTCCCTCCCTCCCCTCCTCATCTGTCTCTCTCGAGCGGTGATCATCATCTGTATACCGTCATCGGTCATGAGGTCGCTATCACGGTGCGCTGCACTCCGATATTATAGTTCAAAATGGTTAGTGGCACGAAGCGCGTCAGAGATAACGGCAGTATCTCTTCGTGTCTTCTTTCGAACTGAACGGGGGGCGCAGTTGCGGCGAGTGGGGGATTAGAGGGGATTAGAAATGCTGCCCACTTCTCTGCCCGGATCCTCTCTCTCTCAGCTTATCAAGCTCTTGCTGCGAGCACGGGGGAGCTAGCCGTCGCGCCCAGCAGACAAGCTTTTGCGTGTTAACTCCCGCAGGGTTCAAATGTTCCCAGAGCCCACATTTATCACTGACCCGCGGAAAGAGCCTGTGACCCGGAGGACGTTAACAGCGTCGGAAATCCCGAGGTGGGGTGGGGGCCTCTGTGGCCGCAGAGTTACCGACATGAACGATCCATTCTGATGGAAACTACTTTACCCTAGGTTAAGCGGCTTTCGCGGGTTATTATAAGAGCGGCGTGCGCATGACGTGTTACTTTTTTTTCATTTTTGCGGTGTGCAGCCTTGGGTTGCGTCGGGCACTTGATGAGGTGAATATTCCAGAAATTGGCGCCGCAGAAGTGAAATATCGAGTTTGGCTGAACACGACCGGTCGAAGATTAATTTGAGCGTGTTCATCAGTAGTCTCTGCGTACTAGATGACCGAACTTGTTGCTATACTTACAACTTTGGTATTGCGGCTTCTTCATCAAAGAGACCGGTGACCTCGTAACGCTGGACATCGAGCGTTAATGTTATAAACCTCAGAATGTAAATAGACGTCTCTGGGGTGAACATGTAATAATAGTAGCGCGTATGTCATAACTACGGAGCCTGAGAGGCAACATTTCACAGGGAACATTGAAGAGTGATGATCTTCTACGAGTAGCGAAACCTGTAGTAGTACTTGGTACAAGATTAATTATATCCTCACCCCAACACTATTCCAAACGTATCCTTCATTAATCACTTTCTGCATAGTATTTCTTGACAGCAGAGCTTAGCCTACACAAGTTAGAAGGAAATAAGCTCCCGTTCATTCCGTCTTTGAAGGATGAGAAGAAAAGTCCCCGTTTAACTATCAAGCATTTGAAAACCGACTAGTGTGCCATAATTATCTAGGGAGGAAAGGATCGCCCGCCTAGTCGTCTCGCTTCATTCGAGTTGTAGAAGTTCTGAAGGAATTATTCATCGTGTCGAACAATTCCTAAGTTTATTGGAAGTGAAGAAAAATTATGTTATCGGTGTACTTATATCATTATCTCGAACTGATGTAGCTTAAAGGAGTACATGGTTAAAATTCAGACGTTCTTGTACATAAATTCTAGCCATAGTGTTGTAGAGCAAAGAGAGAAATCATCGTTTTTTTTCCTCGGTCCAATTGATTAGCATTTTGTGTTGACTCAGTGACTGCACTGGCTTTTAACGTCTTATTGAACATAGTAATTAGAAATTACTTTCGTTTCCTTTAAACTCTCGTAAGTATTGCCTGTTTTTATTTATGTTCTTAAGGAGAGATGCCATTTATAAGCAGCACCTGATGATATTAGCGCTAAGCGCGCTAAATCACCGTGTGGTTTGGTTATTTATATAGACTTTCGTGAACAACCGAATCCGATTACGAGTATTGGCACAAGCCTTCGCCCTCATTCCCTTATCTTTACCATTTTCAAAATCTCCTCAGCAATAATGGCTTCTCCCAGCCGTAACAGATCTCTTATTTTCAATTCTCCAGATGAAAACGTAGACCCTGAGGGCTGGAATGCATTTTGGGAAAAACGGACCCGTGATGAAGCTGTGAACGGACGCGTTATCGATAATATGCTTGGCAAAGACGCTAAATATATGGAGATTTTAGCCACAGAATCAAGAACTGGCTTGTGGTTTCTCCTCGATCTTCAACGCAAGATTGCTGATTATGTCGACATAAACTTATTTGAACATGGCTGGAAGTTATATTCGAGTTCAGAGAGAATAAAGCATATGTTGGAGGGTTTAGTGAGGTCCTTAGGGTTAGGGTTAGGGTTAGGGTTAGGGTTAGGGTTAGGGTTAGGGTTAGGGTTAGGGTTAGGGTTAGGGTTAGGGTTAGGGTTAGGGTTAGG